>JARHVA010005660.1:470000-1138854 GCA_037957365.1 Torreya grandis
TGAACTGATCTTTTTGACATTGTACCTTCCATATGTTCTATTATTTTCTCATTTATTTCAAAAAAATACCTTGTTGTTCATCTTATTATCCTTATATGAGTGGGTGTAGGAGATATATTTTGTATTAAATTGGGTGGTGTTACCACTTCAACCATAGTAGAGATAGTAGAGGTTTGACTATCTATGTTAGACCATATAAGCGAATTGAATTACTCTTCATTACGAGACACATGATTTGGGTTATTAATTGATGTTTATTATAATCATACTAAAAAAATTCATTATGAATGGATGTTTCATTATATTGTGTTTGTTCATATGTTTCATCACTCATTACAAATTATTTACTTACATGCTCTAAATTTTGAATTTTATCATGCAACAAAGATTGATTGAGTTTTCTTATCTCATTTGATATATATATATATATATATATATATATATATATATATATAGATATATATATATATATATATATAGATATATATATATATATATATAGATATATATATATATATATATATATATATATATATATATATAGTTGGTCATGTTATATTCATTCTAAATATTATCTAGTGTAGAGGAAGCACCTTCAACTTACCTAGAAGCCCTTATGGATGTTATCCTATCTGCTTGTCTTTTTCTTTCTTTTTCTCTCTTCTCTTCAATTTTCTCATTTGTTGGCTCTTTGATTGGTATTTTTTGATGACTTCCCAACCCTATTATTTATCTTTACCAAAATAAGATAATTTTAGATTTAAAATTAAAAAATTTGTAGTGATACAAACAAAGTGAATGGAGAATTTACCAAATTCGCATAGTTATAACCAAAAAAATTGTTTATAATTTGCAAAGAACAAAACAAATGAAAATTTTTGTGAGAAATATAATAAAAATTCATGAATAAAAAAGGGAATGCATGTTTTTGAAAGCACGCATGTCATTTTTGATCCAAGAAAAAATTGGTAGAAAAAATAAATGTGAAAAAAGTTGGTTTACATAAGGCATATGCCCTTTACAAAGGGCATACACTCTTTGCACTTAAAAAAAAAACTAGCCGCTTTCCCTCTAAAACTTCTTTGGTTTTAGGCTTAGGGGTCTTGAACCTAGTCCAAATTCTATCATGAACCAACGAAGGATATTTCTAAGAAATTTAGTGGTTTTTTCATCTTTGTCGACATGTCTATTAGGTATATTTTATTATTTTTAAGAAAAATTAAATGGGTTTGTAGAGGGGAAAGCATAATTTTAGAATATATAATTTTTTTAATGTTAGAATAATATTTATAATTATTACTTAATTTATACATAACATTCCTCATAATGGACTATATACATATCATCACAAATTCCCTTATAAATTTTTGAATACTAATCAAACATTTATAAAACTTATATCTTAATAATCTACACATATTCAACTATTATTTAAAAAGGAAAATTTATTTTCGTGAAGTTAAGGTCAAATAGTTGTGTTCGTACACTTGTACTTTCAATTTTATAGCCACCTTAACTTGTAAAATTATTTCAAAATTATATATAATAAAAAATTAATAAAAATATTATCAATGATATTCAACATTTCACTTATCCATATATTAATTTTCATACAAAAAATCATTTGTTTACTCAAAAATGTTTGTTCGTACAGATGAAACATCTTTATCTTTTCACAAAAAGACCAACTTATTGTCGTAAATACATCTATTTTGCACAATTTTATCATCTAGGTATTAAAAAATTATATATTTAGAAACTAAATTCAAAATTATATAATTCATTTTCTTATGTCATTGTCAAATTCCTTTTTTAGGTGTCTCTCAAATTCTCTCCAAATTCAACTATTATTATTTTAAGAAAAAAAGTGTCTCTTTATACCCCCCTTTTGTCTCCCATTATCCTGAATCTACCCCAAGATGACTTATTGACAACCTAATCTTCAATTTTTTTTTTATTTTTTTTTATTATACCAAAATTTGAATTGATGTGGTCATTAACCCCAAATTTGATAAAATGATTGGAATATAATAGAATGCAAAACAATTACTTTTGAAAATTTGATTTGAATAAATTAATTGAATTATACAAATTACACATGATTGCAAGAAGTCAAACTAAGAAAATAAATAACAAACTTAGTTGTTTCTATATTTATATTGACTATGTTGACTAAAAAAATATTAAAATAGGAAAACATGAACAAGATCTACAAAATCTAGAAAATAGAACTGAAATATGAATAAGGTAAATACCATCCAATTAGGGTTAGGACTATTTACCAATTATGACCTAAACTTGACAATTTTTTACCCTTTACAAAAAAAAAAGGTATATTATGTCAAAATCATGTGATTCATATGGAATTATGTTTGTATATGCATATTTGACCTTTGAGAGTGTGTAGGAGACATGCAAATATCTTTTGAATGGTTGAAACTCTAGTAGGGCTTGCAATGATTGAAAACTTGCAAATAGAAAAAAGTGTAGTGTAATTGGGCTAAGATGACCACAGTCACCCCAAGATGACTTAATAGTTCCTACATATCTAATACTCCAAATATGTAATTAAATCCCATGTAGTTCTCCCACTTGTAGTTTTTTATGTAATATTGATCCTTTGACTATATGAAGACATCTAGAGATGGATCCAATAATTGATTATGATTTGATTTAGGCTAACTAAAATAGATATGTGATTTTTTTTAGGACTAATTATAATACTTAGAGTTATAATTAGGAATAATAGGGAATCTTTGATTAATGTTCAATAGTGTAAATGTGCCTCTATCTTTAAATTGCTAAGTGGAATAATGAGTGACTTGAATGTTGTTTTATAGAAATTCAAAATGGGAAATAAATTGATTAGAAGCATAAAAACACATAATATGAAGTAAGTATGATTTAATTTCAAAATATGACCATTATAATGAAAGGTTCAAAAACATCATATGGTTGTTAGGACCATTTTCCACCCCTCAACTAAATCGGATGGTTTTGAACCTTAAGGAATCATGTCACTTTTTGGGTCTAGGTCATCCGAATAGATGCTTAGGGGTAATTTTAATTGATGGAAAATTTATTTATGTGACAAATGGCATATCATAAAATAAAATGTCCCCACATGTTTTTAAGATAGGCTAAAGTGTCAAAATAGGTCTAAATTAAGTGCACAAGTTAATTAAAGTGGAAAAGGATTAAAAATAACATAATCAAGTATTCTCAACCAAATATAGATGTATACATTTCTCCATGCTTTAGCCTAAAATGAAATTATTAGATTAAAGGAAATATACCCCTTAATGTGTAAAACCTACTTTCTCTTTTACTTATTACTCCAATCAATCAAAGCATCTTAGTTTGGCAAACCCTATATAAAAATATGAATTAGTTACTTTTTTATTTTAAAAACTAAATTTTGAAAAAGTTTGAATTTGAAAATTTGAAATTTTTTTGAACTTTGAATTTCTAAAATTGATTATACTTTAAATTTTGAAAATTATTTGAACTTTGATAATTTGAAAAATATTGAACTTTTAAATTTGAAAGTTTAAAATTTAAAAAGTAGAAATTTGAAAGAATGGGAGGAATACACTTGTATATGTGAAACTATAATCGCTCATGTGGCTTTGCTTGTGATGCTTGCTTGAAACATTGGACTCACTGATTCCTTATTTACACCAATGAGAAAAATTAAGGGTAATCAAACCTCAATTTGAATTTGCATGTGTTAAAAATATAACCCATTGAGGGACACAAAAATATCAATTTAACTCAGTTGGCCTTTTTAACTTCAAGACTTGAAATAGGTTGCAATATAAAATTGATTTTCAAACATAATGTTAGAGGGCACTAAATAATAGAGTTTGAAAAACTCTTCAACCAAGATTTGTCCAAAATACCATTACCATAATACAATCCATGAAAGCTTCAGCATTGTAGACAAAGAATAAATTATATATTATTCACAAATGATAGCATTATAATGAAATAATCTCTCTATATCTCTAGATCTTATCAAATACAATGAATGTGACTTGCATATATAGGCAAGGGAGATCAATCCTAATTAAGATATAAATATAAGTGATCAATTATAACTAATAAATCATTATAAGTGATCACACCTAGAACTAAGAGATAACTATACCTAAAAGATATAGACAATTAGAAAATATCCCCATAATATATAAGAGATAGATATATAATATATAATAATATCTAAAATAAGATAAATGAAACATCCACACATAAGTGGGTGGGAATAACTAAATAGAAAAAAATAAAGCACCTAGGTGAGCATGAACTAAGGTAAACAACCTACTCTAACACCTCCCTCAAGTGAAGCTAGGGGCCAAAAATAGAGTGGCATATCCACAATATGAGTCCTGACAACAAGGCCTAATCATTTACTCATGTAAAATATATCCATGAATAAATATCTCATAAAATAGAGAAAGGGAGAAAACCCGTAGGCAACCCCCTCCCCCCCAAGAAAAAAAAGAGAGGAAATGTGTCCCAACAATAAAGCCGAATGAGGTACCCATTCAAAAAAAAGGATGAAATGTGAATAAAAGTGTCTGTATGGATGCCAATCTATCTTGTTAGAATACATGGATGTATAGTCATTGTGAATACTGAGTTAAAGTAAGAATGATTATGAATACAAGGATCACTAAAAATAAACACTACACTCTAGAATACTAGGTAGAATAATGAACATGAGGAATCATTGACTAAACACCCTCTCTCATGCTAAACTAGGAGAATATGGAAATGAAAGTCTGTAAATAATTGAATTGAAAATGGTGAGAAGTGAGCACACATACAAGTGGGGATACCACATTAGTATCACTACATAAAAAGTTACCAAGAATGCCACTAAGATATAACAATCCTCATATGGGTTTTGAAAAATAAAGTGCCTGAATAAGATAATCAAGTACAAAGTAAGAATCTAAAGCATGGCTTTGGTGGTTATGGGAGAGACTAACAATGAAAATAGTAAATGGTACACAAACTAAGGTACACAAGCATGAAGGTAGACTAGCCTATTAAATAAAAAACCCATAGCACTTTATAATTTAGTGTGAGTATAATATATCCCACAAAACACCAAACACAAAAAAGGAAGATACTATAAACACCATAATAGCTCCAAACATGGAGACTATTTACCTATCAAAGAAGTCATCCAAAATCATGAGATTTGATAAAAATTAAGTAGCATGGGCCAAGAGTGTATAAAAAATTACAAAGCATGTAAAAAAATGAGATGCCAAAAATATCTACATAATAGTGCAAGAGAAATATAGTTCATCCAAAAACATAAGTGACATAAAAAAACATACTCAAACAATGTAAAACATCAAGATCTATCAAAAATATGTTTTCAAGTGTACAAATAAATGAGTACAAGTGTAATTAAATGTTTTAATGACATTATTTGACCACCTATTAGATCATAGCTCACCCCATAGTCTCTAACACTCAAAAGAACTAAACAAAGTGCTAGGGTATAGGGGTCTAGGGGTAGATCTCCCAATGCCAAACATAATTTGAAGCTTGTGTGGCTCTTGAAATGGCACAAAGACACCCAATTTGGCATTAAAAATGCCCCATAGAATGGACATCGATTACCATAAAAAATACATTTGAAAGTGAGTACAAAATTTAAAAAAAGTGACCTCTAAAAATGAAGGTGAAATCAAGAAATATGTTTATTTTTCTTGTGAGGGGGTCTAACCTCTTGTTAGACTAGACCTCACCCTCCATATTTGATAGTCGATATGAAAGGTAATTGCAAAACAATAAAAGTGCCCTTATTTTACAAATTTCCCACTTTAGATTTTTTATCCCACTTTAATAAAGTATTTCCTTTTAAAAATAAAGCCACCATATTAAATCACCACTCATGAAAAAGTAATATGCCCACTTAAAAAAAATATTGACCACCTCTCCTTTTAAAAAAGTGTGTGACCCAAGTGGAATCCACCTCCCCTAAAGAGATCCACCTCCATTAAAAATAAATAAAATATTTTACAAAAGTCTTCCTACCATATATCTACCGCTAAGAAAAGATTCCATTCATAAATAAAATCTTTCTAAAAGTGTAAACCTTGACCAAAAATCATAGTTTTTCCAAAACCATGGGTTGAGCATTTGGTTATTTTAAAAAACCACATATTTTGGAAAAACTATTTTGAAAATTGCATATTTTGCAAAATCTATTGTGAAGCTTAAAACACCGTTGGTTTTGGTGTTGGGAGATGACAATGGTGAGGGTATTTTGGAGAGTCATCTAATGAACATGTTGGAAGGTGGTATTTACACATTCAAGAGTGTTATTAACATTTCAATGGCATGTAAGTGATGAGCCAAGATGGATGGTGAAGGAGAGAGGAGGAGCATGAAGATATTGGTAGTAAGTAATACTATGTATGTTTAGAATAATCTTCTCATGTGCGTATCCATAGCCTTGGCTATACATAATGGTTTTCAAAAACCACAAGCTATAGGTAGTTTTTAAAGACTCCAACACTATAAGATGGTTTTTTGGAACAACATATAGATGGAATAATGGTGAGTGGTGGCTACACAAAGTGAGTTAAGGGGATGGGAACTATGGTTCATGTAGGTTGGCAAGGCATGATGAGGAGGTTGGAAGACTAGATTTTAAAATTTGAAGCTAGAACACATGCAATATGTGTATGTCACTTAATATACCCCTCTAACATTGGTTATTCAAAGCCATTCTTGAAGCCAAATCATTATGCACATGCCTTACAATTGTTAAAGGAGTATATAATATAAATGATGTATATAGATCTATCTATTCCTCTAAACAATGCACACTAGAATATAAAATAATAAACTATTCAAGACCTTTGAACTCATATATGAAAATTAAGGAATTGGACAAACATTAAATCTTGACTTGATGCAACACAAGAGAGGTGTATGGCATGCAAAGACAAAATGATCTAAATGAGGGTATAACTAGATCTAAAAAAGCTAGGGATGAGTAATGGCTTCTTGGAGTTGCTATGATACCATGATAGAGTTTGGATAATTCTTGAACCAATATCTCTCTAATATACCATTACCATAATATATTCCATGAAAAATTTAGTATTGCACATAAAAAATAAACTATATATTATTCACAAATGATTACATTATAATGCAATAATCATTGTATATCTCTAGATCTTATCAAATACATTGAATGTGACTTGAAAATATAAGAAAAGAATATCAATACTAACTAAGATATCAAGCTAAGTGATCAATCATAACTAAGAGATCAAGATAAATTATCAAACATATAACTAAAAGATAACTATCCTTAAAGGATAAAGACAACTATAAAATATCTCCATAATATTTAATTGATAAATATGTAATATCTTATAATATCTAAAATAAGATAAATGAAATATTCACACATAAGTGGGTAGGAATAACTAAATATGAGGAAAAATAAAGCACCTAGGAGAACATGAGCTAAGGTAAAAATCTTACTCTAACACTAAACTTTTAAGTTATGTGTTATACACTTAAACTAAATCAACCACTGCAGATGATTTATAGATTCAATTTTAATTTATTCCTAGATTCATGATCAAAATAAAATGGAGTACATTCATGCTCCTACCATGTCAATAACTTATCAAATAATATTGTAAATTTGAAAATATCATAAGTGCATGAACTTGTATCATTCCCCTATTGATAAATGTATAATTTGAAACTATATGTAAATGTCAATTTGAAATATTATTTGAAACTTGTATATGAACCTATATCATATACTTAAAACTGTATTATTTTTTGTTATAATCTTGAAGTGTGAGTGCATATGTATGGAATATCTTCCCATAATATATCCAATAATTAAATTGTTAACCTTTTCATAAATTTTGACATTAATTTATGTACCAACATTGATATTTGCTCTAGAAAAGACTTATCTTATGTATGAAAATCCCACTAAAATGCCTCCCTTTTTAGGTAAGGGATTTAAACATTAAATTCACTAATATAAAAATAAAATTTAACTACAATATGTGTAGTAATATGTAATAGTTGAATAATGTAGTATATGGAATGTCTACATAGTAAGATAGGTACTATTTAAATCATGTATGTAACATAAGAGGCAAGAAACATAACAATGTATATAAATGAAGTTTATCTAATGTAGAGATATTATGCTATGAATTATATTATGCATCATATGGATCATGACATTCATCAAACCTAAACAAGTTTAATAAACATTAAAACACAAATAGAAAATGTCTTACGAATAAGGCCAAGGGTCAAACATAAGGGACATGTTCAAATGCCACAATAGAAAATAATTACACACACAAGGACATGAATGATGCCAAAAATAAGTGACATGTTCATATATCACACATAACATAGGACCAAGGGCCAAAAACTAATGGACATGTTAAAATGTCTCACATACACAAACAAGATCTCATGGAGATAATAAAACAATTTTTACACAAGGGCTAAGGGAATAAAAGAATAGATAATATATATACAATTGACTATGCACAAGAAAAGAGCATAAATGGAACATAAAACTATAAACATATTCTAAACCATGTATATATCCTAGCAAATAACATATCCATGTACATAATTGTAAATAGAGATGCTAGAAAAGGCATTTGTAAATTTTGTATAGTTCAATAGTATAAGAGTAATATAATGATAACATGTGCATATAATATCACCTAGGGATAAGATGCCCCAAATTTAATAAGGCTAATGAGTAGAGTAAATCCATATACTATGTTATTGAAATACATAACACTCATGAATACCATTGAAATGAATGTGTAATAGAAAATGAATATGATATCTACTACTCATGAGATAAATAAAATATGACAATGATGTAAAATAGATAATTAATCATGTTTAGGTCCTAATTTTGAATTTTTAAAATATTTTGAATGTTTTTATATTTTTGAATATTTTATTTTTTTTACTTTATTGAATTTACAAACTAAAAATGGTAGAAATTAGTACCAATCAAAGGTTTGAAAATAGAATAAAGGAGAAGGATGTGAACAATCCACAACATGATCCAATGTAAGGGTGCAATAGAAATGATTACTTATCCATATATGAACAAGATGACCCCACTATATGTGATTTATGAATTTGATAAATTTGTATGAAACTAAAAAATGTATGTAAAGGACTGATTGTACATCCTCTTTTCATATGTACAATTTTAAAAATTTAAAGTATGTATAATTTATGTTGTATAGAAGGAGAAATATCTTGTCAAAGATGGAATATGTTCTTGACCTCTAATTGATGGTTATCACCTTGGAAGAAAAATAAAAAGTAATATTTTAGATTGTGAAAATAAAGAGATCATGATAGGAAATGGAAAAAATTACCATTGTTTTGGACTGTTTAGATATGGAATGTGAAAAAGAAGAGTGAAGAGGCTAAAAATTCAATAGTATCCAAGGGCTTAGAATAATGTATTAAATGATAAAATTTACAATTGAAATCATAATATGATGTAACAATAAATAAGCTATGTATAATTAGATTTATGATTTTTTGAATTATTTGCATGTTTTTAATTTTTTAGAATATTTGAAATGCAACAAGAAAACCAATGATCCCATCATGGTTTAAAACATGAAAATCTATGAGAATTGGTAAATTTATGACTTTCCTTAAATAAGATGTTCTAATTTGCATGTATTAGAATCAAAAAATGTATCATGTGACTCAATAAAACTATATAGACCACTATCCATGTAATCATGTGTAGTATGAGTATGTGTAGGAGATGTAGAATGATTTGAGATCTGATGAAGGCTAAAAATATAATTTCCAAATGTTGTGCCTTTTATATAATGATGTTAGCTATATTTTATTGACATATATTTTCCTTTGTGTTCTTGCTCTATAGATTTGTCTTCTCTTGAAATTTTCACCACTGCATTTTCATGCTCAA
Source organism: Torreya grandis (assembly GCA_037957365.1). Lineage (NCBI taxonomy): Eukaryota > Viridiplantae > Streptophyta > Pinopsida > Cupressales > Taxaceae > Torreya > Torreya grandis. Next base: position 480,004 of record JARHVA010005660.1, read on the forward strand.
ATGTGACATAGTCATGATATTTATGTAATGTTCCTCTATTTCTCTCATCTATGATATTCCTAGTTTTGTGTTTCATTCATTTACTATGGAGTCAATGTGAAATATAATAAAACATGTTTTTTATTAAAATTTGAATCATAGCTCAATGAATCAAATACAACATTGATGCCACATAATATTACCCTAGTGTTGTCTATCATACCCAAGATATTAGATTTGCATCATGATACATATATTGGATTCAAAAAAGGGATGAAATATCAAAATTAGTACATTTTTTTCCTTCTATAAGGGGGTTAAGAAATAAATTCTCTATATATGACGAATGCCTTTTTTTTTAAGTCTTTTGAAACCTCACTTATAATATTATATTTTTTAGGCATATCTTGATTTTAAACCTCTTTTTTTATAAATCCTCTGTTAAGATTTTTTTTTCTTATATTGAATTTGATTTTCTAACTTCTCTTTTAGTAATTGCTCTTTTTATATATTCTCTTATTGTAATTTATGTACCCTTTATTATTTCTTCACAATTTTTTCTTCTAATACCTTGTATTTTTCCAATTATTCTATTTTTAACCTTTACTTTTCAAACTTTTCCTTTTCTAATTTTTATTTTTGTAGCCTTTCTTGCTCATATTATCCCTTTTGTAATCTTGTTTTCTCTAATTTGGCCTTGTGAATATTTTCTTGTTCTAAATTTTTCATTCATTCTACTTGATTTTTTTATTTGTGTAAATGGGTTGTTTGATTGATGTATCCATTATAGGATCACCACTATCAATTATATTTTGTATTTAACGTTTAAATCCAAGAAACTAGTTTTACGATGCACATGCATTCTATGACATACAAAATAATATTTTGATCTTCCTAAAAGAGGTATATGAGGTAGTTTTATCACTTTATTTCAAAACATTTCTCTTAAAGTTTCACTTGAACTCTTAATAGCCTTTTGTGCACTTTTTGAATGATTAGTAGTAGAGATATTTTATTTTGGCTTCCAATATTAATATGATATATTTTTAGGCACCAAATAGCTAGATGAAGATGTATATGCATGATTAACACTAGCGTACTCTGGATTATTTATATACATGATATTATTTTCCCATGATGTTTTCTTTCAAATAAAATACTAATTTTTATTTTGAAAAATTTTTATTAAATTTTTCATAGTGATGATTTAATCCTTAAGGGATTCACAAGCATAAAAACCAAGTACTTCAGATTAAATATGTGTTTAAAATTTTTAGGGTTTTACTTATGTAAATCTTATGTTTGATTAAAGGGATGAGTAGTCCAAATCAATGAAATAATATGTATAAATAATCATTATTTTGTTACATATTTTTACTAGCTTTGAATTTCTAAAAATACTAATATGTGAAAATAAAGACTTATCTATAAAATACCTGATATGGAAGATCTGAGTGCTATAAAATGAGATATGAACATGTTCTAGTGTTGTCAATTATATCCCTATATAAAAATATCTCTTAGATAGTAGTGCCACATTTGTATAGTAGCACCATGTGGCTCTAGTATCCTAAAAATGGTGTTAGTGTCCTTTGTGTAAGACTACTCTAAACTTCTTGGTGCACCTATGTCTATGTTTCTAGGTTTTGTTCCTACATGCATAAAGTTTAAAACTATGTATTATGCTTGTAATAAATGATTATTATGCAAACCTTAATCCTCCTTGTGAGTAAGGCATGAACTAAAAAGTATGTTTGTTAGTAGGATAAGTTGGATATCCTCGACACCCCACTGTGTTAATAGTTTTCTACATACCAATACTCTGAGGAGGGGTCAAGATCAATTTAGTTCTCCCCACCTAAGTGTTGGTACGAGTGAAAGTGATATTAGAATGATAGTGGTTTTCAATGCCTTGAGTGTGATTGAGATTAGAAGTCTGGAAAATTTGAGCTTAGGGCAATTTAGATGGTAGTATGCAGAAGTATAAATAGGGATTAATAACCTCAATTTTCCTCAACTTGTTTTGTATTTGAATAAGTATTTTGCATCTAATTTCCCTCTAGTGGATAGAGGTATAAAATTAATGTATTTATAGTGTTCTATAGATTGTGTAGACAATAAAAGGTGCTTAAGCTAACTTTGGAGGGTTTTACCTTTGAAAATATATTCATTCAAGAAAGATAGGGTAAAAAAAATTAGTGCCATTTTGGGGGCATTAGAGCCACATGGATCTAGTGTCGTTAATGTGGAGTTAATTTCTAGTTGGCATGCTATTGGGTACAAAGGACCAAGATCATGAAATGAGGGTTTAAGATTGTCTTTAAGTTGATTAGGGATGTGTGTGGTCTGCATAAAGGCTGAAAAAGTGTGATAATAGGCTCTAAGATGGGTTTAGGGATAAGCTAGGAATATGTTATCTAAAATAGTAATCTTAGGACTCAAATACCACTTTTAGGTGATTAAATTTACCCCCCATCACTTATGCTAGAAATGAATCAAAGAGAAATGACTATTAGAAAGGAAAAAGAATCATATGTGGACTTACCTAAGAAGTGAATCCTATGAAGTTGAGTTTGAGTATGTGAAGCTAGGTCTATATATGTGAATCATGATCCAAAGCATGACCTGAAAATTAAATGTGACTAAATCAATATTTACTTAATAAATATAAAAATCAAAAGGCTATGTTGAGTAAAGAAGTAACTAAGTAAAACTAAGTAAAAAGATGGGAAAGAGGAAAGGAATGAATACACCTCATTAGGTATGCAAAACAATGCATGATCTTGGTGGTAACCTATGTGTGTGCATGTATATAGTGATAAATTATTAAATATCTTGTATTGAGTTGATATCTTTCTCAATCCTCATGTGTGGGTGACTCAATAAATCAATCCAATTTTGAGTACATCATTGCCCACCCCTAATTGGTGGATCACGACTTTTAATAGTTTGGATTTGACTAAAAGTGTGTCCAACCCTCTCATTTGGGTGTCTCAAGAACTCAAGTAGGATATGACTCCATAATTTCACACCCATGTGTAGTAGATGCATCTAAAGTTGAATTGCATAAAGTGATTGAAATTTCTAACTATGTATGTTGGCTCTGCATCCAATTGGGTACATTAGACAAATTTGGGACACTTGATAATGCCAACCACTATAGATGGATTAAGGCATGAAAATGGATATAACCTAAAATATGATTTCAAGTGTATAAAACATAGAGAATGACATGGATTTTTCCATTCAATCTAATTTTGGACTGAGTTATACTAACTATTTCTGAGTATCTAAATTGAATATGGGAATTATCATGTTACAAATGATACCCCAAATATACGAAATTGATATGAATTTTATTTGAGTTAATGTGAATCTGAGTAAAATCTAAGCATAATTGTCAAACCTATAGCTAAATATTTGCAAACCTATACTATACCTAGTGTATTGTTTTGGCCAATTTGAATTATCTAGAAACTAGGGCTACAAGATATTAGTACAACATATTAGATAGTATCACCATGTGGAATTAGTGTCCTTATTTATCCATTAATATATGTCTAGTCTAAATTCTATGTCACTATACTAATTTTTGAGTCATTGCATTTCCCTGTATTTACCTATGTCTAATTTTCTAAAACTGAGCTTATGTGTTAAAAATATTCTATAAATTCAATGTAGGATATTTATCTCTATGACAAAACCTTATAAATTCCCCATATTTTTATGTTAGTTGTTAAACCTATGCAATAATTGTCCTTAAAATAAAAATCTTGACAAAATGTGTGTTAACTAAAACATATATGATAACTACATGATAATCCAATACAATATGCAAACATAAAATTGAATTGTAAGATAATTTGAGCATAATTATGTAATGTAATATGTATTTCATTTATAACATTACACAAGGATATCAAGATATACGTAATAAATGTATATAAAAAATATGATTAGAACTAATTAGTTACCTGGGGGGATGGGGAATGATGTCCATCATGGCACCCAAGTAGGAAGGGTAAATATATGAGGTCTCTTATGTCATCGATAACTAGTGTGTATAAAAATAAAATATAGGTATCATGGCCATGACACATACAATAAAACATACATACAAAATGTATTTGGCACATAAAGTAGGCCAAGGGGATAGAATACAAGGGATATGGGCACATGTCACTAAATCCAAGTAAAGAAGACATATAAGGACATTTTCAAATGTATGCAAGAAAAAATCAAGTGGGATTAGAGACACATATAAAGACATGTTCAAATATCCACATACACAATCAAGAAAGCACACACAAGGGACATGGGCACATGTCCAAGGCATACATACTATGAAAAGTAGTGGCATAGAGCTAAACATTAATGGCATATTCAAATGCCCTTGAATAAAATAATCATAACAATAAAATAAAGTCTAAAATATGAAAGCTATAAATGAAATCATGTATTAATGTAGTAAAAATATGTGTAAGAGCTAGGATGTACATATGTTAAATCTAAAGTAGTGATATTCAGAAAAAAATTGAGTATGCGTAGCAATGATCAATATCAAGATGTAACAATGCTAAATCTAGAATGTAGAGAATGTAAGGATAAAACTTGGTAATAGAAACTATGTATAGGATTCCCCAAGTGGGTGAATGCATCAAATGAAAAACCATGAATCAGTGTATATGCCCCCAATGCATAGATGATAACAAGTCTAGATCAGTGTAGTGGACCTGAGTCCTATATGTAATCTACAAGCACTCGACAAGAACAAGTGAAGCATATAGTATGATAAAATTTACTATACTAAGATAGCTAGCATATGTAGTATCTATAAAATATAAGAATCCATACAATATGTATTTTTTATGTCTTTTAAGTAATATTTGAATATTTTTTGTGTTTTTGACATGTTATATTATTTTTATATTTTTTGGGTATAAATTATGTATAAAAAAACATGAAAATGAACTATTTACAAAGATCAAGAGAGAAGGAAAGTATGTACAATAGGGTAGGAACCATACTAATTGATGAGTCTCATGGGAGACTCACTATCACTATGACCTATGTAAAATAGGGTAATTGTGATCATGCATGTTGTGTGAAGGATAACTATGATCCCATAATCTAATGTATTGAGTAATCCATATTTGTATTTGTATATGTCTATGTAGTGGTGCTATGAATTTATGGCACTGACTATGATGTCTTATGAACTGTAGGGGTCTTAGGAACCCATCTGATAGATGATGTTGTAGGTGACATAACTACCCCATGTTGAGGACCTCAAGAACCTAATGATACTAATCTTGGCATAAATTGAGTATAGGAAGGCCCTTTATAATCTATGAGATATATTTAACATAGGGGTCTCTCTAATAATAGTCTCTATGGGAGAATATATGTATGTGTTGATACTATAGGAGTAGACCTCATCTGTATTGGTGGATCTAATGAAATTGATTATGTATCCATATGAAATATACTATGAGATATAACTAATAAATGTTTTATATTTGGTAATTGTGCCATAGCTTTAATTGGTGACTGTGATACAACTGCCTATGGGATAGGTAGAGGATAGTCATATGGGAGATCCTCAACTTTGACCACTTGATTTGTGCGTATGTATTTCATGCATATGTGCATTATATATGGGATGGATCATAGATAATATAACCATGGCCTACCCAGTAACATATCAAACATGTTTTCACTAGGCACTACTAAGAATCAAGTAACTATATATGCTGGTCCAACCTATAATAGAAGACAATCTCCCTGATGGAGCTCTGAACATGACCACTGAAACTACTAATGACTATGTATGTGGGGAATATATCTTACTCTGAGTACCTAAAATGTTATAAAAGTGTCATATCACACATTCTAATTCTTGACCCATTTTCAACCATAACACTCTAGATAGGATGATGATCTATGTATGCTCATATAAATAGTGCATGTAAATCTATATCATCATCGATAATATCCTACTTTAATAAGGTGATGAGTGGTCTAGGTGGTATTACAGTATGGTACATGTCAATGATGTTATGCAATGGGTGTGCCTCTATAATATAATGATATGAATTGGTGTTGGATGTGCCTGATATGTGTAGTGAATATGTGATGTGCTACCTAACTCATTCACTGTGTGCTTTGAAAATGGATCTGATAATATATTTAATCCCTTAGCTTCCATTTTCTTTAATTTTTGTGTCTCTATGGGTGTGCCCACATCAATAATGTTAACCTCAATCAAATCTTGTATCTTATGTTTTACTATTATGCATCTATTTATTGTATGGCCTGGTGCCCTATGATGCTTGTACAATGCATTAAAATCATAGTTATTTGGAAGAGTCCATGTTGTATCAACATCTTTAATGGGATGGAGATATATGACATTGAATTCTATGTAAAACCCATGTAGTGATGGTAAAAGACTCTATTTAAAGATGCCCTAAATCTTTTTGTCTACTATGGGGCTATTCAATTTAGCTAATATTATCTTATATTGTATGATGTATTCAATGATAGGGTTATTTGAATTTTGTTTGAATTGTGTAAATTGGTCATATGATATATTCATTAAAATCCACATAATTAGGATGTGAAGGGTTAATAAATAGAGTTATAATAGGTCCCGTATGCATGTTATAGGCTTGAATAATGGGAATTTAAATATGCTTTATAGGTTTACCACCTAGTCTAGCCCTTCTTAAAGGAAGATATCTAGCTTTTTTAGATGACTTATAGTAAAAAAGTTGGAATAGTCCTAAAATAGAAGATATGAAATTTAAAAAATTAAAATTAACTAAGAAAATAGAAAAATAAGGATACAAACCCTAAGAGCTTTAGGGTCAGGGTTTGAGCAATGTTTGAAGTAATTCAGGTTCACTAAATGTTTTGACCTTTTAGGTTTTTACTAATGTAAATCTTATGTTTGATTAAAGGGATGAGTAGTCTAAATTAGTGAAATAATATGCTACACCCTTAACCATTAGCGTATCTCAGGATATGTGTGGCTGACTTGTGGCTTACATACCTATTTTATATACTTGTTACATTTCTTTATGTTCTTAGATAGGTCAGCCTATGGAATAACCTTAGTTAAGTAGACTATATATATAAGGTAGTGGTTAGTCTTTAGGGATTATGTTAAGTATTTTGCTATTAGTGCATTATTGTGGAGGTTGCCTCCTCGAAGTGGCTTTGCTACATTATCCAATATTCTACTTTTGTTGTCAATTATTGTTGTGTGATCTCTCATATTTGCTTATTCTATGTGATCTAAAATAATTCTGTGTAAACATCTAAGTATTTTCATTACAAGTGGTATCATATCTTCGATTTGGGTAAGTTTCTTGTGGCATTTGTTTTGGATCTGGTGAGGCATGACTTGTGTGTGTGGTGCGAGCAAAAAAACTTAACTTACAATCTAGGAAGAATTAATTTTTTTGTCAACACAATATTGCTCAAAATGGTTTTTTTGAATAAAACATTTGAAAAAAATTTGGGAAATTTTTTCCCTTTGCACAATTACAGTCATTGGATTCATTTTGGTGAGACAATCACAATGGTATATTCTATCGATACACTTTTTTGGTACCAAAATTATTACCCTAATGCACAAAGGCAATCGTTAGATTCATTTTGGCAAGGCAATCACAATGGTACCATCTCTTGGTACACTTTTTTAGGGTAAAAACCCTCCTAAATTTTGTATATGGTAGGTCCTAATACTCAAGAAAGAAAAGGGGGAAATAAACTCCTAAGACTCCTGTAGATGATATGATATCTAGAAATGTAGATCCAATGATTTCTCAGCTTTAGGTAGATATAAAGAACTTGGTTAGGCATGATGAATTTTTTGTAGTCCAAGATAATGTTTTAGGGATGCATAGAGAGATTAATGGGGTTCATAATGGATTGCATCATATCACTATGTAATTGGCTACCCTTGCATCTTAGTTTTAGCCCAATAACCCTCCACTTCAGCACTCAAATCCTCCTTTCAACACCAAAAACTCTCATGCTAGTATGAAACTGATGTTGACAAAAGTGGACATGCATAAGTTTTATGGTAATGATCCTCACACTTGGATTACCCAAATTGAGAATTTATTTGAGCTGCATTAAACCCTTAGTTCTCAGAAGGTGATAGTGGCATCCCTATATCTGTAACTTGAGCAATTTATTTGGTATCACTAGTTATGTGCTCAAAAGAAAAATAATGGTGCTCTTATTACATGGTCTATTTTCACTAAGGATTTGTTTGCTCATTATCAAAATAATGTCTCTGAGAACCATTTCAACCAATTAGCCAAACTATGGCAAATAGGAACTATGAAGGATTATATTCATCAGTTTCAAAATTTCTCTTTATGGGTGGAATATATCACTAAGGAAAATTTGATTGATCTATTTTTTGGTGGCCTAAAATATAACATCCAATTTGAGGTTTGAATTTTTGAGCCAACATCTATATCAAAATCTATCCCTAGGGCATGTATGACAGAAGAAAGAGAGATGGTCAAAAGGAAAACTTTCACTGCTGGTCATGATCGAGCCTTTCCAACACTATCATTTCCATAGCCCACCAAATTAACACAATGACAAATTAAGGAGAAGTAGCCAAAGGTTTGTTTTATGGTTACAATAATAAATGGAGTAAAGACCATCATTGTGTTGAAAAGAAGCTATTTTACATTGAAGATGCCAATGATGATGAAGATGATGAAGAAGTACATGGTAAGGATGCAGAAGTTCCTGAGGAGGAATCTAAAGACTCTCAACCTACTATTTCTTTTCATGCCCTTTCAGGTATTAATACTCCCCAAACTCTTAAGGTGATGGGTTTTCTTAAGAAATAAAAGGTCACTATCTTGATTGATTCTGGGAACACACATAACTTCATCAATAATAAGTTGGATATTCATTTGAACTATTTTATTTATCTAGCTCTAAAAATTTAGGTTATGATTGTAGATGGCGGTACTATTAGCTGTTCAAGAAAATGTCATAGTATTAAGCTCACCATGGGAGACTACTTGTCGGATTCTCTTATGTTTACTATTCCCATGGGTGGAGCTAATATTGTTCTAGGAGTACAGTGTCTCACCACTTTAGGTACTATTGAAATGAATTTCAAAGAATTATTCATGCATTTTCATTGTAAGGAAAGGACATTTGAGCTAAGGGTATTAAGGTCTAAATCTCCACAACTTGTGAGCTCCCATCAAATGACAAATATTCTCTGTAAGGATGATAAGGGATTTGTAGCTTGCTTATTTTCCATGGAAGTATAGCCAACTTAGCCATCTCCACCTCTTGATCTACAATAAGTGATTGATGCCCATTATGTTTTTTTTGGTAACATGCCAAAAGGACTTCCACCTAGCCACATGCATGATCATGCTATCAAACTTATTCTTAGTAGTACACCACCCAAAATTACGCCATACAGGTATCCCTATGCCCAAAAAAGTGAAATTGAAAAGATGGTACAAAAGATGCTGGATGCAAGATTCATTCACCATAGCTAAAGTAAACATTCTTTACTAGTTGTCTTGGTGATAAATAAATATGACACCTAGAGGATGTGCCCTGACTACAGAGAAATAAACAAGTACCCTATCAAAGATAAGTTTCCTATTCCTGTCATTGATGATTTTCTAGATAAATTGAATGGTGATTTTTATTTTACCAAGTTAGATATGTGTTCTAGGTATCATCAAATCTAGATCCATGATGAAGACATACCCAAAACAAGTTTCAATACTCATGAGGGCCATTATGAGTTTTTGGTTATGCATTTTGGTCTAACAAATGCACCGTCTACTTTTTAGATTTTGACGAATACTATTTTTAGGCCATTTTTGAGGAAATTTGATCTAGTATTCTTTGATGATATCCTCATTTATAGTAAAAATTAGGAAGATCATTTGTAACATGTGAAACAGGTGCTCTCCATTTTGGAACAACAACAATTGTATGCCAAACCTTCCAAATGTACTTTTGGGGTTTGTGAGGTTAGATATTTGGGTCATTTAGTTTCTTATGAAGGAGTGAAAGTGGATCTTAGAAAAATCCAAGCAATGGTGGACTAGCTAATTCCTAAGACACTCAAGGAACTATAGCACAATCCCATCTATGAGAAGGAAATGATGGCCATTTTGCATGCAATCAAATAATGGAGACCTTATTTGATGGGTCATCACTTTCAGGTAAAGACTGATCATGATAGTCTCAAATATTTTTTGGAACAATGATTGTCATCTAAAAAATAATAGAAATGGGTAACTAAGATGTTAGTCTATGATTTTGAAATAGTCTACAAAATAAGGTAACGATAATGTGGTGGCATATGTACTATCCATAAAGGATGAATCAGTTGAGGCATTGCTATGTGACATAACCATTTTGTAGGTAGATTGGCTAGACGAAGCATGATCAGAATGGGAACATGATAGTGATACCCATGATTTGATTCAAAATATTCAACAAGGGTTAGGTGGATTTGAAAAATTTACATGGAAGGGTAATTCATTATGGTATAAAGGAAAATTGTACCTATGTAAGAATTCTCTTCTTAAACAAAAAATCCTTCAAGAACTTTGTGCAACTCTAATTGGGGCTCATTCAAGATTTTTGAAAACCTATCATAGAATAAAGCAAGATTTTTTTTGTGAAGGACTCAAGGGGGATGTCTATAAATATGTGGCTGAATGTATGATCTATCAATAAAACAAAGGAAAAACCATCAAAAAATTATGTCTTTTACAACATTTATCTATCCCTATCCAACATTGAGAAGAGGTATCTATGGATTTCATTACAAGGTTACCAAGATCTAATGGTCAAACTATTATCATGGTTGTTGTGGATCATCTCAGTAAGTATGCTAATTTTTGTTCTTTATCATAGCCATTTGTTACTAGTATAGCAGCTACTACTTTTCTCAATATAGTTCAAAAATTTCATGGGACCCCTAAGATCATTGTCAATGATAGAGATCTCATTTTCACTAGTAATTTTTGGACTAAGTTATTTGCATGTTTGGGCACCCAGCTGGCTCATAGTTCATCCTATCATCCTCAATCTGATGGACAAACTAAGGTAGTCAATAAATGTCTTGAAGGATATCTCTATTGTTTTGTTTCTAATAAATAGGATAAATGAGTTCATTGGTTGCCACTTGTTGAATGGTGGTATAATACTTTTGTTCATAGTTATTCCAAAATGTCTCCCTTTATGACACTATATGGATACCACCGTCCATCCATCACTTCAACCTTTAAGGTCCATCTTAAGGTTTGTGCAATTGAAGAACATATTCAACATCAATAGGAGGTCCTTGCAAGTTGCCTAAAAGTTTAGCTATGGCCCAAAATCGCATGAAGCAATAGGTAGATCAACAAAGAAGTGAGAGACATTTTGAAATTGGTGATTAATTCTTTGTCCACTTGAAATCATATAAGTAGATGCATTGAAGCAAAAAAAAAAAAAGATAACAAGTTGTCCCCTAAGTATGATGGGCCTTATTAGATCTTGCATAAAATTAGTAGTGTGGCCTACAAGTTAGATTTTCCTTCATCCACTCACATACATCCAATATTTCATGTATCATGCCTAGAGAAAGTCATTGGACATAGATTTTCCATTCAAACAAAATTACTAAAATTGGATGAAGAAGGCATATTTGTTCTTGATCCTGAGGAAATCCTTCACATGCACACTAATCAGCTGCATTCTAGAGCGATTACAGTGTACTTGATCAAATGGAAGAATCTACCATGTGAATATGCCACTTGGGAGGATGAATAATTTGTGTATCAACATATAGAGTTGCCACAACATTGAAGACAACATTTTTTTAAATAAGAGGTTATTGTTATCCCCTTAACCATTGGTGTGTCTAGGGATATGTGTGGCCGACTTGTAGCTTACATACCTTTTTAAATACTTATTATATTTCTCTATGTTCTTAAATAGGTTAGCCTATAGACTAACCTTGGCTAAGTAGACTATATATAGGAGGTAGTGGTTAGTCTTTAGGGATTATGTTAAGTATTCTACTATTAGTGCATTAATGCGGAGGTTGCCCCCTTGAATTGGCATTGCTACATTATCCAGTATTCTACTATGTTGTCAATTATTGATGTGTGATCTAAAATAATTATATGTGAACATATAAGTAATTTCATTACATAATATGCATAAAATAACCATTAATTTGTTACATATTTTGACTAGCTTTGACTTTCAAAAAATAGTAATCAATATATGCAAATAAAGACTTATCTGTAAAACACTTGATACAAAAGATCTACATGCTAGAAAATGAGATATTAATATGTCTATGTGTCATTAATTATATCCCTATATGAGAACCCCTCCTAGACAATAGCACCCAATATGGACAGTAGTTCCATGTGGTTCTAGTGTCTTTAAAATAACACTAGTGTCCTTTGTGTAGGATTGCTTTAAACTTTTGGGTACACCTGTGTCTATGTTTTTGGATTTTGTTCCTACAATCATGAAGTTGGAAACTCTATATTGTGCCTATAATAGTTTATCTATGATGCAAAACCTAATCCTCCTTACAAATAAGGCATGAAATAAAAAGTGTGGTCATTAGTAGGAAACGCTGGACATCCTCAACACTTTGTTGTGAAGAGAGTTTCCTACATACAAATAATCTAAAGAGGGATCATTCTTGATGTATTTCTCCCCACCTAAGTTTTGATGCAATTACAAGTGATGCTAGAATGATAATGGTCTTGAATTCCTTAAGTGTGCTTAAGATTGGAAATCTAAAAAATCTAAGCTTAGGGTAGCAATAAATGGTAGTATGTAGAAGTAGGGTAGAATATGGATTAATAACCTTTATTTTACTCAACCTATTTCATGTTTGAATAGGTATTTTTCATCTAATTTCCATCAAGTGGATAGAGGTCTAAAATTCATGTATTTATAGTGTTATGTAGCTTGTGCAGACAATAAAACATGCTTAGTTCAACCTTAGGAGGGTTTTACCTTTGAAACTATATTCATATGGGAAAGATAGGGTAAAGGGCATTAGAACCATTTTCGAGACACTAGCATTACATAGCTCTAGTGTCCTTAATGTGGTGTTAATGTCTATATGGTAGACTACTATACATAAAGGGCTAGGATCGAAAAATGAGGGTCTAAGACTGCATTTAAGTTGATTAAGGACACTTTTGATCCATACAAAGGTTGGAAAAATGTGATAATAGGATATATTATAGGTTTAAGGCTAAGCTAGGAATAGGTTGTCTCAAGTAGCACTCTCAACACTCAAATACAACTTTTAGGTGATTACAATATGTATAAAAACACCATCCATATGAGAGTGGGAGGTGAATCAAGTTGATTAAGGACATATAAGAATTGATTTTATACAATAGGTATTGTATCATTTTGAAAATATGATTACTCTTGTTCCTATGTTATGTTTGTCTAGATAATTTTTTGAATTAATGAAGCTTGTGTAGAATGTTAGATAGTTATCTTATCATAGTCATCAAAAGTATTTATATAATCCATGAAGAGAATATTGCAAACAATATCTAAAAATAGAATGCTAAAATTTTAGGGATTTTTTGTGTATGAATATTAGTAGATTCTTATGAAATTGAAGGTCAAAAGAAGATACTTTTAGTGTCAGACATCATCCAAGGTAAAAATAAAATTCTTTTTGTCTTATCTATTATATCTGAGGTCAAAATCAAGTTATTTTAGTGTTAAATTTAGATCAAAGGATGAAGGAAATTATTTTAGTGTCAGTTGTTTATGAATTTATCTAGACCCTAGAATTTTTTTTTGAAAATAATGAATGTGCACGACTAACTTAGGTTCACCAATATATTTTATCAAAATTTAAAATAATGTGGTAATTGACCCTAATTCTAATAAAATGATTATAATATAACTAATGCTGAAAATGTAACATTGACATGAATATTAAAATAAATTAATTGAATTTAACAAAGTACAAATGATTGCAAGAAGATAATTTATATAAAAAAATTAATTGATTCCATCTATAGATTGATTTGTTGAATGATAAAATATTAAAATAGGAAAAAAAGAATAAGATTTAAAATTTTAGAAACTAAAACTGAAAGATGAATAAGGTCAAAACTGAACAACCAAGGTCAGGATCATTTACCACTTCTCACATAAACATGATGTTTTTATCCCTTTGCATAAAATAGGTAGATTAGGGCACAATCATGTATGATACCTATAATAAGGTTTGTATATACACATATTTGAAACACTATTATGGCTTGCAATGATAAAAAACTAAATATATATAAGGATGGAGTGTTATTGGGTTGAGCTTACCCAAATTACCCACCAAGATGACTAAACATTGCCTATGCATCCAATACCCTAAATAGGGAATTCAATCCCACATAGTTATCCCACCTAGAGTGATTTGTGTAATATTACTATTTTAATTATATGAAGATATCTAAATATGAATAAAATACTTTATTATTCTTTGCTTTGGGTTGAGTAAAATAGATTTATGACTTGGCTATGAACTACTTGTAAGGCTTATAATTGTAATTGGGAAAAATAGATAAGTTTTTCTTGATGTGCAATAGTGTAAATGTTCCTTTATATTGAATTTATCAGTGGAATAATGAGTGAATTGAATGTTCTTTTATAGTAATTAAAAGGGGTAAATTGCATGCTTGAAATACTAAAAAAATGGAATATGAAGCAAGGGAGATTTACATTATAAAATATGACCATTAGATCTCAAGGGCAAAAAATGTCATACAAGGTCTAAAACTATTTGCCACACTTGACCCAAATTGGATGATTTTGAACCTTAAATAAAAGTACCACTTTTTGCTTTGGGGTCCATCAAAATAGATGGTTAAGGGTGTTTTTACTGATGCAACAATTTTTTAGGTGACTAATGATAGCTAATAAAAGAAAATACCTTCACATGTGCTTAGGATAGGCCAAGGTGTCAAAATAGGTCTGAATTAAGTACACAAATTAAGTAAAGTTTAAAAATTAAAAAAACTGACATAATAAAGTATTCTTGACTAAATTTAAGAGTCTACATTTTAACATATCTTTATTTTAATCATTAATGAAAAAATACTCTTCAACAATTATCATTCTTTTGATGAACTTTGTCATGTAGGTAAAAACTTTGAAGTCGACTTTAGATGAAATTTTTGTTAATAATATGTCAAATTATCTATCTTATAATGGTTCCATGTTTCCAAATAAGATAAATTTCAAATCTAGAAAGAAGAAATGAAAATGGAATTCAACCTAATAATAATGTTTAGTTCATGGCTACTACCATAAAATAAACATTTAGAAAGAATTGTATTACCTAAAAAGATGGAGTGTGTGAAATTCACTAGGCTAAGTGAAAGTACATAAAGTATGTTGAGAATAGTTTTTGAAGGTCACATGGTTAATTTTTTTTTAGTAGGATATTTTACTATTTTAATTCCATTTCCTTATAATTTTTTTACAATTACATTATGTGATTACCATATAGTTACGAGATAATATTATATTAAAGGCATTAATTTGAAGTATAAGATTAAAAATCTTATTGAAAAAAATTAAATTTAATAGAGGGGAATTTTTTTTTAATGAATTAGTGGTTCCACCAAATTTACTAAATCTATTATAAATTTTGAAAAATAGCCAAATTATTGGAAGGAAATGTTCATATGATCTAAAAAATAAAAAATAAGTACCAACAAATCCTAATACACACCCATACAATATTTAATTAGTGCGTTTAACTAAATTAAAAGGAAGATAACATCTACTCAAATTATAATTGATGATAGTGAGATTTTGAATGATAAATTATATAATGGACCTTTATTTACTAGATCTTTCATAGATGAACATGGACAACAAAAATATAATCATAGTTGATACAAGTTTAATCATCAATAAATGCACTGATAAATTCATTTAAAGAGTCTTACAATTAATAGAAACTATTCAAAATATTTTATAACAATTATTATAGGATATAAATTTATTTTATTTTATCAATAAAAGAGGGTTAGAGGATCCCTCCCATGTATATTAATATAAAAATAACTCTTACATAACTAACTCTCAACAAATACATCCAAATGAGATAGAGTTTAAAATGTACTTCTTATATCTAGTATTATGTAATGTCATATCCTATTAGGGTTTTGTAGGTTGAATCGTAGATCACTAGCAAGGAAAAAATATCAAGAGATATGAATACACAAACAAAGATTAGCAACGGGCTCTGTCTAGCCCAAAGGTAGCTACAAAATCAGGTAAAGATGAGAAGAGTCTTGAGCCACATAAAGACTCTTGAATGATTCTAAAAATAGGGGTGATGATAGTATTCAACCAAATCACTGACCAAGGGTAAAAAAAAATCAAATTGATTACTAAAGGGGGATTTGAGAGTAGTTGACCATAGGTATAAAAATGGGTTTATGTATCTAGTATGATTATTGGATCAGATCTAAATAGAAAAGGGTTTGTTCTATAGTTAGCAGTTGAATAAAGGAAAAATACATAAGATAAGGGTTCAAGGGGATCCCATGTTAAATTCAAGTATACTAAATGGCATAAATATTATAATTTTTCTATGAGGCTGTGGTTTTATAAATTGACATTTGCTGAAAAAGTCATATAATCTTCAAAAGTAGCTAAAAGAAGGGAGCCTTTTAAAATTGCAAAGATCAATTCAAATATTTATTTCTTGATGAAGAGATTACAAAGGCTTTGGAGTAGGAGCAATGGATTTCATCTATTGGAATGATCTATCACTTCAATGGATTATGTCCAACACTTGTAGACTACATCAATGGATCTTTCGACATTGGAGCAGCCTAATAGAAAGTAAGATTAATATTATGTCATATGCTAAAGGCATTTTTATTATTGTTTTTGATAAAAGACAGATAAAATCCTCAATGAATATTAATGGGATTAGTATAAACACATTCTTATGGATAAGCAATGGTATCCCACTTTCAACCCTCTTACTAAAAATTTTAATTCTAGACCAATCGAGATATGGATACCCCATTTGCCCTTCTAGTTTTTGAATATTTACTTGCTTTGAGTTATTGGGAACATGTTGGGAGTTTTTATTGATTTAGTCCCCAAAAAAAATGAAATGGGGCATACAACCCATGTTAGGATGCTTTTTGAGCTAGACATGTCTAAAGAGCTACCTGTATATGTTGAACTATAAGTTGGAGGCTAAAAAAGGTTACAAACTCTTGACTATGAAGGTTTACTCTTTAGATGTCACAAATGTTTTTTAACCAATAATTTTATTAAGAATTGTCTGTAAAATAAAAAAATAGGTAAATATGTGGTGGAAGGATGATAATCTTGAATTTATAACAGTTCCAGCAAATAAGGAAATTGTGAGTGAACATGAAAGTGAAGCCCCAAAATGGTCCTAGAAACACCTGTGGAATTTTTAGCTTCATCTATGGAGGTTTTAATTAATTATATTTCAAAAATAACTCTAAATTTTAATCTAGAAAATGGTTAAAGTCTTAGGCTCCATTAAATTCCAATGTCAAAGGTGAAATTTTGTTAACCAGGATTCCTTTACTGGATCATAAACCAGGTGATACTCTTGAACTTTCTATTCTGATTTCCTCTGATTTAGGGGAAGGAGAAGAATGGATGATGGTGAGTAATAAGAGAAAAAGAAAATGTAAGGAGTTACAACCTCTTAATATGACCCTCAGATCATGAAAGGAAAATGGTTTTGAAGGGTCTTAATTGTTTCTTAGTGTAGTTTCTTTTTATGGCAGTTATCATATCTTTGTTTTTGTTGTTGTGTTGGATAGATTTTTGATATTTATTAGAAGAATTATTATGTTGTATGGTTTTTTTTACCATGCTTATTTGATTATTTTAAAGGGTAAGGTACCTTTTTAAAACCCATATTTACCAATAATAATAAATAAAAAAAACTAACTTTGAACAAATTAAAAATTATTGAAAAACAACTACTATAATTTTAATATATATAGTAAAACATCTAAAACTATTTTCTTATTTTGTTAAAAGAGATTTTATAATGAAATAAAAACTAACTTTTAAAAATTAACTTTGACATTCATAAAATTATCAAGAAGAGAAGGCTAAGACCTAGTTTTCACTATTAGGGAACATTTTTTTCTAAAGTTATTTGAGAACCTTATCTAATATAAGAATTAAAAAATTATATATAAATCCTCTTCAACATCATTTTACTATCATGTCTCTTCTTAATTTAAAAGGAAGTAGGTACCGAATGAGTTTGAGAAATCCCACATAAGCTTGTCAACACAAGAATTTATTGGAGCATAGTTTCCCGTCCTCAAAATAAAAAAACCTAAACAATGTTCTTGCTTCAAAAGGGACAATTATAAACCTAAAAGTCAAATTATCTTAGCCAAAACATTTACAATAGTACCAAAATATACCTCTCCTTAAATACATAAAGCAATATCTAAACCCCCTTTATTTAGGGAATTAAGGAAAACTCAACTAGTTATTTGCCACAAAACCTAAAAAATCTTATAGAGGACCTTTGTCACAAGACATACAACTATTTATTTAGATATTTTAATGCAGAAAAATATTTTGTAACAAAATATGAAGCCTTTGCTACATAAACATGAAACCTTTGTTAAAACACATACAACCATTACTTTATAACATGAATTATTTTTTTTGCATAATATACACCATTTGAAAAACATTTCTCTATTGGAAAACATTTTTTCTAAAGTCATTTGAGAACCTTCTTTAATATGGGAATTAAAATCCTCTATATATATCGTCTTCAACATAGTTTTTCTATTACGCCTCTTCTTAATTAAAAGGAAGTAGGTATCAAACAAGTTTGAGAAATATCACATAGGCTTTAAAGGGGATAGTTATAAACATAAAAGTAAAATTGTCTTGGTCAAAACATTTACAATAGTACCAAAAGACACCTCTCCTTGAATAGATAAAGCACTATCCAAACACCCCTTATTTAAGGAATTAAGTAGTAATCAAAATGAAAACTCAGCTAATTATTTGCCACAAAACCTAAAAACTTTTACATAGAACTTGAAGATACGAATCAAAAACCTGAAACCTTTATCACAAGACATACAACTTTTTATTTAAATATTTTATTGCAAAAAAAATATTATGCCATGAAGCCTTTATTGCAAAAACTAAAACCTTTAAAACCACTATTATATAACATGAATTATTTCTGCATAACTTACACCATTTAATGTAGAACCTATAACCTCTAGAACATGTGGGAATTATTGCATATCTTCTCTTTGCCATAGAACATGTGATCTTTGCAACAAAACCTATAATATATTTGTTTATAAACTTAAATTCCTTAATAATTATTTAAAATTAATCATTTTAGTTTTTCATGTAATTTATCTTTGTTTCTTCTTGATTTATTTTATGTTATTCAAATTGATTTTTTTTTAATGTTATTAAAAAAATTCAAGTGAAATTTGAATACAATTTTTTAATATTGTTAACTTAAAAAAATGTATAAATAAAAATTAATTAATATTTTATTTAATTAGAAGATATAAAATATAAAAGAAAAGTTTTGATAATGTTTAATATGAATAATATTTTATTTCATACATTGCATAACAAAATATAATTAGAAGAAAGTTAAAAATTTTAATTGAACTAAAACAAATTGTATTATTTTCTTAAATCAAATGTTAAAGAATTTTTACATAATTATAATATAGAAATTAACGTGAAAAAAAATAATACAATTGACATGATATCATTATTTTTTAGATGTTAAAACTATTAAATAGTGATTGCTTGTAACTCATCTATACTCAAAAAATCTATCTTAAAGTCCAATAAAAAATTGTATTATTTTCTTAGAATAAATGTTAAAAAATTCTTAGATAATTACAATATAATTTAAAAAAAAAAAAAAAAAGCAATCCACATAATATCATTATTTTTGTAGATGTCGAACTATTAAATAGTGATTTCTTAGATGTACTCAAAAAATCTATCTTAAAGTCCAACATGCAGAGTATGATGATTTTAGAAATCTAAATATATTTTAGAAATATTAAACATCTTTTTGAGCAACTTAATAGTACTCATATTTATTTAAACATAGTGCTTATCAATGATTATGAGGAAAAAACTTGTTTAAAATAGGAGATATTTTATCATTGTAAAGACCATCAATATAAAAAATAAGGATGATGACAAATACTTGCTATGAGAATTTTGGTTGATGTTGGAACTCATTAAAGATGTGGATGATGTGCAAACTGTTATAAATAAAAATAAATATCTATTTTTATAAATAATTTTATTTTCAAGCTCTATTTTATGTATATTCCAATTTTTATGTTTTATTATAAATATTTAGAATAATATAAAATCCAAACACAAATATAATAAAAAGTGTTAAATAGATTTGTGTTTAAAGTTTTTCAAATAAATAAAAACTAAAAAAATAATTGTAAGAATAATAAGAAATTTATAAAATCACAATAAAAAGCAATTAAAATTGCTATTGAAATCCAATTCTTTTGATACTTAAATCTATTATTTTAAATATAATTAATTTAAGTCTTATTGTTCACTAACAAAAAAAAAATTAATTTTTTAAAAATAAAAAATAATTTAAATATTGAGATCTACTACTTATAATATTATAATCTAAATCTTATTTAATAATATCAATTAATGAGATGTTAATTTTATGGAATCACTCTTCTCAATAGGATGAGTCAAATTCTTAGTTTTCATTTTTTATGACAATTTTTTCTCATCTTACTTGTCAATGAAACTTTATTATATGAATTTTGTGTATGCATTGACATTTTATGTAAACTCTTAAGTTCAAATTTATGAAGGAAAAACCCTACTATCGATAATTTATGATATCAATACTTAATTTGCCAAAACATTTTAACTTACAGTGTATTAAAAATGGAAAAATCTCCACATCTTCTCTCTAAGAATGCATCTTGGAAAAATCTCCCTATAGAAAAAAATCTATAAAGGTATTAGTTTTCACACTTAAAATTACCATTTTTTCATTTAAGATTAAAAGTTCATTTATTTTTTATAATAATTATAAATTTTGAGTCATTCAAATTACATTTTAATTAGGTTGAAGATGGATTTAAATTAAAATTCTATTTTAATAACCATAATATTTGGTGCTTTTTCATTGTTAACAACAACTATTTTATTTTTTATAAATTATAAAATTAGATTTCTTAACATCTTAAAAAAAGATATTATATTGTCATGATCTTATTTCTTTATAAGATTTGAACTCATGGCTTGAATTTTAGAGGAAATAAAATCTTGATACCTTAGAAATGCCCTCCATCTTGGATATTTCAAATTTCATGCATAATGCTATGATGCATAAGTTGAACCTTTAACTATTAGTGGTTTGTTCAAAAGTTTGGTGTTGTAGTTTTGATATAACTTTTGAAATTAATTTAATGATAATTTACGAAAAATTATTATGTTTATGTATTTTATGTGATTTTTATTTCATTAAGGATGGTTGTTGGGAGAATATATTCACCACATAATTAAAATTTATTAACCAAAATGTCATGCCTATTATAAACCAAATACTTTCAAGTATCTGTTTCAGAGTTTCCTTTATGCATAATATGTTTGGAAATGCATTTACAACTCCTTTTTTCCTTTCCATTTAGATCTCATTTCCTTAAAATTATATTTTGCAGATAATGCTCAATGTATGAATTATAGAAGTTTCATTTAGAATTTCTTTTGAGTTACTATCTTTTTTGAACTCTACATGCTTATAAAATATATTATTTTAATAATAATAATTTTTGACTAATAATAAATATATGTTTTCTTGTATGTATTATTTAAAATTTAGGTGAAAACTTAGTAAAATTATTTAGACTTTCAACACCTACAAAATTATTGAGGGAGTGATCCTTGCACTATTATAAGAATCTCCCCAAACACGTCATAGGAATGCTCTCCTCCACCTATGCTGCAGTGGAAAAAAACTGAATTCATAGTAATTTATTTAGTGTCCTACTCAATGGGAGGGAGATAATGGGATGTAGTATAATTAGTCATAGGAATACCATTTTATATCTTTTATAGTGGGAATTATGAACAACTGATATTGTGGATGTGAGTGTGATTATTCTTCCTTCACCTAAGAGAAAATTATTTATACATTTAATTGTTCATAATAATTACATCGATTAAATAATATTGATCTATTCATAAGAAATCCATCCATTTAAACCACTCCCCTTTCTCAAAATGATCCACCTCCTCTTTTTAATATTACTTATCATATACATTATAATATTTTATACTATATTTAATTATATATATTAATAATTTATAATTAAAAAATATTATTACAGTATTTAAATACAACTACATATAAATATTTAGGTTTGACATTTCGGTTCTTTCTACAAGTAATTAATAAAAAGTTTGAATCCAATATTTTTTCAAAAAAGATAGCTATACGCTTAACTGTGAAGAAAAAAAAGTGAAGACTGGTGATCTCATATACTCTTAACTGTGAAGAAAAAAAAGTTAATTGAGATATTACTCCTGACAACCAGTAAGGGAACGTTCTTCTGCTGCTGTTGTTTCAACCATTACAATAATTTTGTAAATGAAACTGTTATCTCATAATACATCGGCCCTATCGAAACCAAAGCAAAGTCTATGGAATCTGAATCTTTCTTCAGATAAGACGATAGATGTTGGTGTCCGAGGATAGGGTCCGGAAGGTCCACAGATTCCATTCTTAATGGATCGAAAATTCGAAGCATTCCATTCTTCTTATTCGCATAAATCAGGAAATCGCTACTGCCTACAGCTTTGAGACACCAAGAGGAAGAATCTAATGTCTTCTTGTCAACCATGGCAACACATTCATCCATATTACGCTCCTTCCACTGTTTGCCGAAGTGGTGAGAAGAGAAAAGTATGCTCCGCCATAATTTAGAAACACTCTGAACTTGAAAGACTTTAAGAGGTGGCAGCCTGGACAAAATTTCCACAATCATTTCTTCAGGAAGATGTTCAAAATGGTTTCTCAGCCTTCTGCTGCGCCTTTTGCTGGCAACAACCGCCTTTGTTGAGTATTTAATTGCCATTAGAATTGTCAGTATTGCTCAGAAACCAATACAGTATGAGGGCACTGGGACAAAGTTTAGAACATGTATAAATTATGATCCGGTTAAAACTTAAGGGTTTGCTTTTCTCTCTCTTTTTAGGATCTCTGTTTTATTTTTAGGTTTTAAGTCTTTGGTAAATTTGCAAGTATTAGTTTATAATAGAAAATTTCGATGAGATGTTTTAATATAAAACTATAATAATATAAAAGATATTTTTAAATAAAAACATGTCATCGAAATTTTCTATTATAAACTAATACTTCCAAATTTATCAAAGAATTAAAACCATATATATATATATATATATATATATAAATAATATTATTATTTATTACAATTATTTAATATTATAATATAATTATATATGTGTAAAATATTATATATAATAACATATATTATAATTATTTTATAATTATAGGTACCTACTAAATATGACATCATGATTATAAATAATTATTTTTTTTTAATTTTGAAATAAATAAAATTACCACTTTAAGGTAAATAAAATTACCATAATAATAAATATAATTTATTCATTATATTTTAATATGGAAAATACATAATTAAATTCTTTTATTTTGTAGTAAATAAAATTATCACAATAAAATTATAGTTTCAGTCATGTTATTAAATAATTAAAGACTAAATAAATAAATATTTTTTTTAATTTGGAGGTAAATCAAATTATCACAACAATAATTATAATTCACTTATCATATATTCCAAGTAGAATAAATATACAATTAATTTATTTATTTTAAAATAAATAAAATTAAAGCAACAAAATTATAATTCCCATGTTATGTTATTAAATAATTACATAAATAAATAAATTGAAAGTGGGTATAGTTTTTTTATAATGTCCATTGTAAAATAATTAAATGTTAACACATGCTATTACCTAAAATTTTATCTTGTTAGTTTGAAGAGGCAAAAGAAATGGGAACTATACAGTGGCTAATGGCTATTAATCTTTAGCTTAGCCTCTTAAAAAGATTTTAAAAAAACTATAACTCTCAATTTGTAGCCTAAAGTTAGATTTTTCATTTGGCTTTTCTTGCATGGTAGGATGCTTACGGAAGATCAACTTATAAAAAAGGACTTTAATGGCCCCTTTAGATGTGTGCTTTGTAAATACTATGAGGAAATTTTTACTCATCTCTTATTTTCTTGTATTTTCATTACCGAGCAATGAAAACACCTCATGCGTCTTTTGTTCATCCCATGAACTACTTTTTCATCCCTAATTCAACCTTTTTAAGATTGGATCCACATTTTTTTGTTTGATGTCTTCTCTAATCAGATTCTTTGGAAAGGTTTCTTTTATTTTATAGAATACGTGGAAAGAGTGAAATGCAAGAATCTTCAGTGAAAGGGTCACAAATAGTATTTGGGTCTGATAGTGCTCTATTGCTAATATTAAAGAATTAGTTTTACGCTTGATGAAACTTCCTTCGGCTCCTTTTGAATGTTGGATGATTATTATTCAGGATCTTCACATTGTTCCTTCTCCCCCTCATCCCCAGACAGATTTTAGAGCCAAGGATCATTCCTTGATTCTCATCCTGGAGATTAAAAAAGTTTTTATGGATGGTGCATCAAGGAGAAATCCTAGTTATGAAAGCATTGGAGGTATTGGTAGGGAGTTAGACAATTCTATTGCTTTCTTTTTTTCTACCAAAATTGGTATTACCATCAACAACTCAATTGAAGGACAATCTATTTTGGAAGGTCCTAAGAATGCTTGAAAGGTTGAATGAAATAAGTATATTTGGTTGTTGATTCTAAGTTTTGGATTAAGTTGTTCTTGGTCCCATCTCTACGGACTATCGAATTTATAGAATTCTCAACAAACTTCATTGGCTTCAAAAGAATTTTGATAGGCTCTTTTATTCACATAGTCTTGGGGGTTTCAATAAAGTTGAGGATGCTTTTGCTA
This sequence comes from Torreya grandis, assembly GCA_037957365.1. Taxonomy (NCBI): domain Eukaryota; kingdom Viridiplantae; phylum Streptophyta; class Pinopsida; order Cupressales; family Taxaceae; genus Torreya; species Torreya grandis. Next base: position 505,168 of record JARHVA010005660.1, read on the forward strand.
ATTGGGATCTAGACCAATCTAAGGTGAAAGGCTTTGGCCCTCCTCCTCTATGGTGGTTGGCTAAGCTAAGGAATAATCTCTTATACATTTTAGCTTTGGATAGTGACAAAAATGATTGTTAAAGTCTTTTTGAGGCTTTCATGTCTTCCTCAAAAGGCTAATTTTGGGTTTGGCTTTCTTCAATTGGTTAGTGGATTCCTCTCCATGACTCTTTGTAGTAATGGAGTGTTGAATGGTGGAGCTTGATCTTATTATAATGCCCAGTTTCTGACAGGGGGGTGTGGGGGGCAACACCCTTCCCATTAAGGTCACAAATATGAGGACATTAATTTAGACAATTTCCTATTAGGTCACATATCTAACAACATAAATTATGTAAGTGTATTTTTTCCTTAATATGTAACCCTCCTTTGATATGAGGGCATTGTAATCACTATTAATTCATTAATTTTATAGTAATATAGATCTTTTGATAGCCTGTAATTTCATAGTAAATATGGATAGTTCACTATTATGTCACATATCTAATGGAAGAAATTATGTTGGTGCATTTTTGCTTTAATATGTAACCCTCCTTTGATATGAGGGCATTTTAATCATAGTGACACACTGTGTGTGGAAAAAATAGGAGATTATAGTGGATGTATTTCATGTTTATTCCTTCATTTGTTGGATTGAATAAAAGAAGAACTGGTTGTTTCTAAGTAGACATAACCCATTTTGAGTGAATCACATTAAATCTATGTTTCTTTTATATTTTATTTTTTACATTTTATTTATGTCTTTATTTCATTAATATTGATCTAAATTCTATATTCCTAACAACTAGCATCAAATCCGAAGGTATATTTGGTAGATAAACTTGCAAGAAAATAGAGTTCCTAGTTCGAGTGGGAGCAATGACAGAAAAAGGCAAATTTAAGGTTGAGAATTTCAATAAGCAAAACTACCATCTATGAAAGATGAAAATGGAGGACTATCTATATCATAAGGATCTTTTCCTACCATTGGAAAGAATAGAAAATAATTTGATGACTATGAAGGATGAAGACTGGGAGGTTCTTGATAGAAAGACACTAGGAACAATATGTTTGTGCCTAGCAATATCAGTGGCCTTCAATATTTAAAAATAAAAGATAAATTGGATATGATAAATTCATTGGATATAGTGTATGAAAAACCCTCAGCCTCCAACAAAGTATTTCTTATGAAGCATTTATTTAATCTGGAGATGTCAGAAGGTGGGTATGTTGCTAACCATTTAAATAAATTTAACATGGTCACAAATCAGTGAAGCTTTGTAGGATTAAATTTTGATGATAAAGTTGGGGCTCTTTTGATTTTGTGCTCATTTCCAGAAATTTTGAATGGTTTGGTCATGGACATGAGTAATTCTATCTCTTGTTTAAACACTTTAAAGTTTGATGACGTTATTAGTGTTATTCTTAGCAAAGAAATATGATGGAAAAGCGTAGGTGAGACATCAGGTAATTCATTAATTATGGAGAATAGGGGAAGACAAAATAATAGAGAAAAGGGACTAAGGAATCATGGGAAGTCTAAGAAGGGTAGATCCAAATCTAGAGGAACATTGGTGTGCTGGATTTGTAGGAAGAAAGGACACCTAAAGAAATATTGTTGGTTTTGAAAAGGAAAATAAAGAGATGGATACCAAGATAAAAATCATGAAGAAAATGTAGCAGGTGATGTTTTACAAGATTTTTTAATCCTTTATTTAGATAATAGTAATGATTCTTGGGTGTTAGATTCAAGAGCTTAATTTCATGCTATACCCCATTAAAATATTTTCTAGACTATGTTCAAGGTTGTTTTGGACAGGTTTATTTGGGTGATGATGAACCTTGTAAAAGTGTAAGAAAGGGTACGATATAGATAAAATTAAAGAATGGAAACAAATGGTTGTTGAAAAAGGTGAGGCATGTTCTTGAGTTGAGAAGAAGTCTAATTTCAATAAGGCATTTAGAAAGTGAGGGTTCCATAGTTACATTTGCATAAAATTTGTTGAAGGTCACTAAAGGATCACTTGTAATAAAAAAGGAGAGAAGGTAGGTAAATTATATTTATCTAATGGTAATGTTGACTCTTATATTTATTTAGATTATATAGAAGTGAATACAAAATTATGGCACCACAAACATGGGCACATGAGTGAGAAGGGGATGCAAGTTCTCCACTCAAAAAATTTGTTGTTAGATTTGAAGAAGGTGGATTTAGATTTCTGTGAGTACTATGTGTGTGAAAAACAAAAGAGAGTCAGATTTATTAGAGTTGGAAAGATAAAGAGGGATGAAAAGTTAGATATTATGCATATAGATGTATGGAGATTATCTTAGGTATCATCCCTTGGTGGCTCTTCTTATTATGTTACTTTAATTGATGATGCAACTAGAAAAACTTGGGTTTATTGCATATGGAAAAAATTGATGCTTTTGATACTTTTTAGAAATGGAAAGATTTGGTTGAGAATACAAGAAATAAGTTGAAGTGTGTCAGATCAGACAATAGAGGTGAATACTACAGTAATAAATTTGATAATTATTATTCATCCCATGGGATTTGTAGATAGAATATAGTTTCAAAAAGACCAAAATAAAATAATGTGTCAAAAAAGATGAACAAGACAATTATAGAATGTGCAAGGAGCATGAGATTGCATACAAGGTTGCCCTTACAGTTTTGGGTATATTTTATGGATATTGTTGTTAATTTAATAAACAAAGGGCCTTCAAGTCCTTTGAATGGTGGCATTCTAGAAGAAGCATGGAAAGGTAAAAATGTAGACTATTCATTTTTAAAGACTTTTGGTTGTGAAGCATTTGTCCATATTGATAAAGAAAATAGAACCAAGCTTGAAGCAAAATCTAAAAAATATATTTTTATTAGATACAGAGTTAATGATTTTGGTTATCGTTTATGGAATTTTTAAAATTGTAAAATCATTAGGAGTAGAGATGTGATCTTTAATGAGAAGGTCATGTACACAGATCATTTGCAAGGAAATAAATAAGAAAATTCAAATATAGGATATGCAATACTTGATAAAATCACTGGAAATAAAATTTTGAAAGTGTCAAAAAATTAGAATGTGTAACAATTAAAACAACACCAACAAGTACCTCAAACTCCTAACAGTTTAGTTGTAAGATTTTCCAAAGTAACTAGACTCCCTGAACAATATTCTCCTTCACTTTATTATTTATTATTAACTAATGGTGGTGAGTCAGAAAGCTATGAAGAAGCAATGCTTGTAGAAACCATAAAGAAGTGGAAGCAAGGCATGAAAGAGGAGATGGACTCTTTGGTGCAAAACCAAACTTGGGATTTGTTTCAATTGCCTATAGGTAAAAGAGCATTGTAAAATACATGGGTTCATAGGCTGAAGGAAGAATATGGAGGAAAAAATAGGTACAAGGCTAGACTTGTTTTAAAGTGGTTTGTACAAAATAAAGGTATAGATTTTGATGAAATATTTTTTCCAGTAGTTAAAATTACTTATATAATAATTATTTTAAGTTTGGTATCAATAGAAGATTTGCACCTTGAATAGTTAGATGTGAAAATGGATTTCCTTCATGGTGACTTGAAGGAGAAATATATATGGAGCAGCCATAGGGATACAAAGTCAATGGTAAGGACAAAATGGTGTGCAGGTTGAAGAAGAGTTTGTATGGCCTAAATCAAGCTCCAAGATAGAGATATTTGAAATTTGACATGTTTATGATAGAACAAGGCTATAGTAGATGGCATTCTGACCACTGTGCTTATTTTAAGAGATTAAATAATGGTAGTTATATTATCTTGTTATTATATTTAGATGGCATGATTGTTGTAGGGTCTAACATGCATGATATACATGATCTCCAAGGAAAACTAGAAAATTCATTTACAATGAAGGATTTGGGTGCTATAAAGCAAATCCTTGGTATGAGAATAACAAGAGACAATAAAAATAGAAAATTAACCTTATCTCAAGGAGAGTACATCAAGAAGGTGTTATTTAGGTTCAATATACAAGATGCAAAACTAGTGAGTAGACCTTTGGGAGGGCACTTCAAATTAAGAAAGGAAAAATGTCTTAAAATATATAAAAAAATCAATTAAATGTCTAGAGTGCCCTATGCTTCAATAGTTGGAAGTTTAATGTATGTTATGGTGTGCACGAGATCAGACATTGTGCATGTAATGGGAGTTATTATCAGGTTTATGAATAATCCAAGAAAGGAGCAATGAGATGAAATCAAGTGGATTCTCAAGTAGTTCAGAGGTACCACTAATAGATAGTTGTGATATGAAGGGTCGGATGTTACCTTAAAAGGATATGTTGATACAAACATGGCTAGAAATTTATATGGCAATAGGAGAACCATAGGTTATTTATTCACTGTTAATGACACAACAGTTTGTTAGATTTCAAAATTTTAGAAGATAGTTGCTTTGTCAATTACTGAGCCAGAATATGTTACAGCTAAAGATGCAACAGTTCATGGAAGAGTTGAGGTAGAAGAAATAATATTGTAGGTTGTATAGTGATAACCAGAGTGCGATCCTTTTAGTAAAGAACTCAACACTCCACTCAAGAACCAAGTATATACATCTTGGGTATCACTTCATTCGTTCAATTTTAGAGGATGGTCAACTGAAGTTGGAAAAGATCCATACAAGTTAAAATTATATAAATATTCTAACAAAGGTATTCACAAAGGAGAGGCTATAAAGGCTATTCACAAAGGTATCTACCCTTTACCTATTTTAACCTTATTCACTCCCTAAAAATTTGTATAAGGAAAAAATAATCCTCTCCAAGCCAAAGGATCCTCATTTACACATAAGGATGCTGAGGGGGAGGAGAAAGAGAAGAAAGAGAAATAATCATCCATGGCATTCACTCTCAATACCAAATTAATGTTTTGTGAGCCTCCATGCCTAACATTAGGATTTCAAGCTTGGTCTTACTTTACTTTCCATGTATTCTTTCATTAATTTTCACATCAAGCCTTTAAGGCTTCTCAAAAGGTTCATAGAGAGTGGAATTTATGTGTGTGTGGGGTAAAAATTCATATCACCAACCTCCAACTCCTTCCTCCACCAACCCCTTCTTGGCTTTACCTTGGATCAATAGCCATCCAAAAATTAGTGGTTGGATTTCCTATATGACTCGACCTTCCTAACATGTCTAAGTTACTACAAACACATAAATATGGTATTAGTCACTTGAAAATATTAATCTTAACCTATCTTTATTATACATGACTTTTACATGCATATGTCTCGTGTCTATACTCCTCTTCCATTCATCTATCTATGAACTTGACCTTCATGATATTATATAAATCACCTATAAGAATTCCATAGTATGTGCTTAATCTATTTATTATCCTAACTGTACTATCTCTTAATTATCCTATCACTATTTACTATACCTCAAATTTCTCTAATCACATTCATACAAATTTAGCTACCATATTCATTTACTTTTACCAAATATATATTATGTTTTGTAATTGTCATTTTTATAAATTCATATTTTTATTATAGGTTAGCCTTTACGTTTCACATGTTAGAGGAGGAAAAAATTACCCAAAGATTCACCTATTTAAACACACTAGGCCTAAGCCTATTACCATATAAAACTCATTTGAAAAATCACTATTACACCAAATAATGCATCTGCACATTGAAAGGAACAAATATAAATCTTGTAAATAAAAAATACCTCAAAGTCATAGGTAATAACCATGTCTTAATCACCTACAAAAAATTCAAAATTTTAAATTATCAAGTGTGGAAAGTTAGGTTATGCATTTCATCCATACTAGTGGATCACTATTATGCACATAAACTTAAGTGGGAGAACTACATCCAACTTGAACCCTCTTTAGTATATTATAATGTAGGAAGAACTTATCCACTCAACAAGAGGTAGTTTTGGTAATCTCAACCCATATTTTCCAACCATTTTTTTAGGTAAACTTAGGTTCGAAAGTGGAGCTATGGTTTTAATGTGAAGAAGATAAAATTCAAGACTTGCACACAGTTGTGAGAGTCTAAAATTTTATAAAAAATGGTTTAAAATTATGAATAATAATCTATGCCAAAATGGTCTAACACATCTCAGAGAGATTTTTTGATAAGGATCAGATGTATTCAATTACCACTTTTTCCTAACTACTACTGGTTTCATCAAGGTAGGCTTAGACAACCAATTTCCAAATCCGAGCAACTTTAGATTCAATTTCAGTCCTTCCTACCACTTGTACATAGTCTCAAATTCAGAAAAAATAGTAACAAGCTAAGTACCCTAGTCTTATTGGTGATTTATATAAATACTAAAGTAAAACTAAGCATCTAATTTTACATTCATATTTGTGTAAATTATATATAATTTATACAGTTTTAATATTCATAATTTTATATTTATTTAGATCATAAATATAAAATAAGCTAAAACATATTGGTGAACCTGATAATTATATTATGCACCTCAAATCTTAAGTTTTCCTAAGGGTTTTTATCTTTATTTCCTTAATGTTTCATATTCATGTATTTAGGAATGATTTTTAGACTTGATTTCTTATCTCCCATTCATAGGTGTTTTTGAAATTCCTAGGGTTCCAATCCTTAAAACCCTAGAAGTTTATGTTATATCTCATACTAGGAGTAGGATTTTTTTCTTTTATTTATTTCCATATTAGGATTTGGTATAAGATGAATTACTAGGTTAAGTGGGGTGAAAATTGGGAATAATCATATTTATATCACTTTTCTTGCACATTATACTTATGCAGATGTTTCTTGTGAGACAACATTATCCATGTCTATTACATAATCCCTCATCTAGACTATTTTAAATCTACTAAATAAGGTGTTGTAGTTAGATAAAGTTTTTTCTAATTTTGTCCATTAGACTGATTCTAAAACATCTAGCATATTTCATTAGTAAAAATTGACTTTTCTATTTAGAATCACAATAATCTTAATGTGAATATGTAACATCCCCATAGGGATTTACTGGAATAATGCAATTTTTTTAAATATTTATACAACACTTATTCTTTCATTAAATTACACCATGATAATCTAATTAGTGACCTTAGCATACTAATTAAGTATATTAAACATATGTAAACATGTAGAGATAATAATTACTGATCACTAACATCTTATGTAACATAACATAACTACATAAGGAAAGTAATTATATTATAATCCATCCATGACTGGTACAATAATAAAACCACTACTATCATGTATAATAATAAATCAATTACATTTCCAATAGGTATTATGCCTTAAACATAAACACAATAATATATACAATGCTCCACAGAGCTCAAGTCACTCTAACTCATGTATCTTTGATAATCTTGTGTAGTCTCTAAGTAAGTACTGTAGTGGGGAGGGAGAACATCATCTGAGTATTTTTTCAACCAACCACAGACCATCGATCCCCAACACAATCCTCCAAATAGGGAATGACCCTCCCTTAATGGATGGGTAGATAGTGATGGTGTGGCAATCTAAAGAGACATGATATTACCCATGTGCTATAGGATTTTTGCTACATTATGTGTATCATAAATAAAATATGTTCTAAAATGATATCACACAAGCATCTAAATCATACATATGAAATGATAATGTCTATATAAACATTATGTTGGCCAAATTTAGCTATTTATCTCTTAGATCAGGCAAATTCATACACACCACTTGATTGAATTACCTTCATATAGCATTGGTGATGTTAAGTAAGCTAGTGAAGTCTGTCTCACTGGTTAGTTAGTACTAACATTGTGAGATATGGTTAACAATATTTTAGCCAACATATTCATACAAATTGTTCCATTAGAAAGTATAACTTAATCTAATTACATGAATAATCACTTTACATACATTTAGTACATCAAATATATGAATGAATCTTATTCTTATTATTCATCGCATAAACAATAATTATAACAAGTTTATTTACCAAATGGGTAAATTACAAACTCATACTATGGAATCTACTTTCTCTAAGTATACGAAATGTAATAAAATCAGCATCTTAAAAAATATGGCACATACTACTCTATTATAGTATAAATAATAAGAAAATAACTTATAAATCCAAAGTATAATATTTATTTTCAATATACCTATTGAGAGGCTTTATTGTATAAAATTAAATCACCCTAACCTTTATTTTTTTGGCTTCACTATTTAATCAAAACTATAACAATAGGCATTCATCCAATATATCATACCTACTATATATATGTACATGAACCTAAGCTCACATATAAGTATACAATATATATATATATATATATATATATATATATATATATATATATATATATATATATATATATATATATATATATATATATACACTACTCATAACATGTATATATGTATGTATAAACACACACACACACACACACACACACACACACACACACACACACACACACACACACACACACACACATCAATCATTCTCCCATACCATGACATTTCCATTTATCTCAAGATTATTTTATTGAATAATATTTTTATGAAAAATCATATAAATTTAAAAAGAGTCTCTTTAATTCCTTTAGCCCCCAACTAATTTCATAATAAAATATATATTATATGTGGTATGTTTTTTACCGCAAAATTATTCAACATCCATTATTTTGTTTTATCTAAATCCATACATCTCTGTTTCATACTCTTAGGTATATAATTTCTAAAAAATCCTTTAAGGTATATAATCGTAATGTTTCTAATCATACAACTAAAGACATATACTCATAAAACTCTATAAATTCTTGTATTTATTATGTTGGGTGAATATTTTGTCGTCCAGTTAACTGGTGACCAAAATAGTTCCTATCACCACAACATAGGGAGATTGGTCATCCAATGTTGCAGGTTTACCACATCCAAAGGGGACAAATCTCTCCTCTCATCAAGGGGAGGTTCCCTGTTAAATATGCTGAGGCTATATACTATATATATAAGCAGAAAGTAAGACACAGGGGTGGAATGAACCATCCATCTCTCTTTTTTCAGAGATGATGCTAACAAATAGAGGAGAAATCCTGGGTGATTGGTGAAGGTACTTCTCTTCTTTCAGAAGTAACTTTCAGCCAAGAGCCAGATCCCTTCCTAGAGAGTAGAAATCTTGGTGAAGCACCAGAAGGCACTCCTCTTCTTTCAGAAGTGCTTGTTCTTGCAAACAATATGACTCTTTCTGGTAGGATAAGTAACAGGGTTTCAAGGGCATAACAACCAGCAATCTAAGATGTAGACCAAAGTCTCCACCTTGACTGCCCAAGAGTGAGATACGAAGAACAATGGGGGCACAAAGTCATCCCAAGGTCCTTTACACAGAAATAGAAAGTAAAAAACACACACTAAAGACAATTGTAGATAACACAAAGTCTTCCACAACTAACTTCAAGACACCTTCCTGATTACTTCTGCTAGTTCTGCTTGTTAGATCAAATAAACAAGAATGCTCCTAGGAAACAGACATAATAACAATTTCTTAAAATAGCACAATCTATAACAGCACAAAGTTTGCAAGTCACTTGCTTTCTCATTCAGATAAAATAATATGAACTACAATCTGAGCTCAAAGTATCAGTATTCACCTTTCAATTTGGGTAGAGTTTTAATTCTGTATTCGAAAAGATCTCCTTTCAAATGATACAAGAGATTACATTATATAGATGCCTGAGGGAGGCTTGGCACTTTGTCCCATGGAATGACCCATTCTGTGCATTTAATGCCTTGAATGCATTCTTGATCTTGTCAGGAAGGGCCATGCCAAAGCAGGGCGGTTGCCTTAACTGTGGCATGTTGGTTCATCTTCCTTATCTCCTCCTTAGCCTGAATTACTCATTTATTCACCTACTTAGCCGTGCAACTATCTATTCTACCTTTACCTTCAAGGGAAAAATAGATGGTGCTTTCAATGTTTGTAGGCCCCTAATATCTACTTGGTGAACTACTTCACCTACTGGGATTAACTCCTGTTGAGTTTCCTGCTTTGTCTCTTCCTTCTCTTGGTCCTAGCCTTAGAGTCTTTTGAATGTATTTGGGTCTGTGCTTTAAGTCTGGTAAAATCAATAGACACTTCATTGTGACATATTTGACATTTGCAGGCCCGTCATTCTTCCCAGCAACTCTCGTGTCTTTCTTGCTTGCCATGGGTGAGGACATGTGACGAGTTCGATGCTTTGAAGCTTCGTCTAAAACTGTGTCTCGACATGTGACACTTGGCAGCTTCCACTTCACTTTGAGGCTCAAACCTTTCCTAAAGGGAACTTTCCCTTCAGGGTCTTGAAAAAGGTCCATTTTTGAGTGTTGAGTGTCCCTCCGCAAAGGTGTCTGCCCTTCAGGATCTTCCAAGTGGCCTTCGGGTCTTTGATTTCTTTGGTGGGCTTTTGGTCCCTTTATTTCCTTCAGACAAAATTTCTGAAGGAAATCCTTTCCTTGGCTTCATGTGTGCCTTGGCATTGTGAGTGCCCCCTTTTATGACATGTGGTGCCTTCTGCCACTTTTAACTAGAGACACATGACAGCTTCCGCTATTGACACTTGGTAGCATTTACCTTCTCGGGTCTTTGCAAAACCATAGAAACACTTGGGGCTCAGTTGGGCTCTCTCAGATGATGACACTTGTCAGCTTCCACTGATCTCTACAAGGGACACGTGACGCCATCCAAATACATTTGTTAGTCACGTAGATGCAGACACTTGGCACATTCTATTTCATTTAGTCACTCATCCCTAGGCCCACCATGGTCTTTGCTCAAAACAGTGAAGCTAAGGGAAGAGACTATAGATATTGACACTTGGAGGCTCCCAACAAGCTTCAATAGGGACACATGGCAATATCTACCAATTTACAAAAACAAAGTTTAGTGGGGCTCGGTCGTCGACACTTGGCAGCATCCACCTGACTCTTTTTTTTGTGTGTGCTTCTTTTCTTAGCTGAGGTGGCATTTGAACCTTTAAACCCGGTGCGTTGAACCGATTGAATGTTGAACCCGTTGAACCAATGAACCAAAATGGTTCAAGGTTCAACGGTTCAAGCTTTTGAGACTTGTTAAGTGATCGAGGCCACGGACCCTTGAAACGGTTAAACTTTGAACCTCTACTAAAGCGCTTAGCTCTTATTGATGAAATTGAACCCATTGAACTGAAAAGGTTCAAGGTTCAATGGTTCAATGGTTCAATCCTTGTTTTGATGCTTGCTGACATACCCTTTTTGATTGAACCAAAGTGCTGACCCATATCTAAAGGTGACTAAGTATTGGAAACTGGTTCTTTTGATTGAACTCACCTACAAAAGCCTTTGAACCAGTTGAACCTACTAATCCTTTTACCAAAAAGTTGAGAAAATGATGAAATTGAATGTTCAGAACGAATTCTTTGGAAAGGGAAGGGACAATTTTGGCCATGCAAGACCAAAATAGTCATATGTTGTCTGAAAAATGAGGAGTCATTTTTCAGGGACAACTTATTATATACTAATTGTATATATTTAAATCAATCTAGTTTGAGTAAAAATACATAGTCATTGGTTTAATTGTATACACCCTATTCAAATGCATTTCCATTTTTAAAAATTTTCACATTTATATCACATTATTGTGTATGCATATATACACACATTCTTCATATCATATAATGTTTTAAAAATACAATACACATTAAATACATCTAACATGTGTGTGTGTGTGTACATAGCTCATAGTTAAATAAACCCACACACAATCAACATATATACACATGTATATATGTAATCGATGTTTATTGATAACCTTAAAATTTAATTGACATAAGTATAACTATATACTCATTATGTCACATAATACATAGTTTGACTATATGTTTATTCACAGTGTTAAAGTAAACTTATATTTATGGCTTTGACATAGTTATTAATGTTATATGTTTTGAAATATATATATATATATATATATATATATATATATATATATATATATATATATATATATATATATATATATATATATATATATATACCCTATTTTCATATATACACATGTCATATATGAATATATTTAAAGATTTAAAACTTAGTTATATGTATATATACTACAATATCATTCACCCAGGGTTTTGATTTAAACTAGGGCATTGTATTTTCATGAATTTAAATCCATTGTACCCTAATGACTCAACACATAAAATAAACTAGTTTGAAGTCTTGGGGATTAATAAGGTATTTTGGTTTAGTTCTATGGATGGCTAAGCCATTCACAGGGCTAATCCTATGTTTTATTTTAAATTTAGATTCATTTCTAAACCTTCCAAATTCAAACCGTATATAGTAATTATGCAATCAATTGAAAGTAATTACTTCACCAAGCTGATAAGTAGCTTTCAAATCTAAGATAAGATGAAGTTGTATCCTTTTTATTCCTTACTCTATATTTCCATTCTCTTCCACATCATACCCCATTCTCCTCTTAGCTCTCCTTCATTCTAATCTAATTCACCCATCAATCTTTGTATGAAAATTTCCCCAACTCATAGTTACCATGCAAACTCTATTCTTTTCTAATTTAACAATGACTTGAAACCAATTAACTATCATTAACCATGCTTAAGAAAACCCTAACTTGGACATTCCTTAATTATTTAATCATTAAAATATTTATTTCAAAATTTTGCATGTCAACCTACATTTCATGATCAAGTATTCCACTCTAAATTCTACTTTTAATCATTTACAAAATGATAACTATACATTCAAATCTTAACATAGTCTATACATGACAAAAAAAATAGGATTAGCTCTTAGGTTAGTATTTTAAGATAATTTAACCTCCTTAAATATCAAATAAAGGTAATTATCTCCTTTAATAACATTAATTATCTTCATATATCAAAATGATATACCAATCAATTATTAATTTCAATTATAACAAGATAATTTTTTGTGTCATTACTAGTGTATATGGGTTATCTATGTCTTTCATTATTTAAACAGCTTGGCATATATTGATATTCTCAAATATCAATAATAATAAGCTTAAATTTCTAAAATGTTGTACATACATTTCACTAGTATATATATAATAGTAATTAGATATCATTTATTAGATTTATATTCCTGTAATTATAAACAAACACAAGTAACCTTATATAATCATAATACAACATTAAGCACTAAGTCTACTTATAATATACATAGTGCACTCACATATAAAATTTATTCCATATCTATGTACTGACATTTAAAACTTGCAAACTCTAATATCCAACTATAATTAACTTTCAAAATATACTAACTCTAACAATCCAAACACACAATGCATATAACATATTAAATCTAATGTGGTGTGTGCATGAGTTTAGTAGTTCTTCTATCGTCATTCACCATCTCCACCTATGTCACACTCTCTGATGATGTTATCCCTTCATCATGCTCTGAGGAATGAACTCTCCTACATCCAACTCATGATAAGAAGGTAGTTAGTCAAATGCATTGTATGTATGTATCTATGTGTGTGTGTGTGTGTGTGTGTGTGTGTGTGTGTGTGTGTGTGTGTGTGTGTGTGTGTGTGTGTGTGTGTGTGTGTGTGTGTGTGTGTGTGTATACATATGTATATGTATATGTATTGTGTGTGTATATATATATATATATATATATATATATATATATATATATATATATATATATATATAAAATTAAAAAATGCTATAATAAAAAATGTAACATAATCATCATGTATAAAATTCATAATTAGTCAACTCATAATAATGAAATCATTAAATATAAGTAACATACATCTATCCCATAATAATATATGACTTAAAATTTAGTTAAAAAAGTAACAAATCAATTTAACAACCATAATAATCTATGAATAATTAGGTAAATCAATTTAGTAATAAAATATAGATGTAACATCCTTCCCCCTAAATCTGGTCATTATCATGATGACACTTATTCAAATAATATTTTTGAATAGCAAATAATGTTTAGTATAAAAATAACCTAGTATCTAGTATCAAATCAAGCAAAAAATGTAAAAATAGTTTGTAAAATTCATTATAGTCCTCCCATGTAGCATTATCCTTAAGAGTATTGGTTCCATAAGACCTTGCATTATGAAAATTCTTTATTATACAAATAAAGTTTGTGAGTGTCAATTATTTTGATTGGTTCTACCATGACCACCCTGGTATCAAGAACCTAAAAAACATTCCAATCCAACACATGCGAAGTATCAACTATAATTTTTAAAGATAATATATATGGAAGAAATTATGCAATAGAGATAGGGATGGTGGCAATGCAAGCATATATGATTCAAGTTTAACCACTTCTAAAACCTCAAAGGGTACCACTTATCTTGGTGAAAGTTTTGTTGACTTTCCAAATTTAATCACGCTCTTTTGTAGCTTAACCCATAAAAATAATTTATCACCTACTAAAAACTACCTAACTATTGTCTTCAAATAAACATTACTCTTATGCCTATCATTGGTCTTAACCAATCTCTACCCAATTTTTTTAACTTGATCCTCTATTTTTTAAAGCATCTCAAGTCCAAAGACTACCATGTCGTCTAACCTACCCCAACTGATTGGTGTCCTACACCTTCTCCCATAAAGTACTTCAAATAGTACCATTTTTAAATTAGGTTGGTATGAGTTATTGTATGAAAACTCAACCAATGAAAGTTATTCATCCCATTTGTATTGTTGATCCATAAAATATATATGAAGAATATCATGTAACACTTGATTAACTCACTCAGTTTGACCATTAGTCTGTGGGTAATATGCAGTGCTAAAATTTAGTTGCATATTCAAATCTAAATTTAGAGTTAACCAAAATCTATAAGTCATTCTTGGATCATGATCTAATATTATATTATTTATAAAACCATGCAATTGATACACTTTCTTTATAAATCTCTTTGCAAGAGTTGATGCATCATCTGTCAAATTGCCTGGTTTAAAATGTGTTACCTTAGTTTATCAACTACAACTAAGATCATGTCATACTTATTATATGAAAATGGTAATCCATGGAAAAATTTCATACTGATCACCTATCAATTCCACTTTGGTATGTCATTTGGATATAACAATCTAGCTAGATGTACATATTCAAATTTCACTCACTGACATTCTAGACAACATGATACAAAGTCCACTGCATCTTTCTTGATTCCTTTTCAAAAATAAATTGGTCTAAGCTCTACCATTAGCTTGGTTACTCCTAGATGTCTTGAATATGGAGAATTTTTCTCCTCAAATTCTCCTAATCTGGCACATACATCCTTCTATTATATCATATAATACCATCACTCTCTAAGTTATATCCTTTATACTTAGGATTATGAGCATTCTTAGAGAAAAATTTTCTGACATAATTATAAAATTCATCTCTTAGTGAGAACTCGATCACATGATCCTTAAAAATATGCCTAATAATATCCATAATTTTTATGTACCTTTTACAACTTAAGGCATCAGCTACTCTATTCTTTGTCTTTGATGTAATTGATATCAAAGTCATAATCAAACAAAAAATCTAACCAATGCCTTGGATGAGCATTCAAATTTAGTTGGGTGAAAATGTATTTGAGTCCCAAGTTATCAATCTTGAGTTCAAATGATTTTCCCAACAAATAATATCTTCAAACTTGTAAAGTATGAACAATTATTACAAGTTCAAGATCATGATGGGCATAATTCACCTCTTAAATCTTCAACTTCCTTGAATCATAAGCTACTAATGCACCATCCTACATAAGAACTCCTCCCATTCCATCCCTAGACACATTTTTTATCACTAAAAATTGACTATTGAGATCAGGAACTCTTAACACTAGTGTTGAAGTAAGCCTTATTTTCAATTCCTAAAAATCTACTTCACACTTATCTGACCATATAAAACTTTTCTTTTTATGCTATTAAGAGGTAAACAAATTAATTATCTTTGAAAAATTAGAAATGAATTTCTTATAATAGCCTACTAATCCCATTAAACTCTTTACCTCATGGACATTCCTTGGTGATAACCACTCCATAATGGATCTTATCTTATCTAGATCAACAAAAATGTCATCCACTAAGATACTATGTCCCAAATATTTCACTTTATTTTGAAAAAATCCACACTTAGATAATTTTCCATACATTTTGTGCTTTCATAGACATTAAAAAACCAACTCCACATGTTGAAGATCCTCTTACTCATCCTTATAATATATAAAATTATCATCTAAAAAGACCAAAACAAAATGATCTAGGTAGTCGTTGAACACATTTTGCATGAGATTCATGAATGTTACAGGTACATTCATCAACCCAAATGGTAAAATTTTAAACTTGTAATACCCATAGCAAGTTCTAAATGATGGCTTTATAATATCCTCATCTTTTATTCTTAATTGATAATATCCAAATCTAAGATCAATCTTATAAATATACCATTGCTCCTTGTACTTGATCAAAAAAATCATCTATTCAAGGTAATGGATACCTGTTCTTGATAGTCACCTTATTCAACATTCTATAATCAATGCAAAGTCAAAGAGTGTCATCCTTCTTCTTAAATAAGATAACCATTACACCCCATGGTGATTGGTCTGATCAAATTTTTGGACAACAATTCCTAAGGTTGTGCCTTTAATTCTACTATTTCAATGGTTGTCATTTTATATAGAGCCTTAGATTGAGGTTATGATCCTAGTTTGATATCAATAGAGAAATCAAACTCCCATTTAGGAGGTTATCCTATTAATTCCTCTAGAAAAACATCATGGAAATTCCTAAAAAAGGATAATATTCAATTGACAGTTCCTTATTTTTTTCCATTTCATTTATCTTAACAATAAATACTTGACATTCTTCACTTTGGGCCTACCTGAGTTACATTACATAAATCTGCCTAAGCCTTAACTCCATTTTATCACCCTAAATTAGTGTCTAATTTCTAGAATCATCAAGACACTCAACCCTTTTCAAATAAAATTCAACCTTAGCCTTTAGAATCATTCCCATATTGTACCAACCATGCATTTTCCATTACATCATCTTTTTAAGACAATTTATTTAGAATCCTAGGATCTATAAAACATTATGTATCCCCTATAACTATCAAAATAGAAACTAGATGTTCAAACAAAATTCCTGATAGTTCTATGGGTAAAGCTTGGAATTCATCTTCTCAATAATCAACCATCTTTGGAACTACTATTAGTTTCCCATGAAACTACCTTTGGAACCATTACCCAATTTTTCACTACCTGAACCACTATAAAATCTAGTATTCTAACTCTTGGAGTCCACTCCTTTACTTCTAGTTCTTCTTCTTGAAAGTTATTTTATAACTTCTAAACTTTTTCATCAATTATCCCTGACCTGAGCAAGAGATTTCAACTTTTTCTCCTTCTTGACTAGTTTCTCAAAGACTTGGTCCATAGAAGATGGTTCATGAATGTCTTTTTCTCCATTAATCTATGGTTTTAATCCCATGATGAACTTCCTAATCCTAAACCTCTCATCTTTATGATATCAAGTTACATATTTTAGAATTTTGGTGAAATGTTCCCAATACTCATTCATCGATAAGTATCCTTGCTTTAGATTTTGAAAATCTATGATATTTTGATCAAAATATAATTGTGGAAGCCAATGTGATCTAAATAGTGTTACAAATTACTCCTAAGTAGTGGTGGTCAAATTCAAATTTATTTTCAAATTCTTGTTGGCATACCACATAGTTGCTTCTCCAACAACTGATAAGCTCCCCAAATGGATTTGGTGACCTCAAAGTAGTTCTGAATCTAAAAATGATTATCTATTTCATTCAACCATGCTTCAACTCCATCTCCCATAATGGTTCCATCAAACTTATTTGGATTCACCTTTTTCATATCCCTTTCCAATTTTATGACTATACATGCTCTTGTATCTTGAGGCACTTCCTCATGTCTATGCTTTTGAGGATTTTTTTCTCAACATGATTCTATTCAAGCTCATCTTAATGGACTTCCTCCTCATGTCCATGAATTTTCTCCTCTAGGGCTATGCTTTGGTCTCTAGTATCATTCATGGTTGAAAGAATACGATCTAACTTTGTTGCTTATTCAGTGACAAATTGGTTAAGATCAAATGGAGGGTTATTGTTATTAGCATTCAAAGGACCCTCAATGAATGTTATTTCTTTCACTATTCTTCTTTTTGATATTAAAAAAATACAAAAATTTCATAAGACTCATTAAGTCTTAGAGTTTGAGCCTCAACTCTAATACTTCAATGTAACATCCCCACATGGATTTACTAGAACAATGCAGTAAAAAAAATTAAAATATTTACACCACTTATTATTTCATTATATTACACCATGAGAATATAATTAATGACCTTAAATACTAAGTATATTAAACATAAGTAAACATGTAACAATAAAAATTACTGATCACTAGCAGCTTATGTAACATAACATAATTGTATAAAGAAAATAATTATATTATAATCTAGCCACAACTAGTGCAATAATACAACCACTATTGTCATGTAATATAATAAATAAATTATATTTCCAATAGAAATTATTCTTCAACATAAATATAATAATAAATGCAATGCACCATGGAGCTTGAGTCACTCTAACTCATGTATCTCTAATAATCTCAAGTGTAGTCTCCAAATAAGTATTATAGTGGGGAGGGAGATCATCATTTGAGCTATTTTACACATCAATCATGGATCATTAATCTTCTACACAATCTCCTAAATAGGAAATGGCCCTCCCTTTATGGATGGGTAGACAATGATGGTGTGAGAATCTAGAGAGACATGCTAGTACCCGCGTGTTGTAAGATTTATGCTACATGATGTGTATCATAAATGAAATATGTTCTAACATGATATCACACAAGAATGTAATCATACATATAAAATGATAATATCTATCTAAACATTACTTTGGTCAAAGTTTTCAAATAATTATTAATCTCTTAGATCAGTCAAATTCATACACACCACTTGATTGGATTACCTTTATGTAGCATTGGTGGTGCTAAGTAAGCTAGTGAAGTCTATCTCACTCCTTAGTTAGTACCAAGATTACGAGATTTTTTAAATAATATTTTAACAAATATATTCATACAAATTATTCTACTAGCAAGTATAAATTAAGCTAATTACAAAAATAATCACTTTACATACATTTAGTCTGTCAGATGTATGAATGAATCTTATTCTTATTATTCATCACATAAACAATCATTATAACAAGTAATTTTATTTATCAAACGGGTAAATTACAAACTCATAATACATAATCTAATTTATGTAAGTAAATGTGATGTAATTAAATAAACATCTCAAAACATATGGCACATACTACTCTATTATAGCAACAACAATAAGAAATTAACTTATAAATCCAAATTATAATCTTTCTTTTTATTATACCTCTAGAGAGGCTTTATCGTATAAAATTAAATTACCCTAAACTTCACTATTTAATTAAAAATATAATAATAGGTATTTATACAATATATTCATATATGTTATATATATGTATGTGGACCTAAGTTCACATATAAATATACAACAAATATATTTATACACTACTCATAACACACACACACACACACACACACACACACACACACACACACACACACACACACACACACATTTCAAATATATTGCATCCATGTATATATATTTAAATATTTAAAACTCAATTATGTGTATATATAATATAATATCATTCACCTAGGGTTTTGATTTAAACTAAGGCATTGTATTTCCTTGAATTTAAATCCATTATACCCTAATGACTTAGCACCCAAAACAAACTAGTTTGAAGTCTTAAGGATTAATAAGGTATTTTCGCTTAGTTATATGGATGGTCAAGCCATTCGTAGGGCTAAGCCCATGTTCTATTTTAAATTTACATTCATTTCTAAACCCTATGAATTTAAACCATATATAATAATTATGCAAGAAATTGAAAGTAATTACTTCACCAACCTAGTAAGTAGCTTTAAAATTTGAGACAAGATGAACTTGTATCCTTTTTCCTCCTTGATCTATATTTACCTTCTCTTCCTCATTATATCCCATTCACCTTTCATCTCTCCTTTATTATAATCTACTTCACCCATCGATCTTTCTATGAAAATTTCCCCAACTCATAGTTACCATGCAAACTCTATGCTTTTCCAAGTTAACAGTAACTTGAAACCAGTTAACTACCATTAAACATGATTAATAAATCCTTAATTCAAAATTTATTTAAATATTTAATCATTAAAATATTCATTTCAAAAAAATTCATGCCAACCTATGTTTCATGACTGAGTATACCACTCCAAAGTCCACTTTTAATCATTTACAAAATAATAACTATACCTTCAAATCATAACATAGTCCATGCATAACAACAAGATTAGGCTTATCTCTTAGTTTAATATTTAAGGATAATTCACCCTCCTTAAATATAAAATAATGGTAATTATTTCCTTTAACAATGACCATTATCTTCATATATCAAAATTATATACCAATCAGTTTTAATTTTAATTATAACAAGATAATCATTTGTGTCATACTAGTGTATATATGTTATCTATGTCTTTTTTAATTTAAATAGCTTGGCATATATTGATATTCTCAAATATCAATAATAACAAGATTAAAAATATAAAATATTGTAAAGACATTCTGATAGTCTATATATAATAGTAATTAGATATCATCTATTAGATTTACATTCCCATAATCATAAATAAACGCAAGTAAAGTAACTCTATATAATCATACTACAACATTGAGCATTAAGCCTATATATAATATACAAAATGCAATCACATACAATATTTATTCCATATCTATGTATTAACATTTAAAACATGCAAATTCTAATGTCTTACTACAATTGACTTTTAAAATGTACTAAGTCCAATATTTCAAACTCACAATACATATAACATATTAAATCTAATATGGTGTGTGCATGGGTTTAGTAGTTCCTATATCATCCTTCACCATGTCCATCTACATCACCCTGTTCGATGATGCTCTCCCTCTATCATGCTCTAATGGATGAACTCTCCTACATCCAACTCATGACAATAAGGTAGTTAGTCAAATACATCATGATATATATATCATAAAACAATGTTATAACAATAAATGTTACATAATGATTATGTATGGAATTCATAATTATCCAACTCATAGTAATAAAATCATGAAATATAAAAATATACATATATCACATAATAGCATATGGCTTAAATTTTAGTTAAAAAGTAAAAAATTAATTTAACAACCATAATAATCTATAGATATTTAGGTAAATCATCTTAGTAAGAAAATCGGGATGTAACAGAATAATGGCATGATAGTCTTTTCTAAGCATAACCTTCTACCACAAGCCATTGATTTGATGCACTATGGTTTTGGAATAAAACATTTAAAAATATTAAGATACAATGGTCAAGGATTAGGCATGCATGCATAAGGTTTCATTAACCTCATGGCTCCATCTAACCATAATGGTAGGCAAGACCTCATATATGAGGATAGTTCATAATTTGACACAAACTAAAAAACATATAGAACCCTCATGTGCTATTTCTAAAAAATACTACAATTTTTCCTCTTTGATAAACTTAATTTATGATTTTTGAAAATTGAATGAAACCGTACTTAATATCATATTTTAAAAAATCCCCTCTATTTATAATAACAAATATTGATTTTACAATCCAACATTAATCCTTTTGGTTTAATATGGAAGATATATTGAGTCAACCTTGGCTTGTCAAATGTCAGTGCTAGTTTATGATCCTAAAACCTATGGGTTATGGGCCCATGTAAGACATATTTATCAAGGTCTCCCTTTTCCTTATATATGCATAGTGGAATAGTGAATTTGATTGTTCCATCAAAGCATAAATACATGGATGAATTAATCACTTAAGGTCTCATGCTAATGTTTAAAATATACATTTTAATGTCAATGATTTCCCACAACTTACATAAATTAACCAATTAAATGATGATACAATCTATCTATATATTTGTTACACCATCATGTTGAAATTTTGATAGGAAAAATGACTATCAACTTTAACCAAGAACTTGTATACCAATGTGGCTGACTGAGTCATGGGCCTTGTTATCCATATGATGTCATTTCCCATTTATCTAGTGTCTGAATAATGTCATGCAATAACAACTTGTATTGAGAACTTGGATATAAGCCTTGAATTTAATTTTGAGAAATAATAATGATGACACTTGGTGAATTCTAGTTGGCCATAAGCTTGTAGGTTTAGGGATTATAAGACATGCTTCTCTTTACCTTGTGTTATAGCACTAGAAATTAGAGACATATGGATCTGAGTGGTGGGGTCATGTCTCTTTATGCTCTGGATCAATTTTTGAATCTAATGGTGACATGCAAATACTTCATAGGCACATAATATCCCTTGATATGATTAACTTAGGCAAAATCCCCAAAGTTGTAAATAAATGCATATTTGAAAAGTGGCAAGCTCATATTTACTCATAACCCTACAGTCCTCAAGCTTTACATCAACGTGATTTGTGACTTGAGAGTGCAAAAGTATGTGGATTTATGACACATGGAATGGAATAACCAAGTCAAGTATATGCCTTAATAAAATTTGTGAAAAATCACACTACAATACAATGACAATGTGAGGCTTGCTTGACTAGTTGAGTATAAAGTCTATGACCAATCAATAATCTCTGAAAACTTGAAAAGTGGAAGGTTGTGAAAGAATGTGAAGTCTTGTGACAAGTTAGTGATCAAAATAATTTTAAAATAAGCTAAGTAAGAAGCTTTCCAAAATAACACATAACCAAATTTAATGTCAAATGACTAGGCAAATACATCTACGACCAAGCACAATAAAGAGAAAGCTCAGCTAAGACAAAGATAAGACACTCATAAATATGTTAAATAAAAAGGCAATCAATACAAAGCCAATATAACTTCCATGTGATAATGAAATAAATAATGTTGATGCCAGAGGTATGTAACCAAGTGTGAAATCATGTGACTATGTCCTTTAATCTACATATAAAGGGTAATCCTAAACCAAACCTTCAAAGGAAGAATGGAACTATTCGAATAAATTTCCAAGGATGTCTTATTTTTCCTTTAATTATAAAGGTATATTCCTTACACATTTATAATAGTCAGATCCATAAATAACAAGTGATTGTTTGGTTTATAAGAAATAGGCAACTTGCTCTAAATCTATCAGGACCAATTAAACGAAGGCGAGAATTTTAATGCCATAAATGGATAAGTTAGCTAAATGTTATTTTATTATTTCCAAATGATGGGAATTATATTATCTAAGCAAAAAGATGTTTAATAAGATACATGGGTCTAACTTAGGTCTCATTTAATCCATAAGGCCTTCCTTTATTTAATAATGACCAACACTTATATCTCTTCCAAAATTCAAATCCTTTTAAATATTCCATTGATTATGTTAGTTATTAATATGACCCCCCTTAATATTTCATATGTTTATGAGTCCAAATAATGTGAAGGGTTGATGTCTTCATTACCAACGATTAATATTCCATTAATGTTTAGTTTGTGCACATTTTTAAAGTAACAATCTTCTACTTAACTCCCTTCTCATTTTACCTAACTAAATATTTAATTCCATTACCAATAGCTGACTCAAAATTAAGTTTGATCATTTATATTATTAATAAAGAGACAAAAGTGAGAAATATTATTTGCCCTATAATCTCAATTAATTCAAATGTCAACTAGTTTAGGGTAAAACTAAAATTATAAAATTAAATTTCACTCTCTTATTATCAAGTCATAATGCACTATACCCAAATTATATTTAAGCATTTGCTCTTGAGATTGATCCATTAATTACCT
This sequence comes from Torreya grandis, assembly GCA_037957365.1. Taxonomy (NCBI): domain Eukaryota; kingdom Viridiplantae; phylum Streptophyta; class Pinopsida; order Cupressales; family Taxaceae; genus Torreya; species Torreya grandis. The sequence goes on from JARHVA010005660.1 coordinate 529,126, forward strand.
TGGATTTGAGGCTAAATCCAAATTATTCCACATAAAATAGATGTTAATAAGCTCAGAGATGAAATCAGTTTTCATCCTCATATTCTATTGTCAATTAGACATGGACAACCAATCAATTTATATAAAATATAGAGCACGTCAAATGAACATGTTGGTTTATGATTTAGAAGGTAATCAATAGACATTCCATGTTTATCACCAAAATAGTTACTTGCACTATTAATGACCAATAGTCTATGTTAATATAGGGATAATTATAAAACCAAAGTCTTACCCTTATATAGGTTATAGGTTGTGAATCTCACTTCACAAGAATGGGAGTTCACTAAACATTATAAGAATAAGTACAAGGTGGACTAGCATGTTATCATTGTTTAATGCATCTACCATAGAGTAGAAAAAAATATTAATTTAGAAATTTTGTTTATCCTAATGAATTAGAATTCAAGGTATTTCAAATAGATTACCTAAAACGCTGTGAAATATAGTATATATTAATTCTTAAGGAAGTAAAACTCAAAGGTATAATATGACTCATTTTAATATTCCTAAAAAGCATTCATTTTATGCATTTAGTATAATAGTGAGATTAAGCTAAGTAATGTATTTTGAACATTCCATTTCTCATAAAGGATTATAAATCACATGCCATAATTATCCATAACATTATTAAATTGATATTCATATTTCTTAGTAGTATATGACAATTTCTAAGGAAATTATAAGCATATTTCAGTTATAAAACACAAACTTAAATATTGGAGTTTTTCTATTGGTCAAAAAAATTAATCATGCTCATGATTCAATACTAGTTATGAGATGATTTAGTCTTGTGATCCACCTATCCACCCACATGATGTTTTCATGTAGCCCATACAATGAAACTGAGGAATCCATCTAAGTGCCATGCCCTCTAAATTATATATGAAATACACCATAGTGGCTCAGTCTAGTTGAGTATATACATACTAAAATATTTCAAGCCATTGTGAGGCCTTCCAATGAAGGTTTGTCCTCCATTAGTCAATGTTCTCTTTTTCTAAAAAAACTCAATATGATCCTACATTGTAACATATTATTCAAACTTTTCTCTTAGTCGGGTATATCTAACCATTCTCTCTTAGAATACTATGCATTTATTTATGGAATATTCCCTCCTAAAACTCCTTCCCTCTAAAAATTATGCTTCATTATAAGGTCTTCCTTCTATATACCTTTTATTTCCATTTATTAGAGGGTCTTTGGGAGAAATTATTTCTCAAACTACTTGAGTTAATATTATTACATCCAAGATTATGTTTTTTTTTTGTTCTTTGTCTACAAGATTGTTTATCATTGCATGTTCCTTTGCTTACATTTAATTTTATGCAAACTTTAGGGTTAGCTATCATATCCTTTTTTATTCTTCATCCTTAATTTTCAAGTTTTATTCACCTGCATCTTCTTGCAGATGCTTTCCATCTTGTTGCATTTTATTTTATTGTTGATAAATAATGTTGTTTGTGGTCATCCTAATCATATTGAATCTCTAGCTACCACCTCATTTAGACTACTTGTATCCTAATTTCACATTAAATATTTTAAAACCACCATGGATTTGATTTTGGCCTTTATTCAATCTTTCTTTGCCTCAAAATTTTATAGGTACTCCACCAAATTGATTATAGAGATTATTTTACCTCAAAATTCCACTTTGATGGCTTTGGATCCCTTGGATTATCTTTATACATCCCTCTTTTACCTTATCATTTATAATTTTTTATCATAAATATTTTGGATTTATTTCATTTATTCACCATATTATTTTATTTTCTATCCATGGGAAACGGTCCTCTTATGATTATGCCACATATTCATAAGGTGATAAGGGCTTAGACATCCATTGTGTATTCCTTTTGGATAATAATAAAGTGAATATTATTGCCAAGATCTATGCTTACTAAAGATGTATTTTTATATATCTCTCACTTGTGTCACAATGACATAGATAACACTCTGATGGACTAAATGCAAACCCAACCAAGTCATTTCATAGTTGACATATAATAAGATATCAATTCATTTGGAAACACGTGTTTTTTTCACATACACCAAATTCATCATATTACCTCTATGGTATAAAGAGATATAAATAAAATCACATTACTCCATTACTTATTCATTATAAAAATAATAAATATATCTTATTCTTTGATCAAATATAACATCACCAAAATATATATGTAAATTAAAATAGGATAACAATATCATGAATAATAGTATATTTATAGGTTCAACCCCAATTAATACTTAACCACGTGACTAAACCAAGGTGAGTCTAGCCATGGCATTGTAAATAAAATATATATATTCACACATATTTCCTCAAGGCAAAATAATAATTTTATAGGTAATTTCATGATCTTAAAGAGTTTTAGCCTCAAGAATACTTGTAGACTAAACATGCAATTCAAAAAAATATTACATTATTTATTAAATCAATAGTATTAAATAAAGGAGTAAATTGGGTGTTAGTGGATAATAATTCAGGGTTGAACATTTTTAACATAACATAATTATAATAATTTAACAATAAAATGGATACTATTCAAAAATTAGATAAGAACATATGAGGATTTAATGATACTAAACTATTGTGTTTTCTTATGCAAAAATTGGTGACTGAAGAGGCTACAACCCTTAGATATTTATCTTCATTGAATAGATTGGATTGGGTTTTTCATGCTCCAACCCTCATGGATATGTGGGTGTGCTTAAGAACTCAAAGTGTTCTTGGCTCCATCATTACATACCTAGAATAATAAATTGGCTTGGAATACCTATATTAATTCTAATGGATGATTTTTAGTGCAAAAAATTGGTGTAAAACTAGCACAAAAGGGGGAATCAACCACTTCAAATGGAATAAGATTCATTTATTTTGTAAAATTGGTGTAAAAATAACATAAATATGGGCTTGTTCTACAACATAGATAATTACATATGTTTCCATTCCATCTACAAAACTGGTGCAAAACTAAGTAAGGAGGTAGTCATGTGTCGTGTAAATGCCCCCGATGCTATATTCGAGCACACTTATTTTTATACTAAGTTATATCAAGTGAATTTTTGAGAAAAAAACTACATGATAACCTATAACACTTGTCACACATGATTCCCCCATTATGAGCAAAAAATTGTGACCAAACCTAATTATGAAATTATTCTAGACCCCTATTGAAAAATGTCCTAGAATTACCTATGATTATGAAAAAAATTATATATCATTGTTTTGATCCTACTATGAAAACAATGCATTATTTTAGACAGGTCCAACCTATTTCCTTATCTAAATAGATAAATATTGTGTGAAACTAATTTTTAGGTAAATTTAGCGAGTGAACCATGATAACTAATCAAGTTTTGTATTATTTTATTCATGTACTAGGTTGTTACAACTTATTGTTTAAGACAAGCCACTATGTGTGCCCCCTCTTTTGAGGTGAGTTGTAAATCATGCATAATAACACAACTCAAAATAATAAGTTATGCAAAATGATGTTATAGAAAAATTAAGTAACAATGATAACATAGGACATCATGGCATCATATTATATAAACTAATCAATATAGTAACATAAGTAGTATGTGAAACCAAGCATACATAGTGTCACATCTAAATAGATGCTAAAAATTAGGAACACAATGAATAATTGATCATATAATGATTAATAGAAACTAAATAGAACAACATGGGATTATATGCATAATATCCATTATGATATCAAAAAAATGGTAGCATGCATGATATTGATCATGGCATTGCAAATTGAGGAAACAAGAAAATAAGGGTCATGGCCATGATGCATACATAAGAAACACACATAAAATCACACAAAAAAGGAAGAAATCTAAGGGGTTTCATACAAGTGACATGTTTAAATTTCACTCACAGACATAAATATATAATAGGTTTTGAACTGCAAATAAGGACATGGTTAAATTTACACAATCCAAACAATGAATACACACAAACATGAAACATAGAATAAAACATGAAAAACATGCATGAATAATTGTAATTAATCAAAATAGCAGTTAATGCAATTATTATATTTAGTAACTCAAATATATAGTAAAATATAAATGTGAATATGAGTGAACAAAAATGATATATTTTGCACAATGTATTGAATTGGAGTATGAACAATAGGGATAGTCATAAAATGATAAAACCTAAGAAAAATGATGCCCACAATGAACCTTTTGTGATGCACAAATACATAAAATGATTATGAATGGTTTTATTTTAGTATGTATTACCTATGTTCACTGGTAAAAATCTCTAAGAATCAAACAAGAGCATAGGGCATGCCTATTCAAGAGAGAGTGTTTTTGTCTTTGTTAAGTTTCTAGATCAGACAATATCACCACTTATAATTGCATTTGGGGATGATGACTTGTATGTCACCCATGTACACTTTTGAATTAGTTTTTATGTTAACTAGATACAAAAATATACCATATATAATAATTACAAATAAACTGATGAAAATACACTAGACATATCATGGATAGGTCATGATTTTCAATTTTATGGGGTGTTCTATTTTTTTATTTGTTTTTTAATATATAAATAATGATAATCTAAAAAGTTATGTATAAGGAAAGATGTTATTATAATTAAAATTTATCATCAAGGGGATGTATTTATGTAGGTGTTATATCATATGTGATGCAATCCTCATTTACATTGTCATATTCATCCTACATATTAGTTGTGTCATTCTGATCATATTTTGTATAATCATTATCATCATCATAGGAGAGAACAAACTTTATAGATTGTGCTTGAGATTTTTATATTCCATTATGATCATATTTCATACCTATGTATTAATAACCAGATTTTCCATATTATGTTATTGACCTTTCTGATTTATCTTTTGTAATAAGTATTATGTCATTTGCCTTTACTATTATTCCATTACTTGTATTTATTTATATACTATCTAAATACTTGATTTATTTTTACCACTCTTGCTCTAAATTAGGTTCCATCTTATCTTGAAACAAAAATTATTACACTTTCATGTTCAAATTTTACATGGTTATGATCTTTACCCATTATTTCCCCCATTTTTGTCATCCATGATCTTCCTAATTCAACTTCATATCAGGCCAAACTATGACATATGTGATAGGCCAAAGAACATATTTTTGGAGAAACTCTCAAAATTAGCTTAATGGATCCAATAAATGATTTATATACAATAGTATTACTCAAATTTTCCTTATAATATCCAAAAAAAATTAGGAGTGTCATGCTACAAACATTAATTTCAATAGTCTTATTGATTACAACATTGGTATATTGTTTGCCATCTATGAGGGGGTTAAGAATTAAAGGCTCTAGAAATGAGGAGTGATTTTGATTTGAATGATTTTAAACCACACTTTTAAAATTAATTTTATATACATCTCTTAATTTTTAACCTCTTTTGTTAGAAACCCTATCTTAAAGATACCTTCTTGCTTAGGTTTCACTTGTTTTTGCAACTTCTATTCTTGTTCTTTTTTTAACATTGCCTTTGAAATACTTTAATTTTATAATTGATCTCTTTAATATTTTTCATTTTTTAATATTTCTTACTATAATTTGGCCTTATGAATCTTTTATTTCTCTAATTATTCCATTTTCAATTATTTTTGCTTTGAATTATCCTTTTTACTTGTTGTCTTTGATCCTTTTGCAATATTTTAGATTTTCCCACTTGTTTTATTTGCATTTAATTCTTGGGAAATGCAATATTAATGTGAGTGGGTTGCTTTATTCATGAATATATTATATAATCACCACTATTGATTATCTTTTATATTTTGTCTTTCATATTTAAATAACTATTTGTATTATGCCCATGCATTTTATGATATACAAAATAGTATTCGGTCTCCTTAGAAGATGTATAGGAGGTCGTTTGATCAACTTATTTCTAAACATTTCTCTTAAAATCTCACTTTAAATATTAATATCCTTTTGCATACTTGTTGTATCACTAATTTTAAATGTATTATGTTTTGGCTTCCAATCTTGATATGAAGTCTTGTTAGGCACACAATTGTTAGATGAAGATACAAATCCATGATTTACACTAGCATATTTTGGATGCTTTGTATATGTAAATTGATTTTATCATGATGTGATATTTGAAATTAAATACTAATTTTTATTTTGAAATAAGTCTATTAACTTTCTCATAAGGATGATTTGATCTTGAAGGGATTAAAAAATAAAAAACTTGGGTACATTCGATTGAATATGCACATAAACACCATTACTATGAGATTTAGAAAGTGGTGGAGGGGGGGGGGGGGGGAGAAGGAGAGGGGTGGTGGGGGGTTGATGAAGGAAATGTTAGTAAATTTCATTGGTCGCTATAGGATGGGTCACCTTATCACTTAGGATAGTGATAGCTTTGATCTGGTTAGAGGGAATGCAGTTATCACCATCTTAATGGTTAGGATGAATAATATATTATTTTTTATCCATTTAAAATTTTTCAAATTTTACATTGAGAACAAGAGGAGAGAGAAAATAATGCTATAAAATAATCTAACACAAAGAAGGAAAATCAAGTTATAATTTAATATTTATCACCATGGGGCTCATCCATTCAGACTCATGAATAGGAGTGATAACTCCAAAAAGCAACATACTATCAATCTCCTCCTCGACTAGAGCACACAAATTAGGATTCATATGATAAGGTCACTTTCTAATTGGTCAAGAACCCTTTACTAAATTTATTTGAATCTTACCCAATGAATAATTCAATCCTTTCCACTCAATTTAATTATATGTAAAAATATCTTGATACTCCTTTAATAGTTTAAAAACCTTGGAGATCTCAGTATTAGATCAATAATTCCCCACAATGGCCATCTTAGGCATGTATTTTATGGTAATATTATGTTGTATCATCTAAAGTGACTCTAAATATGGTTTTTGGTCATTTTATATGGTGTCTTAGACATTGTGTGTACCATACTCAGTATAATAAGCCACGTGATCAATAGATGGATCTAGCGGGTCAAAACTAGTACCTTCATCAATTTGGTACACAACCTTTTGTTTTCCTTTCCAAATTTATTCCCTTAATGTATGGTCCATTTGACATTGATGTAGTGAATAATATGAAACTTTTGTATCATATTATTTGAAAATGGATAAGCTCTCCTCACATGTGTAATGTATATGTTTTATGTAGTCTTCAACAAATGTTGGATTTCCTACAATAGCTTGATGCATGGATTATAGAGTTAGGTGTCAATCCATATAAGGAGATGAGTAAGATAATTCCAAAATCATATTACATTGAAGAACACTCCAAGAATACATATCATTTTTAATGTACATACCATGTTTTAGCCTAGGTGCATAGAGAACCATAGAATGCATGAACCCACATATACTCAAGAAAAAACGTCTCATCTACATTCCATAGGTTTTCATAGGCCTCAATATGATCTTTTGGATTATTAATAACATCATAACTTAAGATGTTATGAATGTGATTATCATGATGAAAATAATTATGCATAGTAGTGTGAACTCAATCCCAAGTGATCAAACTATGATGTTGAGTTACCCACCATTGAGCAGTTTTTCCATTAAAAATATGGATAATAAAGTGCATCCATTCATATTAAAACATAAAAAATTACAACCATTTCACATACTCTCAAACTTCCATCTGACTATGAAATCTAGGAGCTTCATCCATAGGGGTGGTGCAACCTAATATGTCTATGAAGAAGGTGAACAAACTTATGGCATTTAGGTTTCTTATGAAAATCATCCTATTGACTACCAATGGTATCACATATTTGTCTAGTGAAATCATACTCACCATAAGCCTAATAATCATAAAAATTATTGGTAGTGTTAGAGATAAACTATGTGTCCGCCCAACACAATATGCCATCCAGACAAGGATCAAGACACTTAGTTCCCTGAGTTATGACATTATAGATATGATTAATGTCCTCAGCAATTTTAACAAGATCAATAAAAAGAGGTCCTTGAACATGGTCTAAAGGGATTAAAATTCATTGATTGTCATTTTCAAAATTGATGTATCACTTTTTGAAGTTCAAGTTAGCATTATTTGTATAACACCAAGGCGACTTAAAAGAGCTAGAAAATCATCAACTTTAACCAAATTAATTACATCAAAGTTAGCCTTACAAGTGATAACTAGTATGTCAATGGTGGCATCCTTAAGACCTCTTATGGATAGTGCATGATTATTATTAGCCATGAACAACACAAGAGGAGAGGGTTATAAAGCAAGGCTTACCATCTTTCTCCAAGCATCCTTAGTGAGTAAGTTCACCTTGATGATAGTGTCTATTAGGATATCCTTAATGATCCAACCATAAATGGCTGTGTTTACCAAGATTTATTTATCATCCTCTATACTAGGTTGGATATGAGCTATTTTTTGTCGTGCATGGTTCAACTGATGATCCTCTATAGGCTTTGGTTCTTGATGACTTATATAATTTTACAAAAGGGGCATGATGTCTTCATCAATAAGTCATTTTCATAACTCATGGAACTCATCATGCACCAATTATTGAATATATAAATATTTTTGTATTTCAGTGCACGTAGCATCATCTCTACCCTTAATGAACTAAATCTCACCTGGCATCTCTCACACCAAAGTCATTGTGTCATGTAACACTTCTTTCTATTATTAAGCATATAGATAATGATTCAATGAGGATTCTCTCATTAAACCTTATTAATGGGTAGATTGGGCATGAATTGGGAAAGATCACCACTTTGTATAGTACTATTGACCTTGGGACTAGTTAGAGTAGTAGTGCATGGTCTCCATTGAGTAGTTGGAGTCTTTTAAATTCATATAATTCTATCAACCTTTTCATTTCACTCCTTGTTGATGCTGGTAGACAAGTCTGAGCATTCCTTCAAATGATGCTCATTCTTATAAAATCACACATGGGATAAACTAGGCCATCATATTGGTAATTTTCCAGAGATTCACACTTGTAGTAGGCTCTAGTTGTAAAATAACCACCTCCACGTCCATCACCACAACCTCTATAAGACCGGCCTCCATCATTGTCCTAGTTGTTGGAAACATAAGTTTGACATGTACCATGTATGTGTACCTCATGAACCTCACTAATAAGGTGGTAATCATTTGTATCATGAGTATATGCATCACATATTTTACTATATGAGGATACCTTTGATTATGTAGTATAATGAAGTAAGGACCAATCACTCACATCATGGTCTTATTATATAATCTCATAGGACTACTTTACCATAGTGTGAGTACTCTTTTTAGGACAATTATTCCTATTATGACCTTCAATTTCATAATCAACGCACCACAAACTACTGAGAGTATCATGCATATTGTTCATAGTGAGCTTCTCCAAATGAGATACCATAGCCACAATTTGGGTTTCATAAAGGACTAATCCCTATGTCTATGCTTCCAATGGCTTTAGTTTCTAAGGTCTCATGCAGGTCAGTGAATGTCTTCTGGGGTAATGTGCATCATAAGGAAATAAACAAGTCTCCTCTAAACCATTGGGCATGCCAAGTTGCATTTATATCAAATGATAGCTTAAAAATAATCATTTCAAAATGTGTATCATACTCATGCACACCCTCATTGAGTTATTGTTTAATATCCTTCAGTACAATAATGCTCTATTGTTTAAACTTTGGGATATTAAATTCATGGAAAAAATCTTCCTTCAACTACTTTTAATTCACCATAGTTTGATGCAAATCAAACTTTTGATACCACTTGTACACATGGTATAAAATAGTAGTGTAAAACTAAGTTTCCTTTTATTCAGTATAAGTAATACCCCATGCTCACCAGATAAGTTCACACTTGTGAACATAATCTACTAAATTTTCCACACTATGATACTTAGGTAAATGGAGCATCTTCTCATAATAAATGGTGGGTAGATTGGGTGATGGAAATGGATCTTGATTTGATGTACTTCTAGTCCCTCCTGGACCTTGTGGGGGAGTTCCACCAATGCCTCTTACACCACCTCCATATATTCTAGTTGAATCACCACCAGTACTACCTCATGCACCTCTTGCAATAATTAAAGCACCTAATACATTAAGCATATAACCCCATGACTTCTAAATACCAAATTAGGTTTAAAATATTGATCATTATTTTCATGCCTTATGTGAATTCACCAAGAACTAATTGGGGTTGATAAAATCAATTATCACTACTAGAAGACTTAGACCAATCAAAGTTTGGTCTATCTAGATTTTGAATCATCCAAACATCTTTTCAAGAAATGTTATAAATGAAATTTGATAAAAAAATCTTGAAAAATCCACCAATGAAAAAATTACAAAGAATGAAAACCAATAAAAATAATCTCCAACCAACCAAATCAAACCAAAATGGCAAATGAACAAAGGACAATAATCATCACTCTATGTTTGGGTGATGCAAGATATCTTGTCCACTATGGATGCTCCTACATCACTGTTATCCTTTTATGGAATCATCATGCTTATTTTATGTTTCCTTTTAAAAATTTTGTTGTGTGACATTCACATGCCATGGCCTTTTGGCTTTATGTGTGACATATTATACAAATTACATGACATTGTATGACATTACTTATGTGGTTGTTGCTTATTAATGAGGTGCCATGAATTATTTATATTTTACTATGATTCCATGATTTATATTTTAATTTGATGCTAATATTTATACTGTGCATCATTTATATACTATATTACTAATCTATTTCCATGATTCATATCATGCATACATTTATTAGATGCTTCAATGATATATCTATCTAACACGTCTTTCATATGTAAATTCAATTATATATTCAATATTATGATTGAATTAATTTAAAATATTCAAATTGATACAAAATAAATATATATTTCACATATGACTTATTTTTAGATAAGTGAATTGTAAGTTATGTATCTCATCTCAAAATGGGGGCATCACAATAGCCTTTCTTGGAACATTCAAGCCTCATGAGAAAAATTTAAAATTTATGGAAATAAATATTTTTAAAATGGAAATTATATTAATTATTTTTCAATTTATGAGGTCATGTGACATGCACGTGCACTCATTTATATAGTTTAAAATGACAAGTTTCAAATAATTCAAATTTACAAGTTACAAAGTTGAAAAAGTTGCAAATTTGAAAAAGTTTCAAAGTTGTAAAGTTTCAAAATTATAAATTTAAATATAGTACAGATATAGGGGGAATGATATCTATTTATATTTGTATTTCTACTATGAAATTTTAAAACTTCACATGTTTCAAGTTTCCAAGTTGGAAAGTTACACAGAATCTAGATCCATCTACAATGGTATGATTCATCTAAGTTGCAAGTGGGCCACATCAGATTCTAGTGAAACTTAATGTCCATGGTTTAATTTTTTTTAAGATTTAGTGATCCATATTTCATGGTTCCACCCCTTAAAAACATTTTACAAATTATTATATTATAGTCACATTAATTAACATTGAAATGCTAAAATAATACACTTGTGACCATCCTCTTGCACCCACTTAGCTCATGCCCAAATTCATGACTCTAAGTTGTTATTCCTCTATTTGTATGTGAATGATCCATACCTTCATTAAATAAAGATACATAATTATTACCATTATTCATTATAAACATACTAACCTCATCCTTAGGTCGATTTACACTTCCACTATTTTATTTATGTTTCCTAGATAAGGCCACTCCTTCAAGAGAATCCCACCTACTAGTAGCATCTGATTCAATTGTGTACGTCCTCCGACAAAATAAAAAATAATTTATGAAATTAAAAAGCATGTAATGGGTCATCATGTACATTTAGCAATCCCCATTTAATGTATCTCTAAAAATATCACTATAAATCAACATTTCAAACTATTTTTCACACAAGGAGCTCACACATGGAAAATCATTAGAACATATAACTACACATTGAGGGAAAATCACCTATTCTTCCCAATTTAGAGTCCACACAACCCTAGTAATCCTAAAATAAGTCTGCATACACCTCAAAGGTCATAAGTAATGGTTGAATCACATTAATTACACTAGGATTACACAAGCCTTTAAGATTACACCATTATTTGACACAAACCACCATCACATGGGAGAACTACATGGAGTTTGATCTCTCTTTAGAATATTAGTACATAGGTAGTGCTTAACTCAAAGGGTGTTTAGGTCAAGCATAACTCAAAATGCTAACCTATTTGTTCTATTTTATTATGTTCATTCTTCATTATATACCAAATTGGGGTTTTAAGTTAAGAATAAAAAAACATAGTGACATCTATAGTAGATCACACATCATAGAAAAAATACACATAATAAATAGGTGAAAACATACATACCCATATTTATACATAAGAAAAAAAAACCCTACTAGATGTTGGTGATCCCAATAAACTATAACATATGTTGGCTTTGTCTAGTTAGTGATAAATATTCTAGCCAACATAGTCATACAATTAGATCTACATTCTATGTCTTAGTATTACACTGTCATATTTCTAGATAAGTAATTTACCCATGTTCTTTTCCATATTAACATTTTCCACATTTAGCTAGTTCCAAATTAGAAATACTTAATCTTTTGCATATCATAATATTGTGATTTAAATCAAAATTTTGACATAATTAGGATATAATCATTTTCCTTATTTCCCCAATTGTTTATAAAACATATTGGTGAACCCACTTTATTTGTTGAATATTATTAACTATGGTAGGCCTAGTACTCTGGCCACTAGATATGTTTGGTCCACTAGTCATTCTAAACTAAGTCATATGATTGACTTGTAATGAAAATAAATTAATAACAAACTACTATCTTGTTATTTTTCTTCAAAAGTATCTCCAACAATTTTAGTCTCTAACTCTACACTATTTGTATCCTAGTTTCATAAAATTTTGTAATTTAACTGAAGAGCACGAGCATGCATTATGGGTGTAGAACTGGGCCTATCTAGATTGGGTTCTTCAGTCACCAATGCTTGACTTGTGTCTCCTACATGTACCTGTACTAGTATTGGGTATGGTCCTTATTAGCCATGGAACGTGTATACTAAGCACTTGAATATATGAATGTGCCTTGTGGATAGGGACCATGGTTTCTTTTTGGTTAGTTGTTATTCTACAACACTGTTACATTGATATTTTATTTTTAGTTGGGATCATGTACATGAAATCTCTAGCAATAGAATATAGGTTGACATACCTAGATGCTAAGTATAGACAACGTGGTTATAACAATATAGCTTTCAGGATTATATATTTTTGTGGATTGTAGTAGAATGGGTTGGATAATGTTGGGCAATATTATATAAGGGCATTTTGAGTAAAGTTTGTTATGAATTCATAAATGAATGAGTGTAGACTTTGGATATATGTAATGAGTGTGTAGTGAGTACATAATAGTATGAAGATTATAAGTAGATTCAGTAATTGATGATTAATATGATGGCTCTGTGTTTCCTATTTTAGATATATATTTTGGACATTGATATGTGTTACAATATTAACTCTCATGAAAAGGGATTTATCTTCTATCTAATACAATCTAATTATTGTGAAGTTGGATGTTATTGAATAATAACTTTGTGTAATGATAACCTTCCTCTAGAGATCCCTACGAATTACTTCTAATAGTTAGAAGTATTGTTATGTTAATGAACTAATAAAAGGTCTTTTCTCTACAAGTTGAAAACTATGTATTCACACCTAAGTATTGCCATTAAGTATATGTCTGAGTATATATTTATAGGATTAATAAATATTGTATTAAACTTATGCAATCCTAGTATAGAATTGAATGAATTTCAATTATTTCTCTTTTATTGCAAGCTCTTCCTTAAATCACAATATTTATCCATATAATTAGCATGTTCTGGTGAACCTAAGAACCTCTACTAACAATGGTGTGGTGAGCATGAAACTCACTATTTGAGGATAGGCTAAGGTGTTTGCCTAGTCAAAGAGATGTGTAATGTTGGTTAAATAATAAAATCACTTAGTTTGCCTAGAAGGAAGCTCATAGAATAGGGTGTTTTTAATAATAGATTATGAAAGAACATATTTACATTGAAATTTATGAGATATTCTAGTGTAAACTACCTAGATCGCTAGTTGATTGGTTGGATCATTTGGAACATTATTATTTCATTCTCATATGACCACTAACATTACATGGTTTGAGGATAAGAATTAATAGCTTCAGGCCTTAGACACTACTTGGACCCATGTGATAGATCATTGGTTGGATTTGACCATTGATGGGTATATCATAGAGTTTGCAGTACAAGTCTATGTAGAATTTGAAGTGGCAAAGAATGTCTATGAGAGGGATAAGAGGAAAATTATTTTATAAAATTCCTACACTCATTAAGATGTTGGTTGTGGATAAATCAATGGTACCTATTCCTTTCTATATGGACTAGTCACTTTGGGTGACTTGGGGGTATATGTGATATAAGGGAGAATGAATAAAATATGAAAAGGTAGAGATTGAACCTAAGCCCAACATGGAGAATCTATAAGAAAAGGATCAAAAGAAGACTCTAGAACTAGAAAAAGAGTTGTGACAATGGAGGAAATGTAATAATCAAAGTGCATTTTAGGAAGTTATGAATAGGAGAATGAGTAGTAGTATTAATGATATGGATGAAAGGAGAAGACAAGGAAAAGTGCATGGTGAGGAAAGATAGAGTGAGGATCCTATGCAAAGTAAGGATAGAGATCAAATAAGTGATGAGGATCTAGCATGGACAAAGGAAGAAGGTAGTAGTATACAACTAGATCATATAGTGAAAAGTTTTTAATTTCCATGAACGCTATTCTAGAGAGAAAAATATGGATTTCCCTATAGTCATAGACATAGTATAGGTTCAAGTTTTTATTGTTATATATTTTGAGGTAAGGATCATTTCCCAAGGGAGCACACATCCCTTGATCCCAATTGTTTTTAAAATCACATTAATTACTACACAACTTTCGAAAATGACACATGGAAAGGAGCAATTCTAAAATAAGTTTATAGAAAAACCCTAGAAGTACAAAACACCATGTATCATGATGTTGTCTAGAGTTTATTGGCCCAACAAAAGAAAAACATAAAAACATTATTATCAATAGAGATAGACCCCTTAATTCTTGTGTAGGCTAAAGACTTCATTACACAAATTTAAATTTTTAGATGAAGAGGAAGGAGATGATGGAGATATCTCTATGACTACCACATCTATAGAACTATAGAATATATCACAACTACCACTAGACCAGGAGGTACCCCAAATCCCATACAAGCCCTCAAAAATAAAACCATCTTAGATGTTGGTTGTAATAAAATAAACTATGATACCAATAGGAAACCTTGATATGGTAGCTCAATAGGGAAAATTGGCCCACCTAGCTCCCTATGATGGGTTTGTGGACCTGAAATAGTACCTTCTCACCTTAACTATGAAATGGAAATATAAAGGAATCATGAATGAAGTGGTGATGAAGTGTAATTTGATTAGAGTGTTGGTTGGTATAGAATTAGAATTTATATTCCATAAAGGTGTTGACCAATAAAAACTACAAGAAGTTAAAATAATGTTGATCACAAAATTTAATTCCAAAAATTCTCTAATAAGACCATAAAAAATCTCAAGGAAATGAGGAAAGGAGCCAAAGAGACTATCTTCTAATATGATCATAATTTTTTAGATGTAATAAAAAAGGTTGATTTTTTTATGGAAGATAAAGATAAGGTTGCTTAGTTTGTAGAGGGACTATGACCAAAGATAAGGTTTTATATTTCACAAACCCAATTTACTAATAAAGTAGAAGCTAAAATAACTACAAGCCAAGTGGAGTAAATTTAAGATTATGAAGGAGGTTTAGATCCTAGTTTATAGATAAGGAACACCTTACAACTCCTCATAAAAATATTAGAATGATAATAAGTAGTGTAGAGACCTAGGTTAAATATTTGGTGTATGGAGTGCGATAAAGAAGGGCACCATAGGAATTAGTTCCCAAGAGTAAAGAACTAAGTTCTATGATATCTATCACATAGTAGGACATGCAACATCTCAATGTCATTCACTATAATAGTATGTAAAGAACCCAAAAACATACTATAACTTCTATAGATCCCATAATCATGAAGAGAAGAACTATCGAGCACTACAAAAATTGAAAGAAGACATCACCGAAAATATCTTTGCAATAGCTACATAAAAATAAAATATAGTAATGTAGGATATTATCACACCTGAAGCAAAAAGACCTAGTAATAATCTAACTATTGCACCTTAAGCACTAACAATACCATCTTATCAACCTATAGACATACCTAGTTAGAATCTACCTATTTAGAACTAGATAACCCCTGTGCAGAATTAGAATTCATGGAATCTTATGATTTCATAACCAACACAATCTAACTAGGCACTAAAACCAACTCAAGCCTAATGCGGTGGATATGGGGTCACCTAACAACCACAAGGTTGGAATCCATAATAGACTTCTATGAACTATAGGCCAAACTAGTTTTTTAATTGGGGTTTTCAAATGAATAAACAAGGATACTAGGAATGAACTAAAGGAGGATACCAATGAGGAAAATAAGGAGGTAGAGTAACTATACCATGACCCCCAATTAAATGTTATTTATGTAATGAGTTAAATCATGTATAAAGGAATTGCACTATGAATCCACAACATCAATCCTATTGTGCCTATTGTAGGGTATTTGAAAAACATGATATAGAGGATTATCTATTGTTAGCAAAGTAGTAAAGGACAAGGTTGTAACATAAATATGGTAACCACACAACCTTGAGGGGATGAATTATTATAATCTATCACTCATCATCAATATTTATATGTTGTAAAAAATATCATGTAAAGTGTCTTAGCTAGATATGAGCTTATTAAAATCAAGTGCAATCATGTGTTATTCCCTCTATGCTCAATATTTTACACTTGGCTGCACTGGCATCAATTCACATAAGGTACATACCTTATACACTCAACCAAAGTGAATTTGAGAAGGAATTAGGGCTCACATTATGGTATTTGTGCCATGGCATAAGGAATTAATTAAGAGACTTGGTCATTTAAAGGAAGGCTCAAGTAGATACATAGGTGCAAGCCTTTCCTGGGTTAATACTAGTGGCCTATAGGTACAAGCCTTTTGGTAGACTAGTTATAGATTCATATGGGTGTAAGCATTGGGTAGCATAAACCTATAATAATATAGGTGAGTAAAGGTTGTAAGGGCTATTTCACTTTAAGTATTCATACTAGGCTCATGCTTCTAGCAAGGGTAGAAATGTTTGACATAGACTCTATATACTTAGTCTTTTTCTACACTTATGATTAACATCATCACCTATTATAGGGATGCCATTAACAACATGAACTAGAATCATGCACAAAATTCACTTAGAATAATTATAATTAAACTATAACATTACATCTATTACACATCCCAATAATAATTCAAAGACATAAACCAAACCAAGCATAATTTGATGCAACATTAATCCTCATTAATCAAAGTCCAAATAAAATAGAGTACATAGTATTTCAAATAGATAAAATTCTTTGCTCAATATACTTCACAACCTAGAGGCTCAAAAGCAAGCTTAGGTGCTTACAAAAGGAGACTTAATGGCATCCATACTACTTCTAATTCTAATGGTGCTACACCTTTAACCATTGGTGTGTTTAGGGATATGTGTCACTGACTTATGGTTTACATACCTCTTTTATATTCTTGTTACATTTATCTATGCTCTTAGTTATGTTAGCCTATGGAATAACCATGGCTAAGTAGACTATATATAGAAGGTATTGGTTAGTCTTTGAGGATCATGTTAAGTATTTTACTCTTAGTGCATTGTTGTGGAGGTTTCCCCCTTGAAGTGGCTTTGCTATATTATCCATTATTTTTCTTTGTTGTCAATTAATGTTATGTGATCTCTAATATTTGCTTATTTTGTGTGATATATAATCATTTTATGTGAACATATAAGTAATTTCATTACAACTAGAATCAGAGCTTTGATTTGGGCAATTTTCCCATGATATTTTTTTTGGATCTGGCAAGGTATGACTTCTGCGAGAGGAAGGAGCAAAAAACATAACTTGAAATTTAGGAAGAATTAATTTTTTTTGTCAACATAGTATTGTTTAAAATTATTTTTGAAAAAAAAAGTCTAATTTTTTTTTCATTTTGCATAATTGTAGTCATTGGATTCATCTCAATGATATGATCACAATAGTATATTTTATCAGTACACTTTTTTGGTTCCAAAATTTTTACCTTAGTACATAAAGGTAGTTATTAGATTCATCTTGGTAAGGTAATAATAATGGTACCATATTTGGGTATACTTTTTTTAGGGTGAAAAACCTCATAGGTTTGTTTATGGCCAATCCTTCTACACGGGAAAGAAAACGGGGCAAGAAACTCCTACGACTTCTACCAGTGACATGGAATCTAGAACTTTAGATCAATTAATTTCTCAACTTTAGGATAACATAAAGGGCTTGGTGTGGCATGATGACTTTTTTGCTGTCCAAAATGATGTTTTAGGGATGTAAAAAGATATTCATGGGGTTCACACTCAATTGAATTAGATCACTACTCAATTGGCTTCCCTTTTATCTCAGTTATAGTAAAACAACCCTCCACTTCATCATTTAGGTCCTTCTCTCAACACTAACAACTCCCATTCTAGTGTGAAAGTAATGTTTCCAAAAGTGGATATGTGTAAGTTTTATGGTAAGGATCCTCTCACATGGATTACCCAAATTGAGAATTTATTTGATCTACATCAAACTCTTAGTTCTTAGAAGGTGATAGTGGCATCTCTATATCTAGAACTTGAGTAGTTTATTTGGTATCACTGGTTGTGTGCTCAAAAGAAAAAGAATGGTGCTCCTATTACATGGTATATTTTCACTGATGAGTTGTTGGCTCATTATCAAAATAATGTCTCTGAGAATTACTTTAGTTAGTTATCCAAACTATGGAAAACAAGAACTGTGAAGGATTATATTCATCAATTTTAGAATCTATCCTTATGGGTGAAATACATCACTGAGGAAAATTTGATTGATCTATTTTTGGGTGGCCTCAAAGATATCATCCAATTGGAGGTTTAGATGTTTAACCCAGCATCTATATCAGAAGATATCCTATGGGCACGCATAGTAAAGGAAAAAGAGATGGTCAAATAGAAAACCTTCACTACTAGTCATGATTGCACCTTTCCATAACCATCATATACTTAACCCACCAGATTGACACCTTGAAATATTAAGGACAAGTGAGCCAAAGAGTTGTGTTATGGTTGTGATAGCAAATGGAGTAAAGACCATCATTGTTCTAAAAAGAATCTATTTTACATCGAAGGTGATAATGAAGATGATGATGATGAGGAGGTAATTGGTGAGGATGAAGAAGTTCCTGAGGAGGAATTTGAAGACTCTTAGCCTACTATTTCCTATCATGCCCTTTTAGGTATTAGTACTCTCTAAACTCTTAAGGTGATGGGTTTCTTAAATAAATAGGTCAATGTATTAATTAATTTTGGGAGCACACACAACTTCATCAATAGTAAGTTGGTTTCTGTCTTGAATTGTTTCATTTATCCCTCTCCAGAATTTTAGGTCATGATTGTAGATGGTGGTACTATCAACTATTCAAGAAAATGCCATAGTATTAAGCTAGCCATGGGAGACTACTTGTTAGATTCTCCTATGTTTTTTATTCCTATGGGTGGAGCTGACATTAGTCTAGAAGTATAGTGGCTCACCACTTTGGGCACTTTTGAGATGAATTTTTAGGAATTATTCATGTGTTTTCATTCTAAAGGAAGGACATTTGAGCTAAGGGAATTAAGGGCTAAATCTCCACAACTTGTGAGCTCCCATCAAATGATATATTTTATGAAAGGGTACTGAATGATTTGTAGCTCACTTGTTTTCCATAGAAGTTCATCCAACACAACCATCTACACCTGTTAATCTACAAGTGATTAATGCCCATTCAGTGATTTTTGGTGACATGTTGAAAGGACTTCCACCTAGATGCATTCATGATCATGTTATCAAACTTATTCCTAGTAGTACACCACCCAACATCATGCCATACAAGTATCTTTATACCTAGAAAAGTGAAATTGAAAAGATGGTATAGGAGCTATTGGATGCAATAATCTTCACCATAATGAAAGTGAATATTTTTCACCAGTTGTCATGATGTGAAAGAAAGATGACACTTGGAGGATGTGCCCTGACTATAAATAACTCAACAAGTACACTATCAAAGATAATTTTCCTATTATTATCATTAATGATTTTCTAGATGAATTAAATGGTTCTCTTTTATTTTACCAAGTTATATCTATAATCTGGGTATCATCAAATCTAGATCTATGATGAAGACATAGCCAAAACTACTTTTAGGACTCATGAGGGCCATTATGAGTTTTTTATTATGCCTTTTGGGATAACAAATGCACCATCCACCTTTTAAAGTGTAATGAATACTAATTTTAGGCCATTTTTGAGGAAATTTGTTCTTGTATTTTTTGATGACATCCTCATTTATAGTAAAAATTGGGAAGACCATTTGTACCATGTGAAACAAGCACTTTAAATTTTGGAACAACATTGGTTATATGCCAAACCTTTCAAATGTACTTTTGGAGCTTATGAGGTTGAGTATTTGGGTCATCTAGTTTCACATGGAGGAGTGAAAGTGGATCCATAAAAAATCCAAGCAATGGTGGACTGGCTGATTCCTAAGACACTCAAGCAACTAAAGGGATTTTTGGGACTAATTGGTTACTATCTTAGGTTTTTCAAAAATTATGATAGCAATGCAACCCCTCTCACCTCTTTATTGAATAAAGACACCTTTCAGTGGACTGATACAACTACTAGGGCATTTGAACAATTAAAATTGGCTATGTGCACCACTCTAGTGTTGGCCACTCCTAATTTTTATAAGACTTTTATGGTTGAATGTGATACATTTGGGTATGGTATGGGTGTTTTACTCATACAAGAAGGTATAACACTTACATTTGAAAGTCTTCAATTGAAGGGTAAAAATCAACACAAGCCCATTTATGAGAAAGAAATGGTGGCCATTTTGCATGTAGTTAAATAATGGAGGCCTTATTTGATGGGTCATCAATTTTAGGTAAAGAATGATCATGATAGTCTCAAATATTTTTTGGAACAATAGTAATCAACTAAAAAACAACATAAATGGGTAACTAAGATGTTAGGCTATGATTTTGAAATAGTTTATAGGAAAGGAAAGGATAATATAGTGGTAGATGCACTATCCAAGAATGATGAATCAGTTGAGGCATTACTATGTGCTATGACCATTATGTAGGTAAATTGGCTAGAGGTAGCACGATTAGAATGGGACAATGATAATGCTACCCATGATATGATTTAGAATATTAAGGAAGGTTTGGTTGGATTTGAAAAATTCACATGGAAAGGTGAATCATTATGGTATAAAGATAGATTATACCTATGTAAGAATTATATTCTTAAACAAAAAATCCTTCAAGAACTTCATGCAACTCCAATTGGGGGTCATTCAAGATTTTTGAAAACATATCATAGAATCAAGCAAGATTTTTTTTGGGAAGGACTCAAGGGGGATGTCTATAAATATGTGGCTAAATGTATGATCTATCAACAAAATAAAGGAAAAACCATCAAAACCCAAGGTATTTTGCATCCTTTATCCACCCCTAACCAATGTTGGGAAGAGGTGTCTATGGATTTCATTATGAGGTTAACTAGATATGATGGTCAAAACATTCTCATGGTTGTGGTAGATCTTCTCAGCAAGTATGTTTATTTTTGTTCTTTATCACAACCATTTGTTGCTAGTATAGTAGCTTTTACTTTTCTCAATACAATTCAAAAATTGTATGGTGCCCCTAAGATCATTATCAGTGATAGAGATCCCATTTTCACTAGAAAATTTTGGATTGATTTATTTACATGTTTGGGCACCTAGTTGACTCATAGTTCATCCTATCATCCTCAATTAGATGGACAAATTGAGGTAGTCAACAAATGTTTGGAAGGATATCTCTATTATTTTGTTTTTGATAAATAGGATGAATAATTTCAGGGGTTACCATTTGTTAACTGGTGGTATAATACTTCTATTCATAGTTCTTCAAAAATGTCTCTTTTTCTGGCACTATATGGATACCACCCTCCCTCCATCACTTAAAATTTACCTTGAAGGTCCATCCTAAGGTTTGCGTAGTTGAATAAAATATTCACCATCAATAGGAGGACCTTGTAAGTTTGTGTGAAAATTTAGCCATGGCCCAAAATCACATGAAACAATAGGTATATCAACATAAGAGAGAGAGGCATTTTGACACTGGTGATTGGGTCTTTGTTCTCTTATAGCCATATAAGTATATGTCCTTGAAAAAATATAAAATGGATAAAAAGTTATCCCCTAAGTATTATGGGCCTTATCAGATCTTGGAAAAAATTGCTAGTGTGGCCTACAAGTTAGAGTTTCCTTCCTCCACTCGCATACATCCAATATTTCATATATCATGCCTAAACAAAGTCATTGGACACTGAGTTTCTACTCAAACTAAGTTACCAAAATTGGATGAGGAAGGAAGACTTATTATTGATCTTGAGGCAATCCTTCAAATGTGCACTAAGTAGCTATAGTCTAGAGAGATTAACGAGGAAGAATTTGCCTTATGAAGATGCCACTTGGGAGGATGAATCCTTTATGTAGCAACATCTAGAGTTGACTAAATGTTGAGGACAATATTATTTTCAAGGGGAGGGGAATGTTACACCTTTAACCTTTGGTGTGTCTAGGGATATGTGTGGTTGACTTGTGGCTTACATACCTCTTTTATATTCTTGTTATATTTCTCTATGTTCTTAGTTAGGTTGGCCTATGGAATAAACATGATTAAGTAGACTATATATAGGAGTTAGTGGTTAGTCTTTGAGGATCATGTTAAGTATTCTACTCTTAGTGCATTATTTTGTAGGTTGTCCCCTTGAAGTGGCTTTGATATATTATCTTGTATTCTACTCTACTGTCAATTATTGTTGTGTGATCTCTCATATTTTTTATATTTTGTGTGATATATAATCATTTTGTGTGAACATATAAGTAATTTAATTACAAATGGTAGCCATTATAATGTATATAGATCACTTCTAAATTTCTAGAGATTCATTTTAATATTATTGCATCCTTTTCATCATTAGTTCAGGGTCTTTTATAGATCTCCAAGAATATCTTTGCTAGGGTGGAATGCGCATGACAAGTGTTGAGCTAGAGCCTTTGTGATCATTCTGCTAGCTCCATAACCTTACAATATTTGCATTGATGTCATCATGTATCACCTAACCTAGAATATGCCCCAAAAAATCCTAAAATTGGTTAGCCACCTACTAGTTGGTGCAAGGTATGTATTGATCATTCTAGCTAGCACCAAGATGCCAAAATATCATCATCACTCAAAAGTATGAATTCAAACATGAATCTTATAGTTATCAAAATAAGGGGCCAAATATTACCCCATATAAAATTTCTAGTTCATCCTCAAACTAGGCTATCAAAGTCTTTGACACGTAGAAATCGGGTGTGCTCTCCTTAAGATCAATACTAAAGTCTTCAAATCCCTTTATGGTGAGCTTGATTTCTTTATAAATTTTATCTATTTTGATGGATGCCACACTAAGTAAAAACACATTGATATTTTACATCTCTTTCCTAAATGCCTCTAGATTTGCCTTAGCCTTACTCACATTCCCATCCAATATTGATCCTTGCTCATAGGCCTTAGTTTATAGAGCATAGAACAATGCTTCTAGGTTATGATCTTGGTCTTTGGTTTGGGTGTTTAGCACATTTATGTTTCCCATAATCTATGTGTGATCTGACCTATTCACTGAGTACACCTTCACTATCAGCTTCTCCTTCTCTTCCTTTGCTTGCTTAAGGTACACATCTATAACTAATGTTTCATTTGAGAAGCTCAAGAATATGGAATCAATTGCATCTACATCCCTTATAGTTTCATAAAGAGGTCTTCTACCTCTTCAAGCTTATTAATAAGCTCCTTCTATTGCATGGTCTATGGATCTACTTCTTCTTCTTGTGTTGGATCTAGTTTCATCCTTGGGAGCATCTACTCCACTACCACATAGATATTATCAACCTCTGAGATGTTCAAAGTATTGATGCAGACCAAAAGGGATGGTTCAGCCATATCTATGTGCTCATATAGCTATTACAGTTTGAATTTAGTGGCATGCACTTCCTCTTGGGCCTCTTTATGGAGTTGCTTCCATTTTTTTACCCTACCATCATTTATTATATTATGATGTACATCCTTGGTGGCCATCTGATCAGTACATTCATAGATCACACTAGGTTCATGGTGTGAGGGTTTATGACGAGGGATTCATGCCCTTCCTTAGGTTCTTCTATGCCTAAAATAATCACTTTAAGTGCCTCAAAGTAAGGCTCAACCATGTAATGATAAAACACAAATTCAAGTTATTTGTGCATCCTAGTTGTGGTAGCTTAGGGGGGTATGGTGCCAAACATGTACAGGTCTTCATCCTCCAATCCATTATATACCCTTTCCCTTATGCTTAGTTCTATGTCATCCTTTTTTATGATGGCCACCTGTGTTTGTTCTCCTTTCTCTTCACTAGTTGTTAAGAATAAATACAAAAATTGATACAGAATAATTTCATAGAATCATAATAATAGATATAAACAGAGATGTAGAAAATATAAAAATAAAATGCACAATAATAAGACTAGATATAATGTGGTTCACCCAATGTGGGATACATCCATCAAAAAACACTTGCCTAGATTTTGTTACAAGCCAAAAGATTACAAACCACTTTCAGATTAGTTTTCTCACAATTACAATGCATAAATATTATTTGGAGTTGCGCTCAACAAACCCTCATGAATTCACACCTAAATTCACACACTCTATGTTTACTTCTCAAACCCTTGTTCTCATAATGTATTACCTATGAAATATCCATCAATACATAATACATCAACAAAGTAGTATTGCAAAATAATGGGTACCAAAACCATGGACGAAAACAACCCAAAATAGTTTCCCATTAAAAGGGATCCAAAAAAGGTACAGAACCCTGACAAGAAAAACATATAGATTATACAATACATTTAAAATGTATAGTATTTAGAAATTAATTATAATTTATAAATAGGCTCCACAACACAACACTAGTGCCACTACTTTCTTTGGTGCTCTCCTTGGAAGACTCATCTACTTTTTCCTTAGGGGTTTATTCCTTGGACTTTTCCCCTTCAGCTGCTTCTTCCTCCTGGGATTTGTCAATGTTCACCTCTAAGGTAATTCCCTCAGCATTAGCATCACCTTGTTGATATTGGGGTTCATCAATAGTCTCTATTTATTATTTTAAGGTGCCAGTATCACCTTCTTTTTCTCTAGGTGTTGCTTCACTACTTGGGTGTGCCTCTTTTGTTGCTTCTTCTACCTTCTTGGTGGGGGCACTGGGTGTTTTCTTGTCTAGTCCTGCATATTATGCCTATTTTTAACAACCCCCTTAATTTTCTAAAACTAATACTTTTTACCTTAGAGACGACTCAGTCATAAAGTTTAAAACTGTGTTAGGTACCTAATCAATTAGTATTATATTTAGATACATATTTTAAATTATAATTTTATGATGATTGGTTTATGAATTGTTATTTATATTTTATATGGTTTTGAAAAGCATAAATGATTGAATGAATAAAATATGCATATGTATCTATCATGTGAATGTTTGTGATCAATCAATTATCTTTCAGTTGATTCATGATCAGAATATAATACAACATTTTTAGTTTGAAATAAGAACATTTTTTATGGTTAAAATCATTATACGATAGTCATGATGAATTTAGATATATACATTGATTTTCAACTGCTTATGATATAAATTTTAGATCAATTTTCATTTGATTGTGTAAGTAGTTTGTGGTGAATAATTTTATATCTCCATTTTCATTGGTAGTGTAACTTGGTTTGAGCCAGATAAGAATGGTATATGAATTAGTTATAATAATTTCATTCTCAGTTCATTTTTTTATTTTGAGTATACAGATTTATCAGTCAAAATTTTTACAATTTGAGGAAACAATGCATCTTATAGTTTTAATAAATCAAATACATCATTTGATTTATTATAAATTTCATTTTGAAAGTTGGTTATTATTGTTTTATTTTAATGTCTCACGTTCATGTAGAATTCACTTGTGATATAATTAACATTTTGAAATTGTTGATATAATTGAGGTTGACTTGATATTTGGATAATTTTTTCTTAAGGTTATCAAAGGATCCTAAAGTTCGAAGTGATTAATTCTAAGTCCTTTATTTGGCTAGAATTCCTAATTAAAACTTTATCTAGCCTAAGTTTTAAATCTATACGATTATATTATTTTCATAGAGCCTAATGGTCTCAAAACTTATTATTTCAAAGGTTCAAACCTAAGGTCATTTTTCCTAAGTTTTTTATTTTGAGGTATTTAAAAAAAATATTTTGAAGGCATAAATTTTTGTTTGAAAATACATAAGCTATGTTCATATTTAAGGCATATTGGTAAGTTAGTTGACAAAGTGAGTTGGTAGTCCATTATGGAAAGTTGAGTTGGCAGTTCATGGATTGCAAGCTATCAAGGTAATTTAATGTCAAGCATGATTGATGTTTTGATATCATGATAAGATTTTTTGATGGTTTTAGAATTCAATGCAAGGTGTACATGCCTCGAATGTTGAATAATTGTAAAGGGTTTAGTAAGTGATTTGATGATTGCTATGTTTGATGACATTACTAAACTGGTTAGCAGTATACTAAGTACCATCCTCGATTCAATGAAGCTAATGAAGATTGGGAACATCACTATAGTATTTACAATGGGGGATGGTGATTCCAAATAGATTGGTTTTTTTGGTTTTGGTCATTTCATGAACTTTCTCATGGAAGTGTCTCTACTAGTTTAGATTTTTGAGTCACAGATTGAGATTTTGAGCATAAAGGATACAAGAAAGCACATCTAAGTATGCCATGAACAAGCTTAATAAGTTTTTGAGAAATTTTTATGAGTTATTTTCAATAATTTCTAGTTACATGGAAGGAATATAGTTTTAATCTGCATGTTGAATTTTTTGAATAGGTTATTGGTTTAAACTTGTACATGAATGTTTTTGGAAAGTTGAATGATGCTATAGTTTATAATATCACTTGCATAGATATTAGTGAAAACTAGTTTTTGGGTTTTGATATATTCTTGGCAGTTGATGAAATATAAAGTTATTTTTGGGTTTAAACTTTGTATTTAATAATATACGAGACCTTTTTTTGAATGTGTACTCAGTTTTGGCTTTATGTGAGTAAAATAAACTGTTATGGTGCTTTGAATATACTATTTACAGTTTCAAAAGGTTTTGATTTTTTGAAAATAAACTCTGCATATTTATTGCATGAATGTTTTGAAGGGTTTTGTGTTTTTTGTGTCATAAGGAAGTTATTTCAAAGTATATTTGAGCATGTAATATAGTTTCCAACCATAGATTTCTATAATTTCATTTATTCATGGGTTTTTGAAGTAAAATCCTACATGATTAAGTTATGGAAGTACAATAGGTTGAACTTAGAAATAATGGAATATTTGTCTGGTTTACATTTTTGTTTTTGACGTTTTTGTTATATTGAAATATTGTGTGTTGAAGTTTCACATGCTTAGGGATTTTATAAAAATGAATTTTCTTTGTATGTTTTCATAAATATTTTGAAATTTTCAAATGATTATGGTCAGCCATGATATAGAGAAGTTATGTCAGAAAGTGGTTCCAATATGTAAATGTAACTATATTTTATTATGTTGAAGCTATAACTTGTATGAACCTGTTTTAGTTTCAAATCTTTATTTTAAAGGATAAATATGCATATGGAAATATAGTAGGCTAAAATCTAAAAATAATGAAGTCATTTCTAGATTTACACCTTAGTTTTGAAGTTAAATGTTAAAATAATTGGTGATTTGAGAAACTGTGATAAGTTTTCTAAGTTTAGATAGAAAGAATTGAAGGAATTTAGTGATGCTAAATTTTTTATGTATGAAAGGTTCTTGTTGATTCTTGTTGAAATTTCTTGAAAAGAATACATGTAGAAGTTATATATGGGTTGTTTATTTTTGAAATGATGCATGTAGGAATGAAACATGGTTGTATAAGTTTAGGATGAGGTTCAAAGGTAAACAATGAAAAGAAAATTCAAGCAGAATATAGTTGTGAAATGTTATAAGCATTTTATTTTGAGGTTTTTGGATAGTATATTGTTTATATTTTAGAAGTTCATAAAGTTGTTTTTTAATATGAAATGTGATAGTAAAGATATGTGGTTTTTACTTGGAAGGGTTTTTTCATGAAGTTCTGAGTATATTATTTACATCAAGGTTTTGATTGACAAAATGAAATATTGTGATAATATTTCAAAATCATGAATATTTAGAACAATAAGAGATGTTA
This sequence comes from Torreya grandis, assembly GCA_037957365.1. Lineage (NCBI taxonomy): Eukaryota > Viridiplantae > Streptophyta > Pinopsida > Cupressales > Taxaceae > Torreya > Torreya grandis. Next base: position 557,836 of record JARHVA010005660.1, read on the forward strand.
TAGTTGTAAGAAAACAATAATATTGACTTGGTAGGGTAGGTTATTATGCAAAGTCTATTTATGATGATTTAGTCTCTTATTTGGTCTTGAATAAGATTATATAGTTATAGTTTAAAGAATATATGTCATAGACATGACTAAATTGGTTTAGAAATTTGTGCAAGTTTGATTTGATGAAGATATATATGAGATCATATTCATAGTGAAAATAGAACTCAAGGGAATATAATAGAATATTGTAAAAATAAAATTATGATCATTTTATTTTGAAATTTCAAATAGTTTTTGAGAAATTTGTTTTGATGAAATCAAATAGAATATTGCAGTGTTGGTTGATGCAGTGGGAAATAGATTTTTTGTGTAGTCAAAGTCTGTTCAAAGATTTTATTGATATATGGTTGTGTGGTTGATATACAGTTTGTTTTTATATTTAATGAATACATGGTAATTTTTTAGTCATGATAATCAATTTTCTTTGAGTATATTTCAAAATTCATAAGATGTCTGGATGGGATTAGTGTGGATCAAGTAGAAGTAATGATAACAGAGGCTGGGGTCATAATTTAGATAATGTAAAACAATAGAATTTGAATAGAAATTTTCTAAGCAATGGTTTTAGGGAAAGGATATTTGATCCTAGGTATGCTAGTAAGGGTGATAGGATGTCCATCCATTTTGATGTTAATGACCCAATTTTTTGAATGTTTTGAATAATTTGCCTTTCATTCCTACTAACCCTAGAGGTAATTAAGGATTTTATGGCCATAGATTTGGTGCCAAGACTCATTCTCATAGCATATCCTCTCACCACTTGTAAAATAATCCACTTCACTTTCCAATTCAATCCCCTACCCTTGAAAAAATCTAGCATGTTAGTGAGCCACAACATGGTAATGAAGCCACTCAGTTTGGCATTGAAGTTTCCCATGCCAATAATTTTGTTAATCTTGCCCTGAATTATATTTCTAATGAACCCTCATCATCTTAAGGAGATCCAATCTTAGGGTGAAAAAATATAATTTTAAAAGAGCCTATTTCAGTTGGTAGGAAATGCAATTTATAAATCCATCCAACTAGTTTAAATAATTGGTCAGATATCCAAAATGACACAGATACTCCATTTGACATCAGAGTTCTCAAGTGTATTAAGATGGAAGTGGATGATCGTTCAATTGATTTAGGAGTAAATATGGTTCATCTCCCATCAATTGAGATGGAGTACAATGAATGTGTCAATGAGTAAGGGAAGATAATGATTGAAGTTATTTCTAATTCTGATGATTATTGGATGTCAACAGGATGAAATTTTATTTTCAAATTAAACATTTAGTTGGTAGAATTCTATACTTTAAAATTTTGATATTTTGGTGATGATTCTTTGAAAAGCATAGAAAACTTTAATTTATGATGTGTGTGCATGTGTGTGCGAGCATGCATGCCTAAGTTAATTTTGGAAAATGAATTATGATATTAATATAAGTAGGAATTTTATTAAACTTTGATTTATCTATTTATGTATTGATATATGTTATTTTATTTATTATTAATTGATCAAGGTCCCCACCTATTATAAGTACCTAGTCTATATTCAAATACTTGATCCATTAAGACATTTAAGTCTTAATTAAACCTTAACTAATAACTATTATATTAATTGACTTTTACAAATTCAATTAATTATGTTTAACTAATAACTAACTAGGGTTAGTTATAACTTATATTTCAACCAAAATTTGGAGAATAAAAGGATATCCAAGATTCATTTGAAGAGGAGGAACAACATAGGTATTGAGGACATATACATTGTGAAGTCAATCATTTATCTCTCTCTCTTCTATGCAACTTCTCTGAGATAGCTTGAATTTTACAGATAGACCCAATGGTGCTTTCTCTAATGATTGAGTAATTGCTTTGGCAATGTAAGTATAACCAACTTTATAATATTATTTATAATATATTATTTGAAGTTTGTCAAGTTTAACATCTTTTGATGATTGCTCCTTGTAGTATTATGCGTAGAATCCAAGTATTCAACTTAAATAATGATGAAAAATTTATTGTTTGCGACACTTCATTGATCTATTTTGATTGTAAAAGTTGTCTCTCAAGATATTTGTAAAGAAAGATGTTGGTTTCTCAAATAAAATTGATCTGTTTTTCTAAGATGACTCTTTCTTTTGAGACTTGTATTTTCCTATATTATACTTTTTATTGACTTTGATTCTAATATAGTCTAATGTATTTTAGATTAATCTTTAATTAATCTAATTTTCCTTTCTCTTTCTTAGTTTCTTTTCTTTTCTCTTTTAGTTTGTTTTAGTTTTCTATTTATTTTGTTTTTCTTTAGGTTATTTTCTTATATTAGTTTCTTTGTTTAATCTCTTAGAGTTAGATTAGTTAGTTTTCTTGATTAATTTCTTCTTTTATAGGTTTAGTTTTAAACTTAGTTTGTTACATTAGTTAGATTTTGGATTAATTAGTTGTAGTTTCTACCTTAGTTTAGATTATTTTATTAGGCTTAGATTTTAGATTATATTATTTTAGTTTATTTGCTTTAGTCTTTAGTTTTATTATTGTTTAGTTTAGACTTGATTACTTCATTTCTTTATTTATTTTATTTTTATTTAGTTATTTTTTGTTGTGTCTTGATGTGTTGAGATCTATTTGATACATTTTAGATAGAATATTTGTTTATCTTAATTTATCTCAAATTTGTTTTACTTTATATTTTTGGTTTATTATGTTGAGGATACTTAGAAGTTATTACAATAGAAAGTAAGATGTTACTTTAAAATATACTATATTATTGAATCAAATTTATTTCTTTCAAGAGATTATCTTGTTCATAGGTTTTCTCTATCAGATAGGAGAGATTAAATATGCATATCTAAACTGACTCATTATTTAATAAAGTGGATTTCTAAAATTATAATGGAATATGTTATATTCGATAGCTTATTAATTATTTCTTAGAACATTAAAAAAAACCCTTGCATCTTTAAGATCATAATTGAACCTTTATAACCTTACTAAGATTGGTACAGCTCCAAATTAACCTTTATGATAAGTGAAAGGGTTGATTCATTGATGATATAATTTTCATCATCAACACTACACTTGTGAGAACCTTCTTGGTCTTATTTTCTTCTTTGGTCTTCTTCACTTCCTTGGCCTCTACTTATTTTGGGCCAATATATGCTTATCTTCAAGCACAAGTGCCTTATCAATGTCCTTACTAAGACTAAGTTTCTTCCATGCCCTTATCTTTTCCTCTTTTGTTTATAGAGGTGGTGTGAAGGGTTCTTCGCTAGATGAGGAGTTAGTTGACTCCTCTGCTTATCTAAGAATAATAGTTGTGCCACTTTGGAGGGCCTCCTATATATCCTTGGTGTTGGGTTCCTCTTCCTCTTTGACCTATATGATGTAGGTCCATGTTCCCTCTTCTTCAATCTCTTCCTCCATCCCAAGCATTAGGGTCTCTTCCTTATTCATTTCTACCATAGTTATTTTAAAGAACATAATAGGTCCCTTAGACTTCTTTTTTTTCTTCTTACTGGAGGAAGCAATCTCTAGTGTGAAGGTTATGCACTTCTTGGGAGATGGAGTTATAGTTTGTTCTTTGGAGGAAATATTCAAATTGATGTGCTCCTCAATCTCCTCAAGTATCTCTCCTCACTTCTTATAGGGGGTCTTCTCCTACATATTTGGTGCTAGCTTCCCTTCATCATCAATCAAGAGGGGGTGATCATCATCTTTTTTAGGGCTAGTTCCTTTCTTTCATGGATTCATCTTATAATATAGATTGAAGATGCACCCAATTAATATTTTCCTCTAGAGGGGATAGAGGTTTCTTCGATCAGAGTCATCCTCCCCATCTTTAGTGGACTTTTCTATAGGGTGTACATATTAGTGTCTCAACCTATTCCTTTTTTAATCCATGATATTCACTAGGATCACTAACTACTGCATGTTGGTAATCCTCCTTAGTGCCTCCATGAAAAATTTAATGAAAAATGCATAAGGTAACTTTAGCTATCTAGATAAATTTCTCTCTATGAGAACCAAGCTTACTACACAAAAATTTTGTATTATAGTGAAGCTCATCATTCCTACCATGTGTTGGGGGAGTTCTTATGGTATGTACCATTTAATCCCAAAAGCCTCAATACACCTATCACACCACCCTTGAACCCTTTTCTTGTATTTTTTTGAAAATATGGGTTGGTAGATGATGTCTTGGTACTTCAGCATCGAGGAGTCATTGTGTTGTGGGAACACCCAAAGATTATCATCATCACCATATAGCACATCAATCTCCTCCATCATAATTAATATCAATATATATCCCTACCTTAAAGTCTTGGGCATCTTGTGTCACTCTAGTGTATTCTTAATAATCTCCTCTGTAATAAAATTGGAGATGTTTAACTTTTCCCCTTGTGCCATATGGTGGGTGATGCATAAGTCTTAATAATGTTAGACCATTAATTTCCAAGGCATAATTTGGAGCTAACCAAGCACACCACAATGATCATGCCAAGGTTCCGGATATCCTTGATAGGGAATGTAAAACCTACCTTATATTAGCCTAGGAGTTTCATTACCCTCTTAACTTATAAATCATCCTCCATCATCTATATGATGTCTACCCTTATGCTTGGGAGCCTTATGATCCTACTAATGAGGGACACCAAGATTTGCATACACCTCCCTATGAAATAGAATTGGTCAGTATGGATGTAGGAGAGGAGGAATTGCACCAATTTATATGGCTTGACAAAACTTGGTAGCTCATATAATTGGGTTACACATATTGTTTCCACTTGTCTCAGATGGAGATGTCTAATAGTTTCATACCCATCTTCATCTTTCTCCATGTGTCAGCCATTTAGTCCTAGTTGATTTTCTATATATTGTTATACATTTAGTGGTTATACTCTTTCAATATGCACATGTGTGCAAAGGATAGCCATTTCTCCCCCACTATGATTGATAAGGGAAACTACATCTCTCTACAAGTAAGGTTTACACTTATTTCAAGGTTAATTATAGTAATTCTAACACCTTCTACCAACTGTGCCTTTTTCTTTGCAATGGCTATTTCTTTCACTATGCATGCCTTCTAAACATCCTTATGCATCTATGGTAGACATGTACTTACTATTTTATTTCCCATTCTAAACTGGCTATTATTAAAGTGTGGTTGGTTGATCTTCTCAAATCCCTTGATGTTACTTTGCACTCCTCACCATTGTAGAAACTATGACTGTGTCTTCAGTTCTTGAACTTCCTACACCATTAATGGTGACCTTGATGTCATATATAATTCCTACTTCCTAGTTTCTCTCTCAATTCATCTCTACTCTCCTCCTTTCCAATTCAAAGTGGAACACAATTCTATCATAATTTAACTATTCTCACTTGGGGGATATGGATGCTCTAGTTCTCATTATGGTAGCATTTTTATTATTCAGATCTATGTTTAGTGCTATGTTCAAGTTCAAATTCACATAAGGTGTGTGACCTTTCAAAATTTACCATTCACCACTTTATAGCTTAGTTTTAGCTACCTCATTAATGGCTAGTGAGTAATGGCATGGCGGTTCATGGATTTCTTGAAATTTGTTAAACCCATAAAATCCTCAAAAATTTGCCTCCACATTTTCATTTATTATGGATATTTGTGCTTCCACCATCATAGTCATTAAATTTTCTTAATAGATTATTTAGTAAAGTGAAAAGTGTTTCAAATGATCACTTCCCATTGATCATTGGGTGGGTGCCATCTATCTCGATGATCTTTCTCTTATGTTTTGTTCACTTAGGTATGAGCTTCATCCTTATTATTATGAATACATGTATATGTTTGAAACTATTCCCCCAAGCCACCACAACTAGGATGCACAAACAACTTGCATTTACATTTTAAATTACAAGGATGAGCCTCACTTTAAGGTGCTTAATATGGCTATATTAGGCATAGAAAAACCTGAGGAAAGGCATGGCTCCTTCATCATAAACCCTCACATCATGAACCCATCATGATCTATGAATGCACTAATCATGATAGCCATTGAGCTTGCACACTGCAATATAATCAATGATGGTAGGGAAATAAAATGGAAGCAACTCCATAAAAAGGCCCAAAAACAAGAATAGGCTTCTAAGTTCAATCTATAATAGATCTATGAGTGTAAAGATATGGTAAAACCATCCCTTATGGTTAGTGTTGATACTTTGAACCTCTCTAAGGTTGAGAAGATCTATGTGCTAGTGGAGCAGATTCTCTCAAGGATGAAACTAAAGCTATTAGAAGAAGATGATGATGATCTTTACATTATGCTATATAAAGAGCTTGATTCTAAGCTTAAAGAGCTTGAGGTTGAAAATTAATCACCACATTCTCATTTATTTCATATCTTTGTGCCTTTACCATCATAGTCATTAAATTTTATTAATAGATTATTTGGTGAAGTGACAGGGGATTTAAATGGTCACTTCCCACTAACCATTAAGTGGGTTCTATCTATCTCAATGATATTTTTATTATAATTTATTCATATGTTTGTGACCTTCACCCTTCTTATGGTAACATGGGCATAGTAATTCACATGCATGTGATTTAGCGTCCTCAGTTTCATCTCTTCTTCTTGATGCACTTCCTCTCAAGCATGCCTCTCTTGGTCAATTTCTTTATGCTTTCATCTCTTGCTTTAGCCTTCCTACCCCATATAAATCCTTGCATTAGTCATCCAAGGTTTTATTCTTTCTTATATTTCTCTTGTGCATGAGTATTTTGTGCACCTCCCTTTGTCAACTTAGAACTTAGATCTTTGTAAATCTAGAAATCTTCACACACCCAAAAACTTAGGTGTCTATCCTCACAAACTTTAGAAAGAATATATGCTTGAATCACCCTACTAGATTTATGCATGTAAGTACCAGAATATTTCTCCTATAAGTCTAAGGGCCATGCTTATTCACCTTACACAAATGTAACAAACATAAAGAAAGATTTGGCTTGCACCAAATTTTTAATATGGTTAATCTTAAAGCAACTGACTTGTGAATGAGAAGTTAGTATTTGATAGCACAAGTGACATCTTAGTGATTATAAGGATTCAATATATTTCCATTGAAATTCCTAGAGAGTATTTCACCCATCAATGTACATAGCTTACATGTACTAGTCTCCAATATACTATGGAAAACATAAGGTCCCATCCACCTAATCTACAACTTATCTAGGTGCTTGAGGTACTTTGAGTCATTTAACAAGTATAGTTATCATTCAATAAGTACCTTGCACTTGATATTCTTAGTATGACATAGCTTATGGCATGAATTTTTACTTGATAATTATATATTGCTTGGGAATGTGTCTTGTCCAAGCACTCCAAGTCTTCTAGGCATGCACTCAAAGATTATTGTTCATCTAATTGACCAATATGTGCAATGCACAATGAGGGTACTAAAAATTCCATAGGTAAAATGGATTATGTGCCAAACACTAGTTGAAATGGTATCACCTTATTCAAGTGCTTATATGTAGTGTGATAGGCTCAAAACACTATTAACACCTAATCATTCCAATCTTTGCAACCAATATTGCATATCTTTATGAGGCATGTTCCTAATATCTTATTGAATGCCTCAGTGGTGTCATTCATTTATGGATGATAAGGTGTCATATTATGGTGTGCTATGATATATTTATTTAATATGATCTAAATGGTTGTATTGATAAACTATGCACCACATTTATTATTCAAGCTAAGTAGGTATCCATATTGATTGATGATGTTCTCCCAAATAAACCTTGTTGTGGTGGTGGGTGTGCAATCTTTAGTCACTATTGCCTTGATCCACTTGATGAATTAATCTATGACCATCAAAATGTATTGTGTGCCTATGCACCTTTTAGTAGGATTAATAGGCCCAAAAAAATCATTGGCCATTTTTAAAATGGTTTTTGGGCAAGGATGGGAATGAGGGGCATCTCATCCTAGTAGTTGGGCTTTCCCATGCACTGGCATATATCACATGCTTTGGTACAATATTTTGCATCCTAAAATAGGGTTGGCCACCATAAGCTTGATTGCATTACTTTTCACTCCATCACATTTCTAACATAATGGCCTCTAGCAATACCCTCATGTGTCTCTTGTAACACCTAGTCTTATTCATGCTTTTAGACACATCGGTATAGGACCTCATCATATCTTAACTTGTATAGTTCCCCACCAATGAGTTGAAAAGGGGTGGCACAAATCACAAGTTACTTATTCTCATTAGTCATCATAGTCTAGGGTATAGATCTAGATGAAATAAATGTGGCAATCTCCACTAAGCCTTATGGGATGTGTTGGATCTTGTATAATTATGTGTCAGTCATATCATCTTCAATAGGTGCTACCGCATCACTAGATTTGATGTGGGATAGATGGTATAAGCCCAAGTTTTATTTTTTAAGTTTTACTACAACTGAGAACTAGAACTCTTGAAATAAAACAATCCATCAAAAAATGCACCCATAGAGAACAGGCTTATTCACCAATACTTAATCACCTCATGATCAATGAATAAGCTGAAGGCAATTACCAATAAGTACTACTAAAATTTATATAGGGCATAGACCATAGCCAACACCTCATGATCAATTTTGGTGTAGTTTCATTCTACCTTGGTCAGTTTCTACTTGCAAAATAAATGGGATGGTCCATTTTGCCTTTACCTAGTTGTGTTAGAATGGCACTGATCATGAAACCAAATGCATCAATATGGACATAAAATTGATTCATCCAATTGAGAAATTTTAATATTAGCATGCTTTCTAATTTGAACTTCTGGGTCTCAAAGGCATATTCCTAATTTGTGCCCCCATATAATGGGGCATCCTTTTACAAGAGCTCTTTGATCAATGTTACAATCTTGGCATAGTTTCTTATAACCTTCCTATAGTAACCATAATGGATAAGAAAGGTATAAATGTATTTTTACATTAATAGGGTCTAGAGCTGAAAGATGATTGTAATCTTTACAAGATCAATGAGTAGACCATATTTATAGATGATGTGCTCGATCAAAGTGATAAATGACATTATGAAAATACATTTATTGAGGTTCAAAGAAATATGCAATTGCCTGCACCTATCAAACATCAGGCATAAGTTTTCATATTGATCCTTCACTAATCTATAAATAGTCCAATTGTCTAAGGACACCTGGAAGAAATTATTAATGAAGTCCTTCAAAGTATTGATCACCAATTGGGAGAATATGGTTGGTGCATTCATCAATCCAAAGGGCATCACATTGTATGAAAAAAAACCCCATTCTATCACAAAGGTGGTTTTATTTTTATCTTCCTCTTCAATATAGATTTTATGGTATCTTAAAAACCCATTAGTGAAAGTTTATATCTCATAAACTATTTCCATCTAAGACTTCATCAATGAATGGAGTTGGAAATGGGTCAGTTACGCAATAAACATTCAACAATCTATAGTCAACATAAATTTGGATGCACTGATCCTTCTTGATTTTGATGACCATTAGGCTAACCCATTCAAATTCTTTCATATGGTAGATGATTCCTATGGTTAGCATCCCATCAATCTCAATTTTAACCTTGGCATAAAGATTGGGGTTCATCCTATAAGGTTACTTCTTGATAGGTCTTGTGACATCGAGTAGCTTGATGCTCATATTATCAAGAGATGGGTGTGTGCCTTTCATATCTAAATAATTTTTGAGGGAATAAGTCTTGTTATTTATTCAAGAGATCAATAATATATGCCATCTTCATCTCAAAACAATAGGCACCTAGAGTAGTAATCTTTAGTTCCCCTTTTAAGTTGATATCTACATTGGTAGTTTTTAGTGGTGTATGGTAGGGTTCATTCTTCTCCTGGTGCAAATACTCAACCTATTTGGTGCCCTCATTTGTTTCTATCTGAAGGTGGGTAGGGTCTTCTTATTCTTCTAGGGCTTTATCCCCAACTTGGTGCTTTAACTTCTTTTTTCCTGTCAAATTTATCTAGTTGCACACCTTCCATGTTTCATCATCCTCATCACTAGAGTAATTATTGAGGGTTTTCTCTTCAAATAAATCTAGGAGAACTAATCCCTTTGCATTGAACATGTCTTTCAAGCACTCCATTGGAGTTCCCTCAAACACTAACCTTTGAACTATTTGCAATGGTTTAATTAGTTCAAGGTTTTACAAAGAAAAGGAGAAGGTATAGATAAATTGTTCCTTAAGTGCATCCTAGTTGGTTGTCTCATAACACACCTCATTGAAAATGTACCATTTTCATGCCCATATCTTAAGGGTTCTATAGACAGCGTGCACCCATAGGTTCTTTGGGGAATTTTTGTCATAAATAGTTCATGTTCCTTTTTAAAGGTATAGATGATCTATAGGGTTAGAGTTACCAAGTAGGATAAGATGTCCAATTCCTCATTACTTTTCTTGAATCTAGTGAAAAAAAATACCTTCACATCTTTCCAAGCTATAAATCTAGGCCTTGATGTTGCCCACCATTGAGTAGAAGTGCTCTTCAATGTATACATTATTATGTCCATCCTATCCACTTCTTTTAGGATGCATAACTTGAGGTCTTGGACATACTCTTCCATTGGATTTCTCCCTTCATATCTTGGGAGCATTGTAATTTTACCTTTACTTAGGCAAAACACTCTCTTTCCCTTCTTATTCATGCAAGGGACCCATATTCTACAAGCATGATCAATCTCGACCCACCCTATCTTTACTAGTTTTGGCACCTTTTCATGCACCAAACAACACCTTCGATCAATGGTCTCATATGCTTCGTCGACCTATCAATCACAAGCAACATTGGTGGTGTTTGAGGCTACTTACTCATTTTCCCAAGCAAACACTCCTTGATCATTTGGGTCTAACATTTTAGTGCCTTGTGTCATGATGTTATATATGTGGTTGACCTCATCCTCAAGGTCCACATTCTCAACATAGGGGGGTCCTTGGTCCTATGAGAGGGGTATTTCTGCCCTCTCCTTTTCATTCTCAAATGTCATGTAATGCCTCTTGAAGTGTATATATGCATTATTTGTATAATACCATGGCCTTCCTAAAATCACTAGATCATTTTCTTATTCTACTAACTTGATCACTTTAAAGTCAGTACATAATTTAGTGCCCATGATATCTACAATTATGCTCTTTAGAATTCTGATAGGCTGTACCCAAGTCTTATTAGCCATAAAAAGTACATGAGGGGAAGGCCTCAAGGCTGACCTACCCATTTTATCCTAAGAATTAATGGTTAATATATTTATATTAGCACCTGTCTACATGTACCTCATAGATAAACCATTCATCAATAGTGGAATTTATGAGGAGTTCTTGGTCATACTTAGCATTCTATGTATGCCAAAATTCTCATTCCCTCTCCATGTGTGGTACATCAACTTCAACTAGATTTTAACTTTCATGCTCTAAGAGAAATTTCTTCAATAGGAGAAATATTCCTGCTATTTCTATGAGGTACAAGATCTCTGTTAATTCATGTATCTCAACTCCCTGATTATTCTGCTTCTTTTGGGAGGTAGCAACCTGCACTTATAGATCTCATGTTAATTGGAGTTTCCCTTATAGGTTTTGGACGACACTAATACCCTATTTCAATACATATTTTTGGTGTGTTAGGTCTAGGTAAGGCACAAATTTGGGTTTAGGCCATGTTATGTACTCAGTATGTCCCTTATCCCCATATTTTAAGCGTAACTCAGCTATTATTGCAACTAGTGGTTAAGTGTTGAATCCACTGTGAGTAGTTTCTTGTAACTTGACTATATTTATGTGGGTTAGTTGTGCCTTCAGGATCCACTTTTCCATTTTCAACTCATGTCTAATCATTCCTATGCCCTTGTCTATGCCAATCCTACCTTGGGTTAACTTTTTGTACATGTTAGGGCATTCTTCAAGCATATGGGACACTTGAAAATACCTACATGTAGGATGTGTAGTATAGTCACATTGATAATGTTTCATGGAGACACACTTATAGCATGATTAGGGTGGGAACCTTCCACCATCGTATCCTCCACTTTTCCCTCTAGCACCTCATTACATCCTAAAGCCTATATCCTATTGACCTTAGCCTTCATTTCCTTGGTTATCTTGTCTTTTAACTGTTGTAGTATCGTATAGTGCACCTCTTTCCATCTTCTCATGTATCTCATCAATCACTCAATAATAAATAGTGTTATGGGTGTAGGCATCACACAATTGGCAATAGATGGTTGTGTTGCCTTAGATAGCACATTGTAATAGAGAGAAGTTAAAAATGTCATACACTTCTTGATAGACTTCACATCTTAGAATTAGGGTGTGTATATTCCTTTATGGGAAGTTATTCTTATTATGGATTTTTATTTCATAATCAATGCACCATAATCCACTTTGATCATCCTAAAATGAGATAGAGATAAAATTTTGGATTTGGGAGGCCATAGATGTAATCTATTATTTTATAAATGGGTTGATCCTGATATTAGTTCTTTCAATTTCCTCAAATCTAAGCATAACTTCAAGTTCTTCATGAGGATCTATAAAATTATTCATGAAAGTGCTATTCAGAATGGCATGATCAATCCTCCAATGAACCATTGTACATGATGAGAAAAGTGAATATCATATGGAAGCCTTGATAGGAAAATCTTGAACCTTATATCATATAGGTGTACACTTTATTACAATCCTTGGGTAATCCCTTTGAGTGTAGTGATCCTCTACTATTTAAACTTTGATATGTCAAATTACTTAAGTAATGCCTCCTTTAGGGTACCATAATCAACCATAGCCTGGTTAGGATCAAATTTTTGTACCAAGTATGGGAAAGATCTAGTAGAGTGGTTGATAATTAGGTTACCTTACACTTTTATTGGGTTGCGACCTATGTGTGCCATAATAGTTCACATTTCATTACATGCTCTATAGTATTCTCCACATCATGATACTCTAGTAAGTACATGGCCATATCATAGTATATCTACTATAGGGAGTACCTAGGATTTGAGGAAATTATCCCCTTGGTATCTATCTTAGTGATGGCCCTCCAACACTTCTAGTCACTAGGTTACATGTTGGTCTAGTTATTACTACTGGTGTAGTTGATATTGATGTCACTGTACTACTTACTTGTGGTACTAGACCACTTCTTATGGGTTGTTGTCTAATTTTTGTTGCTAATATTAGTTGAGATGGTATACTTGTGCTTAAGTTATATTGTGGTGAGCTAGCACCTACTAGTGTAGAGATAGTTGCGCTCACCTCCTTATAAGGAATAATTTATTCAATCACAAAGTTACACTCCAAGTTTACAAAATGTCTAAGATCTATGTCAACAAAGTCAATTATCACTTATGTAATTTATTCAAGTGGGGGATCTAGTTTGTGAGCATGTGATTTAGGTTTAAATGGCATAAGCGTATCAATCATATCTTTAGTCACCAAATCTTGTAGGAACCCAACAAATTCTACACCTATCAAGTGTTGAGCTTGATCTATTGCTTCATTATGTCTCACATCCTTACATTGCTATATTTCAAGATATCCTTCTCCATGACCTTCCCTCTTGTTATGGGTCCTCTTAGTACTTTTAGGTTCTATATCTTCCATCAATCTATGTCATCTCTTATTATAGGTTTATCTCTTGAGCTCTTGGGTGTTAATCTACTCATCCCCTTCCATTATGCTTCACTTACACATCCCTTTTTCCCCATCTACACTACTCATAAATGAAATGACTTTACCCTTCCATTCCTAGAGTTTCTAAATCATAATCCACCATTATATTTTTGAGCTCTATGTTGAATTTCTTTAAAATTTTATCTTGAGGGTCACATAAAAACTGGTATTTTACTTCTTTAGGGCATGAGTATTTTGAGACTATAAACTTAATTATGTAATTGTTCAACATTCCTTGCCACTATTTGTCTACTAATCTAATCCAAGTGGCATCTAGGGTCACAATCCTCTCTATGCATTCCTTCATCCACTCATAACACTATCTATAACTCCTTCAATGGGTTGAATATGAAACCAACCACTAGTACACATGCTTAGGTAGCTTGTAAAAAAAGACTTCATATAGAGAATCATATAGGTTATTTTAAACCCATTTTATCATCTTCTATCTTTTGTAGGTTAGATGCTTTAGTGTAAATATGTTTCCACCTATTATAACCAATGCTCAATTTTTTTGAGGGAGAGTCGGTACATCATTATACCATACCATTACAACAACAAAATTTAACATGAGTCTCGATAATGAAACCAAAATGTTGTATAAAAGAGCATATAAAGTGTCTTAGCTAGATCTAGGCTTATTAAAATTAGGTAAAATCATAGGGTATTCCCTTTGTGCTCAACATTATACACTTAGCTACATTGGCATCAATTCACATAAGGTACATGCCTTATGCACTCACCTGTAACATAGCTAAGAGGGAACCAAGTCCCATGTTGGGCTAGTTATGCCATGGTGCAAGAAATTAATTAAGAAAGTTGGTCAATTCAAGGAAAGCTCAACTAGATCCATAGGTGCAACCCTTTCTTGGGATAAGCCTCATAGCCTATAGGTTCAAGCTTTTTGGTGGACTAGTTCTAGATTCATATGGATGCAAGACTTGGTTAGCCTAAACCTAGCATCATATAGGCACTTGAAGGGTCCAAGGACTATTTCACTTCAAGTATTCATACTAGGCTCATTCTTCTAGCAAGGGTAGGAACATTTGACATAGACTCTCCACACTTAGTTTTTTTCTACACTTATGATTGACATCATCATCTATTATAGGGATGCCATTATCATTGTGAACTAGAACAATTCACAAACTTCACTTAGCATAACTAGATTTAAGTTATAACATTACATCTATTACACATCCCAATAAAAATTCAAAGACAAACCAAACTAAGAAAAAATTGATGCAACATTCATCCTCATTAATCAAAGTCCAAATAAAATAAAGTACATAATATTTAAAATAGAGCAAATGATCTAGTCAAGATACTTCATGACCTAGGGGATCATAGGCAAATTTGGGTGCTTATAAATGGAGTCTTAATGGCATCTATGCTACTTATAAATCTAATGACAGCCATTACAATGTATCTAAAGTACTTCCAAATCACCAAAGATTCATTATAGTATTATCACATCCTTTACTTCACTAGTTCGAGTTCTTTTTATAGCTCTCCAAGAAGATCTCCACTAGGGTAGAATGTACATGTTGAGTGCTAAACTAGAGCCTTTGTGATCATTTCATCACTTTCATCACATTATGAGCTTTATGCTAAAGTCGCCACATATCACCAAACCTAGAATATGACCAAGAAATCTTGAAATTAGTTAGTTGCTTGCCAACTAGTGGAAGGTATGTATTGATCATTTTATCTTGTGCTAAGATGCCAAAAATTCATCATCACTAAAAATGATGACTCACATTGATGTGGATGTTGTGCTAATGTGAATCTTATACTTACAAAAACAAGGAGCCCAATAATAGATCAAGGATTACCCCCTTTATAATTACCATAGGACCACAAGATTAGGAAATCATAGCTAGACAAGTATCCAAAACCAAACATGGAAAAATGGTTGATATAAAAATCAACATAGATTCTAAAAATGATTCAGTAATTAGAGATCGTTAAAGATGATGCTACAACCATAGATGCAAAAATGTATAGGTAATTAGTGTGCATCACATGAAAATATGGTGTTGTCACCACCTTGATGGACTTGATGAAGCTCTTTAATACTCTAAAAAATGAGGACATCTCATAAAATATCACCAATTTAATCCATAATCTACTAGAGTGTGCATAAAAGGGCCAAAAATGAGCATATTAGATTATATGATATGTCAAAACCAAAAAATTATGGGATGTTGATTTGATAATGGAAATTCAAATAGTATGGTATTATGTACCCAATATTGTGTTCAATTTTGGTAGAACTATCAATATTATCCATTGGTCAACATGGGTCATTATTGGCCAACCTGCATTAAGTTCAGCCTGGTTACACTGAGTCTTGTGGATTATGACCATGTTGAACCAACTAGTCAATTAGAGGATGTGGAGATAAAATTAACATAACTAATCCTACATGGTGACTTAGAAGTCATAGATATGAAGATGGATGAAACACACTATCCTATATTGATTGGTAAAAAATTGGCCTATGATGATCAGATGACCATCAATATGTAAGTAACTAGTTAGAAGCTCATTAGGGAGACAATATTATAGTGATCCCCTTAAATAAGGATGTACAAGATGCCTAGTGTATCCCTAAAAAGTTAGACTCTCCCTATGTCTATGATAAGAATAGCTAGATGAAGGTGAATGCTGAAGATAGATGATAGGCCTTATGAGCCACTAAATATGACATCCTCTACATTCACATAAACCTATGAAGGTATCATTGAATTTATAGGAGTTATCTCTCAATCCTATGCTACCACATGTGGATATTCCACCATTGTTGGTAGATGATGTATGCTCTATGTCCATAAGGTCACCAACTCATCTAGACATAGATTTTGTATATTAGGCTAGTCAAATATATAAAGATTACATAGAACCAATTAGAGAAGTAATTCTACCTTCAAATAGGGATTATTTAGTGATTAGACATTCTAACTCTCATATTGTTAATTAGTTGAAGGGTGACCATAAGATATGACCTATGCACATGGTCTTTGCAACAAAATGCCAATCACCAAATACTTTACCACAGATGATGTTGGATAGTTTAACCTTTGATTCCAATAATATGTGCCTGATATCGACCAGAGAGTTATCATTCTCACATATGCATTGAAGTGGATAGTTTCAAACTGGTGCTTTGTACATAAAGAGGCAAAAATTCAATGGGATGAATCCTATGAAATCCTTCTAGCTTGATTCTAATTACCAAGAGTCTAAAAGGACAAGGAAATATTTCATGAAGGTTATTTCCTTTAGATTCATATTTACTAGTGCATTGAGGTCTAGATTGTGGAGGATATCACCCAAATTATTGGGTACATATATTCCACTATACTCTGGGTACCCTTCCTACTACTTGGTACCTACACTAAGAACATAAAAGGGAAATAAGACATTGAACATACATTTAAGGTGATTTCATTTAGACATTTATTTTTTAATATGATAACCCTTTGACATATAGAGCATTGTATAATATAAAGTTATTTATATGATATGGGAGGATTGAAGACTTAGATAGATTAACTAATTCCTCATCCTCCCATGATGTAGCCTATGATTTGAATAAATCTATATAGACCTATAAATCAAAAAAGGACAAGTCAAAGATCTTTGATCAACCATGTCATAGAATACAAGATGAAGATGAGTGGAAAATAGATTCAACTGAGGAGGATGATACAACTCTTGTAGAATTATTTGAATTAAAATGAGAAGTTGAGACACTTCTAGGTTCAATTATAGAATCATCCAAATAAGAAAGGTTATGGCATCTTAAAATTATATAATGAGAATCTAAACGGATACTATGTGATTCCATTCCTAAGGAAGAACATAATGTTTACCATGAACCCTTGAAAGAGCAAATTGAGAACATTAGAATCAAGACCGTTCTAAAATTATCACATATTGGTGATTACTAGTCAAAAGAAGACATATCCAAAGTGCTATAGTTGTTGAAGGATTATCGAGATGTTTTCTTGACTAAGTTTACAAAATTCAAGGGTGTAGACCCATCTCTAGGGGAAATCCATATTGAACTCAAGGAGTGTGAATGTCTGCTTACTCAAACATGAAGCCAAAGGTCAAGGCTAAATTGAACTGCATATAGGAGGATAGAATTATCTTTTTTATGGAGAAAACTAACTATGTGAGACCTATGGTGGTCTAGCCAAAGAAGACCAGTGAGATTAGAGTCTATGATGAATATCATATTTTAAATTAGTCTTATGTTAATGACCCTTTCCCTATTCATTTACTAAAGAAGTATAGTAAGTGGTCATAGGACATGAGGTGTATTCATTTACTAAAGATTTTAGTAGGTACCATCATTTTCTAATAATAGAATAAGATAGAGCCAAGATCACCTTTGTAATAGAATGGGGTTCTTTTACATATAATGTAATGTTGTTTGGATTGAAAAATTCACCTATGATTTTCTCAAGGGCCATTGTAGCTACATTTAAGGATTCTATCCATGATTTAGTATAAGTCTATTTGGATGATTGGGTAGTATTTTAGCCATTTCAAAATAATTTTTCCAAACTAAGATTGATGTTAGAAATATGTAGAGCATTGTGGATAGCACTCAACTTTAAAAAATATTTGTTTTTTACACTCATTAGGGTTTTTTAGGACATGTAGTCTCCATTAAAGGTATCTTGGTAGATTCAGCCAAGATCATAGTAATTATGGGAATACCACACCCAAAAATGAGATAGAGGTGTGATACTTCCTTGGACATACATGCTACTATAAAAAAATTATTAATGGGTATGTTATGATATCTGCACCTTTAGAGAAGTTATTAAGGAAGGATTCTTGGTTTGTCTAGATAGATGAATGCCATGTGGTATTTATCAATTTAAATTAGATATTATTAATTCCACTGATATTAATTTTTCTAGATTGGAGTAAGTCTTCCAAGTATATGTGAATGCTTTAAGGATCGTAGTTGGCACTAGGTTATCACATCTAGGAGAAGGTAGCCTAGATAACCATATCCATTTTACCAGTTAAAATTTGTATTTAGCTAAAAATAATTACACTACCATTGAGCATGAAGCCCTTGAAATAGTATTCACACTGCATAAATTTTGTCATTACTTGTTAGCTACACCATTTGATCTATTCATCGATCATAAATATCCGCATTACCTAGTGAATAAACCTTTTTTGTGGGGTTGTATATATTGATGGTTAATGATTTTCCAAGAGTTTTAGTTTCACATTAATGTCAAACTTGGTCAAGAGAATGTGGGACTAGATCATTTGATTCGACTCTAAAATGGAAAATAACTAGAATAAATTCTTGATGAATCACATGGTGCACACTTATTCCTAGTATCTATGATTCTTGAATAGCTAGAAGAGATCACACATTTTATATAATAGGAGAAATTCCATAACACTACCCAAAATGAGATAAGAATAAGTTGATTACTAGGTCCCTTCCTTTTAGTATCATTGGAGGATTCTTGTACTATTTAGGTAAGCATAATGTATTGCATAGAGTAGTACTCAAGCATGAACAACCTCAAGTACTTGAAGAAGCACATCAAGGCATTACTATAGGTCACTTTATTGGAGATGCTACTAATTTTTTTTTTTTTTAAATGGCCTATGGTAGCCTTATTTATTTCAAGATGCACACCAAATCGTATAACAATGTGATATCTATCAAAGGATGAGAAAGACAAACCAAGGAATGAAATGCCACTCTAATCAATGCTTTCACACAACCCTTTGAAAAATGGGGGATTGATTTTTTTAGGCCTATCAATATTACTAGAAAATGCATTCATGCAGACTATATAATCATTGTGACCAACTTCTTTACCAAGTGGGTCAAATTTGCTTCAACAACTAGTTGTGGTGCAAAGGATATAATAAAGTTCTTGTATGAGAACATAATCCCCAAGTTTGGATTTTCAACCAAGTTGATAAGAGAAATAGGTACACACTTTTTGAATAAAACCATAAAGAAACTTACTAATGAATTATTCATATTGCACCATAAAATTACAACTTACCACCTTTAGGTAAATGATTTAGTGTAGGATACAAACAAAGTATTAGATAAGATAATTACAAAAGTTTGTGATGTTTAGTGGGATGACTAGGAGGATAGACTTCTTATAGTCTTATGTTCATATCACATGCATTACAAATGTGTCTTAGGTTTTACCCCATTTCAATTGGTATATGGTTTATAAGTAATAAGACCCTTAGAGTTTGTTGTATCCAACTTAAAAATAGTGATTATTATGTGTATGGGAGATCAATAATCATTGGTTAGTAGGTTATTATACCTAATAAAAATAGATGGAGACCACTACAAATTAGCTTGGACACAAGAGGTAAATAAGTGTAAACAAAAAGATTGACATAATAAGAATACTAAAGAATTTCAGATAGATCAACCCATCCTACTGTATGATATCTAGTGTCAAGCCTTTCTAGGAAAATTAAACATCTGCTAAAAGGGACCATATATTATTCATGCATTACCACAACCAAGAATAGTATTCCTAACGGATTTATAAGGTACTATTTTACCAAGAAAAGTGAGTGAAAATAGGTTCAAACCCTACTACCAGTAATCTATGTTCCTAAGAAAGGCCAAGTGCTCAAATCACACTAGTTTAGTGTAGGATTCATTTTCATTCATGATTTTTGGATTGGGTTTGGTTTTTGTTATGTTTTATGTGTAGTCTAGTAGTAAGTTTAAATAAATTGGCACTAGTAACCCACAAGCAAGGGGTATTATGAATGATCAAGATGAAAAAGTAAACACCAAGGTTAAAATGGGTGGCATGAAAAGATAATTAAGTCTAATAAAGCTATATATGGTAGAGATCTTGATGATGGATAATAGCTAAGTGATTGTTGTTAAAAACTATGCATGTGATATAAGCAGTATAGATCCCAAATCACCATACTAGTCCACATAAGGAAAAATAATAATCAATTCAAAGATTTAGTGGGTCACATCATTCCACCAAGATGACATAAAAAGATTCCACATGAGTAAAATGTGTGCTAGCTCATCAATTAGAATATTTAGTTACTAATGTTTTTTAAAAGAGGATCCTGAGATAGCTTGACACATTTAAATATAAAGGATAGAAATGGGCATGTAAAGACCTATATATATCCCCTCTTTATAATTGATTCATCATTTCATACTTATATAATTTCAATCAATTATATCTCATAAAACTCTGTACTCCTTGTCTTTAGCTTACTTTAACCACAACATAGATATATTCAAGATGGATGCATCTAAATAGTTGTAATGCATAAAAATTATCTCCACTGCACAACTAAAAGATATTAGGGTTAGATTAAACATACACCAATATAAATTTTTAGATCCTGAGGTGTATCCTTCTCTAAAGTAATCTAAATAAATATTTTCTATCCCTAAATTAACCTTGGATGCATGACCCTTAGCAATTACATAACCACATAGGTTTTGTAACACCGATGTGGAATAGTTAATTAGATTACCTACATTTGGCCAAAAGAGTGAGATCATGGAATTTATATTGGTAAGGTTCAACAATAGGAAAATATATCTATATGAAGACATAACTATCTATGTGAATGAAAATACAATGGTGAGGGCTATAGGCATGGAAGCACATGGATGATTTCTTACACTTTATAAATTAAAAGATCCTCTAATTATACCTAAAATTAAGGAGGTTTAAACCCAAGGAAATAATGGAGTTCCTTTGGATGGCATCTTAGATGAATTATTTTGCATCTAAGTAGAGTGCATTATTATTCACTTTTGGAAAACAAAAAAATCTATAAAGGAGGCCATAAAAAGTGTTATCGATATTGCTCATTGCATGATCTAGAAGGAAGAATAATTTAATTGGCCAAAAGTTCTTGTGGCTGAGCTTACATCTAATATAGAAAAAGTTATCACATCTGCAAGATAAAATTTTTAGTATCAATTTTTTGGTGTTATAACTCATGTTCATGTAGTGTAAGTATCTATAAGGAGTATTTAATCTAAATGTGGATTATTAACTAGATTTTACATTCTAGAACCTCATTTGGAAACATAGTGAAAGTGGTTCCTCGCACATCAGTAATTATTTAGTGCATGGTGGGATAAACTCATGGAATTAGTGTTTAGTAACTCAAGAATCCCACTACTTGTGATGCAATTTTTAGGCCAAGATGTGGTAGTCATGAAGCTTTCAAAGGGAATTTTTGTCTATATTCATGAGCTCCCAAATGATTTCTTTATGTCTTTACCCTTATTTATTGACATACAAATGGCACATAAGGAAATCACCTAACAAAAAAATTTGGTCACAGATAGAACAAATCCTCTACAAAAAATTCTACCTTATGTTCCCATTTTGGTAGACCCATACAAACTTCTTTGATGATATTTGATCTAATAAACCAAGGGAAGCATAAATCTCTAGTAAGTCATACATCACCTTCTCCTCCAAGAAGTAAGACACATAGTTATACGATATGGTTAAATGGCATGCATGTTCTTTGGATTAATATAGAATTTTAGTGGTAGAACATTCAAACTAAAAAATATCAGGTCTATTAGGCTATGCTCATATACATGGCCAATGATCTATATGATAGAGAAGAAGAAACAAAATTTTACTTTTGGAAAGTGGTGCATATAGTGTAAATCTACAAGTGGGTTCCCAAAAGTTTATGGGTGGAATTCCCACCTTGTTCGTGGCCTATTATTTTTGATATTATGGGTGAGGAATCCAAACTTAAATTACTACAAGCAAAAATTAATACAAAAGGTAGATTTGATAGGTCCTCTCAAACCTAGCTAATTGATCCTCTTTGTGAGAGTCCACCAATGTTGCTCCATCACAAGCTTCACATGATATGGAGATATAAAACTACTACTGAGGAGTAAGAGAATGAATTTTTACCTACATCCCAATAACCCATAATATCTCTTATATATTTAGAGGGATTGTAATGTCACTTCTTAAGGATCACCTTGATTTGGATGCAATAAGGGTTGTGTGTCATGAGAAATAGTGTGTGCATCTATTGTGATATTTTATTCATCATAATTAGATGAACCTCTCATTGATACTAAAGAGGTGGTGTTAGATGCATAAATGTCAAAGGAAAAATAGGCTACATAATAAGAAGTCTAATGAGTTATTGATCACAGTAGAATAAAGGAAGAGAAAAAATAGCAAAAAGAAGTAGCAAAGAAAAATCCTTTGGAGACACAACATCCATAATAGACTAATGTGCCCCTACAAGTAGCAGAGATACAACCCACTATTGAGCTAAGGAAACCCCCAATAGTGACTATGGAAGAAGTTCCACAACCAAATGCAATAGAAGTTCATGTGCCAATGGATATCTTGATACATTCCATGCATATTAAAGACATTGAGGCAAAATAAAAGAAACTTACTGAGGTTAAAGAAGTACAAAATTAGAATGTTACTTCTAAGTTAGAAAAGAAATAGGTTGAAGATGGGGCCAAGTACAAGCTTACAGTGGAGGTAGTGTAAACCTAACCTAACACTCATGATAAATATACACATGAGATAGTGAAATACATGGATGAAACAATAATATGACATGTGCTTGTTACTATTCATCCTTCATCAACAACTATAGAGACTACCATTATGCCAATGTTACCTAAGGATCACAACACTCCTCTAGAGAAGGTTGAGACCATACAAAATATTCCTCCACAACTACCATCTAAGACTTCACCTTATACCTATTCTACTTACCAATCCCTCTTAACCCAAGGGCAAGCCTTGCCAAAACACATTCCCACTATGACACCTAGATTCTACCATTTAGCCCTCATGGATGTTCCTTCTGTACCCTCTCATCACACCATATTTTCATTCCCCCTTATTCCCTTATAGTACCTTCCTACCAAAACATCCACTATTGTCTCTACCATGGCCCCACCCACCATTGAAACATTTCTGGATGTTTCTAAGCTTTCATTGGCTAAACATTTGGAAGGTGTTTCAAACTTTTAGGAGTCTATCATGTAGATTTTTATTTCTTTAAAAAATTGGGTGTCCTAATTGTAGTATGATAACTCTGACCTATGGAGTGTGCTTAGAAATAATATTAATTTAATTGAATATTTGTACCCCACTCTTTACTCCCAAGTTGTGGGCCCTAGTTTTATATTGGATCACATAAAAATTCCAAAGCTAGTGGCCCAACTTACATAGGATTAGGTGAGCATCCAATAGGTCAACTATCTCAAATTACAAATCCATATTATCAAGGAGGATTTGAATGAGTTATTCAAGCTCTTGGAGTGTTATTAATCTAAGCTCACCACTATGATCATCCAAGACATGGCTATGTCCCATTGGTTGATCAACTAGAAAACACAAGTGGATGCAGTATCGAATGGTTCACTACCTAATTTTAACACTACAAATTCTTTCAAGGCCATAGTGTTTGATCCATATTTCACTTCTACTAGGTTTTCATATGTGTTTCAATCATTCTTGAAATTTATAGACTCCTTAATTTAATAATTGTAGACTTGGTAGATTCAGATGTTGCACAAAAACTTTTTAGGGATCAAAACATAGAGCCATGTTGAGAAGCTCACCCATACTCAAGTTATTTTTCATTTTACCATAGATAATGATATTTATCAACTACTATACACCCAAATTTAATTTTTATCACTTATATGTAGTGTTTAGGAGTATTTGAATGAATAGAAGAATTATAAGATAAATGTGGCTAAGTTTGATAGTACCATTGCTCAACTAATTGATGTACCTACCATTATTCCTCTAAGTCAACTTTAGCAATAGTTTCACCAAAATAAGACTATTGCTTCTAGTTTTTTTAGAGTACTCCATCTACTTTTCAACCATCCATTACATCTATTTATTTGTTGATGCCTCTTCCATCCAGCTAAGTTTTTTTTCTAGAGAATAATTTTTAAATTTTACTTGTCAAATTTTTATTTGGTAGGACCATAAGAATACATAGGTCTAGGTTATTTGAAACCCATAAGGGTCACAATCTAGTTTCTCTAGTCTAATGAAAACCCAAAAGGGTGGTACACTAACTTGATACTTAGTGAAAAATCTATGAGGACGGATAAGTAGTGCATAATATGTGAAAATTGGGTTAGATGCATAAATTTGGGGGACAAAAAAGTGACACAATGAAAAATACAAAGTATTTTTTGTAAAGGGCATATGCCCTTTTAAAAAAAAACTAATGTAAACATAAATAAGGATCAGACTTGACCCTAAAGGGCATATTCCTTTTATAGTCCAAAGGGCATACACCTTTTAAAAAGGGCATGTGACCTTTTCAAAGGGTGTGCACCCTTTTTGGAGTGCAATTTTTTTCAATTTGAGGTGCACACATATATTTAGTAAAATAAATGTTAAGTATAAATTTAAATTATACATTAAATTTATTTTACTAAATATGTCAAATTAGGGATGTTAAGCATGGAATATACTGAGAGGGGGGTGAATCAGTATATTATATATCTTATAAATCATTACTTTAACCAAATTCCACTTATTCAAATATTCAAGATATGAAATAAAACTCAAACAATAAACATACACACAAGATAGAGAGAGACACCAGATATAATGTGGAAACCCAATGTGGGAAAAACCATGGAGAATCAATCTCAAATATATTCATGAGAACAACCCCACAGGAGCACCATACCCCTTTTCCAAGTACAAACCTCAGCTAAAATTCATGAGCACCAACCCACAGGAGCTTCAAACCCCTTTGCTGAGCACCAACCCAACACTTATTCATGAGCACCAACCCATAGGAGCACCAACCCCTTTGTCGAGAACCAACCCAGCAACAATTCATGAGCACGAACCCACAGGAGCACTAACCCCTTTGTGTATACCACACACCTATCTCTCAATGTTGCTATCTCAACAAATGATAGATCAATACAACAACTCCTTCCTCTCTCTCTCACCTTTGCTCTTCTAAGCTAGACATAACAAATACAAATCATATTCATCTCTCATAATTGTTCTTTTAAGCTAGATATTACAATATCAAGTCAACCTCTCACTTCCACATTACAAATGGCTACTCAAGTCTTTATTTATAGCTTTCCAAATGACCTTTGGCCTTCCCCCTTTGTGACCTTTCAATTCTCATGGAAAATGGCACCAATCTTGGATGACCCTTCATATCCAAGCATTTGAAAAGTCATGTGGTGACCCTTCATGACCAAAAACGTCTTTCCCACTTTTGTCCTTATCTTTGGTGACTTTTCATATTCCTTAAAGTGTCCCTTCACGAGAAATTTTCCCTTTACTCTTTTGTCTTCACTTGGTGACTCTTGGTATTCCCCAAGATGACTCTTCATGGGGAAATGCGTCCCATCCTTCTTTTGTCTTTATCTCGTGACTCTTCAACTTCTCCATGGGCCCTTATTTTGTCTCATATGCAACCAAAAATATATTCGTTAATATTAAATAAATATTAACTCATATTAGCCAAGATAAATAACATTAAATGCAATGGGGCCTTTATCACCAATAATACTAAACCTTTGACATCAATGACAATATTTCCAACAAGGGCCACTTGACATATTTTTAAATTGATTATAGAGTTGTAGGAGTTACCATTTAGAATATAGTTTTTCAAATTCCATTCCAACTAATACTTATTTTTCAAAATTTCATTATCAAAAGATAGAATGAGAAATGAAGTTACAAATCATGTTATGTATGTAATAGATCTATACCATTGAGGATTACATATATATTTTACCTACTTAAGTATTCCCTATCTCCTTTATCTACTTGAGTATGCTCTACCTGATTAAATAACTAAGCCATGGCTTGATCTCAAGGAGTATGCCCTACCTAAATACAGAAGCCATATCTTGATATTTACTACTCCCTATTGGTTTCAAATTAAGTTTTTCACGTACTCAACCTAGTCTACTTTAAGGTCCCTTAGAAATTTGCTTGTAATGAGGTCTCTTCCTAATGATAGATTATATCTTGGTCTATCACAAAAGGTATTCTAAGTATTGGTATTGAAATACTAATGACCTTATTCTTTAGTATTATCTCTTGACTTCTTATCCTCTATATTTAGATAAAAAGACACTTACAATTATTTGAAATAGGGTACTTAGTCCTAATATAGTAATATAAATTCAAGAAAAACCCTTCTTTGACTCTTAAAGCGCTCAATTGTACATCCTCACTTATTTTAACAATAATATGAGGGTTTCACCAATTATTTGACTCAATCTTATTAATGTATTAAGAACTTCAACTCAAAATGCAGATGACAATAACTCTACCCTTTAGAGGTTTATTAGGCCAAATTCTACCTCTTAAGGACTTGACACAAAGATGTCTATATCTACCTTATTTTTTGGACTCATTCAATTCAAAAACTCAATGAAAATATCAAGACAATGACACAAGACTCATAAGTGTCTTTACACGATCTCAAGATACCAATTAAATCACCAAAGTGCCCAAAAATTTGACTAAGTCCTAATCACTACTATAATATTATGTACAGGTGTGTTTGGTTTTAAAAATGTATTATTAATCTAATCTCATCAAAGGATTCGTATAAAGATTTATTAAGATGTTTGGAGGCTATCTCTGAGGATAAGAAACCAATTTCCTTTATTGCTTTCTTAAGAATTAAAATTCAATGAAAACTCTACTCTTTAGGTCTGAATGGCCTAATTTGCTTACTTGGAAGGAAACTAACTTGGCTTAATTTTCAAATAATTTGAATTAATTTACTTGTAAGTATTATATAGTGTTAACATAATAACATTAGACCTTCATAAGAGGTTTATACTCAATCAACAAAGTTGGAGATGTACTATACTTGGATTTTGCTATATTTGCCTTGGAATCTTCTTAACAACCTTGTTCTCAACATATAAAATGAACTTTAATTATTGGGTCTATCAATATGCATAAAATAATAGCCTAAAACATGTAACCTATAGCATATATATATATATATATATATATATATATATATATATATTAATGATACATTCATTCATATATTACATGTACCACATACATGGTACTACATGTAGGTATTCGATCACTCATTCATGACATCTTCATGTGGTCATGATATGGTCACTCATGTTAGACATGAATGCAACTAATAACCCTAGTGTACTTCATTTCCACCTAAACCATTAACCCCTAACCCTAAACACTAAACCTTAAACCCTAACATTGAAACCTAAACCCCAAGCCATAAACCCTAAACCATGAACACTAAATAATATACCTAAACCCTAGACCCTAAGCCCTAAACTTTAAACCATTAACACTAATACATTATCCCTAAAACAAAAAAAATAATCCATAAACCCTAAATGATTGACCTTTTATATATAAACTTAAAACATTAAATCTTGTACTTTACACCCTAGACCCTAAACACTAAAACCTTAATGTAAGCCCTTAACCTTAAACCCCAAACCATAAACCCAAAATCCTAAATCCTAAACCTTAAAACCTAAATGTAAGCCCTTAACCCTAAACCCCAAGCCTAAAACCATTTACCATAAGTCATAAACCTTAAACATTAATTCCTAAATCAAAAATTCTAAACCCAAATTTAAAACCTTAAACACTAAACATAAATCCCTAAACCTAAAACCCCAAACCCCAACCTATAAACTCTAAACCAGAAACACTAAACCCTAATCCCTAATCCCCAAACACTAAATCCCAAACCTTAAATACTAAACACTAAGTTCTAAACCCCAAACACTCAACCAAACCCCCAAGACCAAAACCCTAAACCTTACATCCTGAACCCTAAGTGTGAAACCATAAACCCAAAACCCTAACCCCAAACACCAAGCCCAAAACCCTAAAATCTAAACTCTTTATCCCTTAAACCATAAACTATAAATCCCAAACCTTTAAGCATAAAATATAAATAATAAGACCTATAACCTAATCCCTAATCCATAACACTAAAACTTGAACTCTGAACGCTAGTCCCTATACACTAAACCCTAAGTTGTGAATCTTGAACCATCAACGATAAACCTTAAACCCTAAATTTATAAATCCTAAACCTCTGGCCATAAACCATAATCTTGAGTTAACACCTATATAGATAAACGAGAGGGGGCATTGGCTAAGCCATATGCTGAAAGGATAGGGGTCATTCTAACCTATATAGAGAAAGGAGTGACTAGGGACATTAATATAAAAGGATTCAAGATGGATTCAAGATGAATTCTTGAATAATTTTTGGCTCTTTTAATTAATGGGTCTATCAATATGTATAAATGTCTAGTCTATAGAATCTAACCTATAGCATACATATAATAATGATACAATCATTCATACATTATATCTACCCCATACCTAGTACCACATGTAGGTATGTTGTCACTCATACATGACCTATTTCTATATTCAAAATAGAGTCACTAATACGAAACACAAATTTAGCTAATCACCATAACACATTCTATTTACACCTAAACCATTAACCCCAAAACCCAAACCCCAAAACCTAAACACCCTAAACCTTAAACATTGAACCCTAAACCTAAACCCAAAACATCGTAAACCCTGAATACTTAACCCTAACACATTATCCCTAAACCCAAAATAATAATACCTAAATCCCAAAACCAAGACCCTAAACATAGAACCTTAAAACTTTAAACCCTAGACCCTAATCCCTAAAAACTAAAATTTAAGCCCTTAACCCTAAAGCACAAACCATAATCCTAAAATCCTAAACACTAAACCATAAAACCTACTATTTAATTGCCCACTCCCACATTGGGAGCACATATAGGTGTGTATACAGGAGGTCTATATGTGAATGTATGATATTTTATTATGTACATGGTAGATTGGTTCCATAAACAATACTATACCTCCACCATTGATGTTATGAATCTCTTCCATGTCTCTAAACTTTGTGAAGCTCTTAGACCAGTTCAAAAAATATAGATTACAACCCTATAAGACATAAAACAACACACCACACACTTGTGTTTCATGAGCACTTATGGAACATACACACAAACAAAACCAACTAACTCAAAGATGAGATCATTGCACTATTAATGGGGGTTGTAAATAGGCTCAAACATGCATTAGATGTGTCCCTAATCATCAATATTATTTTAGACAAGTGTTCTCATTATCTGCAGTCATAATCACCCTTTTTTAAACCTATTTTCACATTTGGAACTAAGATGATCATCAGTTTGTCAATATATCCATACAATAAATATTTTGACACTTTTCAATGGTCCTCAAGTCTCTAGATCCATAAGGTAAACTTTAAAAGGCTTCCAAATTGGAGTTAGCACCATCTCACTTGGTGATCACTCTCTATTCAATATGTCAATTTGGACTAGCTAAAGTGAAAGTGATTGTATAAGTACCTATGTGATTTGATAAGGAAAAAAATGGATATGAGGAGGCTAGGTCTCATTATATCTCCCAAAGTGATCCTCATCCTTTGGGAATCTTCTATACCTGTAAGACATCAAAAATTATCAATAAAATCCATTATGTATCATGTTCATATAGATAAGGTACAAGTCAACTTGATAGGAGGGAGACCTAGGAAGTCCTCTGCAAGTCCAAGATCATTTCCTAGCTAAGCTAGCATTCCAAGATGTATTTTATTCCACTTCTTCCCAATCAAGTAATTAACAAGGGTTTTAGAGGGTTTTAGGTAGTTTTAACCCTTAAGGATAGTTCATAAAATTGTGACATCTGAACCCTAAATAAATTGCACTATATTCTTTCTTAGGACCCTCTCTAACCTATCCAATATCCTTAGACTCCCATGCTAGGTATATGTACTTATGTGAGCTTCCAAACTCGGCTTCTCAATCTTTTTAAGGCATTCTATACACTCTATCATGTTTTTGATCAAGGAACTAATCTCTTTGTGGCCTTATCTACAAAATAAAGGTTATCACACACCATATATATCTCCATGGAGATCCTCTAATGCTCTATAAGGTTAAATTAGTGTTATAAGTGAGGCTACATCTACTTAGGGCTTTTAGGCCTAGTCTACACATAGCTACTCATCAACACCTATGAGTATTTGTTATGATTTTGATTACTCCCATGTGTTTTTTCATGTTCAACATATCCTCCTACATCTCTTTTCATGGTTTTAATAGTCTCTAACTCATTTCCTTAACCTTTTCATATTGAGCATGCATGATTTTTTCTCTTGGGTGTGCCCTCTATCTAAGACAAAATAAAAGTCACTTCCCTTATTATCCTAGAAACAATTATGATATTATGGACTTTGGAAAGTTATGGGGACCCTTTTTACAAATTTTTAGGGTTGGTTCACACTCTTATAACCTCCAAACCTCATAAAACCCAAGGCATACTTCTTGCGCACTCATTATGTGCAGGGTTTATGCATTAATTATAGGTTAAAGCTTGAGCTTAGTTTCCACCCCTATTTTCTTGGCCTCAATATCTCATTAGGTTAGTATAGCCATGGTTTAGTGTTTATAATCAAGTTTAACACCCACTCTTTCTTTTCAACTCCTCAAAGTGTACTCTTTACTAACCTAATGCCTGTAGGTGGAATTTCTATCTTAGACCCTTATATACCATGTCCCACATCTTCTGTAGATAATAACCCTAGTGCATTCCATGTCCACCTAATCCATTAACCCTAAACCCCTAACCCTATACACTAAACCTTAAACCCTAAACATTAAAACCTAATCCCTAAACCATAAGCCATAAACCTTGAACCATGAACACTAAATAGTATACCTAAACCCTATACCCTAAGCCATATCTTGAAAGGATAGGTATCATTTTAATCTATATAGAAAAAGGAATGACTAGGGACATTTCATGTAAAAGGCTTGAAGGTGGATTCAAGATCAATTCTTAATAATTTAAGGGTTTTTTAATCAATGGGTCTATCGATATGCATAAATGGATAGCCTATAGAATTCAACGTATAGCATACATATAATAATGGTACAGTCATTCAAACATTACATTTACCCCATACCTAGTACCTCATGTAGGTATGTTATCAATCATAATGACATATTCTTGTATTTGAGTATAATCACTCATATCAGACACAAATGTAGATAATCACCCTAGTACACTCCATTTACACTTAAACCATTAACCCCAAACCCTAAACACCATAAACCTTTAATTTTAAACCCTAAACACCATAAACTTTGAACAATTGACCCTAATACATTATCCCTAAACCCAAAACAATAATACCTAAACCCCAAAACCTAGACCCTAAACATAGAACCTTAAAACCTTAAACCCTAGATCTTATATCCTAGACCCTAAGCCTTAAAACCTAAACTTTAATACCTTAACCTTAAATCCCAAAACCATAAGCTTAAAATCCTAAATTCTAAACACTAAACCATAAAACCTTAACCTTATAGGTCCTTAATAGTAAAAACTAAAACTTTAACACAAAATTCAAAATCATGAACCTTAAACTCTAAACCCAAAACCTTTACCCCTAAAATTTTAAAACTAAACCCTAAACCTTGAATTTGAACCCTAAACCCAAAACCATAAAACCTCAAACCCAAAACAATAGATCCTAAATCCTAAAATAAGATAAACCCTAAAACTTAAAACCTAAATTCTAGAACCTAAACAATCAACTCTAAACACTGAAATATAAACTTTTAACCCTTAACCTAAAACCCTAAAAATGAAACCTATATGACAAACACTAGACATAAATTATCGAGACCACACTATAGAGGAATGATGCAAGCATTGGTAGTTAAGATCAACCCCCTCTCCACTTTACTATCATAATTCGTAAATAAGCACAAAGATTTCAATGGAAGGAGAAAACATGCCATAAGAAAGTCAGTGACACAAATGTTAATAATTTATACTCATGACCCACATCATTCTTTGAGAATAACTCATAAACATGAGAAGGTCCAAAATTATCTGACCCTTTTGCTCAATGATTTGGAAATCATTGTGTCTAGAATAAGGATTTCACCTCATACAAAGCAAGTGTAGAGAGATAATTTTTTATCTATCATCATTTTTCATCATCCCTCATCATTTAAAATGAATTTTTTCCCTGCAAGTGCAAAGAGGATATTATCTTATTTTCAACATGTAAATCATTCAACAATCTCCCTAGAGTAATACATTATGACCCTATCTAATCTACTAGACATGAATGAGAATAATCACACTAGTACACTCTAATCAAAATAAAAAGAATTGAAACACCATTCAAGATTCATCTAAAAAAGATATTGTTCAATTTAAAATAAATTTATACTAACTAGTGGATTAGAAAACACTCTACTAGATGATGGAGTGACTAGGGATGATGATAGAGTGATAAGGTATGATGAGTGACATTGAGGGATAATTACATATGAGGATGGGGTGATTAGGGATGATTAAGGATGACGAGGGTTGAAGGAGTGATTAGGGATGATGATGGGTCTAATGAAAAATGATGAAGGATTTACTAGGGATGATAAGAAATGATGATGGTTAATGAGGGAGTTATTAAGGATGATCAGGGATGATGAGAGTGTGACTAGGAATGATGCTCAGGATGATGAGAGAGTGATTAAGTATGATTAGTGTTGATGAGGTTTGATGACCTAGAGTGTTTAGGGATGAGCAATGACAATTAGGGTTGATGAGGGATGATGAGGAAGTGACTAGGGATGATGAGGGTTGATGAGGGAGTGATTAACAACAATGAAGGATGATGATAGTCAATGAGCGAGTGATTAGGGATAATGAGGGATAATGAGAACTGATGAGGAAATGAATAGGGATGATAAGTCAATATGAGGGTTGATGAGGGAGTGATTAGGGATGACGAGGATCAATAATGGAGTGTCTTATGTGAATTTGGAGTGCTAGAATATGACTTTATTCTACATGACTTTGGAATAATGCATGAGATTAAAATTAAAGAATTCATGGATTAACCATCTCTCTGACATTTTTTTAAGATTTTGGTATCTTTTTAGAATGATTTTTAATGGTGTGTTGATTTATTCTATTTTAAATGGAGTCTATTAGGGTGATTAGCTAGATTCATGTCAAGTATAAGTTATCGTAGCATGATTATAGGTAGATGTCATTTATGAGTTAATACATACATAGATGTAATAGGTATGTGATAGATGTCATGCATGAGTGAGCATATCATGACTATAGGTATGTTACAAGTTACATGATACGGGGTAGTCATTTATGCATATTGATAGACCCATTGATTAAAAACCCCGCAAATTATTAAAAATCCACCTTCAAGCTCAAGTATTGAATCGGGTAGGGAATACTCAAGGAGGTAAAGTAGGTTGGGCATACTCAATTATGTGAAATATGGGCATAATCAATGGTATATATCTGTTACATATGTAACATGATTTGTAACCTTTTTTCTCATTCTATCTTTTGATCCTAAAATTATGAAAACTAAGTATTGGTTGGAATGGAATTTGAAAAACTAACTTCTAAATGGTAACTCCTAAAGCTCTGTAATAAATTTTAGAAGATGCTAAGTGACCCTAATTTGTTATATAAAATCAAATTTAAAGTTATACTTAATATTTATTTTACTAAATATATGCTTTCAAAACATCAAACATGGAAAACATAATTTCAGTCCAAGTTTCTTAACAACAACCTCTAACATATATATATATATATATATATATATATATATATATATATATATATATATATATATATATATATATATATATATATATATATATATATATATATATATGCATCTTTCAACAACATAAAATTGAAAAAAAGTTGCACTCTAAAAATGGTGTACATCCTTTGAAAAGGGTGTACACCTTTTATAAAGGATGCACACCCTTTGTAAAGGGTGTATGCCCTTTATAAAGGATGCACACCCTTTACAAAGGGTGTATGCCCTTTAAACATTCAATTTTTTTCCCTCCAAATCTGCCTTGGGTACAGGCTTGGAGAGGTTCAAACCTACCTTGAAATTGTTCATGCAGCAGCCCACTTAGTTTCTAAAAAAATTAGTTATCTTTTTCATCTTTGTTGACACATCTGATCAGACAACTTTTGTTATTTAAAAAAAATATATATGGGTTTATAGAAGAAAAAGTGTCATTTTAGAATATATAATTTTTTTAATGTTAGAATATTATTTATAATTATTACTTAATTTATACATAACATACCTCATTATGGAATATATACATATCGTCAAAAATATCCTTATAATTTTTTGAATATTAATTGAAAGTTTATAAAATTTATATCTTAACAATCTACACATTGTCAACTATGCTTTAAAAAAAAATGATTTTGATGAAGTTAGGTCAAAAAGTTATGCTCGTACACTTGCAGTTTCAATTTTTCAGTTGCCTTGACTTGTAAAATTATTTTAAAATTATATATATAATAAAAAAATATTTTCAACAATCTTTGACATTTCACCTATCTATATATGAAATTCCATGCAAAAATTCAATCATTTACTTAAAATATGTGTTTGTATACATGCACTCTCATTATCTTTATACAAAAAAATGAACAACCTATTGTCATAAATGCATCTATTTTGCACACTTTTATAATCTAAGTATTGGAAAAAATTATGTATTTAGAAACTGAATTTAAAA
This sequence comes from Torreya grandis, assembly GCA_037957365.1. Classification (NCBI taxonomy): domain Eukaryota; kingdom Viridiplantae; phylum Streptophyta; class Pinopsida; order Cupressales; family Taxaceae; genus Torreya; species Torreya grandis. The sequence goes on from JARHVA010005660.1 coordinate 593,310, forward strand.
TTCCATAATTCATGTTTTTATGCCATTGTCAAATTCTAATTTGAAGTGTCTCTAACATTCTCTCCAAGTTCAAATATTGTTATTTTTAGAAAAAGGTGTCACTTTATACCCCACCTTTTGTCACCCATTATCTTGTATCTACCCTTGAAAAATGACACCTTGAGTGATATGTAGCTTATATATATTCTACCTATATTTTTTCTATGAACTACAATTTTTTTTCAATCTTGTCCAAAATTTTAAGTTTGGGAAAGTGCTAGTTAGGGAATGTTTACATTAACCACTTGAATATATGAATGTACCATGTGAATTGGGACCATGGTTTATTTTTTGTTGGAGTTTATTTTGAAATATTATTATGATGATATTCTATTTTTAATTAGGATCATGTACATAGAATCTTTATCAATAAAATACAGGTTGGCATACCTAACTACCAAGTATAGATGCCTTGGATATAACACTATAGTTTTCAAGATTATATATTTCTACAGATTACAGTATAATAGATTTGATAATGTTGGGTAATATTATATGAGGGTATTTTGAGTAAAGTTTCATATGAATGCATAAAGGAATGAGTAGAGTCTTTGGATATCTGGAATGAGTGTGTAATGAGTGCATAATAGTATGAAGATTGTAAGTAGATTTAGTAATTGATGATTAATATGATGGATCTATGTTTTCTATTTTAGATATATCTTTTGGGTATTGATATGGGTTACAATATTAACTCTCATGAAAAGGGATTTATCTTCTATATGATACAATCTAATTATTGTGAAGTTGGATTTTATTGCATAATAACTTTATGTAATGATAACCTTCCTATGGAGATCCCTAAAAATTACTTCCAATAGTTATAAGTCTTATTATGATAATGAACTACTAAAAGGTCTTTTCTCTATGACTTGACAACTATGTATTCACACTTGATTATTTCCATTAAGTATCTATCTAAGTAGATATTCATAGGATTACTAAAGATTGTGTTAAAACATTGTGATCCTAGTAGATAATTGAATACCTTGCAATGATTTATCCTTTCATAAAAACTCTTCTTTAAATCATAGGATTTATCCCTATAATTATCTATTCAACCTAGAAACCCTAAATCATAGAGGTTTCATACAATCTTTATTAATCCTATAAATATATACACAGACATATACTTAATGTCAATACTTAGGTGTGAATACATAGTTGTCAACTCATTGAGGAAAGATCTTTTAGTAGTTCATTAACATAACAAGACTTATATCTATTAGAAGTAATTCATAGGGATCTCCAGAGGAAGGTTATCATTACATAGAGTTATTATGTAATAACATCCAACTTCATAATAATCAAATTGTATCAAATAGAAGATAAATCCCTTTTCATGAGAGTTAATATTATAACACATATCAATACCCAAAATATATATCTAAAATAAGAAACACATAACTATCATATTAATCATCAATTACTAATTCTTCTTACAATCTTTATACTATTATGCACTCATTACACACTCATTCTAGACATCCAAAGGCTATACTCATTTCTTTATAAATTAATAGTAAATTTTACTCAAAAGGCCCTCATACAATATTATCCAACCCATTCTACTACAATCTACAAAAATTTATAATCCTAAAAACTATATTGTTATAACCACGATGTCTATATTTGGTGTCTAGGTATGTCAACCTATATTATATTACTAAAGATTTCATGTACATGATCCCAACTTAAAATAGAATATCATCATAAAAATATTTCATAATAATATTTAACTAAAAATAAACCATGGTCCCTATCCATTTGGCATGTTCATATATTCAAATAGTTAGTGTACACATTCCCTAGCTAATAGTCATATGGTTGGGGAGTCCTTATTATGTCTTTTTGCCTCCATACAAATCCTCACAACACTTTTTGAGTTACCCTAGCTCCTCCCTATATTGATTTTGATCATAGCCCTCTACCTAGCCTCATCATACTTTTTTTGTGTAACTACCTCTGAATAGCTACCATGTTGAACCTTACATCAAAGTATGCTCCATCATTTCCCCACCAGCTACACTACTCACATGAGAGAGAGTTTAGTTGTCCATGTGGAAACTTTCAAGTCTAGAATCAACTATAAAATTCTTAAACTCAAAAAAAAAAAAAAAAAAATCCTAAGATGACTTCTATATGGATCCTAGATGAAGTGAAACTAGGTTTCCTCTAGACAAGAGTACATTGAGACCGCATATTACAAAATATATGTATTTAGGGTTATTCACAACCAAATATCCACTACACACATCCAAGGTGTTCCCAATATTTCCAAGTACAACTGATGCTTTACTAGCTAGGATAACTTCCATATGTAATTCCTTGAATGGTCTTGCACATATGCTAAAGCCAAACATGTAGGTGAATGGGCATTTCTAAAAATAAAGCTTCATAGAATTAGTCATACAAGTGTTTTTATACCCATTCATGCATAAAAACTCATGTTTCAATATATTTTAATGTAAAATTATCTTCGACCATATTAACCTAATGTTTGACATTTTCCATATATAGTCATTCAAACATCTTCCCACCATCATGAAAATAAGTACTATGGGTCCCAATAGTGAAACAAAAATGTTGAGTTATTTTCTTTTAGTCTAACATTTCTTTTACCTAGTAATGTGCACAATAAAATAAGAGTTCCAATGAGCTAGTGCATAGATATATCATGTAATAAAAGGTTCTCATGTGCTCATGTAAAACATGCAGCTTAAGATTGGTTCCCATTGGTTTTGGAACATAAAGGTGTATTCATTTACCTAAGCTAGGGTACTTGAATAAGCACTTAGTCCTAAACTCATACTTAGTTTTATATCTAACTCTTAACTATTCATTCATCACTTAACTAACAAATAAAAATAAACTACCACAAACTCATAATAAAAAAATATTAACTCCATTATAAGCATGAAAAAGTATACATAATTATTTCATCAACACAATATTCCTTTCATTACATTCATAGGTTATGTGAATATTACAATGATTCTATAATTACAATGATAAAAAACTGATCAACAATAATACTAAGTAAAATAAGGGGGTATTTATGAATGGTTCACCCCAACCGTTCATTTAAAGAAGTAAATGCAAAAAATATGGCTTGCCAACAATCATTAACATAAATGAGTTGTGACAAGTTGTTTACAATTAACTCCTAAGGACCTGAGACTAACTACCCCTATATTATATCTCTATGCTAGATCCTCATCACTAAGTGCCTAACTTCTTATGGGTCAGTGTTGGATTCATCCTTGACTTATTCTTTTCTAATGTTCATGCAAACTTCTCCCTAGTCATCTTTGCTTTTTGCACCTTTCCCAAGTCTTTAGTTAATATATGAGTCCTACATTATCAAGTTATCCATGTATCATACTTCTTTATTCCATGTGACTTGCCTCTTTTACACCATGATCTTCCATGCTATGTCTCTCTTGCATCACTTAGCTTCAAAAATTACTTAGCCAAAATTTCTTCAAAAATTGAGGGCCCAACAGACTAGGATAAAGGAAAATAAATGTACCTAGACTTACCAAAGATGTGAAGCCCATGAATTTGGATATGAGTATGTGAATTGTGCACCATCATGTGTCCTAAAAATTAAATGTGCATATAATTAGTCCTTACTTAAGAGATATCAAAATAAAGACAATTTTTAGTAAAGAAATAAGATAAAGTAAAGGAATGAATACACCTCACTAGGTATGTGAACCAATGCATAAACTTGGTGACATCTTGTACGTGTAACTAGTGATCAATCAATGAATAACTTGGATTAAGTTGAATGGATTGCTCAATCCCCATGTGTGGGTGGCTCAAGAACTCAATATGGCTTTGACTACATTATTTCCCATCCTTTTTTTTGGATCATGACCTATGAATATCTTGGATTGTATTGATGGCTTATCCAACCCTCTTATGTAGGTGGCTTAGGATCTCAAATAGACTATGACTCCATCATTACCTACCCATGTGTAGTAGATACATTTGTAATGGAATTATGCAATGTAAGTGAATCTGTATGATTATAACTAAAATTATATATAATGGCTCTATGGCCACTCAGAACTCTGGAATGAAAATTAACCCAGGGGTCGCTCGGGTACTCAGGTATGTAGCTTAGGGACTAATCAGTAATGTCAACTACTTAAAATGGACTAAGGCATATAGTCTATTATAAAATAGTGAAACTAGTGTCTTAATTAAGAATGTAGATAATGACATGGAGTTTACCATTCTATTTGATTAATTGATGCAAAAGTGAGCATACAAAAATAATGTGTTGTACACATGATCCCAAATATGATATTTCAGCATATGGATTTTAGATTTAATTGTAATAATCTATATCTGATTATCTAAAACTAAAATGGGAATGATCATGCCATGCATGATACACCCAACCTGAGAAAAATAGTATGATTTTATGAAAAACTGAGCAAAAATGATAATCTATAACTAAATCTATGCAATCCTAGACAATAACTACTATAATTTTCTATAAAATATAGATTTTTATATTTATATGGATATGAAATAGTAGCACCATACCTTAGATAATAACATTGTGGCTCTAGTGTAGACTTTTGGCACTAGTGTCCAACTATGTTATTTTTTGCCAAACTAACTCTGGTCTTTATCTAACTAGTTTCCACTATGTTTTATTAAAATTGGGCTCTATATGTTATGTATGATTGCTATAAAATATACTATGAGAGCATTTAGATGGCCTAATATTTGTGACAAACCTCTATGAATGTCCCCTATTTTGAGGGGATTTTTTGAACCTTTATAAGAATTATCCTAAAAATAAAAGCTTTGCATGATATGTGTTCACCTAATAATATATGATATCTACATAGTAAACCAATATAATGTGTATAAATCACATCAAAAGTTAATATAATATGAGTATAAGTTGTTAATATATGATGTATTTTATTACTAGCATTCACAATGCTATCAAGATAAATATAACAACGTGTTGGGTGAATATTTTGTCAGTCAGCTAACTGGTGACCAAAATAGTTCCTATCACCACAGCATAGGGAGATTGGTCATCTAATGTTTTAGGTTTACCACATCCAAAGGGGATAAATCTCTCCTCTCATCAAGGGGAGGTTTCTTGTTAAATATGCGGAGGCTATATACTATATATATAAGCAGAAAGTAAGACACAGGGGTGGAATGAACCATCCATCTCTCTTTTTTCAGAGATGATGCTAATAAATAGAGGAGAAATCCTGGGTGATTGGTGAAGGCACTTCTCTTCTTTCAGAAGTAACATTCAACCAAGAGCCAGATCCCTCCCTAGATAGTATAAATCCTGGTGAAGCGACAGAAGGCACTTCTCTTCTTTCAGAAGTGCTTGTTCTTGCAAACAACATGACTCTTTCTGGTAAAAAGTGACTAGTAACCGGGTCCGAAGTAACCAACAATCTATGATGTAACTCAAAGTCTCCACCTTGATTGCCCTAGAGTGAGGTATGAAGAACAATGGGCGCACAAATTCATCCCAAGGTCCTTTACATAGAAATAGAAAAGAAAAACACACACTAAAAACAATTATGTCAGCACAAAGTCTGAAAGTAACTGGTTTCGAGACACCTTCCTTATCACTTCCACTAGCTTTGCTTGTTAAATTAAATAAACAAGAACACATTCAAAATACAAACATAAGAATAATCTCCTAAAATGATACAAGCTATATATCACAAATTATGTGAATCACTTGCTTTCTCATTCAGATAAAATAATATGAAATACAATCTGAGCTCAAAGTCTCAGTATTCGCCTTTCAATTTGGGCAAAGTTTTGCTTCTGTATTTAGGAAGATCTCCTTAAAATGGTACAAGAGATTACATTATATAGAGGCTTGAGGGAGGCTTGGCACTTTGTCCCATAGAGTGACCCATTCGGTACATTCAATGCCTTGGATGCATTCTTAGTCTTGTCAAGAATGGCCATGCTAGAGCAAGATAGCTGCCTTAACTGTGATGCATCAATTCATCTCTAGTGCCTCCTCTCGAGTCTAAATCTCTCATTCCATCACCTACCTAGCTGTACAACTATCTATTCTACCTTTATCTTAAAGGGGACAAACAAGCTGCACTTTCAATGTTGGTAGGCCCCAAATATCTACCTAGCAAACTGTTTCACCCACTAGAAATAACTCCTACTAAGTTTCCCTCTTTGTCTCTTCCTCCTCTTGGGTCTGGCCTTAGGCTCTTTAAATGTATTTAGGTCGGTGCCTTGAGTCTGCTAGAATCAACAAACACTCAAAATGCAGCCGATTTGGCATTTGCGTGTCTTTCCTCTATTGAAGGTTAACAGCTAGCCAGTCACTCCAAATTTGATGCCTGTGGGCCTATTGGTCCTTTATTTCCTTCAGACAAAACGTCCAAAGGAATTCCTTCAGACAATTTGTCTGAAGGAAATCCTTTCCTTGGCTTCATGCATGCCTTTACATTGCGAGGTGATCCATCCTTTGACATGTGGCACCTTCTGATGAGCTTCAAAAAGGGACACATGGTAGCTTCTGCTACTTCTTAAGAACAAGGCATAATGGCTCAGCTGGTGACACTCGGTAGTATCTACTTGACTCATTTTGTTGCACACGTTTCTCTTCATAACTGAGGTCATCTTTGAACCTTTGAACCTGGCGTATTGAACTAATTGAACATTGAACCCATTGAACTGATGAAGCAAAATCGTTCAAGGTTCAATGGTTCAAGCTTTTGAGACTCGTTAAATGCTTAGGGCCATAGAACCTTTGGAATGGTTGAACTTTGAACTTTGTCAAATGCACCTAGCTCTTGTTGAAGATGTTAAACCTTTGAACCTACTAATCCTTTACTGAAAAAGCTTTGACAAAATGAGGAATTTGAAAGCCCTCAAATAAATTTTGAGAAGGGGAAGAGAGGAATTTTGGCCCTGCAAGTCCAAGAATAGCTCATATGTTGTTCCAAAAATGAGTGACATTTTTGGGGACCAACAGATGGCTCCAGTTGGGGAAATTTCTTTAGATGAAAACTTGGAATAGCTAAAGGGAGTAGAAACTAGAATCTCTGGTGCCTTGAAGTGTGCCATTGGGCTACAGAGTGATGCTACCCAAAAAGAAAGGCTCCAAAAAATGAAAATGAAAAGCACAAAATAGAACTAAAGACTATACAGATATACATATGTACAGATGATCTTGTCTGATGCCTCAAGATTTGAAGCACTCTAGATGCCGCCCACTATGAGACAGTGAAAATGGTGTGCCATCCTGATAAACTAGTAAGAAAGCATTTTGTCCCCAAAAATGGTGATGGGCGAATGGAACTCTCCACCAGGAAACCAATTTTTTGTGTCTTCCTCTTAGCTCTTTCTTCTTCTTGCCCCATGGCAGGATGTGGTCTTCAAACTAAAAACCATAACTCCTTGCTCTCTTCAAAAAGAGTTCCTTTTGCTGACTTTGGAGTACAGTAATATGGTCCACCACCATAGCTTGTTGTTCTACTAGTCTAGTCTAGCACATGCTTTGATTTTCAGCATCAAACTCCTGAAAAACCATTAACTCAGCATCTCCTTTGGTGTGAAGGAGTTTGATATCTTCATCTTAAGCAGTCTTCAATTTGAGCAACAAAGATTCACATCTAACTGTGTTGTTGGTGTTGTTGAACTACAACTTACATGAAGGAAAAATATCTCCTTGAGGAGATATCAACATAGTCCTAGCTCCAGCATTAGTGGAAGAATTACTGCCATCAGATTCTAGGATCCAAGCATCATCAGAAGTTGATCTTCTATCAAATTTATCTTCATGGGAGATGGAAGATCCTTCTTGATTTGTACTGTACCCTACCAATTTTTTTGATGCCTTATTTGGATGAAATCTTGGATTCCCAGCTACAGGACTTTCATCAGCTAGGACATGAGCATCCTATGTGGTCAAGAAGTAATTACCCCTGTCTGAAGGCTCAAATAGAATTTGAGTAGCAGGGGTTGACGTTTGGGTAACCACAATCTTTACCTCAGACAGGTCTGCACCTGGTTCTCCACCAATGTTTAATTGCTCAGGATTAGCTTGTAGGGATTCAAACTCAGTCATTTGAATTTTAGATTTCTTGACATGATCAATCATGGAAAATGACTAAGATGGACTTGGAAGAGAGGATGGGAGTTCATCCTTTTGGTTTTTGGGAGGGGGAGAACTAATCTACAAATTTAAAGTAGAAGGTGCAGAGATGTTGGATGTACTTACTTCTTTGGCAATCACCGAGTCTTTTGAATGGAAAGGAAGAGGGGTTCTCTACTTAACAATTGAAATCATTGGTTGGGGTCACTCCTCTATCTTCTCTTTGTCAGCCTACTGGGCTGACTGATTCTTGGACCTGGTGAATACTACGTATGATCCTTCGACTGCTTCACCTTCACTTATAAGTTCATCCTAGAAATTTAGGAAACCAATGTGGGAGTCACCAGCTGATTCTTTTAGATCCTCCTTGAAGAGATCAGTGCCATTTCTTGCTCAAACTTAGGTTGGAAATAGGAAACATGTTTTATTTCTAGATATCCAACTATTGAGTTGGTTGGAGGTGTTTCAAGGGTAAGGTTCCTCTGTGGGGGAGGAAGACGATTTGGTTACCCTTGACTTCTGGTAGTGTTGCCTTGATATGGCTGATTAGAAAATGTCCTCCTTATCATATCCTAATTAGGAAGAGAAGACATACTTTGGGTCATTTGCCTTTTCAAGGCTAGCAGTTCATTTGCCAGCTTTTACACCATTTGATCAGTGGTGGCTGAAGGTGGATACTCAGAAGATGAAGAGGATATACCTCTATTAGGATCTCTCCTTATCTTTCCTTCCAAGATAAGGTCATCTTCTAGCTCAGTAGCTAAGTCTTGAGTAGCCTCAAGGTATATGTGGCTAGCCTGTCTCAGCAAGAAACTCACTTCAAGCAGATGTGAGTTGATGAAGAAACACTTGAGATTTTGAGGTGTCAGCTAGGTGATCATGGGAATCCTGTGCCTCGGCTTGTTGAACCTGGCAATAAAATCCCTCATAGGCTCATGAGGTTCCTTCTTCATCTGAGTGAGCTAGGCTAGCAAAGCATGTGCATCCTCTGTAGGCTTGAACTTAGCTTCAAACTTGGCTTTAAGAGTATCCCAGTCAGTCACTGATCCAACTTGTAGATGGTAGAACCAGTCTACAACATCACCTTGTAGTGTCTCCAGAAAAATCTTGACTACCATGTCTTTAAATTCCACCCCTATCACACCACAAGCTATGTTGAAGGATGCAATGTGTTCATCAGGGTGAATTATCCCATCACCAAAGAATTTGGGGAAATTCTTTCTTGAACTACGTGGGAGTTTATGCAGAGGTGGATTTAAGTTGAGTGGGCCAAAAGAGTTACCCCAGGGGCCTCGAACTGCCGTGACTTAATTATTAAAAATAGGGATAACAAATCTGGGTGGAGTGGCCAGATTGCAAAATAAAAATGGAAAATAACTGGCCCTACTTCAGCTTGAGGCTTGAGGCTTCAAATAGTGCACTCTTTCCCAGCAGCTCTGGTTTTGTAGACCATATAAAATAACAAAAGTGGAGGAAGATGTTAAGGCTATAATGATAATGGGTAAGACACAAAATGAAGTCACCAGAGTCTATAATGGATAAGGGTTATAATGATTATGGGTAAGACACAGGTGATGTTTCAATCTGAAACTTGAGGTTCCAAATTGCACAAAATTACTGTGTCCCCAGTGGAGTCGCCAAAAACTGTTGGGTGAATATTTTGTTAGCCAGCTAACTGGTGACCAAAATAATTCCTATCACCATAGCATAGGGAGATTAGTCATCCAATGTTGTAGGTTTACCACATCCAAAGGGGACAAATATCTCCTCTCATCAAGGGGAGGTTCCTTGTTAAATATACAGAGGCTATATATGATATATATAAGCAAAAAGTAAGACACAGGAGTGGAATGAACCATCCATCTCTCTTTTTATAGAGATGATGCTAACAAATAGAGGAGAAATCTTGGGTGATTGGTGAAGGCACTTCTCTTCTTTTAGAAGTAACATTCATCCAAGAGCTAGATCCCTCCCTGGATAGTAGAAATCTTGGTGAAGCGACAAAAGGCACTTCTCTTCTTTCAGAAGTGCTTGTTCTTATAAATAGCAAGACTCTTTCTGGTAATAAGTGACTGGTAACCAGGTCTAAAGTAACCAACAATCTAAGATGTAGCTCAAAGTCTCCACCTTGATAGCCCTAAATTGAGGTACAAATAATAATGGGGGCACAAAGTCATCCCAAGGTCCTTTACATAGAAACAGAAAAGAAAAACACACACTGAAAACAATTATGTCAGCACAAAGTTTGAAAGTAACTGGTTTCAAGACACCTTCCTTATCACTTCCACTAGCTTTGCTTATTAAATTAAATAAACAAGAACACATTCAAAAGATAGACATAAGAACAATCTCCTAAAATGATACAAGTTATACAACACAAAGTCTGTGAATCACTTGCTTTCTCATTGAAATAAAATAATATGAAATACAATCTGAGCTCAAAGTCTCAGTATTCGCCTTTCAATTTGGGTAGAGTTTTGATTTTGTATTTGAGAAGATCTCCTTAAAATGGTACAGGAGATTACATTATATAGAGGCTTTAGGGAGGCTTGGCACTTTGTCCCATAGAGTGACCCATTCAGCGCATTCAATGCCTTAGACGCATTCTTGGTCTTGTCAAAAGGGCCACGCTAGAGCAGGGCAACTGCCTTAACTTTGATGCATCGATTCATCTCTAGTGCCTCTTCCCAAGTCTAAATCTCTCATTCCATCACCTTCCTAGATGTGCAATTGTCTATTCTACCTTTATCTTAAAGGGGACAAACATGCTATGCTTTCAATGTTGGCAGGCCCCAAATATCTACCTAGTGAACTATTTCACTCACTGGAAATAACTCCTACTGAGTTTCCCTCTTTATCTCTTCCTCCTCTTGGGTCTGGTCTTAGGCTCTTTGAATGAATTTGGGTCCGCACCTTGAGTCTGTTATAATCAATAGACACTTAAATGCAACCGATTTGGCATTCACATGGCTTTCCTCTATTGAATGTTAACGACTAGCTAGTCACTCCAAATTTGATGCTTGTGGACTTGTTGGTCCTTTATTTCCTTCAGACAAAACATTCAAAGGAATTCCTTTAGACAATTTATCTGAAGGAAATCCTTTCCTTGGCTTCATGCATGCCTTTGCATTATGAGGTGCTCCATCCTTTGACATGTGGCGCCTTCCACCGCTTCAAACAAGTGATATGTGGCATCTTTCATTGAATCTTACCAGGGACACATGGCATCATCTACCTTTTTGAGCCTTTGTGACATCACAGATATGTTTGGGGCTCAATCGAGCTCTCGTAGACAATGACACTTGTCGACCTCTGCTACTCTCTACATGGGACACGTGGCACACTCCACTGCTCTTAGGAAAATAAAGTAAAACCTTCCACGGTTGCCACTTGTCACCCTTTGTAGAGTTCTGGCAGAAGCTTTGTCAAAAGAGAACCTGTAACAGTCACATGGATGCAGACACATGGCAACTTCAGCTTCATTTAGTTACTCACCCCCGAGCCCACCATGGTCTTTACTCAATATAGTGGAATGGAAGGAAGGAAATGTAGATGTTGACACATGGTGGCTTCTGACAAGCTTTAAAAAGGGACACATGGCAGCTTCCATTACTTCTTAGGAACAAGGTATAATGGCTCGGCTAGCGACACTTGGCAATATCTACTTAACTCTTTCTATTGCACGCATTTCTCTTCATAACTGAGGCCATCTTTGAACCTTTGAACCCAGCGCATTGAACTGATTGAACATTGAACCCATTGAACTGATGAACCAAAATGGTTCAAGGTTCAACAGTTCAAGCTTTTGAGACTCGTTAAATGCTTGGGGCCACGGAACCTTTGGAATGGTTTAACTTTGAACTTTGTCAAATGCGCCTAGCTCATGTTGAAGATGTTGAACCTTTGAACCTGGTAATCCCTTTGCTGAAAAAGCTTTAAAAAAATGAGGAATTTGAAATCCCTCGAATAAATTTTGAGAAGGGGAAGAGAGGAATTTTGGCCCTGCAAGTCCAAGAATAGGTCATATGTTGTTCCAAAAATGAGTGACATTTTTGGGGACAAACAAAATGTAAGCATGTGTGTGGATAGAAAATATGAGTAACGACCTAGGGGATGGGGCATGATGTCCATCAAAGCACCCAAAGAGGAAGGGGAGATGCATGAGTTCTCTCATGTCATCTAAAAATGGAGTGTGTAAAAATCAAGATACAAGTGTCATAACCATGATGCATACATGAAGATTTACATACAACACAAATGAGGCACACAAAGTAGGCCAAGGGGCCATAATACAAGGGACATGGGCACATATCACTAAATTTGAGAAAACAAGATATATAAATACATGTTCAAATGTTCACATACACAAATAGCAATAAATTTACCTTGGAGACACATGGAAGGACATTTTCAAATGTCTACATACACATCAAGAAAGCACACAAAAAAACATGGGCACATGTCCAAAACCTACATACAATGAAAGGAAGTGGCACAAATCCATAAAACAAAGTCATATTCAAATTCCCTAGAATAGATGTATAATCATAGAGATAATCAAGTCTAAACTAGTAAATATGTAAATGAAAGTATGCATGAGCATGTGGTACAAATTTCTATAAGAGCAAATATGTACATAAACTGAGTCTAGAGTAATAGTATTGGATAAAAATTATGTATAGTGTAGGATGATTGATATAAATATATATATATATATATATATATGATGCTAAATCTATGATATAGAGTATAGAAAGATGTAAGATGGCAATCATAACTATGTATAGGATGCCCCCAAATGAGTGAATGTGTCAAATGAGGAACTTGTATATGTACCCCTAGTGGGTAGATAGTATCAAATCTAGATATGTGTGGTGAACCTAAGTCTTATAGTAATTTTAAAACACTCTAAAAGAATAAGTGAATCATGTATGTATGATAAAATCAATTACACTAATAGAGATAGCATATGTAATACCTAAAAAGTATAAGAAATGTAAACATGAAAATGCATACAATCTCTAATTCTTATTTTCTAAGAAAATAACTGAATGTTTTTGTGTTTTTGACATATTATATTATTTTTCATATTTTATGGATATAAGCTATGTAATAACAACATGAAAATTAAACTATGTATAAGGAGCAAAAATGAATGAAACTATGTACAAGTAAATGCTAGAAATAAATGAGGTAATGTACAAATGAAGTGTAATGTCTCTATAGACCTAAGAGCACATCCATGGGATCTAGATAATCAAATGGTAGATTTGGTGGGAGGTCTTCCAATGTCAGATATTGAATATGCATAAACTCATATAAATCATCATCATTTTGATCATCATACCATGATATTTTTATAAGTGTATCTTTATCCTTGGTGTTAGTCTAGACTTTATGAATCCAAATAGCATGTTTCTTTATTATGTAATAAGCTTCTCATTTAGTCCCAAGAAAAACCACATTAGACTGTAGGGTATCGATATGAAATATGTGATTCTCATATGAGTCATCATGTAAAATGTGAACAATGTGTCCCTCATGACTAAAAGTCTAGCATTTATATGTGCGATGAACTATGGAATTCATTATTTGTAACCATGTATAGCCAAGGGTAACATGTATATGAGTGCATATGCTTATGATGAATAGTAATGCATTGGTTACCTTTGGGACACATGAAATTATTAGTGTGATATGTCATAAGTAATCTTGATAATGTATAGCATGTTTTAGCTCACTCCCTTGATTTCCTATGTGTTGTAATAATGCCAATATATAAGTGTTAGGATTTAAATCCTCATCTATAGCAACATGAGGGATGTATTGGTCTTGGATGAAAACTCAGATTGATCATTCCATGAATATTTGTATCGATGAAGATTCTATCATGGTGATTATACTAGTGGAGGTGAAGGTTTCATAATTTGAATAGTGCCCTAAGCCTTAAAATTATTCAAGTTATGTAGTTATGTTGAGCATGTATCTATATCATGTAATGTAAGCCTTTGAAAATGAGAAAAAGGTCTACCATATCTTTGTGACAATTTGTTGACAAATATGTGATGAACTATGGGTAATGCCATCAATATTTTATCAAGTAATATCTATAGAATATGATGTGGCCTATCATGTGAAATACCTACCTAAATCCATATAAATGGGTCAAGATTCATAGATGTAACCATATGCTTGAGTGTATGGAAGAATATGACTTTGACTATAACTGAGTGGTTGGGCCTATAATTGTAGGACTATGAACTAGTAGTGCTTCTTATGTGGGAAAAGGCATGAGTGCCTTAGAATCATCTATATACTCTCTATGGCTAACTAGTGTAAATATCAATCCACAAAAGTAATCATCAATGTCAATGGGTGTTGGATCATCCTCTATGGTGTCCTAGGAATTTGTATAGAGTTTCATATATATATATATATATATATATACACATATATATATATATATATACACATATATATATATACACACATATATATATATACATATATATATATATATATACATATATTATATATATATATATATGTATATATATATATGTATATATATATATATGTATATATATATATATATATGTATATATATATATATATGTATATATATATGTATATATATATACTTCCTTTAAATTAATAATTAATGGTAACTATGCTATGAGAATTTCATTATCCATTATGGGTGGGGATAATTGGGATATAAAAGGTTCCTCTTACATCATGGGTGAAGGTAATTGTGTTGTATAAGGTCCTCCTCCATCATGGGTGAAGTTAATTGTGCTATAGGAGGATATATAATGGGTGTATGAATAGTGGTGCTAGATTCCCCAACCTCATATGTATAAGATCCTCCTCCATCATAATCTTGTGAGGTGGGAAATATATGATAACATGAGGTATATCATTTAAAGATGTACTTGAGGTGGTATGTTTGGTGACTCTGCAATATCTGAATGGTTTATTATTTGTTGGACAAGTGTATAAGTATCCATAATGTAAAAACTAGATGCATCTATGTTAGGTAGAAGGTACATCCTCCAAAATATGTATCCAAGGTCTTCCAATGAATAGGTTGTAGTGAAAATGATTAGGCATCACTTAAAACTATGTAGATAGGGTTTTTGTCCCAACCATAATATCCGATATAATATAACACAATGCCTATTTAGGAATGTCATAAAACCTCTAATGTTATTATATGTCTTCTGAATGGATGCTATTTCAACTTCCATAGTCTATATAAATGTGATGTTTCATATGTTAAGTCTTGAAACACTAGCAATTATAACTCATTTGATAGCAGTCATCTTGGTTTGTAACTAAATGAAGAGTGGCAGATTCTCATCAATAACTGGTTATGAGGGAAAACCCTCATTAGCAAAAGATAAAACATCCTTATTGTCCTTAATAGTGTTCATCATAGATGAAAAATAAGTTGGCTTTGTATCACAAGGCAAATATGTATAATTGAGTGTTTGAAAAAGAATATCTTTGAAATTTTTTCCATTTGGAGTAATTCAAATATAAAAATCTTAGCTAGTGTATATAAATTGATCCATAATATCAAATGTTTTATGCTAATCCCTAGGTCCCCTATCATGTTTTGGGGATGAAGAGAGATGTTTATATTATGTTATTCATGTATAGGTTGAGGAGGCATCATGTTCCTTCTAGTAATAGATCAAACCATATGTCGTACTATTTGTAGAGGGTGGTTAGTAGAGGTGGGATATGAGTGAAGGATGTAGAATAAAAGGAGTCCTCTAAGCTCTCTATCATCGAGTAGTAATCAAATTGTATTCAAAGTGATCCATGTAATAATGATCCTCATAGAAGTGGGACACAAGAGAGGGTGGACCAATGTGTGACATAAGTTGATTTCTAACATGGTCCAAGAGAGGACTGACATACATGTGCATCTTCTTATAAATGGTAGGTAATAGGCATGCAAGACAAACCACAAGACTTTTTACCAAGAGTTAGAAAATGATATCCATCATGATAATCATGATGAAAGGTTTTAAACTGAAAACTAAGTATATTTTGAAAATAAGAAGAGAAAACGTAATGGGGTACTAGGGTTTGAAACAATGTGCTCAGAGTAAAGTGGGTTCACTAAATGATTTAACTTTTAAGGGTTATGGAGTTTAATCCTTGGGTTGTTAAAGGGTCTGAGTATAGTAAATCAGGGTATAAGCATACAATAAATATAACCATTGATTTTTGAAATAAATGAGATAATCTGATATTTCTAATAATAATAATGAATGACACAAATGAATACTTATCTAGAAACTATCTAAGATGAAGGATTTGGGAGTTGAAAACTGGTATAGAAGCTAATCTGAGTGTCATAAATTGGATCCAAGTATTAGAAACTCTCCTAGATAATAGTGTTGTACCTTAGATAGTAGTGTTTTGGTGTTAATGACTACTTTTATAACTAATGTTCTCTATACAAGAACTATTTTGCACTTCTGAAAGCACCTATGTCTAAGTCTACCAAGCCTATTCCTATGTGGATACACCTTGCTTTGTTATCTATAACCTTTTTTTATTGATTTTGTATGCAAACCCTATGCCTCCAAGTGATTATAGCATTCGATTGGCATAAGTAGTAAAAGTGTAATGTTAGTTTGGTACGTTAGACATCTTCACACCCTACTATGATAAGAGTTTCCTACATACTAATACTCTAAGGAGGTATCAAGCCTGATGTAGTTATCCCCACCTAAGTGTTGGTGCAAGTGCAAGTGAATATAGTATGAATGCTATTTTAAGTGCTTTGAGTGAGGCTTGAGACCCAAAATCTATGTATTCTGAGCTGAGGAGGGTTGTGGATGATTGTCTTCATAAGTAGGGTAGAATAGGGATTAATAACCTTGATTGTTTACAATTTGTTTTGAGTTTGTTTATGTGTATTTGTATTCAATTTTCATCTACTGAATAAAGGGCTAAAATTCATGTACTTATATTGATCTGGTGTTTGTGTTGTGTTTTAGATAGGTCTAGACTCACCCTAGGTATCTTTAGAATTGAAAATATATTTGTCGGGGTTAAAAATATGGAAAAGGACAATAACACCCAATTGGGACAATAACATTATGGCTCTAGTGTCCAAATATGGCACTAATGTCTAGGTGGCAAAACCTAAGGCACTAGGGTCCTATATGCCTAAGGGAGGGTCTGAGACTTATTTTGAGATATTTATGGATGTGTAAGGTCTGCATGAAAGTTGGATAAGTGTCTAAATAGGCCCTAATATAGATCTAGGGCTAATTTAGGGATGGGTGATCTCAATTAACACTCTTACCACTCAAGTGACATTTTATATGAATACATAATCATGTGGTAAATATATGTTAATATTATGACATTATGGTTCAAGAGTAGCATCATGTAAAGATAAGCATGAGGACAAAATAAGAACAATATCAAAAAATGTGTGAAAAGGAATGACATTGATTTCAATCATAGCTTGTGATGTGCTAAAAGAAGAGGAAAAAAGTGCATCCTCATTAGTTGACAAGGGGGAATATCCATGACATGTAGGCTTAATATCCACTATTTTTTAAGGAGAAGAGATGACAACATTATTATTAGTATTCCTTCTAGATATTGAATATTTATTTGAAATTTCTTTATTAAGAAATCACTTTCTAAAAATACTTTGATCTTGATTTGATGGTTACTTTGTTTTTTTTTTTTTTTTTTAAATTTGAATTCAATTTTTTATTCTATATTATTATGTAATGAATAATATGCATACTAATAATATTCTAGAATTAAATTTATTTTTATGGAATCATGTTCCCAAGTCGCATCAATATTCAATTGTGTATTCAATACTACATCATCAAAGATATGCTTCTTCCATAAGTTTTTGCTTATTATGATTTTTAAATCTAAAATCATAAGTAAAAGACATTACATGAGTTAAGAATAAGAAAGGTTGACTAACCATAATATATACAATGGAGATAATTGCAATGAATAAAATGCTTATATTTAATAATAAATATAGCATGTTAAATGTATATAATGAATATGAATATAATAAAATATGAATCAAGTGATGGTAATGAATAGAAATATAGTACAATAAAAAAATCAAGGTATAAAGGTGATCTAGGAAAGGGTTTGAGTGTTATTTAGGCTCTCAATTATAATTTCTCATTCATTGATTACTATTAGCCCAATATTTTAGAGCACTAACTACAAAGGTAGAACCATGATTTTAGCCCACTAACCTTAGTTTTGATGGTCCAGTGAGATTAACATTCTTGGGTGATATGCTCCTTTATAGTGCACCATAAACTACATGGCTAAAAGAGGCTTCCTGTAGCATAAACAAGGGATCTTAGGAATTTTTTATATACCTCAAGGAAAGTGGAAACTAAAGTCTATGTTTAGTTTTCTACTATGCCTATGAGCATTGAGGTAAAATCCTCATGCCATGATGTTTGTAAACATAACACCATACAATCCTTCATGATACTCAATAATTAGTTTTAAAATTATTGGAACATAATTTATAAAACGAATGAAAAATAAAGAAAAAAAATTGAAATGTTTTTATGTATAGAGATCAATAAAAATTCAACCCATGATAAAAAGAAAGAGCTTCAATTCTAGATTTATCGAAGGTGACAAAACAAAATTCTTCAGTGGAAGATTAAATCTAAGGTCCAAGAAGTTGAATAGTTGTGTGTCAGATTGTATCCAAGGTTGAAGGCTATTTTCTTTCAGTGTTATAAATTTACATAAATTTGAAAGAAATCTTAGGAAAAAAATCAAACAATCAACAAACATATGTTCTAAAAAACATAGGGGGTCAATAGAATATTTAACCCTTTTAATTTAATATAAATTAAACTATTGAAATTAGATTGATAATATATATTGAGATAATATTAAAATACAATATGATAAATAATTTATAGAAATCATAAACTTGTTAAAAATATTTAAAGAGCCTAAATATACACAAACATTCATAAAATATATTAAATGCTTACTTCACGGGCTTACTGTAACTAAAAATTATGTAAAATGACCTGTAAACATAGTCTTGTTAGAAAATAGTAATTTACAATTTGCTAGAAAATGTCCTCAAGAGGTGGATAGGGGTAGACTAAAATGTGCTCTTATGACTATGACCACATCTTGGTTGACTGTGTGCCTAATTTTTACATATGGGTATGTGTGACAACTTGCAAGTTGATTGAAAAATTATGTGTTTTGTGTTTTCTTGTGGAATACCTAGAAAAAAAATTAAACCCTTGATTCCTACATAATAAGCATGTTTAATATGAAATACAATAGGGGTAATTAGGTAAGGATAATAGTTGAGTTGGGTTTACAAACCTTACGTAACTGAGCATTGCCTACATAGTCCAAATAGGCCTCAAGATGATGTATTTATCCCTCCTAGGGTGATTGTGTGATTCATGATTATAAAAATAGATGGTTATATCTATAATATTGTTTTAAATGATTGATAATCGATTATCTTGACCTACAATAATTAATACTCAAACTTGGCCTATGACTATTAGAATGCTTTAAAATTGAAATTGGAAGTAGTGCTCTTTTTCTCAGTGGGTAGTGTGATTCCTAGAGAGATTCAATAGGGGTGAAATGAGTGGCCTTAATGTGATTTTATAAGATAATATTTGGAAATATTTTGATAATTGACTTTACCAGACATGTATAGATTTGTTATGAATTGTATCAATTCAAAAAAGTGATCGTTGGAGCATGAGGGATGAGGTTGCATTATGGAACAAAGTTATATTGTGCCCTTGTCTGACTATAACAAACTTTTCCTAAAATATTAGAGACAATTAATATAAGTCTGACAAGATCCTATGGGATAAATAGGGATGAATATTTCTAAAATATGGATCTTTGTATGATATTTTTAGTCCTTATAAGATAGTGAAGGCTCTCTTATAGATTGTGAATTAGCAAAATAGAAAATAGACCATGTAAGGGTAAATATGCCAAAAATAAACATTATCAAGTACTTAATGATTAATTTTTTTTCTACACATCCACATATTCCTCCACAAATTCATATTCAACTTCATCTACAACCTCACCCATAACATCATTTGAAATGACTTTTATAGCCTCATCCAAAACCTTATCCACAACATCATTTTCAACCTCTTACATAACCTTATACATATTATTAGCTCCAAATACATTAAAATCTCATCTATTTCATCATCCATAGCCTAATTTGTAGCCTCAATCATACTATTAATGAAAAATCCTTCATAGCCTCTTCCATAGCATCATCTATAACATTTATAAAAATCTGGAGAGACTTAATTTTTTTAAATTAAAAATTTTAAATATTATTTAGTTTAAATTTATTATAAATCAATTAAATACAATTTTATAACAAGCTTGGTTCCCTCAAGATTTCAAAACTGATATATGTACACATATCATGGAAACAACAAAGGGTGATAAAAATAAGTTTGATTAGACTATTGCAGTAAAGGATATTTTTGATTATTTTAAAAAAGAGTAACATAAGAACCATTTTTGGAATTTATGTATTTAAAAAATATATTTCATGTTAAATTTGATATTAATTAGATATCCATAAGAGATGTACTAAGTCCATAAGGTAAGGCCATTACTTACATTAGTGAGACATTGAAAGAATCTAAGAGAAAGTATTAAATTTATGATCATTAATTATATGAAATGGTAGAATATCTCCATAAGTAAAGGAATTTTTGTCCAAAGAGTCCATTTTTTACATGAATATATATTATTGTAGTTCATAAAAAATATAATATATTTTAAATCAAAATCACATATGTCGGGTTGAGGTTATTCATATTTATTCACTTATTTTGAATCATAAGATCCTTAAGTCAAAAAAGGTTCTAGATGCTTTGAGCATAAAAGTATAAATATTTGTTTTTATTCAATGTATGAGTTAAATAAAGTGTAGAATTATTTGGGTTTGACTCAATAAAGAGGCATATGAAAAGGATTTTTATTTATAATATTCAAGAGAAACATGCATAAATCCAAAAACATGGATCAAACTCCATGGTTAGATTATTTTTTATAAGATGTTTTTTTCTCAAGGGATATTAGTTGTCAATATTGAAGGGAGAATTTGTAAAATGAGAAACATAGTAGAGATTGTGTTGGTAATTTTGGTTTTGAGAAAATATTGGTGTAATTGAGTGAGATTTACTATTAGCTAAGAATGAGTGTGAATGTTAAGAATTTTGTTCAAGTATGTATATTTTTTAAGCATGCTAATAAAAAAATTAAAACTCAAATTTGTATCAACATTTACCAATTTTGGATAGGCCATGGGAAGACATAAGCATGTATTTTTTTCTTTGGGATTACAATAGCCAAAGAGATAATGATGTATATATGTATGTATGTAATTGAGTTAAATTTAATATTAGATAAGAATGAGTGTGAATGTCAAGAATTTCATTAAAGGATGTATAATTTCAAACATTATAAAAAAACAAATCACAACTAAAGTTTGTATCAATGTTTACCAATTTTGGAGAGGCCATAGGAAGACATGAGCATGGATTTGTTTGTTTATCATCTATTAGCCAAAGATGTGTGTGTGTGTGTGTGTGTGTGTGTGTGTGTGTGTGTGTGTGTGTGTGTGTGTGTGTGTGTGTGTGTGTGTGTGTGTGTGTGTGTGTGTGTGTGTGAATATTTATACCAATATGACACATGTCATACTGTGTAGGAAGGCAAGTGATGAAAAACATGTCAAGAATTTTTTTCTCAAAAAAATAGTGATACTACATGGGTTACAAAGGAGAATTATATTATATAGGGATATAAGGTTTGTTCATAAATTTTGAAGGACATTGAAGAGAAAATTTGGTTGCACAATTAGATTTTAATTTGATATATCATCCTTAGACAAATGGAAAAATGGAAGTGGTGAATCAAAGTCTTGGTAATTTACTAAGATGCATGGATTTAAGTAAGTTTTAAAAATAGATTTTATATTATCACAAGTTGAGGTTTCACACACTAAATTAGTGAAAAAAATAAATATAATGAGTATTTTAAAATTGTGTTTAGTTTCAATCCTATAAGATATCACAAGTTGTTAATTACAATGGATATAACAAGGAGAAATGAAGTGTAATATTATGCACCTAAAAGTACCAATAAATTAATGCTATACCCTCATTCCTAACCCTCATCGGAAAGAGAACAAC
The DNA here is from genome assembly GCA_037957365.1 of Torreya grandis. Lineage (NCBI taxonomy): Eukaryota > Viridiplantae > Streptophyta > Pinopsida > Cupressales > Taxaceae > Torreya > Torreya grandis. The sequence goes on from JARHVA010005660.1 coordinate 615,732, forward strand.
GCCTTTGGAAAGAAACAAAATAAAATTACCAAGCACCCATGCAAAACATCTTTACAACTAACAAAAAATTATCATTAAAAAAATTAGATGAGAACATAATAATTTAAAATTATATATTAGATATCAAACTATAGATAATTTTATTCCATACATTGATTGTCTCCTTAACACAATAAATTAACTAGCACTTCAACAAGATGATCTAGTTTTCATGCTATAAAGGGACAATAATTCCTTTGCATAAGAATATCATGATATAAAATGTATACATATAGGCTTGTGAAACCAATGAATTTATGTCAAAGATGAGTGCAAACCTATATGTAAACCTAAAAGGAAGATGAATCTTTGTCAAAACTAAATAATGAAAAATATTCTAAGTATTGGTATTTAATGTGACTATGTATGCACTTAAGTTTCCTACATATATACTTATGCACACATTCATAAGTGTAATTAGGGATACTATAGGTCACTCAAAAACCTAAAGATTAAATTTGCCGAAGTTGGAAAATAGATATAAAATCCTTATTTGGATTAAGGGTCACTAGATAATATAAGGATAATTATATTCAAAACAAATATAGGTCTCATTACAATATATAAAATAAATGGGCCCACTATTATAATGTCACCCTAATATCAATGTGGCCATAAATCTACAAAATGGGGTGTCCAAAAATTTATTTAAATATAACTTCACAATGAGTTACCAAAGTGAAAATTTTAATCTATATAGATATTGAGGAAGTGTCCACCGAGTAGGGAATCATATACTCATAATGTCCACATGACCTATGGGAAAATATACTACTAAAATCCCATTTACATTGCAGATGTGATCCTAAAATTACATCTGAACACATGAAATCACTTATCTGCAAACTTTCATAGTATCATGGCATTCACATATAAAATCAATGTCACCTTCAAGGTGAATACATTAGTGGGTTTCAAGGGTTCACCATGCCCACAAGGCAACAAAGTTATTGAATAAATTTTCATTTACATGCCCACATCATAGTATTTAGGAATGCACATCACCCCATGAAACAAGGACTTGTCATGATAGATAGTGAGCAAGGCTAATGGCCTTCGATGGACCTTTAACATGATATGATGTGGTATAATCTCTAAGGAGTTTAAAATTTCACTCAAGTCATAATTCACTCAAAGCTTATAAAAAATATGCCATGAGTGTGGTACGAGGATTGTCACCTCCTCATAGACTATTTGTGCCCTGACCATAAGACATAAATTATCTCGATGATGAGTCCATGATAAGACTCATTATATCTAAGTAGTATTCTCATTTTTCTCCTAATAACCTTATTTTAAGTGGATTTAGATGCTCATAATAGGGTTTATTACTAATTTAAAGTAAAGAATGAGTAAAGGAAGTGGATTTAGATGCTCATAATAGGATTCATAACTAATTTAAAGTAGAGAATGAGTTATTTATCTTGATTATATTGTGTAAGTTATTATTATCTATTTTAACCACTATGTTCTAATAAATACATGGAAAAGATACCAATTTTGTATGTATAAGTCAAAATTAAATATTATATTCAAAATCAGATGTTTTTGGCAATCAAATAATTACTAAGGATCAATTTTGAAGAACATTGTATCACTATAGAATCTACAAAACAGCTTACCAGACCTTTAGTCTAGCTTCAGAGATCCTCATATTAGCTCTAGAAGTCACTAGTCTAGCTTTAGAGGTCACCAAACTAGCTCTAAAGATATCCAATCATCCTACAAGATCACTAGAAGGATATACATGCTTGCTACAAAGATGTATATATGAAATATAAATAAGTTAAAGACATCTTTTGAAACACTTTAAATGATAAATATAAAATTTCCATAAATTGTGTGTGTGTGTGTGTGTGTGTGTGTGTGTGTATTAATGGAATTTTATCACAAATAAAATGTAAATACTATGTTTTGCTCTACTAACTAAATGAGAGTATGATGGTTATAACTACCAAGGAAGTGTAACCCATTCACTAGCAGCAAACCAGGAATCATGCAAGAACAAGAATACAATGTTTTCCACCTGCTTTCCTTAGAATGTGGAAAGGATGTTGTTATTATGCTGCTATGGAATAAAATAATATTTTATTTGGGATATAATATTGTTAGTTTTTAATCTATCCTCTCCCATTTTTTGTAATGTTGGAAATATTTAGCATTAACATATTGTTTATTAGTCAATATATTGTTGTAAGTGATTTGGTAAACAAATCACTTATTTTATGAGAGTGGTTTATGAAAATTTAATAGGCCTTCAATAATATAGGAGATACATAGCCTATTTATTTATAAAGTATTTTTATTGACTAATTTGAATGATTGTGATTGACCAGAATCATGTTTATGCGTATTTGAGCCATCGACTCTTTTCCATTATGGGTTAAAACCTATAAATAGTATCAGATCAGGTTGTTTAGGCTTCTCTGAGCATTGTTTCTTCGCTCTCTCATCATTTTATTCAACACGATTCAATGACCAAGCAATGCAGACCACTTAAAAATGTCATTGCTCTATTTTTTCATAGATCTTGCATACTACCAATACTTGACCAATGAAGACCACATGTGACCCTATTGGTATTCACCATCTCCTTGCATCCCACTCCTCTCCATCTTGTTCATGCTCTTTGCAATTTTCAACTCCATGCTATTCATAGTTACATTCAAAAAAGGTGTAAAATAGCTCAACAAAAATCATTACATTTTTTTTAGTTTTTGATAAAATTTAATGATTTAAATTGATATGGAAATATAAGATATAGAAGAACAAAACCCAGAAATGGTTTGAATAAATTTTACAAATTAAAATATTTGTTCATCACTAAAAATGAGGGACGTGAAGGTTTTTAATAGTTATGAATATATTTCAGATTTGCAGTGATTTTCTTTTGCTATGGATCAGCATAGCTCCGTTTTGTGTTGCATTAATAGTTCTAGACTCGATATCTCCCTACCTTGTCATCCTCTCCTCACTATTTTTCATCATAATCTACTCAGTAACGATTCTCTTCATCGTGGTTTTGTTCTTGGTTCTTGGTTTTGATTTTAATTAGTTTTTTTAGTTTTATGTTTTAATTTCTTTTTTACATATTTTTAATTTTATGTACTTTTTTATTTCATTGTTATTAAGTTTTATTAATGTCTTTCTTTTTAAAGTTTATAATAGCACAATATTACTGGGTTCGTTTTAAAAAATTATATTCTTTTTATTCATAATTTTGTATATTCTTTAAATTATGGTCTAAAGGTGGGTTTATTAATTATTTAATTTGCTTTTGGTATTCAAGGATTTTTTATTTTATTTTTTTAATATGAAGATATTTTATTTAAAAATAGTTGCTCGAAATTAAGTCTCAATGTTATTTTATACTTTGGTGTTATTCTAAACCAAAGGCATTTGTTTCATTTGTCAAATTCATAGTTCTTTTATGTTAATAGGGTGTTTTTTTATTAAAGTTAATAAATATATTGCGTCAATCAAGTTTTTTTACATATTGTTAGTTTATCTAAATAAATATTTATTATTTAGATTTTTTAGTATATTTTTTTTAGGTTTTTATATTATTTTGTTATATGTGTTTAATTTTTTATATTTAGTTTTTTAATAATTTTTTTATTTTTAAAATTAGTTAGAGTTTTATTATATTTTTTAAAGGTTATAAGTGAGTCATTTGATTTAAGTTTGTTGTTATATTCATTTGTTTGTTTGTTTGTTTAAGTGTTTGTCGTATTTTTATCAAAAGTTTTAAATAAATATTTGAAAGATATATTTTTTTTTAAAAATGTACGACAATGCTCATGTGTATAATAGATTCTTTCTAATGTAATAAATCTCATCTCTAATGTAATAAATATATCTGGATGCATTATCAGGTGAACTTAATGTCTAACTTGTAAGGGGATAATATTAGCTAGACCATGTAGCTTCTCTCCCCATGTTCACACTAATGGGGGGAATGTTGGAAATATTTAGAGTGAACATATTGTTTATTAATAAATATATTGTTTAGGTGATTTGGTAAAAGAAATCATGTAAAGATATTGAGAGATTGTAGGTTGTGTGTAATATAGTGAGTTGTTAGAACAACTCGCTTATTTTAGGAGAGTAGTTTATGGAGATTTAATAGGTCTCCAATAATATAGGAGATACATGGCTTGTTTATTTGTAAAGCATTTTATTGATTAATTCAAATGATTATGATTGTCCAGAATCATGCTTCTATATATTTAAGCCTTCAACTCTTCTCCATTATGAACTAAAACCTATCATGTAAATGTTGTGATATATAAAAAATGTCCCTTTGATGATAGAGAGAATAGATAATTAAGAAGTGATTAATCTAAATATTACCATTTCTAGCATTGTAAACAAATTTCTATATTAATGAGGAGTTGAGTTCATGATTTTTTTTCCAATATTAATAGTTTTTAATCCTATTTTGAAGAGGATCAAGGGCCCACTCATCCAAATAAGATGGATATATTTTGTATTTATGTATTTATTAGACATTATTATGTGTTTTGAGTTTGTTATCCATTTCAATGCAAAGTACTAGATTTTGTGTTTAACCTACAAGCTTGTGTTTATGTGTATACTTACCTTCAAAAAACTATTTTCAAACATTTCCATTTCAAGCACTTAATTTCTAAAAAAATCATTTCCTACAAACTAGATTAAAAATGGTGTTTTACATTCATGCAATTTTAATTCAAACAAATTAGACTAGTAATGTGAAATTTTAATTCAACAAGTAGTGTATTTTATTTCAAAAGAATTAAATTGAATTCAATAAAAGCATATTATATAAAAATGGATTACATGATCCAAAAATTACCTTCAAAACAAGACTGTTAGTTATAAAATTTTGCATATCCTATTATAGACAATCTTTGGACACCATCTAGATTGACATGACATATATCAACTAAATGAAAAGGACACAATGACCCTCATCATTTTTAGCACCATTTCTAGGGACTTTTTAAGTGTTAATAAAGTGTAAATAATTTAAACTAACAATTGAATAAATAATAATTGTCATAATTCAAGAAAAATTTATGAAAAAATAAAGAGATTCAAAAGGAAGAATTATTCCCAATAACTCCCAATAAAAAATCATAAGCATCAATAGCTCACATGGAAAAAATTAGATAGAAAAACTCAGGGAAATAATTTCTTAGGGAACTTCACAACATTGAATAAGAATCATCATTCCCATCACTTGAACCTTGGGATAAATCACTAGAAGTGAGGACATATTTTCAGAGAAAGCACTTTAGTCTAAAGTAACTTGTAAAACAAAGATTTGATACATAATATCAATTACTAGACTTTAAACCACTTTAGATAAGCCCCCACCACTGAGGAGGAATATTTAAAATATTCACTTGGAAGAAATGGGATATAATATAGAAAAAATAGTTAACCATGAAGATAGGGTTGAAGCAAGAAGAGATCCTCTAGTAGGAAGAACCTTTACCTATCCTATTATCCTAGATCTAGATGAGAATGATCTAATGAAGAACACATACCCATCTATAATACATAATTTAAGGGAAATGTCAATAGATTATCTTGATGAATTCTTGTTTGAGTTCAATATATTATGTCATACCTCTAAATAAAAAATTGATAATAAAAAGTTGAAATTGTTTCCTTCAACACTCAAGAATTTAGTTATGAGGGGTTTTATGGGGATAAAACCATACTCCATCCACACATGGGATGCAATGTAAATATAATTATTGGACAAATATCATGATAATTATAGGGTACATGATAGAAAGGATGAATTATTTTATATAAAACAAAAATAAGATGAAAACATGGAAGACTATCTTGATTGTTTCCTCTTTTTCCTTAGAAGGTAAAGATATGAATTGGATGAAAAATTAGAAAAACAATTTTCTTAAAAGTAATAGATGATGATGCTCGAGAATCCTTGAACTTGATGGTAAAAGGTGGTGCAAATAAACTTGGCCTCAATGATATTACTAAATTATGTAGGAATTATTCAAGGATAAAGGATAGTATTAGGAAACTAAAAACATAAAAAGGAAGCAATGAGGTAAATTAGTTTATGGAGGAGTTTTAAAATATTAAAATAATGATCTTGGTACACCTAACCACCATTTTATATGGGATAAAATAAAAATATAATGATTTTACTATACCTTTCATTATGTATTACCCAAAATGTATGTTGAAACATGCCCTCCAAGACTGTCCTCTTAACAAAACAAATATGTGTGGTCTTTATGATGAAAATGATCATGAGAAGATAAATTATAGTCTCTTTTTTCTCATAAATAATCAACTAAAACAAATTACAAAACCTATGGAAGATCTCAATTATGTCTTACAAAGACATGAGAAAATTCTCTCTTAACATCACAATCTAAATTGGTTTGTTCTTAAAACTCCTTACAATCCATGGGTGATGTTATGGGTTGGACCAACACTTAAACAGTAGTGGGGAACACTAGATTGGTCTCCACAATCGTGGATAACACAATAACCCTAGGTGTCAAAGAAAATTCAACCACCATGGGTTCATCAATAAAATTAGGCACGAGTAACCCCAATCAATATTTACTCAACAAAAGATATTCTCACCTCAATAGGCTTTGATGCCTGCTCCTACTATCTATCCTCAACAATTTGAACAATTAAATCAACCATAATTTCTTGGAAAACATATGGCAAACCCTAAGAATACCCTTTCTATGGTAAAAGACAAGAATGAAACATAAGGTTAAACACCATAAACTGGGATAATGTTCAATTATGTTTCAAAATAACATTGATGAATACTTTTCCACCAACTATCATAGAGATATCTAATGAAAAGGAAGAGCAAAACCTTCCCAATGAATGAATCAAGGAGAAAGATAATATCCAGGAGAAGTAAAAAAATTAGGAAACCACTTCTTTTATTGTTCCTTCACTAATACCATTTCTTGAGAGACTCAAATAAATAACACATAAAGGTGAATCTGACTTAGTTCAAGAACTAAAAAAATATCATTGAGATAACACTAATATAAATTATAAGAGACATTCTAGAACTTAATTTAATCATCAAATATTGATGTATCAAAACTCCAAAAGAAAAATGCAATATCCCAAAACCATACTCTAGAAGAGGATTACAAATTAAGTTGGTCAAACATTAGTCCATAAATAATGAAACATGCATAAAGAACTAACTAACCAAGCCTATCTATTCCTATTGGAATTACAAAGGATAACAAGAAACAAATGAAAGAAAGTAACACCATATTACCTTCCCAAATGGATTCACCATACCCATGTGGCTCAAAAACATGTTCTCCTTTGATCAAGCATCCTTGTCTTTATCAACAATGGTGGTAAGCTCCTCCAATGCCTCAAGAACACTCCATAAAACCTAGGTTCATGATTCCAAATCACTAAACTAACATATTAATTAAACTTGCAAGCAAAATCTATGATCAAATACAAAACCTTGTGAAAAAAATTTAACATTATAACTTTGAAATATTCAAGATTTTTTAAGATATTTAAGCATAATAACTTTGCACCCAAAATAGCTTAAAATTCATGTCTATGGCCTCTCTATTTATAGACTTTTGAGATTGGTTAGGATCAACCATGACTGTCCATCTCAATATTGAGATGTGTGGCTATGGATAATCCTAATATTTAGAATTAAATACATAATTATCTTCATCATGACCTTGGAAGGAGGGGAATTGAAGAGGCATGAGAGGTATTAACTAGGCATGGGAGACCTATAATCTTGATATTTGTAGCATTTATGGCCTAGAGATGTCTTCCCAAGAAATGATGTCACTTGATGATGTAGTTAATATGATTCAATTTTCAAAAATAAATATTCAACAACTCTCATGTAAAATCCACTTAAGCTCTTGATTTGAATTAATTAGCCTTAAACAAGGGTAATCAACATTTGTGCAATTATTTGAAAATTGGCCCTCAATTAATCAGAATGGTCAGAAAGTAATATTACTAGGTCATAATTTGACTGGAGAGGAACTAGAAGGTGATGTTAGATGTGTTAGAGTTGTATTCCCATTGAGGATGTTTCCAACACCAAATAAAAAAGGTACATGATGTGTACCAATGAATTAGAATAAAAGAGGGATCTAGAGCACTAAATGGTGAAATGGTCATTTTGACTCAAAATGATCTGATCAAAGTTAGCTATCCCATAAAATGAATTACTCTATTTAGGGATACTTTGACCTAAACTGGCACTTGTAAGTGACAAGTTCAAACCATTTAGGGTGGTTTATGGATTTTGACCTAAAATGTACATTTGAGTGTAATTCGAGTAAGATTGACAATTTCAACACAAATGGTATTAGGAATTGTATGTCTATACATACAAGTATATGGTAAGCTTGTTGACCTCTTATAAATAAAGTTGTTCTTACCAAAATATGGATACCCTGGAATTATATTGAGCATAGTAGCCACAAGGAAGAAATAAATACCTAATATTTTAGTGGATTTAGGTTATGTTGTTAATTTAATAACATCATACACATTAAAGGCACTCACCCTAACCAAAGTAAAACCAACTTCCATAGTTTTAAAAATGGATGACCATTCAATTATTAAAATATAATGGGTATATAAGACATCTTAGTTATGGTGGAATTTTTGGAATATCTTATAGATTTTATTATACTCCAGCTAAAGTGTCAAAATTTGGGTTATCCACTAATCCTAGGAAGGCCATAGTTATCCATAGTATAAACTATTATAGATTGTAGTTCAGGTGATATGTCAATCTTAAATTGACCAAAAACAGAGAATATCTCTTTATATCCACCTGAAAAACCATCCATAGAACCTACATATCACTTATGGGTAGATGAACTTAAGAAAAATGGCAATAGTATCTCTTCCCTAATAGTGGTAGCAGTTAAAAACATGTAATTAAGATATAATAATAATTGATAAGCTATATTAAGGTAGATTTTTTGGATCTGAGAGTCACCAAGATGGCTCCAAAAGTCACAAGTCTAGATTTGGAGATCACCAGTCTAGCTTTGGAAGTCACCAGACTGGCTCTAGAAGTCAATAAACTAGTGCTAAAAACTACCAAACCATATTTGGAATATTTTGAAAGTAATTATAAAGATACCCATGATAAAATTTATGATCAGACATCTCTCTGATAGAGTGTTGTTAGTTGAGCACAAAATAGTCAAGGATCCTTCATTTTAGCTTTATGTTACCCCTTAGCAGTATTAATTTCAAAATAAGGGTATTTATTTAAATAAATAACCACCTTCCACATGTTTCAACCTCATAATTTCCCTTTTAATTTATTAATGTTTTAATTCAAGCAAGTAAATTCAATCTATCCAAGAATAAAACAAATTGCAACACAACTAGGAAAAATGTTGAACATAAAAAATTGGTTGATTGAAGACCAAGAAACCAAGGTCTTTGATATATTTAAAACTCATGAAAAAATATTTTTTATAGGAATAAAATTACATTAAGGATATTTATCCAAGTGTATGCACCCACCACATCTATACTAAAAACATAAAACTAGTTATACAACCCCATAGGAGGATCGATTTTACATTAAGAGACATGGTCAAAACTGATATTGAGAAATTATTATAGGTATGAAACATATATCCATTATCAAATATAAAATGGGTTTCACCTCTATTAATATTAACTACAAACATAGAAAATGGAGGATATGTGTAGATTACAGGGAACTTAACAAAGCAACTATGAAAGACTATTTCCCACTGCTCTTTATTGATCAAGTCATACATAATCTATCTAGAACAAAGTAATTTTATTTATTATATAGTTTTATTGTGTAAAATATATATATATATATCCTAAACACTAGGATAAAACAACCTTCACATGTCCTTGGGGGACCCTTACATGCAAAGTTTTACCCTTTAGGCTATGCAATGCACTAGCCACTTTTTAGAAAACAGTACCTACCATATTTTTTGATCTCAATGATGATTATGTTGAAGTATACATGAATTATTTTATATTACATGGAAACTCATTTGATTAATATTTTAAAAAAAATAAACAAGGTATTAACTAGGTGTGAACAACATTGGTTATACCTAAGCCATGAAACATGTCTAATGATGGTAGATCAAGGAATTGTCCTAGGCCATCATATCTTAAATAAGGAGATAAAATTTTATCATAATAATATTTAGGTCATATAGTAATTTCATTCATGTAAAAACCAAATTGATATCAAAAAAATTCTAGGCCATGCAAGGTATTATAGGCACTTTATTGAAGATTTTAGTAAGATTGCAGCACCTATGTTTTCCTTACTCACCAAATATAGTGAATTTTTGTGGTCTAAAAAATGCCAATAGTATTTCAAATCAATAAAATATAATCTAATTTATTCTCTAAGATTTAATTGACTTAATTGGTAATAACCCTTTTATATACACATTGATGCCTATAATAATGTAATGGGTGTAGTCCTTGGGTAGAAAGATGAAGAAGGTAATATGCATGCTATATGTTACATTAATAAAAAACATAACTCCTATGGAAAGAGACTAAAAAATCACTAACAATTATTTCCCTTGTCTCATTTATTCTATGAATAAATTTTATGATTACATCACAAGATACAAAATATTCATGTATATAGATCATTCAACTATAATATATCTGATGAACAAAATGGTAGTAGGAGGTACGATCATTATATGGTTACTAAGTTTACATTAATTTGATATAAAAATCATTGATAATACATTTAAAAATAATTTATTTGATGAATTTCTATCAAGATTGAATGTGTTTAGCAAAATATGAGCCAATGGAGGATAATTTTCTAGATGAATAATTGTTCACAGTCTCAACACACTCACTTTTTTTACTCATATGGATAATTATATATCTAAATGGAAGTTCCCTTATGATTTAAATCATAAATGAATTAAATTTTTAATAAAAAATGTTTCTAATTACAAATGGTTTAATGGACTATTGTTCAAATGTGGGTCTAATTTGGCACTTCACAAGTGTGTTCATGAAGATGATATCTATGACATATTGAAGGATCTCCATGTTGAGCCAAGAGGAGGTAATTATTTAATAAAAAGGACTATTCATAATATCCTATGGGATGGATACTATTTTCCTTCACTCATAGTAATGTGAAGAGTCATGTTTGCAATTTAACCCTTTTCAAAGGATGGGGAGAGAAATTATGTCTAATGAGATTCCCCTCCATTCTCAAGTGGTCTTAGGACTCTTTGAGAAATGGGGGTTAGATTTAATTACTCCCATTGATCCAAAATATTATAAGGACACTTATGACAAGGAATTACTTGGCATGAACAAAGAGTCATGATTTTAAGTGAAATAAAGGATGACAATGGAATTCACACATTGAGGGAAGAAAATGACACTTATGACAAGGAATGACTTCGCTTGGATAAAGAGTCATAATTTCAAGTGAAATAAAGGATGGAAACATAATTGGAATGTTGATGGAGTAAAATAGTTTAGTTGAGTCACCTCAAATCTCCTCACATGATGTAATTAATGTTCCTCCTTCCTAAGAACATCTAATTTTGGTAATCGAATCTAACCCCTATATATTTAAAAAGATAGATTTTTTTTTTTTTTTTAAATTGCTCATTTCTCACTACATTCAACTCATATTGTTCATGTTCTTCCTACCTACCAAGTTTCTTACCTAAATCACCATAAATTATCCATCCTAGAGTCTTTATATGGAGTATAAGAATAAAGACTCCAATTCAGGAGCCTGAGTCAAAAATATTTCCATGAAGAAGAAGATTTATCCTCTCCAAAGATGATGACCTTGATAAAAGGTTAGATTCTAAAAATATTATTTAAATTTTTTTATCAAGAAATACCTATTGAAGAAATTGAAGTAACTCCTAAAATTTAAGAACCTATAGAGGAAGAAAAAATAATAGAGGAACCATCCATAGGAATTGATGAGCTTATAACTATGGATAAATAATTCCAACTAAATAAAAGTTGGAAAAACCTCCCCAATCTTCCTCCTCTAGGCTATTTGTTGATAAGGGCAAATCCCTAGTACTATAATAAGAAGATAATCCCTAGCCATGATGAAGAGGAGTAAATGTAGTAAGAAATGACATTGTCTAGTGTAAAGGTAACTATCAGGGAACAAGAAGAATAGATTACCTTCTCAATTAAATGGTCCAAAGGTAAGGAATAAGATATTTACTCTTTAAAACAAGAGTTAAAATATATTAAGAGTCAAATTCTTGATAAATATAACAATATTGCTCAGTTCAATAAAATGATCTAATAAACTCGATTATTAGCTCTTATAACCTAAGTAGATCATGGTGTGTAAATAAATTGGTCTATACAGACATTATGGATACTTGGGAATAAATATGTAAATATATAAGGGAATCTAATATATACAATTAAAATCTAAAATGGGATATTCAGGAAGAGAGAAAACAAAAAGGAAAGGTTGAATCTATGTTACAAACAAGCTATGAAATAGGAGAGAAACTCCTTGCCTATAGAAGACCTGATTCTAGGTATGGTATCTTCTTATAGAACAATTTTATAGATGGAAAATATAGATAATATCATGTATAATTCCTCATGACTTTAAGGATAACAAATATTTTTTTAAAACCTTTTTGTTGTGATCAACACACCCTATTTTAAAGAAATCAAATAGGGACCCATTTGCCCTAAAAACCCTATGTTTGGTCCCTATCAAGACATAAATTGACCCTAAAATGGTTCCATATTTAATCGTAAATGATTTTATTCATGTTTAATCCATGAATTTTAGCTTAAGATCAAGATATAAATTTGGTTTTTGGTCTTTATTTCTATTTTATTTATCTAACCAAGTTAACTGTTATTTGTCAAGTTTATTAATCTTGCACTTTATAGGTCAGTATATTACCAAAAATTGTTATGTATTTGTTAAAATTTCATGTAATATAAATGAATATCAAAATTATTAGTTTGTGAGTATCTGGGATGAACAAAATATTTCCATGTTTTGTGATTTTGTTACATCTAAAAGATAACTAAATATTACCAATCTAATGGTATAGAAACTAGTTGTGCAAGAGAGATTGGTGCAAGTGTCACAATGTTTTTTGATCATAAATTTTATCTAATGCTTGAATGAGGGCCTAATTATTTAAATCATGTTAAAATTAAATATATTTGTGTATATTGGATCCACCAATAAGATTAATAAGGTCTGATTCTAATTCTGGGATACTATATTATCACCTCTATAGGTTCATCAAAGACCCAAATAAAATAGAGGTGTACCTAGGAGAGGTGTTACTCAAAAAAATTCACCAACCCAAAGGAATCAATGTCTACATTTTACTATATCCTAGTTAGTTGGTTCAGCCATCACCATAGTTGGTGTCATCCATGATTTACCTAGGAATCTAGAGAAGTACTTTCCTTCATTCTCTCATTTTGGGAGACAATCTATAGAAGAACATATGAAATCCTTTAAAAATTCATTTCGATTGATGAAAATAATTCATGAGGGTATTTCATGAAAACTATTCCATTTTATTTTATATGATTCTTCTTATGACTAGTTCTTTAATCTTCCATAGAAATTAATCACATCATGAAACCTATGCCATGAAATATTCATTACAAATTTCAGGAAAGTTATAAACCCTAGTGTGGTTTACTATCATTTTTATAGTATAAAAAGGGAACCCAATAAACCAATTAGAGTTTTTAATGCAAGAATCCAAGATATGTATAGTCATGTGAATAATGCATACATACTTATTGTTGCATTATCCCTTGAGATGTATAAAAACACCTTAGATTCCATGATTGCAGTATTCCTACGTAGAGCTCAAAAGATCAATAATTTATCAGATGCTTATGTTTAAGCCATTAACATTGATCAATAGTTGAATCCTAAATCGCAATACATGGTTTACCCAAAATTAATCCAAATTTTCTTGCTCTAAATCCTATTTTGAGCTTATTAGAATGTCATGGCCAATAACCAAAACTAGGTATTCACTCAATTACTTATAAAAAAAATGCTACACCAAAATAGAATCTAAGCTTTATGAATAATCCTATGCATGTGTCTAATCCATAAAATCAAAATCAAGCTGTAATCCTACTTAATGATTCTACCACACAAATTAAAACTTTTGATTCCACCAAAGATGAATTATATACCATTCAATGCATGGTGTAAAAATGTAGTAATGAGCTTTTAGACATGAAAAAGTAATTTGGGAAAATAATCAACAATAATTTCACATTCTATAGGTATAATAGACCATTCAACATGTTAGATAATAATTCAAATTTATAGAGAAATAAACTACCTTAGATAAAAATTTATGAGGCAGCCTTACCTAGCTGGTGTAGAGTTCATAGTACTACCCAACATGGTGAATTGGATTGCATAGGATTATGTACTACCTTCATGATATTTCATAAAAATATGGAAACATATATGATTATTCGAAATCATCCCAATCTATCCACATCTAGTGCCCTTGGTACCTTTAGTACTATGACCATGTTTGACACATATGACTTCCCATTGCCTATTAAGGATGAGAATGAACTAAAAGATAACATAAATGATATTCGTGCATTCTATAAATTCCAAACAAATAACTATAATATAATAAATAAGAATAAACAACTTATCAAGAATTCCACTACTCCAAACAACAATGCAGTGATTCCTTCTAATATGAATGCTAATAATAATCCACCCTCTCCCAAAGGAAATGATCAGTAACAACATGTTGATCCACATACTAATAATGGATATAACATAGTTGAGGACATGAATAAAATCAAGATGAATGTTAACCTTCATGAGTTGTCTCAAATTATAGAATAGAGTGAGATTTTGTTCAAATCTTTAATTAGTAACTCATTTGCTGACAAATCAAAGATTGTACACACAAACATGGTTGTCTTTAAAGATAAAATTGATGTCTCACATTTCTTGTTGACTTTAGAATTTTTTATAAAAACATGCATAAGTTCTTAGTTGATTTAGGTGCCTCATAAAATGTGATTGCCACTAAAATATGTAATAATTTAGGATTAACACTGGATAAATCCAAAAGATTAGTTTTATAGCTAGAAAAATCTATAGTCCTAGTTGTGGGATAATTTTTAATGTCCACAAAAAACTTGCCTTTGAACCATATGTTCAAAAATAAATTCCATCCTTTTATTTGATATTATTAAGGCTTATGGTATACTCCTAAGTCATGACTGGTCAAAAATACTGAATGGATACATGGTTACTAACTTTTTTCACATATGATTGCCTTGAAAATAAATATCTAATAAATTTAGAGTTGATAGAGAACCAAAAATAAAACATGTAATCATGGAATATAATGCTAAAAATGAAATAATAAATTTTGATTCATCACACATAGGGCTTTACACCTTCATGACTAAACTTGAGAATAATGAACAAGAATTTGAATGCCCTTCACAACTATGGACTTCATATTTTGATGGTGTTCAATTCAAACAAGGTTCAAGTCCAAGTGTAACTTTGATTGATCCTGATGGGAGGTAATATCTTGATACCTTTATATTATAATTTCATGCACTAAAAATCATGCAAAATATGAATCTTGATCTTGGGGTTCTAATTCACATCAAAACACAATGTCAAACACCTTCTAATACTTGGAGATTCATAGTTAGTTGTTAACCAAGTTAGGAGTCCTTATTAATGTAAGTTGTCATATTTTAAGAAATATAAGTACATATACTAGGAATATATCAAATAATTTTAAGCTTTTAATATAAAATCAATCCCCAAGGATCAAAACCAAACTAATGATTCCTTGGCTACTTATATAGAAAATACGACCCCACTTAAAGAGTCCAAAATTTAGAATTTTTTTTGTAGATTTGGTGCCATGTCCTTCAATACTTGATAATGTTGATCACTTTATATTATTTTATGATAATCAAAAAGATCATATAGCTCATGGAAAATTTTGTTGTCTTCGAGTCACAAACAATTAATGATATATATTTTAACCAATGAATAAATAAGAAAAAGAAGATGATGGAATCCTCCTACTAAATGAAAACAAGATACCCAAAGGGATGGTCTCCTTAGAATGGATCTTTGACATGGATTGCCAAGATGAAAAATAAAAAAGTCTAAGACCAATGAATCTAATTTCACCAAGGTAAATTTAAGAAAAAAATGAACATCCCCAAATAGCTAAGATTGGATTGAGATGTACAAAGAAATAAAAACAAAGGTTGAAAGATTCATTGATTGAATATAAATATGTGACTTCTTAGACGTATGAAGACCTAATTTTTTATCCCAAAGATATTATGCATACCATACCACTAAAATCAGGACACAAAACTTTCAATTAGAGACAAAGATTGATTAATCCCATCCTAGATCCTCTCATTCAGAAAGAAGTCTAGAAATTGTTAGATGTTAAAATTATATTTCCTATCAGACATTCTACTTGGGTGGAAAATCTTGTCCCTATACAAAATAAAATTAGTGAAATTAGACTATGTGCATATTTAATGAACCTTAACAAATATTTATAAAAGGAAAATATCATTTACTCTCCTCAGATGAAGTAATTTATATAATTAGTGGATTAGAAATGATGCCCTTTTTAGATGAATTCTCAAGCTATAATCAAGTATTAGTGAAAAATGATGATCATATGAAAACTACTTTCACTAATAAATGGGGAATATTTGCATATAATAGAATGCATTTTTGATTAATTAATGTAGGTGATACCTTCCAACATGCAATGGAATTTAATTTTTAATACTCGTTGGTAAGTGCATCATTATCTATATAGATGATTTGACTATCTTTTATAAAAATAGAGTGGATCATGTTACCCACTTGAAAAGAGTATTTATAAGGAATCCAAGATAATGCTACATGCTTTACGAGTGGATCATGTCTTTTATAAATTTTATTGGATCATGTTACCTTCTATTTATCAAGCCCCAGTTATGATCAGTCTAGTTTTCAATAGGGATTTCTTCTTATATTCATTTGCATTAGAACACTATAACAATTATGCTTACACAAATATTTGAAGATAATAAACACTGTATATCCTTTATGAGCACCAACCTAAAATAATTAGAATAGAAATATTCCATGATTGACAAATAGATTTTTGCCTTGATCAAGGTGATGAAGAAATTCAATTACTATATTCTATGCAATAAGATATACACTATTATCCTAGACCCAATGAATTAGGGGAATAAAGGGGTAAATGGATGGCCAAGTTTTAAGAGTTTGAATTATAAACCATTTCTTATATGATGGTACAAGTCTAAGTAATTATTCATTTTATTCTAAAAACTAACCTACACACCTCCATTGAGTAAATTAACTAGTCCCAAGTAGTTAAGGTGTTTGTTATGCCTAGATCATTCACTACATTCTTAAATGCACATTTCCTCTTGAATTAAATAGATAAAAATAAAATCACTTAGGATCAAATAATTGCACTAAATTATCAATAAATGCATTTGTTATCAAAAAAATTACGAAGTAATTTATTTGAGTTCTGTTTCTTAAAAATAAGTTATAGTTATATTTTATAATTTTCACCAAAAGATAGGCAAAGGAGACCCTTCAGATAATAATACAACACACAAGATTATAAGTATGGGCTAATAATGGCTTATTATTTGTAAGGATGCACATGGTCATGTAATAAATTGTCACTAGTGTCATGTATTTGGGAAGAGGTAAGTACACATTGCCATGCCCCTACACCCTATGATTGAATGATGCTCCTTTTGTACAATGGGGTTTAGAATTTTTATGGGTCATTAACCCAAATTTATTGGTTAAGCACAAGTTTAGATTAATTTATACAAACTATTTTAAAAAATAGACTAAATATGCGGTAGAAAATAATTCTAGAGCATAACACATTATCAAATTCCTTGAGGAAAATAATTTGACCAGGTTTGGGACTTGTTGACGCAGAAGATTGCACCCTTGGTAGGAGGCTAAGCTCCTGCCTTCTTCACACAACAATGGAAACTCCCCTCTCACCTATGGGACTAGCGAAGCTAGAGGGGAGAGTCTCTAGATGAGGGCTAGCTCCCTCTGATGTATCATTGAGGCCTTGATTTCTCCTACTACTAACAAAAAATGTACAAAAAAAGAGGGGGGGATGAAAAGGGAGAGAAAGATGCTAAAAACAAAGCCTAATCTAAAAAAGGAAAAGAGGTGATACACCAAAAAACTGTGACCCACTCAAGCCCAAACATATACTTTTCACTGAGAACTAGCGCCTATACACTTCATCTGTCATGAGAAGACCTTCTGTATAAGTCAGTCAGGGGTCTATGTAGATACAAGGAGGAAAATAACTACTAGAGGCATTCTGGGACACACTGCAACAGCCTATTCACTTCACCTATACTCCTCTAGGGACACTTCTGATAGACCTATAAAAGGGAACTTAAAAATGCACCAAACGTGCTGAAATCAGTCTACAAAGCATTAAGAAAATGACTTAACACAGAATTAAAGCATAGACACATACTAAAGATGCAAAACTCAGAATGGAGGTAAAAATGTTGTGTTCTAATTAAAGGTAAAATCTGGCAGCTCTACCTTACAAGCTCAAGGGATTTTTGGGCAGATTTTTGCCTTAAGGCTGAGATCAGATCCCTTCTCAAAAGAGAGGTTTACAATATATAGGAAGAGGAAAAGAACTTGGCACTTCTTGGGAAATATTTTGGCATTCATTTTCTATTAGTGACCCATGTGCCTTACGAGCATTGGGAAGAGCAAGCCACTCAAAACATCAATGAGATGTGCCCTTTGTCTACTTGTAAGGCCACTTCTTCAAGGTGATTACATAGTTTGTCTACTCATAAATGCAAAATGAAGAAAACCAATTGCATTGCTAGCTATTTTCACCTCCTAATGGTTAATTCACAGGCACTATATCATCTGTCAGAATAACTTCTTAAATCAGTGCTTCCCTTTGCCACTTGGACTATCTGCCTACTCCTACACTTGGCACTTTTGCCTTTTCCCTACCTTGTCTTCTTCCTGGCTCTTTTGGCCCTCAGGCTATCTCTAGGTGGGTCACTGCATTCTTTGGGCCTTTTCCATGCTTGACGCTCAAATAGTTCCAAAAACAAATGGATATTTCACTATGTTAAATTTGACGTTCACACTGCCATCACCCAATGGCTAGTTCTCTTGCTTAAATTTGATGGCTTTCGAGATGTCACCATCCTTAGCAAAGGTCTGTTGGGTCTTTTCTGTAGATTTTTTGCTTCTCGAGCTTTTGTTTCAGGCCTTTTCTCGTGGATAAAAAGTCTGTGAGAATTGGCCGCTTTGACTTTTTTGTAGGCTCTTTTGCTTTGAACTAGCAGCCTCTCCTTTGAAGTGCTTACCCTCTGAAGGGTTTTTTTAGACTTTAAACTACCCTCCAACTATAAGGCACACCCTCAAACTAAGCTGTTGAACCAACCCATTGAACCAAAATTAGTTCAATGGTTCAATTGGTTCAACAGCTCAACCACAAGGTGTTGAACCGAGCGATGAACTCTTGCATTGAACCAAAGGCCATTAAACCACTAAACTAAACCAAAGCATTGAACCTAAGCTTTTAAACTGAGTGTTGAACTTTGCTGAAGTGTTGAACTGAAGCCTTGAATCGGTGCATTGAACCAACCAATGAACTTTACACCTTGTGTTGAACTTGAACTGATTGAACCAAGCATTGAACTAAGGCATTAAACTAGTGTAATGGTTCAAGGACACTGACTTTTCATGTGATTTTATTCAGACTAGAGCTTGAAGAAGCCTTGTAAAACCTAAAACTCTCTGAATTGATCCTTCCTGTGCCAAAGACTAACCTGCAGAATTTGTAGAAAATAAAACCTATAAAGTTCATAGAAATTCTACAAAGTCTATAGAAATCTCTAGATTCACGCAATATAAAAAATGAAAATGGCCTAGCATAACAGGGCAAAGGGGGACCAATTTTTGGCCTATTGGGCAAAAAATGGTCAACAAATTGGTGACTCCCAGGGGAAGCATGCCTACTATGCTTAAATACCAATTGCCTTGCAGTCCATTGGGCATGGAGTCAGATGCAACTTAAAAAAAGTTAACAACAGCCCTAAAAGATCCAAGAATCAAACATGAAGCCTTTTACCCCACATGCAAAGGGAAACACACAAGGTTAAAAACACTACCTGTGTAACTGCACTTAGGGAAAGCAGGAAAATAAACTAAAAACAAACTACTATGTACAGCTAACCAGGAATATTTGCTTCCCTCTTAGATCAAAGGGAAAATTTCTTAAGTCCCCTTCCTGGAAAGAAGACTTATGGTGGTAAGCAAGTAGCTGAATGAAAAAGAGAGTTGGTGACCTGCTCCTCTTGCTTGTCACTTAGATTGGCTTGTATCTGAGTGGATCAGAATCGAACATGCTTCTGACATATATGTTCTCTACTTGTCCTTGGAAGCTTGTTAAATGTTGGTCCTTCATACTAGTGCTCTTCACCAAGAAATCAATGGTTGCTGGCTCATCAACATAAGCCCTTTGACATGTATTGCCCCCTTGTAGTGCATCATGGTCTGACCCATTTCCTTTTGCTTCATTATAGGCTCTGTCAGACTTATCCTCTACTTCTTTTTGGCCTTCTTGAAGAAGGGTGACTATGGTGATGTGTAAAATGGACTCACAAAATGATTTCTCATCCCACAGAACATCACCCCTCTATTTGAAACTTTCTTCTTCAAGGCATTCCTCCAGGAAGACAAACCTCTCCTTCTCCTCCTTGCTGATCAGGATCTCTAGATGTTCAGAGGTATCCTCCTGATCCTCCTCTAACTCAAGCTCCTCAGCGTAGTCATCCTCCTCATCAAAATAGCTAGGAAGTTCATCAAACAGAGGGGAAGAGAGCTCACCATGCTTTTTTTCCTCCTCGTATTGCTGGAACATCTACATATATGCAAGACCTACATCTTTTCCATTGCTGATGGTGTCTTCACAAGAATCATCAATGATGATTTCTTCTTCATTCTCGCTCATGATAGCCCCTTGAAAAACTATAGATTGGATCTTTTGGTCCTCACTCACTTCTTGTAGAACAAGTTCCTCCTTGAGAAGGGGTGAAGTGGGAAAACCATGTGGAAGAGGAGGCAATCCTTGAGCTAGAATCAAATGATTCTCTTCTTTCCATCTGGTCAACACTTCATCTATATCAAGTGTGGCCTAATATTTCTCTTGGAAATGTATAAGTGGGGTGTGTTTAGACATGGAATGTGCCATTGGGTCTGAACCGTCCATTACACACTGGCTGAGGAATCTCTCTTTGGATTCCAACTCTATAATTCTCTTGGCTAGATCCTCTTAGAAGAGCCTTTCTTAGAGATCATAGGAATCATGGGTAGGAGCAGCTTTATCTTTTTTAAGGTTTTGAGCAAAACCTTTCTTCTCCTCTTTCCTACCCCATGATTCCACTATTTCCTTCCAAGTCAGGAGCATACCATCAGGGTGAAAGATCTCAGAATTGGAAATTTCCCTTCTGGTTGAAGGGTGACTAGGAGGGCTACTTAGGGAGATGCCATAAAGAGGCTGAGTTTGATCAAAATTATAGGAAGGACAACAAGGTCCATGATTTTGTGCAAAGGGATTATACATACAAAAGTGTGATTTCTAATGGCACCAAGCTGCTTAACCAGCAAATTCAACTCAGAGTCACCATTGGTGTTAATGTAAAAGCCTCCAAAGGCTAGTCAATTGAAGAACACACCAAAAATTCTTCAAATCTTTAGACACAACTTGTCCTAGTTGGTCCCACTGGGTGTGCCAGAAACTATTGACGCAGAAGATTGCCTTGCCTTCTTCACTCAACAATGGAAACTCCCCTCTCACCTGTGGGACTGGGAAAGATGGAGGGGAGAGTCTCTAGATGAGGGCTAGCTCCATCTGATGTATCATTTAGGCCCTGATTTCTCCTACTACTAACAAAAAATGTAAAAAAAAGGGGGGTGATGAAAAGGGAGAGAGAGATGCTGAAAACAAATCCTAACCTAAAAAAGGAAAAGAGGTGATACACCAAAAATATGTGACCCACTCAGGCCTAAACATACACTTTTCACTGAGAACTAGTGCTTATACACTTCATCTGTCATGAGAAGACCTTCTGCATAAGTCGGTTAGGGGTCCGTGGAGATACAGGGAGGAAACTAACTACTAGAGGCATTTTGGGACACACTATAGTAGCCTATTCACTTCACCTATACTCCTCTAGAGACACTTTTGATAGACCTATAAAAGGGAACTCAAAAATGCACCAAACATGCTAAAATCATTTTGCAAAGCATTAAGAAAATGACGTAACATAAAATTAAATCATAGACACATACTAAAGATGCAAAACTCAGAATGGAGGTAAAAATGCTATGTTCTGATTGAAGGTAAAATCTGGCAGCTCTACCTTACAAGATTGAGAGATTTTTGGGTAGAGTTTTGCCTTAAGGCTGAGAGTGGATCCCATCTCAAAAGAGAGTTTTACAATATATAGGAAGAGGAAGAGAACTTGGCACTTCATGGGAAAGATTTTGGTGCTCATTTTCTGTCAGTGGCCCATGTGCCTTACGAGCATTGGGAAGAGCAAGTTGCTCAAAACATCAATGAGTTGTGCCCTTTGTCTGCTTATAAGGCCACTTCTTCAAGGTGATTACACAGTTTGTCTACTCATAAATGTAAAATGAAGAAAACTGGTTGCACTGCTAGTTGTTTGTGCCTCCCAATGGTCAATTCACAGGCACTATATCATCTGCCAAAATAACTTTTTGAATCAGCACTTCCCTTCACCACTTAGACTATCTGCCTACTCCTACACTTGGCACTTTTGTCTTTTCCCTACCTTGTCTTCTTCTTGGCTCTTTTGGCCCTCGGGCTATCTCTGGGCGGGTCGTTGCATTCCTTGGGCCTTTTCCATGCTTGATGCTCAAACAGTTTCAAAAACAAATAGATATTTCACTATGTTAAATTTGACATTCACATGGCCATCACCCAATGGCTAGTTCACTTGCTTAAATTTGATGGTTTTCAGGATGTCACCATCTTTGGCAAAGGTCTGTCGGGTCTATTATGCGGCTTTTATGCTATGTGAGCTTTTGTTTCGAGCCTTTTCTCATGGACAAAAAATATGCAAGAATTGGCCCCTTTGACTTTTCTACGGGCTCCTTCACTTTAAAGTGGCGGCCTCTCCTTTGAAGTGCTTACCCTCTGCAAGGGTTTTTTTAGACTTTGAACTGCCCTCTGACTGTAGGGCACACCCTTGAACCAAGCCATTGAACCAACCCGTTGAACCAAAATTGGTTCAACAGTTTAATTGGTTCAACGGTTCAACCACAAGGAGTTGAACCGAGCAATGAACTCTTGCATTGAACCAAAGGCCGTTGAACTATTGAACTAAACCAAAGCATTGAACCTAAGCTTTTGAATTAAGCGTTGAACTTTGTCGAAGCATTGAACTAAAGCCTTAAAATGGCGCATTGAACCAACTGATGATCCTTGAGTTGAAATTGAACTGATTGAACCAAGCGTTGAACTAAGGCATTGAACTGGTGCAATGGTTCAAGGATGCCAACTTTTCATGTGATTTTCTTTAGACTAGAGCCCAAAGAAGCCTTGTAAAACCTAGAACTCCCTAAACTAATCCTTCCTACGCTAAAGACTAACTTGTAGAATTTATAGAAAATAAAACCTACACAGTTTGTAGAAATTTTGTAGAGTCCATAGAAATTGCTAGATTCACACAAAATAAAAAAATGAAAATGGCCTAGCATAGAAGGGATAGAAGGGGACTGATTTTTGGCCTATTGGGTAAAAAATGGTCAACAAATTGTTAACTCCCAGGGGAAGCATACCTGCTATGCTTAAAGACTAGTTGCCTTGCAGTCCATTGGGCACGGAGTCAAATGCAGCTTAATCAAAGTTAACAATAGCCCAAAAAGATCTAAGAATAAAACATGGAGACTTTTACCCCACATGCAAAGGGAAACACACAAGGCTAAAAACACTACCTGTATAACTGTACTTAGGGAAAGCAGGAAAATAAATTGAAAACAAACTACTATGTACAACTAACCAGGAATATTTGCTTCCCTCCTGGATCAAGGGGAAAATTTCTTAAGTCCCCTTCCTAGAAAGAAGACTTATGGTGGCAGGCAAGTAGCCGAATGAAAAAGAGAGTTGGTGACCTGCTCCTCTTGCTTATCACCTAGATTGGCTTGTATCTGAGTGGATCAGAATTGAACATGCTTCCAACATATATGTACTTTTCTTGTCCTTGGAAGCTTATTGAATACTGGTCCTTCATATTGGTGCTCTTCACCAAGAAATCAATGGCTAATGGCTCATCACCATAAGCCCTTTGACATGTATTTCCCCCTTACAGTGCATCATGGTCTGACCCATTTCCTTCTGCTTCATTACAAGCTCTATCAGACTCATCCTCTACTTCCTTTTGGCCTTCTTGAAGAAGGGTGACTGTGGTGATGTCTAAAATGGACTCACAAAATGATTGCTCATCCCATAGAACATCACCTCTCTGTTTGAAACTTTCTTCTTCAAGGCATTCCTCTAAGAAGATAGACCTCTCCTTCTCCTCCTTGCTGATCAAGATCTCTAGATGTTCAAAGGTATCCTCCTGATCCTCTTCCAACTCAGGCTCTTCGACGTAGTCATCCTCCTCATCAAAATAACAAGGAAGTTCATCAAACAGAGGGGAAGAGAGCTCACCATGATTTTGTTCCTCCTCATATTACTGGAACATTTACATATATGCAAGACCTACATCTTCTCCATTGCCGATGGTGTCTTCACAAGAAGCATCAATGATGATTTCTTCTTCATTGTCGCTCATGATAGCCCCTTGAAAAATTGTAGATTGGATCTTCTGCTCCTCACTTGCCTCTTACAAAATAGGTTCCTCCTTGAGAAGGGGTGAAGTGGAAAACCATGTGGAAGAAGAGGTAGTCCTTGAGCTAGAATCGAATGATTCTCCTCTTTCCATCTAGTCAACACTTTATCTATAGCAGGTGTGGCCTGATATTTCTCTTGGAAATGTGTAAGTGGGGTGTGTTTAGACATGGAATGTGTTGTTGGGTCTGAACCATCCATCACACACTGGCTGAGGAATCTCTCTTTGGATTCCAACTCTACAATTCTCTTGGCTAGATCCTCTTGGAAGAGCCTTTCTTGGAGATCATAAGAATCATGGGTAAGAGCAGCTTTATCTTTTTTAAGGTTTTGAGAAAAACCTTTCTTCTCCTCTTTCCTGCCCCATGATTCCACTATTTCCTTCCAAGTCAGGAGCGTACCATCAGGGTGAAAGATCTCAGAATCAAAAGTTTCCCTTCTGGTTGAAGGGTGACTAGGAGGGCAAGAGGGAGTTTCCATTGTTGTGTGAAGAAGGCAGGAGCTCAGCCTCCTACCAAGGGTGCAATCTTCTACATCAACAGGACTTTAATCTCCTTAGTCTGTGACAATGATCCTGTATTTCAATCTATAAAACTTACATAATGTTTTTATGATAATAAAATTAATTTTAATTTTCAATCAAATTATTAACCTCAAATAAATGGAATTGTTTATTCTACCAATAAGAATATTATCAATGTTATTAAGAAATCAACATAACACAAACCATGAGAATGGCACTTGGTACTCAAATATGCATTTTTGGTTCCCAGTTGTGTTTCTACTCAAAATTCGCTTTTAGATCTAAGAGAAAGAAGAAACTAGAAAAGCAATGGACAAGGCATGAGAAGTACCTGGACTAAAGACTGCGCACCGTAATCCAGACGCTTGTGAGCACCCCTCTTTGGCTGTGGAGGAATGACACCTGCAACAAAGAGAAACTTGGACAAGAGGATGTTAGATAGATAGGCAGTGGGTTGCCAAGCGAAAGCTTGTTCCCGAAAGTGTAAAAACTTCCTTAAGGGAGGTCAACCCACAAATAACAGACAAATAAAGACTAAGAAAATATAAGATGCCAAAATATAGAAGTGATAAACAGATTAGGAATGAAAGAAAACACCAATGATTACCTGAAAGGAGTAGTCAGGCTGATGACAGTCGCCAAGGTCGGAAATGCTGCCAGCATCGGTTAAGAGGTCTGCCGACGTCGGTTATCCTGTCGACGTCGGTTGGGGAAGTGACCGGCATCGGTCGGGGTAATGGCCTGTGGTCGGGTCTGGGATGTGTTCTGGACTGTGGACAGGTCCGGGATGCTAAGAGGGTCGAGACAGAGTTTGGGGATGGGTCTGAATGGACTGTGGAGTGATTTTGCCCTGTACAGGGTCTTTGTTGGCAAAAGGGGGATGAGGGAGTTGTCTGGGATTGGTATGAAGAGTGGGACAATGTGAGAGGAGGATGGACAGATGACAAGTCCTGAGAAGGGTTTTCAGCCTCTCAGGGGGAAGGATGGAGGGAATAGGAGTAGCAGATAACTGAAAACTTAAAGAACAGAATCAATTAACAGACTTGCTTACCTTTTTGCTTGCTGAATGAAGAGTTGAAGAAGCTGTTGTTGAAGCCACAGAGGATTCTGCAAGAAGAGAACTCTGATGAAGAACCTTTGCACCTATTGCTGTTGTTGCACGAGGTCTAAACGGAGATAAGACGAATGCCAAAACACCAAGAGAGATCTGTTTGTGAGCTCAAGGGTCCAGGGGGCTGCAACGGATGCAGAAAGGGGTAATGAAGGATGCCGATGCTGGTAGTTTTGCCGATGTCGGCCGAAGGGTCACCGACGTCAGCGGTCGCAGAATGGGGACAGAGGCTAAAAATAGCCTCTGCCCATTCTTGCACGCCGCCGAGCGAGGGGGGATGGGAAGAATAATCACGAGGATGCCAAAATGGGTGTGGGGGGAAGATAATGAAGAGATTTGGCCTAATAAATGCTAGGGGGAAGGTGGAGGGATTCAAGGGAGGATCCAAGGTGGCAAGGGTAGGGTGGAAAGGGGGCCAAGGCCAAGGGTTAGGATAGGGGTTTAAGGCCAAGGGGGAGGACCAAGGTGCAAACACATTTGCGGTGTCTACATTTGCCCCTTTTTGTCTTGTTGGTTGTTCTAGACGAACTGCAAGACAAAAACATGAGTTGGTTGCCCTAGAAAAGGGATGAGGTGTTCCCCCCTCAAAGCGATAGTCAAGAGAAGGGAACCGAAGATCGAGTATCGATTTGATAGAGAAAGGGATAGAAGAGAGTGAGTGAAAACGCTACAGTAGTCGTGATTGCACGTAGTCCACTTCACGAGAGGGTCGGGTCAAATTGTCGCATGTCGAGGGTCAAGGAGTGCCAAAATTGAAGTAACCAGGCCCCAGCATTTAGTCGTCTGCTGATCGGGTCACTCAATTTAAGCTGAAGCTCCAAATGGTCATCGTGTTCTAGGTATCCAGGGCTCAGGAAGTGCTCCCAGAAACATGAAAAAGCCACAAGTAGTAGGGATCAACTGGCTGACGATCCTATACTTGCGAAGGGTCAAAAATAGTCTGCGAACAATTCTGCTAACCAGTCGTGAGGTAGCACACACGCAAAAACAACCAAGGCAACATTGTCTTGGAAGTGGTCGAAGGTCGAAGGATGGTCATTGGTCAAGAGGATGGATGGACGAAAGGATGCGGCCGAGCTAACCCCAGAAGACCCCATGTCAACTGAGTGCTGCCTACATAGCTCCTGTCGTAGGGGCCTCAGGCTGATGTAGTTCTCCCTAAAAGGGAGGGAGGGTCAGAGGGACTGATTGGTCTTGGTCAAAGTCGATGATTGGTCTTGGACAAAGACAATGATTGGTCTTGGTCAAAGAGAATGATTGGTCTTGGTCAAGGTCAAGGTCGCAGAAGAGAAGGTTTGTCCATCAAGGAGATGAACAAACGGGGGTGGTCGAGCTAACCTCAGAGGATGTGTTATCTGAGTGCTGCCTACATAGCCCTGGTCATAAGGCCTCAGACCAATGTAGTTCAGACAAATTGAGAAGATTGGTCGATGATGAGATTGGTCATGTGTTGAAATGACGAGGGTAAGATGAGGATAAAATGATGCTATAGATGGTGTACTCTGTAGAATTGGTCGAGAGTCTTTCATCCCTAGCAAGTTTCCATAGTCGCGATGGATATATGCTAAAAATGAATATAAGTCTATTTATGCTTCAGCAAGTATTGGTTTATGCTTAACATAAATTGGGTTTAGTCGGTAGTTTCCATGTGTACTGGTGTCCATAGAAACTATGTGAAATGGTCTAGGATGATGTCAGCTGAAAATGATGAAAATGGCTGGGTTTGAGATGAGTCGCTAATTGATGTGGTTAAATGTGACCAAAGCGAAGAGAAAAGATGAAAGGCAAATCGCTCTTTCATTGACAAGGACCAGAAAGGAATCATAGATAGGGGTTTATTAGAACAAAAGCCCCGTTCATGCATTACGTCGTTGACCAGTGTTGAGTTAGAACGGTAATCGAATCAATTTGACATTAAAGTGAGCTCAAAGTCCCTTGAGCAGGTGATAGGAGGAGGATAGGGTAACCCAGTTTAAGAGCAGGAATAACCTTGCCCCTTTTTATAGGAGACCCTGAGACAACTACAAGCCAAGTCCATGACTCGTTTTTTTTTTTTTTTTTTAACAGGCTGATCGATGCGGGAAGCCTACATAGAGATGTCATTTGCTTGGTGGTCATGTTGCGAAGCTGATCAATGCGGGAAGCTTCTAAGAAAGGCACTGTTTGATAGCCATCCTTCGAGGGAGTGGTCTATATTTTTGCTTAATAATGTTTGATAAGTTGGCCTAGCTGTCCTTCGAGGGATCAGTCTAGTAATACAGCAATGATAGTACAGCTGTCCTTCGAGGGAGCAGTCTGTCTTTTTGATTTTGACTTGATTTTGTGACCATGGATATGTTTTGACATCTTGATATATTTTTTGATTTAGAGTCATGGACAAGGCTGTAGAAGTTCAAGGACGCCCCTTTTATTAGGACAAAGCATCCATGCATCATAAAGGGGTCGTAGAGGACTTGTTAAAGGGGAATAGGGTTGAAAGGGATGAGGATTAAGAGGACGAGGATTGCTCAAGGGACGAGCTCAAGTTACATGTCAAGTAGATGAGTAATCGACTAGCAGAAGAATGGTCGAAGATGCAACGCATTAAGAGGCTCAGGTTCTGGCCGTCCGTCGAGGGACGACAGGCGATAAGTCCCTAACCCATACTTGTGCGTGATGATAAAAGGTCCAAGCCAATTGGGGGCGAACTTGCCTCGTTTACTTTGCTCCATATTGGTCACGTGCTGATTCTCTTTGAGGACGAGGACTCTGATGTTGAAATCTCGTTCTCGCAAATTTTTATTGTAGGCCCGCTTTATGCGACTTTGGTAGACATGGAGATGATTAAGGTCAGCAAGACGGCGCTCGTCGAGTAACTCAAGTTGAGCTAAGCGATCTTGACAAAAGTCATCATTGGAGAGAATGTCATGCAGGGAGATGCGGAGAGATGGGATCTGTACTTCGAGAGGTAAGACAGCCTCTGTTCCATACACGAGAGAGAAGGGATTAGCACCCGTAGAGGTTCGGATGCTAGTGCGGTAGGCCCACAAAGCGAAGGGAATATGAATGTGCCAATCCCTTCCTATATCGTTGACCACCTTCATGAGAATTTTGGTGAGAATTTTGTTGGAAGCCTCTGCCTGCCCATTTGCTTGTGGGTAGTAAGGCGAAGAAAAGCTGAGTTTGATGCCAAATGAGTCGCATAGTTTTTGGACAGTCTTGTTTTTTAAGGACTTGCCGTTGTCGGTGATGATTTTGTGAGGGACACCGAAACGACAGATGATGTGGCTGTTGATGAAGTCGACAATTTTGTCGACTTTTGTGGAGACAAGAGGAATGGCTTCCACCCACTTGGTGAAATACTCAGTGGCAGTGATGATGGACTGATGACGAAGAGATGAGTGAGGGTTGATCTCACCGATGAGATCCAAGCCCCACTGAGAGAAAGGCCAAAAATCTTGAGCGACTTGCAAGGCGTGGCTGGGGAGATGAAGCAGGTTAGAGTGTTGCTGACACTTGATGCAACATCGAACATAGTCGCTACAGTCTTGATGAAGGGTGGGCCAATAATAACCCAGGCGAAGGATGCGCTTGGCAACCGAGTTTCCACTGAAGTGTCCACCACAAATCCCGTCGTGGACTTGCTTTATGGCTTGAGGAGCTTCAGTGGAGGTTAGACAGTAAAGAAGGAGGCCATCGAAGCCTTGTTTATAGAGAAGACCCCCTAGCATGGTATAGCGAGCCGTGCGCTTGATGAAAGCTCGCCGCGCATTGCTAGAGAGGTTGGGAGGAGTGACAGAAAGAGACAAGTAGTCCACGAGTTGCTTATACCAGTCATCTTATGGGCTAAAATTGACAGTGTTGATATGGTCGATGTGAGGAGAGATATATGAAGGCAAGGGTACATGATGCACTGTGACAAAAAGGCGAGATGATGATGATGAAGACGGGATATGCGAAGCAAGAGAAGCCATGGTGTCGGCAAACTTGTTCGTAGAGCGTGGAACAGTCTGCAAGAGGTAATGGTCGAAAGATGCCAAAAGAAGGTCAACACGATTCTTATATCTCTGTAAAACTTCATTTTTACAGAGATATGAACCGTTAACTTGATTAACGACGAGCTGCGAGTCACCGAAGATGTTGATAGACTTGATGTGGAGAGAAAGAGCAGTCTGAAGTCCCAAAATTAAGGCCTCGTATTCGGCCATATTATTGGTACAATCAAAGTCAAGCTTGAAAGATAGAGGCATGGGCTCCCCTTCGAGTGGGATGAGGATGACCCCCGCACCCCCGCCGAGTTGACATTTGGAGCCGTCAAAGAACATGGTCATTTGGTAGACGGTGTCATCGGTGAAAAGGGTAGCAATAGACTCGTCAGGGAACTCGCAGTGGGAAGGTTGGTTGTCGGGAAGAGGGGCATCTGCCAGTTGGTCAGCGATGGTTTGCCCCTTGATAGATTTCTGCTGGATGAATTCGAAGTCAAACTCCGCAAGCAGCATGAGCCACCGAGCCATACGTTGATTCTGATATGGCTTGGAGTGCATGTACTTGAGAGGGTCGGTGTGAGTGACGATGAAAGTTTTGTGGTTGAGAAGATAGTGGCGGAGCTTGGTAGTGGAAAAGACTAATGCCAAATAGAGTTTCTCGGTATGAGTATACCGAGTTTCATAGTCGACTAGTGTTCGGCTGATGTAGTAAACCGCTTGCTCACGATGATGCTCATCTCGGTGCGCGATCATGGCACCTAACGAATGGTTGGTAGCAGAGATATAAAGGTAGAAGGGTTGGTCGTCCTTAGGTGGAATGAGGACTGGTGGAGAGACCAGATAGCCTTTGAGGGCTTTAAAAGCCTCTTGATAGTTCTTATCCCATTTAAAGGAGACGTCCTTCTTAAGGAGGTGATGGAAAGGTTGGCAGCGGTCTGAAAGTTGCGAGATGAAACGGCGAATGGACTGGAGCTTCCCTTGTGGACTACGAAGCTGCTTGAGATTGGTCGGGGGTGGCATTTCGAGGATAGCGCGGATCTTGGCGGGATCTATCTCGATACCACAGAAGGAAACGATGAAGCCGAGAAGTTTGCCTGAGAGGACCCCAAAGACACACTTCTTGGGGTTAAGGCAGACATTGTATTGAAGAAGGCGAGAGAAGATGATTGTGAGAATGGTCAAGTGGTCGCGGCGAAGTTTGGACTTGCCGAGAAGATCATCCACATAGTCCTCCATGATCTTGTGGAGGAGATCGTGGAAAATGTAGGTCATGGCGCGCTGATAGGTGGCACCAGCAGTTTTCAAGCCGAAAGGCATGACTCGATAGCAGAAAGTCCCCCATGGGGTGATAAAGGTAGTCTTGTGCTGATCTTCTGGTGCGATCAAGATTTGATAGTATCCTGAAAACCCGTCCATGAGAGATAGCATCTCGTGGCCGGCCGTGAGATCAACAAGCTGGTCAATGTTAGGAAGAGGAAAGTCGTCTTTGGGACAGGCTAGGTTAAGGTCACAATAGTCCGTGCAGATCCGAATCCCCCCAGTTGCTTTAGTAACTGGGACGATGTTAGAGACCCACTGTGGATAATCGATGGGTTGGATGAAGGAGACAGAAAGAAGGCGTTGAAGCTCTTCTTTGACAAGGAGCGCAACGCGAGGATGCATCTTTCGAAGCTTCTGTCTAACAGGCTTAGCCTCTGGTTTGGTGACAATGTTATGGGTAGCAATGGTGGGGTCAATGCCAGGCATGTCACTGTAAGTCCAGGCAAAGGCCTTGCTATGGTTGGAAAGGAACTGGACATAGTCAAGCTGCTCCTGAGCGTCTAAAGATTGGCCAATCTTTAAGACGTGAGGAATATCGAAAGAAGAAGGGAGGTTGATGTCAATGGTGGATTCATTTAACATAACCTGGGTCTCAGAAGGGAGGAAATGCTGGACGAAAGAGTCGTCGGCACCCATGTAGGAAAGGATGGCGTCATCGTCAACGCAGTGGACAGTGTGAATGGTTGCCGACTCATCTTCTACCATGCTAGGAAAAATGAGAGGGAGAGACCTGGACACCCCATTGAGCTGATAGGTCAGGGGTTCTAGGCGGACGGTGTTTATGGAAAAAAAAACTAGGAGGGATGGAAACCACCGACTCCGTAGGTGACGAAGGAGAAATGGGCGAGTCTGGAGGAGATTGGTCGATGGTTGGCTTGGAACAGGGGTCGGAAGGACCCTGAGTGGGGTCATGATATCCCAGGCCATACCGTTTCTTGGCATCATGATCATTGAGCGGCTCGATGGGCTGATGGGAGCCCTGTTCATAACGTCTGAAACCAAAACCCTTCCATGCACACCTGTGAAGGTAAGTGTGTGCAAAGGTGGGGTTGCCAAGAAACGAGAAATCAGATGTGAAAGGTTGGGGTGAAGAAAGGGAATTGGCATCGGTAGGAGCTTGATTAAGCCCCCATAGACAAAGTTGGTTTGAAAGTGAGGAGGACCATAAGGTACGACCGTCCCGATCTGATGGTCGTAATTGGGACTGAGGTGAAGGCATCCATACTCTTGCGGAGTTTGGAACATGTCGAGGGTCAACAAGTGATATTCCCCAAGTGATAGTCATTGGAAGATGTCTTCCATGGGGTCTTTGGTCGGCGCTTGAAGAGGAGGGGTGAGGGCAACCACCGATTGCGAACTGGTCGAAGCTTCTGCAGATGGAGGCGGTGCCGGAGTTGACAGTTTGATGGGAATGAGGACATCGTTGGGACGGTAGGTGGTGTTGCAAGTCTTGAAGGGTGAAGGGTCAGCGGGAATGGTATGGACTTGCCCGTCATGCTCAAACTTCACACAACGGTGCAGGGTGGAGGGTATATAGGCCATGGCACAGATCCAAGGTCGGCCTAGTAGAAGGTTGTATTGAAACTCTCCTTCGATGATATAGAAGAGCTCCGAGACTGTGCGTGGGCCAACGCGGATGTGAAGGATGACTGTGCCAATGGTCGTGGCGGTGGTGTCATTGAAAGAGCGTAAGATCGCGTCAGTTTTGGAGACGCAATTCTTGGGAAGAGATAGCTGATCAAAGGCGTGGGTAGAGATAATGTTGATGCTAGCACCGCCATCGATCATAACGCGTTTGATGCATGTCCGATCGACATAGGCAGTGATGAAGAGGGCAGCATCCTGATCTTCTGTGTTAGATGTGGGAATCTCAGAATCGCTGAATGTGATGGAGTTGACAGGAGATAAAGAATGGACGAGGGCAGCGAGTGGTTGGGGGTCCTCGGGTTGGACCTCTGCTGCCTGCAAGGCTTGGATAAGGGCTTGACGGTGCTGAGGCAAGGTTTGGATAAGGTCATAAAGAGACATCTTCACAGGTGTCTGATGAAGCTACTTCAGCATTGAGTCGTGAATTGGCCCAGAAGAGGAAGACGAAGAAGGTTGGGATGCGCCAAGGATAGAAATTTTAGGCTTGGGCGCAAGAGGTGGCTTGACGAAGGGATAGGTCCAAGGAATGGCAGCTTTTTCTTTTACCTTGTCCTTCTGCGACCTAGTGGTTATACGGATAGCATTGATTTCAAAAATGGGAGGTGAAGAAGGGGTCATGTCTTGCTGGTGAGATGTTGACGTGTTTGAAGAGGAAGGAGTCAGGGTCTGGTCGAGAGTGTCCTCAAGGAGAAGAGTGTCTTTCTCCATATGGCGGCGGATGACGGCCTTGAGGGCATAGCAAGTCTCGGTGTCATGTCCTGGTGTACGATGATATAAGCAAATTTTCGTGTCATCAAACTAGGAGGGCTTGGACCCGAGAGGTTGGAAAGGCTTGATGGGCGGAAGGGTTATGTCAGAAGTCTGGAGAAGTCAGCGCAATATCAACGAGTATGAGCCCAATAGAGGGTCCGTGCTATTTGATATGCGTGAGGTTGGTGACTTTTGCTTAGGCGAGGTTAGAAGAGGTTTCCGTACCACCTTATGAGTTGATGGCGCGGTGACAGATGGAGACGGCTCTTTCTTGATGATTGATACCACCTTTTTAGGAGAGGGACGACTGGAGATAGGCAGAGGAAGCAAAGGAGGCAACGAGTTTTGTTTGAAGGCTGGAGTAGGAAGGATGCTGGTCAAGGTCGAAGGATGAGGGCCCAAAATTGATGGCAATGGTGACAGAGAAGGAGGCGTTCGTTTCTGTGGTCTGGCAGCCCTCTTTGACTTGGTTGGAAGAGTACTGCTGGTCGAGGTTTGGCCTAGGTCCACCTTCACTTGTGGGTGAGTGAGGGTGGAGACAAGATGAACGCCAAATGATTTGATGGGTTTAGACGAGGTAGATGCAGGTTTCGGTTTGGACGGGTTTGGTTGAGGTTTGAAAGTCTGGTCTTTGTCAAGAGTCTGACGAGATTCTGCCTTAGGAGGATTAGCAGCATGTGATGAGAGGGCGCGGGTATGTTGAAGGGCTTTAAGACGCTCCCACAACACCTGAGGCATCACTTTCCTTGGAGGGAGAAGCGCGATTTTCTCCATTAACCAGGAAAATGGCTGAGAAGAAGATGTTGATGGTTGTGAGGTTGAAGACGAGATGGGTGTAGTGGTCTTAGACGCCTGGTGTGGTGATGTCATGACAGATTTAGATGAAGACGAAGGGGAGACAGGTTCTTCCCTAGGTGGAGAAGAATCCGAAAAGCGAGGCTCCCCGAGTGGGTAAAGGGCAGGGATGACGGTGCCCTCCACTTGCGGCTGAGGAGTATGAAGGGTCGGGTCCTCCATAGGCAGTAGAATGGAGGATGGCGAGACCGGTGGTGTAGGTAAAGCCGAGGTGTCCTCCAAGATGAGAGAGGTCAGTGGAGAACTAGCCGGGGAGAGAGGTTCGTCCACATGTGATGGACTGATTGATGGACTAACCTCTTGAGGTTGATTGGGGACGAATGGAGAGACCATATTGACTGTTCGAACGTTGTGCTCATGATTGTCATCAATTAAGGTCTGGACGTTGTTTTGAGTTGGCAGATGATTGGGGAAAGGTTGTTTGAAGATGTCAATGGCCTGATTAGGGGGTGCATTTGGATTGTCTAAGACGAGATCCCCCTTTTCGAGCATGTCTTGGATTATGTTCTTAAAGGTCTTGCGGTTTTCCGTGTCATGGCCCTTAACACGGTGGAAGCTGCAGAAGTCATGCTCCCTATACCATGCGGGAATAGCGTGTGAGGGATCGAATTGTGGAGGAGTTTGGGCTTGAGGGAGATTGAGGACCCCCTGTTTGAGAAGCTTGTCCAGCACAGACGCATATGATTCTCCGAGAGGAGTATATCACCGCTGCACGTATCTTTGCTGGAACTGGCGAGTAGCGCTCTGAGATGTAGATGGCTCAGGCTGATTGGTCAAAGAGGATGAAGGTCTGACAACCACGGCATTAGCTGAAGCCTTGGATTTAGAATTGGATGATGATGGCTTGGCAGAGGAAGAGTCATTGGTCTTAGAGCTGGGATTCTTGCTCCGCAACTTGACTCTATTCTCCTCGATGGCACGCAACTCAAGTTTGTGAGCCATTGTGAAGGCTTCGTCAAAAGTGCGGAAGGTTTGAACCCTCAGGGTGGAAGAGATATGTCTGGCGCAGGCTTGGGAAAAGAGTTCAATAAGCTCGGCCTGAGGTAAGGAAAAGGAGAGTTGGTTGATAAGGCCTCTCCATCGAGCAACGAAGTCGGCTATGGATTCGTCCTCGAATTGCCGGATAGAATAGAGGTCTATGATTGAGACCTTCTTGGTTATGTTGATGGAAAATTGATCGAGGAAGAGCTGAGCTAATTGTGTGAATGAGAAGAGAGAATGGCTAGGAAGGGAGCTGTACCAGTCAAGTGCAGCACCTGAGAGAGACATAGGAAACGTGCGTAAGAGTAACGCATCGTCATGGCCAATGAGGTAGCAGGCATGTCTGAATGCCCGCAAGTGTTGCTGGGGATCTTCCTTGCTTTGAAAGTGAGAAAACTTCGGAAGCTCCCACTGGCTAGGATATGGTCTGATTGGGATGGAAGGATGAATGGGCTCGTTGCAAATTTGCTCATATGAGAGAGCGTTGCGCGAGCCGAAAACGGAAGTCTCAAGATGGGTCATCTTGTCCATTAGCATTTTGATGATGTCTACCGACGGATTGATAGGTTGCGCGCCCCCTAAGTTGTAGGGCGCTTGAAAGAGGCTAGGGGAGGTATGCGACATAGTCGGTTGTACAATGTACGGATGACTAATCGCAGGGGCAGAGGTGGGGGCTAAAGGTGGTTGAGTAGAAGACATAACTAGGCCCGATGTTGCCACGAGAGGTTGAACTGTGGTAACGGGGGCCAAGGGGTAAGAAGCCACCCTGGTGTTGATAGGGGCCAGGGTAGGCGAAATAGAGACGATAAGGTTTTGAAAAGGAGTGGATAGCAGTTGAGGGGGTTGAGGTTGACAGGGGGCCGGAACCCCGGTGGAAGTGGGCCCAATGATAGAGGGAGAGGCCACACCTGGAGGATTGGTCAAAGTCTAGTCAGTGGTCAAAGCGATGGCTTGAGTGTCTGAAGGTTGAACTATGGATGTTGTCGATATAGCCATAGTTGCGGCAAGGGAGGTTGGCATTCCATAGATTGGATTGCCCAAGGAGTCTCGCGTTCGGCTATGCATGAGATAATGTTGCAAGGCCTTGACGTTGAGGTCCAAGAATCGCTCGAAGTCTTGGTCCCCTTCTTGGACAATGGGAGTCTGCGGCGGGGTTGGACGAATGGGAGTTCTTTCGGTCTCCGAGTTGAACTCCATTGTAGACTTGGTTGCAGATGGGGTGGACGGAAGTGGTTGACGGCTAACGTGGTTGACAAGAGCCTTGGCTTGGCTACGAGTCAAAACCATGCAAGGCAAAGAAGGTTCAGGTCTCAGGAACTGTGTTGCTCAGTTTCAAAAAACCAGGATGGAGTCTTTGGCAGAGAAAGGACAGGTTTCAGGCTACTGGTTTTTTAAAAAAAAGGACAGTGACAGAGACCGACGTCGGTTTAAAAACCGATGTCAGTTAGAAAGATGGCCGACGTCGATCAGATAACCGATGCCGGTAACAGATGAAGCCGACGTCGGTATTAGAACCGATGCCGGTGACAGGGGAAGCTAACGTTGGTGGCAGAACCGATGTCAGTGACTGTGTTTTCCAGAGAACCAAAAGGTTCTTGGAAAACAATGAAGAAAGCGACCTCACTCACTCAAACAAACAGATGAGAAGAGGAAAATAGAGAGAGACACACAAGCCTAAGCGATAAATCCTAGGAATTAACCTTAGAAATTGTGGCTTATGCCTTAGATGGATGCTTGGGGAGATTGGCTGCAAGAAGGGTCCTAGAAGAAGGCAGTCTAAAGATGGTTTCAGGTCTTGTTTTAGGTGCTCAAAAATTTGTGTTAGGGTCTGGTATGTGGCCTGGTGCTAAGGAGCAAGCTCCCCTCACTTCACGATTCCAGTGGTTAGCTGGTCTCGCTTAGCCAAGATATACCTCACCTAGAGTTTATCCTCCGCCAAAGAACGGAGTGGGCTTCCCCCTTGGTGATGAAATCCAAGTAGGGTCACCGGGACGGGTAAGGTATCCGCTGGGGGATGAAATCCCAGTCGGGCCTTGTCTCAGGTAAGTTTTATGTTCGTTTAGTGCATGTGGTCCGGTAGTGTAACATCAAGTGTCTACGATTTATTCAATATGTGTCTAAGTTACTAGATGTGGACTAATGCAAGCACAAGCAGAAATGAAAGTGCAATACGTTTTAATGCCCAAGTCAAAATGTGATGTTTGTGATGCAGACAAGTTTTGAGAAAGGGTCAAGAGTATGATGTTTAGACTAGTCTAGAATGTGCAAGAAAGAAAAGAA
Source organism: Torreya grandis (assembly GCA_037957365.1). Taxonomy (NCBI): domain Eukaryota; kingdom Viridiplantae; phylum Streptophyta; class Pinopsida; order Cupressales; family Taxaceae; genus Torreya; species Torreya grandis. The sequence goes on from JARHVA010005660.1 coordinate 654,249, forward strand.
GGATTCGTTTTAGTTCTTGCTTATAGTGTCATTCGGAATAGAAGAAAGAGACAAGAGAGAAGGAGCCTAAATGCACCTAAATGAATGAAAAGGAAACGGAACCCAGGAGGAACCTAGGGTCCCACCGGGCGTGCCAGAGATGTTTCTACTCAAAATTTGCTTTTAGATCTAAGAGAAAGAAGAAACTAGAAAAGTAATGGACAAGGCATGAGAAGTACCTGGACTAAAGACTGCGCACCATAATCCAGACGCTTGTGCGCACCCCTCTTTGGCTGTGGAGAAATGACACCTGCAACAAAGAGAAACTTGGACAAGAGGATGTTAGATAGATAGGCAGTGGGTTGCCAAGCGAAAGCTTGTTCCCGAAAGTGTAAAAACTTCCTTAAGGGAGGTCAACCCACAGATAACAGACATATAAAGACTAAGAAAATATAAGATGCCAGAATATAGAAGTGATAAACAGATTAGGAATGAAAGAAAACACCAATGATTCCCTGAAAGGAGTAGTCAGGCTGATGACAGTCGCCGAGGTTGGAAATGCTGCCGGCGTCGGTTAAGAGGTCTGCCGACGTCGGTTATCCTGCCGACGTCGGTTGGGGAAGTGACCAGCATCGGTCGGGGTAATGGCCTGTGGTCGGGTCTGGGATGTGTTCTGGACTGTGGACAGGTCCAGGATGCTAAGAGGGTCGAGACAGAGTTTGGGGACGGGTCTGAATGGACTGTGGAGTGATTTTTGCCCTGTACAGGGTCTTTGTTGGCAAAAGGGGGATGAGGGAGTTGTCTGGGATTGGTATGAAGAGTGGGACAATGTGAGAGGAGGATGGACAGATGACAGGTCCTGAGAAGGGTTTTCAGCCTCTCAGGGGGAAGGATGGAGGGAATAGGAGTAGCAGATAACTGAAAACTTAAAGAATAGAATCACTTAACAGACTTGCTTACCTTTTTGCTTGCTGAATGAAGAGTTGAAGAAGCTGTTGTTGAAGCCACAGAGGATTCTGCAAGAAGAGAACTCTGATGAAGAACCATTGCACCTGTTGCTGTTGTTGCACGAGGTCCAAACGGAGACAAGACGAATGCCAAAACACCAAGAGAGATCTGTTTGCGAGCTCAAGGGTCCAAGGGGCTGCAACGGATGCAGAAAGGGGTAATGAAGGATGCCGACGCTGGCAGTTTCGCCGACGTCGGCCGAAGGGTCGCCGACATCGGTGGTCGCAGAATGGGGACAGAGGCTAAAAATAGCCTCTGCCCATTCTTGCACGCCGCCGAGCGAGGGGGGATGGGAAGAACGGTCACGAGGATGCCAAAATGGGCGTGGGGGGAAGATAATGAAGAGATTTGGCCTAATAAATGCTAGGGGGAAGGTGGAGGGATTCAAGGGAGGATCCAAGGTGGCAAGGGTAGGGTGGAAAGGGGGCCAAGGCCAAGGGTTAGGATAGGGGTTTAAGGCCAAGGGGGAGGACCAAGGTGCAGACACGTTTGCGGTGTCTACAAGTTGTACACCTCCAATGTTCAACCTCACATTACTGAGAAGAATGGTAAATTGGAATGAGAAACCACTAAATATGTTGTTATGGCTAGGGAAGGGTTTAACATTGATAGAGGACTGAATGAAGGAAATGACTAAGAGGCACCTATAGAGGGTATGGTTAATTCCTTGCTACTTTTGGCTCTACCTAAACCAAGGTGAGAGAACCTACTGCAATATCTTTCTCACATGAAGGAGTTTATCACATTAATCTTCATGAGGATCATAGGTACAAAATGTAGGTATGACCAAAGCATAACCAGACTTATACACTTTACCCATGAAGGGTTGTCACACAAAATACATAAATGCTTTATATCATAAAAAATATACTAAATATAGATGATGAGATGACTATAATTTATATTTTTTATAATATTTGACAGTAGGGGTCAAATGAAAAAATACAATCCTAAACTGTAACACATTTTAAGAACACAATATTTCATGTGTTTGCAAGGCAAATAACACTTATTATATGCAAACAAATTATTTTTTATAGGTTTAGAATATATTGAAACCATATTTTCTTGAATTATAGATATTTATTTGGATGGATAGTAAGTAAGCATGGATGATTTCAAAAGATAGCTATACTACTTTCATTAACAAATGTTGTTCAGTTTAGAAATTGGTAAAAATAAAATCATACACAAATGATCCTCAAAAGATTATAAGCAATACTACAAATCATCCTTCAATAAATCCCTCTAGCTAAATTCATGAGCCCAAGACTACCCTTAAGAAGGTTATCAATGCTTTATTTTCAAATCTCAAACTAGAAAGGATTGTATATTCTGATTGTAGACCCTAGATGATTACCATAAAGAAGAATACATCAGACAACCAATCTACCAAACATGTAAGATATAACATTGTATTTTAAAAATAAGAAGGAATGATAAACCATGATATATTTCATTTAATGACCAAATTAAAACTAAATACAATATGTCTTGAAGATTATGTAACATAGCATAATGTGAAATAATTCTGTAACAAGAGAAATATCTTGAATGTTCTCAAAGTTTGTCAATGATTTTACAACAAAAATTAATTTGGCACCAAAAAATCACACATGGAGGACTCTCCAAGATATATATTCAAGCTCAAAAATTTAACAAACCCTTGTAAAGGGACATACCCCCTTTACTTATACAATTTGATCTATGCTTGGCATATTCCTGAAGATGCTCTAGCTAGAAAATTCTTTTGTGGGCCTAGAATCTATTCAATGGTGTAACAAATATGATTCCTTGGATTATGCTCATTCTTGTGTGATGATGACAATGTTTATACTCCACCATGATGGAATGTTTTTAGTTACATACATGGAGATCACTCCTATAGAGGGATAAAACAAACCTTTGTCTACTTGTGTAACAAATAAAGATGTCCTTTCCTTAATCAAAACAACCTTGAAAAGGATGTGCCACTAAAGGGCAAGGTAAAATGGTTTCCCAATGGGAAACAAGAAAAATAAAATAGAAAAGAGAGAAGAAAAGAAGGGGAAAACAACATAATGCTAGCTTAGAAGAGATATAAACATTCGATCACATCACAAAATCAATGTTGATGACTGAGTCCTTTGCCAACCTATTTTTGTATGCAATGTACCCTTCAATTATGGTGGAAAGAATCCTTTAGTTTGAGCCTACTTGGTATTTAAATTTTATCACTATATTCCTCAAGCCAAATCATGACCCTCTATATCATTACCCACTTTTTCTTGACTAATGCTTTTAACTAGTCACAAGACTTTTCAAGTGACACTAACTCTATAATCTCATAGACATCAAAGGATCCTTAAGGTACATCAATGAGGCTTCTTAAGTTAATATCTAATTACTCATTCATCATGTCACATACACCATCAAGTTTCACCATCTACCTTAGGGAGGCTTTAATATCCCTTTCTACAAATGAGAGAGATTGTTTTTCTTGCTTTAAATCAAAAATGCCATCCTTAAGCACTACCAATCGATGCTTAACCATTAGCTAAAACACTGTTGGCTACTTGTGTTCATCAAAGGAGATGATATTTTCTATAATTAAAGTTTTTATGTCGATATTATAAATCTCATCCACCTTTGGCCTAAAATTTTCCCAATTCTTGATGTCTGCATCTTAAATGAACATCTAGGAATCACATTCCCATTTGTTTATCTAGTATGTCATCTAGAAATTCTAGTGTTAAATGGATTATTTATTTGGCTTAGGGGGTTAGATCCTTTTTCCAGTCTTTTATGGCCCAACCTTTGGTCTTCAAATCTTGGCCAAAATTAAGCAAACCTAAGGAAGTTATAGGAGCATCTAGGGCCTTGCTTAGAGTTGGGGTTACTACTTTGGGCTCACTTAGTAATTTTTCAAGTACTAGATCATGGCCTAGTTTTGAGCCTTTATCTCCTTCATTGAATATTTATCTTTTTTCATTCAATGTGCCACCATACTCACTAGGAATTGTGAGCTATGTTTTATCTCATTCCTTGATGGTTCTCCTAGATCATACCTATACACTGCATAGCTTTCAAGGGGATCATCCTTCTTTGTAGACCCTGGTAGAGGAATGGCTATTTCTTATGTTCTTTTCCCTTTCTCATTTAAATTGGTTCATGAGTGCATTTTGTCCTTCATAAGGGGATTAGCCTTGTATTCCTAGGTAATATTTAGTACATTTATATCCCCAATTGTCTCATGAGGTCCCTTTTATCCTTAACTTGCTCTTAAATCCAAAGAAGAGGTATGGTCTAGAATCCCATCAAAGTTGTGGATCTTGATGTTGACTTTGATGCACTAAATGGGGGTGTCACTTATATGTTAGTTAAGGGGAGTATCACTAGAGTAGGATGAGAGACTAACATAATCTTCTTAGCCTCATCATCACTTTTTAACCTAGCATCCTTTTCATCAACTCCTTGTTCCCTATTTTTTCTTGGATCTATCTACTCCAAGACTTCAAAAATTACCCCATCATGGTAGGATTCCAAGAACAATTTGTCTATGAAACTCCCATGTTCTATAAGATGATTAAAATTCCTTTCAACTAGTTCATCCTTTGTTCTTGGGTGGGTGACCTGGATAGAGGAAGATATGGTGTCCTCCTAGTCACCCTTGCCCAACTCTTCACCAATCATGGATTCAATATCTCCATGCCTAACAAGATCATAGACTTTAATATGAGGTAGAAACCCCTAAGCCACTTCAATTGAGGTAGTATATTTAGATCCTCCTATTTTAGAAATTTCATCCATTTGACTTGTTTATTTTTTTATTTCTGGGGGGTAAGGCTACCCATTTGTAGGTTGTATCCCCTACCTTCCCCAATATTAGCTTCTTCCCCCGGTGCTAAAATTGACACCATTAGAGGGGTAAGAACCTATGGTGTGACTTTGATAGCTTCAGTAACATCTATTTGTTCCTCTTTCTATACCCCCACCTTTTCACTACTGGTGGAGGATTGATCCCTATACATCATCTCCCTCCTAGTTTCATCCCCATATTCTTGCATATTCCTAATTTCATCACCCTTGTTTTGGCTTAGTGGATGGGTGATAACATTTTATACAAATGTCTTTATGTTAAGGAGATCATTTCCTTTTCTTTGGAAGCCTAAACTTGTGTATCCACCTCAACCCCAACCTAAAATACATCATTAAAATACAAAGGATAATTTGAAGCCAAAACATCTTCATTATCTTTTCCTTCCACTCTTGAGGGTCCCAATTGTTCAAATAGACCCATGATCAGAGGTTTCACTAGGTTTTGTGGTCTTTCCATCAGAGTTCTATATCTAATCTTCACTTAGGGAGGGTTGAATCCCCTTTATTCATCACCTTTATGATCAACCTTCCCTCATTTGAATCCTCTTCATCACTCATATCCCTTACCTCTGGGCATATGAGGACTCATCTTCATGTGGATTCTTGGAAGTTTCCTTGGGGGGGATTTCCTTGAACACTACCTCTTTTCTTTTCTTGGGGATCCTCATTAGAGGTTACAATTCCTTCTTGGTTCTCTTAGGCCTCAGCTATTCCAATTCTTCCTCTTCTCCTCTCTTCCTTGCATAAGTATTCAAGGAATGGTCAGATAATATTTGTTACATAGGTGGGGTAAGTGGGTCAAAATACTAAATAGTTGGTACCATCAGATCTCCCTTAATCACGATGGATATGGGAGTAGCACTAGCCAGTTGCACCTCTCTTATAATTATTTTTTCCAAATTCTATACTAGGCTTGTCAGCTTTGAAAATAACATCCCAATTTTAGATCAAGTAGTTGTTATTTATTCTACATAAATATTCTTGGAGAAGTATACATCACTCAACTTTCAGCTCCCCTTTCCCCTTGCCACTACTAATGGTGCTAGAGGATCGCTCGTGTATGTTGGTAGGAATGCTTTGAGTTCTACAACCTATTAAATCTCTTGGAGGGTGGGGGTATCATACGTACTAAGGTCAAACCTATACACCATCAACCACCTAAATATTTTCCTCATGATGGGAAAATCCCTCCATGAAATGGAGTCATTTTCCTTGATAGTGAAATCTACTTCAACTATAGGCTACGCTTTAATATTCTTTTCATTTTATACTAATGTTATAGTGATATTGTCATCCACCATGTCTTTGGGGATGGGGTTGATACTGTAGGTGAGTACTTCCTACACAATGAGTCTCATGTAGTCAATTTTTTTGACCTCCTCCTCAGTGGTGCAGTTAGACTAAATATCTTTGAAGTGCGACTGGTATAAGATTACACCTGTTACAATATTTATCAGCCATCTTATATCATAATTAGGTCTATGTGGCATTTTATCAATCTTTTAGAAGACCATTTCCTACTCTAATCCTTTTGATTTAGGTAGAGAAGGACATGTGTAATATCCTATCTCCACTAGGAAGTTGAAAGGATTATTTATTTTCTTGGCTATAATCATTTCATGTGGGTCCACCATTTGTCTACACAATTCTATGACAACAACTTTGTCATCTACATACCTTGGAAATTTTTAAGGGGCCCCTGAGTAACCACTCAACTTGATGTATGTGAACATTTTGAAATAAATATATGAGGTGTCAAATCTATCAATTATCTCCTAGGCAGCGTTGGTCATTCTATTCAGACTTCTCAAAGGGAAGAAAATGTTCATCATAGCATTGAAGAAACAATTGTATACTCCATAATAGTTTCTTTTGAACCCTTCCATAGTGATCTTTGGGTAAATCTCATATATCCTTAGTCCTAAAATATTCCTGGTAAGACTTGGGAAGGTCCTATTGTGCACTAGGCTATACATCAAATAAGAGGACATATAAAAGGTACCCATGAATTTTTCCTTTGAGAAGATTGCATTGCATATTTGCATCATTTGATTATGAAAATTGTTTCTCAATATATTTTTCTAGTCTAACTTATTTTCCCCTTCTAACATGCAGATGATAACTAAAAACATCCATGGTTCAAACTTTTGTACGGTGGGTGCCCCATAGACGTTAGTGGCCATGGAGATAATATATTGAGGTAACTTTTTGAATTCTATCAATTTTAAGTTTCTTGAAAATTGAGAGACCTTTTTAATTTTATTTATGATCTAGCAAGAATTCACAATGTCCCATAGCATCTTATCATGTGTCTTCATGTATTGTTAGCACTCCTCCATGGTAAGAGTGATACTATCAGGTTAGGGAGGGATTAAAAGCATGACCCTAAGGGCCTCAAGTGTGAATGAACATACAAATGATTAAATCCCATCCACAAAAATCTTAGTGTTGGGTTGATAAACCCAAGCAAATGTAATAATAAACATAGGATATAGGGCAGCCAAAGGGAATGTTGCCACAAGGGCCATGTAACTCATACCAAGGTTAGTGACAACTAGGAGAGGAATCAGCCACTATAAAACATGCAACAAAGCTAATATGTATCTAACTTCATCGAGAATGGATGTAATATTTCTTTTCAATGGTGTATAAGATGAAGCCATTTCTTCTTAACTAACTAAATGTAATACCAAAAGCTACAATGAACTCTTCACACTAATACCTCTCCAAACACCCTCTAACTCTCTTTAGGAACACAACACTAGAGATTTGAGGAATACTTATTGATAATCATGAGAGTTTCATGTAGATGGAGTTATAAAATCCTTGAGGAATTGGCTGTGATTACTAGTCTTTACATTACAATCAGCGCCTAGCACATAGATCACTGGAAGGCATGAGTATTAGCTCTGAATGCAAAGGGTGAATTCAAATGAAGATAAATGCTTAGTTATAATCCCTTACACTTTAGGTTTAGGGTTACCATTAATGCTTTGAAGTGAAATGACTAATTACCAATTACCACATTGACAATGTGAGTAGCCTTTTGAAAAATGGAGGGAAGCACGTTAGCATCATTCTTTACAACACATGGACCTGCTCAAACAAGTTTCACCTTTACACACCTTTTTTAGTTCACAGGGTTTTTTTCACCTTCTCACCCATCACTTCCCTTAATACATTGGTGTAATACATCCCAAGTCTTCAATAGAGTGTACAAATACCATGTGTCATCACTTCCAGCACTCAGGCCTTTAGGGATCTCTTGAACCTTGCCTGAATTTCAAGTAAGGTGATATTCAAAAAGGGCCTAATCATCAAAATATTTGAGAACCTACCACATGTACTTAATATTATTTACATGTTTTAGTACTCACACCTTAGAGACCTTTTGAACCTTGATCATCGAAAGGCAAATAGGGTGATCTTTGGATGAGGATCGAATCTCAAAAATCCTGAGGAGCTAACACATGGCATCCTCTTTAACTTATTTACTCAAACATTTGGCCCCTAGTAATTTTTTGTACATTTCTAATAAAACTAACTAGAACATTCTTTAAAAGGGACCTAAAACTTAAAAGCCCTTGATAATCCACCATGTGTCCCAACCAGTTATGAGCTCAAATTTTGGGTCACTTTACTTACCTTCACATCATTCTTTTGATATAAGGAGTGCAAGATTATCCCAATGCTCAAAAATAATTTTATAACTTTAATCATTGAAACCACTGAAAGTATAGCAAGGCTAATTCCCCTTGAGCTATTGATAATATCTTCTATCTTTAGGAAATGCCCCTCAAGAGTTTAGCTAAAAATAGAATAACACTCCCACCTAATAATAAAAAGGAGATGATTAATTATGAACATATATTATGACTTTATGAAGGATTGGGGTAGGTGATTAGACATTGATACTCATTTAGTTTAGATGTGGGAATTTAAGTGACAAGGGCCCAATTACCCCAGTGTAATTTTAGGCACTAACATGCACTATGGGTAGATAGAACTGGACATAAGTAGGCTCTAAAATATTTCCCTTTTATATTAGTGTGTGTACAAAAACATATATTCCCAATTACTCTCAATTTTTCGATGTATCGGTTTATGGAAGATTCCATTGAAAAGATGATAGAATTTAAGCAAGACTGATAGAAATAGTTTAGATAGAAAATGTGTGAATAGAAGTTTTATAGAATTTTAAAAAACATGAGGACATCATCAAGAGATGGTTTGATAAAAGATCAAAATTTTCAAGATTTTATAGTTATTCCTATTTTGGGATAAATCACACAAAAATAAATTACAACATGACAAGTTTGATCCATTATGGATTGGACTGTACCAAATATATGAAATTATGGGTAATAATGATTTTTGTTTGAAGGATATCCAAGGCAATTATTTGAATTTTCCAAGTAAGTGGATAGTTTTTGAAACATTATTTCATGGACACCCCAACTAGGAACATATTATATTGATTATAAGTTATGATTTATTAGTAGGAGTAGATTAGATTTCTTGATTTCCTAGATTAGATTTCATTCTTTCCTAGATTAGATTTCCTACTTTCCTAGAGTAGATTTCCTCCTTTTCTATATTAAATTTATTGATTTATTAAATTAGTAAATAAGGTCATTCAAACCACTTTTGAACACATTTATAAGCCTCTTAACAATACTATTAGTCATATCTAGAGGTATTCATAGGCTTACACAAGATGTATTTGGATCTTCAAGTTAAGGTGTGTATCATATCTGAATGGAAAATTTTATCTAGGTTGAATAAATTTATCAATTTGTTGGAAGTGTTGATGCCTTAAAGTGTATCATAGGTGGTTCTAAGTGTTTGAGAAACACTACTCATTTATAAATTTATAGAATCCAATGCATGAGTTGTAGGTTATGATAATCTTGTTATCTTTTGTGGAATAGAGGTAGAACAAGTATACTATTTCACAAATTTAAATTACTTGGTGGTTGGGAGCCACTATGGCTTAATATTTGATCTATGATTTTTAATATGATCATACTATTTAAAGTGAATTATTCTCAAAACTAAGTCTAAATATAAGTTAAGATGAATATTCACAATAAAGCTACTCTAAGATGAATTGATAAAAAAGAACAAAAGGAGGGGTAAGGTAGAAAAGAGATATGTTATTTATCTTTAACCTAAACATTATGATAAAGTTCAAGTTTCATCTAAACATGCATTTAACTAATAGATGACATGAATTAGAATAAGCTCAAATCCTATCATACATTAGACAAACATCTAAGGATAGTATGAAATAATGTAAATAAGGATCAAGTCCACTTTAAAGATTCACCCCTATAAGTAAACAACATTAGCACATATGCAAGAAAGGTAAATAAAAATAATTAAACCTTATAAGTTTCATTCAATATATAATTAGCAAAAATTAGCAACTTTTCACTTAAATATGCACATCCATAGTTCACAAGAACTATTAAAATATGAATAAAAGACCAGATAAATGAGAGAGAAACCATGATAGAAATTCCCACAAACAAATATGGACTAACTTTGTATAACCTCTTACTTTGTATTAATTTTCTCAAAAGTTACAAATAGTTTTTTGATTAAAATAAACTCTCTCTTTTACAAAGGCAATACCTTTTTTTATAGACCTTTCATGAGGGGTGCCAGTTAGTCATGTCAAATATTTAGGACAGCTATCCTTTTACAATATTTTAAGAATCTTTTAGACATTTTGAAATGACTAACCTATGGGCCTTGTGCTTTCTAGGTTTCACATGACTTTACAAAATAATATTCTCTTTTCAAAAATATACAAGCTTAATTATAAAAGAATATTCCTTAATTTAACTAACTTGACTTTAGGACCCTTATGTTGATGCAGTCTTCTACCTTCCCTACAAGATCCTCATTCTATAATGTTATTGATTAATCAACTAGAGATCAACAATAGGTTTCATGAATAATTCCTTTTCTTGATCTTTTAGGCCCTTGAGATTGGAAATCTTATTTAATGTTCTTGGCATCTCTTATCTTTTCCTTTGATGATAAAATCAATCCCATGATCTTATTATTATCATCTCCCAATTTCCCTTGTCCTTGACTCCTCACCTCCTTCATGAATTGAATAAGTCTATGCTTTAACTCTTCATCCATTATTAGGCCTAAAGGACTAAGTGTGGTGGGCTCTTTGATCAAGTTGTCCAATATGTGTAACATTTTATCTTCTTACTATTTGATATCCTTAGAAATGTCTTCCATCTATTTGGACCAATTGTTTAGGGACTTGATGTTATCAATTAATATAGCCATATCCATGTTCAAGTGGGCTAGGCTGACTCTCTAGAATTTAGGGATTTGATTTTTAGTTAAGATTTTGATCAAATCCTTCACTTGGTAGCTTGAATCCTACCATTGGCCAACTTGGCATATAGCCATAGTAATTTGTTTATCTATTTCCTCCTACTTACTCTTGATTGAATTTAAAGAACTAAACAAATCATCCATAGTGTCCTCAAATTGTTTGAATCTATATTCTTGGATTGACAAGATGACTTGTTATTTTAAATTATTTTTCTATTGCAATATTCCCTTGATCATTATTTATAATTGATCTAATTGACATTGAGCCATTTCAATAAAAATTTCTTCAAATATTGGGTCATCACCATGCCTTTGTCCTCCAAATATAGTCAATCCAATAAAAGGTTCCACTTTTTAGAAAGTGAACTCCTATCTAATAACCATGGCCTTTTTCTTATTTATTCTCTATAAACTAGTAGTGGTTAGATCAAACTTGACACCTACTAAAGATTGTGTCATCCTTAAAATTAGGGTTTCCATCTTCATTCCACTTGACTCATTTGGAGTAGACATCCCCTTTTCCTCCTTTTGCAAGGAAACTATCCATGGCTTGACTTCTTCATGGATTGGGATATTGATGGCCCCCATCATAGACCATGGATGTTGTGCACTTGGTACCTTTTACAATTTACCATAAATGAACCATTCAGGAATGGTTGGACCCTGAGTCAAGTTTTCTTCACTAAAGAGATTAATTTCACTTAAAAGAGGAGTGAAAATCACCTTGGGATTATTTTATTTCACTAGAACAATGGATCATTTAAATTTTTTGTAGGGGATGTCTATATGAACTAGATCCAACACTTCCTTCCCATAATCTTCCTTTGTCTCCTCCATTTTTTCATCTTTAGACTCATAAGCTAATGACAAAATTTTGAGGGAATCTTCAATGGTCTCATCAAGTAATCTTTAAAAATAAGAGAGAGAATTTATATACAATATAGTACCTCAAGTTTTGATTTAGTATAATGGATACCTAATCTAAGTGTGTATCTTTGAAAAATCTTCCTTCTACATCTGAGGTCAAATAAAGTTTCATGATGTATTATCAATTACACACTATAAACAGGACTCTTTTCTTTTTTAAATATTGACAAAATATATTCTTCTGAGATTTTGAACAGTTTCCTAGACAGTCACATCTGGCTCTCCAAATGAGTTTCTTTTCTGGAATAACTTCTTTACTATATTTCTCAGGAGCATATGAAGCATTTGTGCTTATACCAGGAGAGGATCCAAGTCCACTATCTAAGCTGCTAATGTACTTGTGAAGTGCAGATGCCACCATGACCCATATCAGATTAAAGACAATGATAAACAAGACAGTTTGACTAAGCTCCTGAACCAAACGCGTTGATTTACTTGCTACTTTAAGATCCACCGTTACTACATGAAGAGGATATTTTTCTAAAATGCCAAGGTTTGAAAATGCCTCGTCAATATTTCCAGATACCCGCTGCTTTAGCTCTAGCAACAATGCAGGAAGGCTAGATGGCTTGGCCGACCGTTCATCTGGTAGATACTCTGATATTAAATTTGTGGCAACAAGTGCTTTAAGATACTCTATGACTGTCTGACTATCTACTGCATGCTTTCTTTGCTCAAATCGCCTAATGACAGCTTGAGGACTATGCTTATTGAGCTCCATGAGAACAACACTCTATTTTGAAGCATCTCTGTGAACATCCAATAAACCATATTTGCCTACAAGCATTTATATTCTCAACAAGAATGACAGCTGATGTGGAACAAATGTTGGCAATTCTGCAACAATCTTAGCTTCTCCCCTTTGACAAATTTAGCTAGGCAAATTGTATAATCATTTCCACCTCTAAATAACCCGGAATGCTTCGCGCAGAACCTTCAAAGCAGAAATCGAACCTTCGCCAATTCTGTTCTCCTCTTCATTTTTCATAATAATTAAGGCTAGGTACTTTCCCAGCAATATACTTTTCTAGACTAATGTGATTAAGGACTTGGCGTCCAAATAATTATTCAATTGACTGAATAACCACAGTCACAGTCCGATCGCTAGGAATCTTTGTAATCTAAAAGCAATCATCTGTAATTATAATACGCCTTGGTTTTCTGGATTTCATAAATGGAAATTGTAATAGCATACGACCAACACGATGCAGAATATCTGGATCAGCCTTCCACTGGATTACACAATCCTAGGAACAGATCTTAATAAATAAAGACATTAGAAACTTACTTCTGCCCATGCGAAGGTTTGATAGTCCCCTTTAATTCTCAATCCACGCCATTCAATATTCCAATATCTCCTCTTATCGGTGCATATTTCTGATCTTTGACATTATCCCTTGACCTTTTATCATTTTTCGTTTCTATCTTCATTGAATCAGGTAAAAACAAGAAACATCAGCCAAATCTTAATGCATTTCGGACCGTCTCATCTTCATTCAACGTCGACCTCCATTAAGACCCGAACATTTTAATGCCCAGCAGTGATATGCGTTGTAAGGTAAAACCAGAATTAAGTTTTTACGCCCAGCCGTGGTTTATGTGTTATAAAAATCAAACTTAACTTTGAACACCCATCATTGAGATATGCATTATAAAGAAACTACTTTCTATAGCATATATGCATTGTAAAGAGGAAACAATGTCCCAGCACAACATGAACCAGCAAGGAATTCGAACGACCCAGTAACAATTCAAAGAAATATAGGAGAAAACAATATCTTTTGTAACACACCTTTATTAATATAATATGAGGACATACATCTCAGCTTATCTGTGAATTGCAGTTCCTCCTCTCTTGCGCCCCTGTTTTGTTTTCCTCTTCGTCCCTCTTCATCTCTGGAACGGATTTGGTTTTTTTTTTTTTTGTTTCTCCTTCTTTTCTGTCCTTCCTCTTTCTTCTCTCTTTCTGCGTCCTCTGCTCTCCTCCTTCCTCTACGTACTCTTCTTTTTTTCCTGTCTATATCAGAATGGTATATATTTTGTTTTGAATAAATCTTTTTCCCTAACCTCTACGCCAAACTTGGCTCAGTTAAAACAAATACAGTTTTTCAATTACAACAGCATGCCCAGGTTGGAATATTTTCAACCACTGCTTGATTTCTTTAACAGCCCACAATTATTTTACCTTTTCACTTTTACTAATTACCATTTCTCTTTAATTTCAACATTTGGAGGGAAATACAATAATCGGGTTTTTAAATTTAAATCATAACCATGTCTTCTGTAGATGCTCCTGCATCATACTCTCCCTCTAGAAACAATTTGAACCTTAGTTCAAATGAAATACTGCATCCATGTTGTAGCCTTCATTCTATACTTGGATCCCACGGTCTTCTTGTCAATGCCAATGCTGTTGTTTGTCTTTGACGGTCTTTACCTTTCATCTTGCTTTTCTTTCTCTTCTGGTATGTTCTTCTTCTCATCTCCTTTTCAGCTGCCAGGTCCAATCTCCATGCTTCTTCATCTTCATACATGTCTTCAAAACATATGTCTTCATCTTCATATATGTCTTCCATACCTGCATTCAAAACATCGAAAGCCACCTTAGTAGAAAAACATTGAGGCCATGAAGCCTCTCGGCTACCTTCACATTCTTGCTCTTGTTTCTTGACCAAAACTGCCTTGGTCTCATTGCTTTGCTCTTGTCTTGTTCCACTCTTTCCAATGCTGCCTTCACCATAGCTTGTACCTTCCTTCATTTCTCTTGAATTACCAAACAACTCCTCTATCATTCTCAACTCTACCTTTAGTGAGATCTCATCTATCTCACAATCTTCATCAAACTTGGGCTTATCAACCTGAAGGATTGCTTGTTCCTTACTAGCCTTACTCTTCATTTCATCACTCAACACAAACTCATCCAAATCTTCATGTCCTATATCAAACTTAGGACCAGATTGTATTTCATCCTCTCTAAGTACATTCATCCACTTTATAGTTTCTTTATACAAATTAGCTTCTTCATCAACATCAGTATATTCATCAAAAACAATTGTAGTATTCATACCTTCTGTCTTCTTGCTTTCTTCAATTGCTTCCTGAAGCCATCTTGTTTGTTCTGCTGCATATTCTTTCCCTTTCTCATCATCCATCCCTTTGGAAGTCTCTCCTTGCTGCATATTAGTCCTTACAGCCACTTTCCATTCTTCATTTTCCATACAAATATCATTAGATGATTCAAACAAATCATTCTCCCATTTATTGCAAGCAATTGACTTACCTTTCCATGTGCTTGTGTCATCCTTTACCTTTTCCCATTGATTTCTCACATCTTCATTCTTTGCCCTCTTAGGTACCCATACTAGATTCTCCTTCTTACCATTTCTCTTTTCAAGCCATTTAGGCATCCTATAACCATGTTCTTGTGACACTACTAAAAAACCAACTTTGTTTGTCTTTTTATTTAATTGCACATTCATATGAGAAAAATCAATCTTATAAGATAAACTTGCCTGCTTGCTTACTTGTTGCTTGTTTGTATGCTTCACCATCCACTTAGGCATTATGTAGCCATGATTGACTGCTTTGTGTGAGGATTTCATCTTCCTCTTGCCTCTTCTAACCTGTGTATTAATATCTTCATGCTCACTATAACAATCAAAATCAGCACTTAACACTTCATTTACCTCCTTGATAGCTTGTTCCACAGAGCAATCTTTCTCTTCCTTTGTGCTTGGCTGTCCTCTTTCTTCTTCTTGGCATTCAATGGCATCATAGAATTCAGCTTCATCTTCTACTTCTCTTCTCTCATGCATTAACCAATGCACCTTATCAACAACAGCAAACTCTCTTCTCTTTCCTGCATATTCACTCATGCATTTGGTGTCTTTTCCTGCACCAATCTCTTCACTCTCCAAGGCCCTTCTCTTGACCTTCAATAGGCTGCTCATACCTGCATTTACCCATTCAAAAACAGCATTAAATACAAAAACAAGAGACCATAATGTCTCCATGAATATCCTCTTAATGGACATTCTCATCTTCTCAAGTGCTCTTCCTGGCACTCCTTCTTGTCTCTCTTCTCCTTTCTTGTTCTCCTCAATGAGAACCTTCTTCTCAACTTCTTCATCTTGCTGCTCACTTGGCAACCTTCTTATATTCTTGCCTCTTTGGGCTTCCCTCTTCATGGCAATCTCATTTTGCCTTCTTCTCCTTTTCATTAGGAGAACTATTGGCCACTTTACCCTTTTCTTTATTGGCCATACCCATGCTTGTCTATTCAGCTGCATCCAATACTCATACTCATCCTTAACCTTAGCTAATTCTTTCTTCAAACTAGCAATTTCTTTATTAAAATCAACATTAGTCATACCTTTGATGCTTGCTTTCCTTTTGCTGCCCTCATATACCTTACTGCTCTGCAGTGCTTTCAACAATGCCTCCATCTCTGAGATCTTCACCCAAGTCTTTTCCACCTCGGTCTCTTGATCCCTTGTCTCACCCAAGCCTTTTCTCCTTGACTGGTCTTTTGACAATCCACGTGATCTCACCTAGGCCTTTTGCATCCTAGTCTTTTGATCTTCTTCTCAATCCTGCAGCAACTCTTTAGACAACTCTTTAACAAACACAAATTACAAATCCAAGCTTACCTTGCTTTGGATCTTCTTCTTCTAGGCAGTCCCTCTATCACTCTTCTCAAAACTTCATCCTTTACCTCACCTAAGTCTGTTTCACCTTAGTCTTTTGGCAAACTATCCAAGCTTCCTCTTGGATCTTCAATAAGCCTTCCTTGGCTTCTTCTCTTTTTAAGCCTCAATGGCTTGGTTGCCTTTCTCTTCACCTGTTTACTTCTCAACACAATAATTCATCTCAAACAACAAAGCTTACTCATACCTTTTTCTCTAGCAGAGTCTTCTATTGCTGTCTCCTGTTGATCTCTTTGCCAATTCCTATCACAACTGTAACATCATTCACAAATACAGCCATTCCAAATTCTGCAGCAACTTTTAATCCATTCCTAAATCCCCAAGAGCTTCAAGCTCTGATACCAAATTGATGTATTATAAATTACACACTATAAACAGGACTCTTTTCTTTTTTAAATATTGACAAAATATATTCTTCTGAGATTTTGAACAGTTTCCTAGACAGTCACATCTGGCTCTCCAAATGAGTTTCTTTTCTAGAATAACTTCTTTACTATATTTCTTAGGAGCATATGAAGCATTTGTGCTTATACCAGGAGAGGATCCAAGTCCACTATCTAAGCTGCTAATGTACTTGCGAAGTGCAGATGCCACCATGACCCATATCAGACTAAAGACAATGATAAACAAGACAGTTTGACTAAGCTCCTGAACCAAACGCGTTGATTTACTTGCTACTTTAGGATCCACCGTTACTACATGAAGAGGATATTTTTCTAAAATGCTAAGGTTTGAAAATGCCTCGTCAATATTTCCAGATACCTGCTGCTTTAGCTCTAGCAATAATGCAGGAAGGCTAGATGGCTTGGCCGACCGTTCATCTGGTAGATACTCTGATATTAAATTTGTGGCAACAAGTGCTTTAAGATACTCTGCGACTGTCTGACTATCTACTGCATGCTTTCTTTGCTCAAATCGCCTAATGACAGCTTAAGGACTATGCTTATTGAGCTCTGCGAGAACAGCACTCTGTTTTGAAGCATCTCTATGAACATCCAATAAACCATATTTGCCTACAAGCATTTATATTCTCAACAAGAATGACAACTGACGTGGAACAAATGTTGGCAATTTTGCAACAATCTTAGCTTCTCCCCTTTGACAAATTTAGCTAGGCAAATTGTACAATCATTTCCACCTCTAAATAACCCGGAATGCTTCGCGCAGAACCTTCAAAGCAGAAATCGAACCTTCGCCAATTCTGTTCTCCTCTTCATTTTTCATAATAATTAAAGCTAGGTACTTTCCCAGCAATATACTTTTCTAGACTAATGTGATTAAGGACTTGGCGTCCAAATAATTATTCAATTGACTGAATAACCACAGTCACAGTCCGATCGCTAGGAATCTTTGTAAGTTGAAAGCAATCATCTGTAATTATAATACGCCTTGGTTTCTGGATTTCATAAATGGAAATTGTAATAGCATACGACCAACACGATTCAGAATATCTGGATCAGCCTTCCACTGGATTACACAATCCTAGGAACAGATCTTAATAAATAAAGACATTAGAAACTTACTTCTGCCCATGCGAAGGTTTGATAGTCCCCTTTAATTCTCAATCCACGCCATTCAATATTCTAATATCTCCTCTTATCGGTGCATATTTCTGATCTTTGACATTATCCCTTGACCTTTTATCATTTTTCATTTCTATCTTCATTGAATCAGGTAAAAACAAGAAACATCAGCCAAATCTTAACGCATTTTGGACCGTCTCATCTTCATTCAACGTCGACCTCCATTAAGACCTGAACATTTTAATGCCCAGCAGTGATATGCGTTGTAAGGTAAAACCAGAATTAAGTTTTTACACCCAGCCGTGGTTTATGCGTTATAAAAATCAAACTTAACTTTGAACACCCATCATTGAGATATGCATTATAAAGAAACTACTTTCTATAGCATATATGCATTGTAAAGAGGAAACAATGTCCCAGCACAACATGAACCAGCAAGGAATTCGAACGACCCAGTAACAATTCAAAGAAATATAGGAGAAAACAATATCTTTTGTAACACACCTTTATTAATATAATATGAGGACATACATCTCAGCTTATCTGTGAATTGCAGTTCCTCCTCTCTTGCGCCCCTGTTTTGTTTTCCTCTTCGTCCCTCTTCATCTCTGGAACGGATTTGGTTTTTTTTTTTTTCTCCTTCTTTTCTGTCCTTCCTCTTTCTTCTCTCTTTCTGCGTCCTCTGCTCTCCTCCTTCCTCTACGTACTCTTCTTTTTTTCCTGTCTATATCAAAATGGTATATATTTTGTTTTGAATAAATCTTTTTCCCTAACCTCTACGCCAAACTTGGCTCAGTTAAAACAAATACAGTTTTTCAATTACAACAGCATGCCCAGGTTGGAATATTTTCAACCACTCCTTGATTTCTTTAACAGCCCACAATTATTTTACCTTTTCACTTTTACTAATTACCATTTCTCTTTAATTTCAACATTTGGAGGGAAATACAATAATCGGGTTTTTAAATTTAAATCATAACCATGTCTTGTGTAGATGCTCCTGCATCATTTCACCTCCTCTCTGGAAACACTTTTCCTAGCTATCATTTTTGTGAGTTTTGTAAATTTCTCAGTAGTGGTCTATAATTCAATTTTGGATCGAATTATCCTTGTACAAATATTAATCCAATCTCTCTCAACTTGATTATAATGAGCACAGGGTTGAATTAGGGTTCCCATACTTCCTAGGGATTTTGTGAAGGTTTTTATTAAGTTTTAATGGTGGTAAGTTATCAAAATTATATGGACTTCATGCCTTAGATTTTATTTGGAATGAATATTTATACCTTTAGCTTGTGTCAGATCCATAAAATATTCATATCTATCATGTCCAGCTTATGTGGCTTTAATGTGCATCACCATGGCATCCTACTCATTAATATTTAAAATATGATTGTTTGTGACTTTTGGACATGTGTCAATATTTCATTGGTTACGTGCCCTTTGAAAATTATACCTCACCTCATACTATTGGATCTATTTATATGGATCAATATAGCTCATTGATCTTGATCTAAGAAATCAAATGCCATTGGTTACTTGTTACATTCTCCATAGTTGTAACACATGTCACTTCCATATTTATCTTGGACTTTATTGAAATATCAATGTCGATCTCATACCATCAAATCATCTCTATCCAGATGTATGCACTTTGTTGATCTTGATCAATTGGATCATGTTTCCTACTATATATATTATTGATTATAATGTGTACACTCATTTATGTACCATTGATCTTTGAAATATGATCAAGATTTAATTTGTGGCCTATGGTTCTGCTACATGTCATCTCCATGTTCATTCTTAGGTATTTTGACTTTTCAACCTTCATCACACACCATTAGATATTTTTGGCTAGATAAATGTACTCCATTACATCTCAATCTAAGAACTCAAATGTTATTGGATTCTCAATGTTCCTTTACTAAATTTGTGACATGTGTCACCTTCTCACTTATTTTAGGGTCTTTAAAATGTAAACATTGATCTCATACCATCAAATCATCTTTGGCCAATCAATCATGCTCAATCAAATCATTTTTTATTGTGAACCATTAGATATTTGGTAGGGTTCTCACAATGGTAACACTTGCCACCTCCTCACTTGTTTTGGGACTTCATTAAATTCTTGAATTTATCATGCACCATTATACTAATCTTGCTTAATAAAATATACTCCGTTGATTCTATGGTCAATAAAATAAAAAAAATCTAGGCTCAAGGGATATAGGTAACTTAGGTTAAATTTTTTTAGACTAAGGTTTTATTCATGTTGATGAACATGATGAAACCTTAGGATAAAATTCTTAAGCTAAGTTTTAAAACATTATGAAAATGACCCCATGAATGATAAGAGATAAGTCATAAACTTTTAGCCTGTGGTTTTTGTAGTATTCATAAATATAATCAAAACCTTAGGATAAAGATTTATGACTTGTCTAGAATTTAATGAAAAAGATCGTACATTAGTTAGACCATGTTAATAATAAAATAGACAAAGGAATCATGGGACATAATGGGACTAAGCATAAGATTTCTAGACTAAGGTTTGGTCATGTTTAAAAAAAATGACTAATCCTTAGGATAAAATTTAAGCTAAGTCTATGACATAAATAATTATTCCCACATAAATTTGAATTTAATTCAAAAGGGAATTAGGGTAAAACATTAGACTTAGGGTTTTATCATGACTTAAAATAGATTCAATCAATCTTCGATAGACCAAAGGCTAGTGAAATATCTATTTAACATTGAATTATAAAACCCTAAGCATGTTCATTCCCATATGAGATTTCATTAAACCTATAATACATAAACATAGGCAACAATCATTAGCAACATTATAAAAGGTAATACTATGATCATTTGAAAACATGTCAATTAATCCAAATGAGTACTAGGTGTGGATTATTATCAAATAAATAAAATTTAAAAACATGCAAATGATACTTTGATCAAGTGATTTTCCAAATTATATTGCTATCTTAAAATTTTCATAACAAGGGTCCCCATTTTTTAGAAATAGGGGTATGTTGACCTCAATAAATGATGACTTCTAAGGAAACATATCAATATGTTAGAAGTTAGAAAATCTAATTCAGACTAATAACTAGGCTAATTATTCCACTTGATCAAGCACCATTATTAGGATCAATTAATGGTTAGAACAAGTCTTGCACATGCAAAATTAGGATCAAACATCAAAATATATCCATGTTATGTGTGTGCTTTGATTCTACTTACTGATTGCCATAGGATTTAGGGAACAACTTCTAGATTCATGACCTTAACCATTAACATTGACTTACATCATATTTGGATGTTCATTAATAGTCATGCTTTAGCTCAGGGAAGGCTTGGGTATTGTTTTGATACCAACTAGGCATCTATAGCCCCAATAGAGATACCTTTGGCTCCATGAAAGGCCTTGTTCCACTACCACCTAGGAATCTATATCCTCAGTGGAGATTACCAGAATCACCTTTTCTTAGAAAGCTTCTTTTAAATTTTATAGTAATCTCTTATTTTTGTACTTTTCAAGGTATTTTGACTTTATAACAAGGTTGGGAACTAGATTAACTAGATTTTAGGATTTGGTCAAATATTTTGTCCTTAAACAATCATCTTTGGCTATTAAATTTATCCCAAACAGTTAAATTTTTTTAAGTGCAAGCATGACTGTATCCTAATAATCTAGTCTTTCATCCTACATGTGTAATCCTTCTTAGAATCAAGCTTAGATCAGAATAAGGATTTAAATATCAAGGAATAATTAACCTTACCATTAGTCTTCATTAGTTTCTCCAAACTATAACATCTAGCTCATATTTCAATAATCCATAATCAACACATGTTGAGGAGACATACCTACATTCCTGAACTGTGAGGTTTCTTTAGCATCTAAATGCATTTTTGGTTGAGGACTATCTTGAATAAGACTTATTTAAAGAAAAGAGAAAAATAGAGAAAAAAGAAACACACCAAATATAAATCACACCAACACAAAACAAACAACTATATAAAAACATTGTATACAAACAAGGGACAAGAAGAAAAGAAACTAAACTAAGTCTACCTACACTAACTCCAACCGGTCTTACAATTCCTTCCATGAAGATTTTAGGTAGGATAGTATAGAATTAAGTCTTGAGGTATTATCTAATTGTTGGTAATGTATACTATGTTCCTTTCAAGTCTTTTAGTTTGAATGCATTATCCCCTATGATCTCAACAATCTGATCTAGGTCAATCCATAAGGGTTTGAAATTTCCATGTTTTCCTTTTGTCTCTAAGGCTATATCCTAAAAAATGACCAAATGCCCTTGTCTAAACACCTATATCTTTAAATCTTTATCAAACCACCTCTTAATTGTGATTTTTTGTCTATTTAAATTGGCAAAAGCTTCATCTCTTACATTTTCAATCTATATGATGTCCAACAACCTTAAATTTGCAAATTCTTGATCCTCTTCCATGTAATCTTATATAAACTTTTATGTTGGTATCTTGAGGGTAATGTGGAATATAGGATATTGATGATATACCAATAAGAATGGTGATGCCTTGAGATCTTAGATAACTCTAGTTCTATCTACCCAAAGGGCATACATGAGTAGCTTGTGTCATGTTCTTAGTTTATTAGCAACAAGTTTCTTTGTGGCTTTCATCAAGTTCTTATTTTTTGATTCTAACACTCCATTACCTTGAGGGTAATGGTTTGATGAGAACTTGATAACAATATTGTTGTCATATTCCAATTTAGTCATCTCAATGGACACAAAGACAGATCTATTATCATAGACAAGAAATATCGGTGTGCCAAACCTTGTGCATGTGTTTTCTTCTATACATTTGATCATTTCTTCAATCTTACACTACTTGGTTACCACTACTTCAGTCCATCTTGTGCAGTAGTCTATAATAGTCTAAACATACTTGTAACCATTTGATGAATTGGGGTTGATGACCCCCACAAAGTCTATTCCCCATTGGGCAAAGGGTTTATCAATTGTTATTGGCATAGCAAGCTTTGGCTCTTTTGTGTTTAAGATTTGATAAGAATGGAATTATCTCACATGCTTGTGAGAATCCTTAAAGATAGTAGGCCAATAGTAACCAGATCTAAGGATCTTATGGGTTGTAGGCCTTCCAGATGGATGTCCACTTCCAAGTCTCTCATGAAAGGTGCTCAAAATATTGGGTGCTTCTTCTTTAGACACACACTTTAGGTAAATGCTTTCAAAGTTCTTCCTATACAGCACACCATCTTTAATCAGGAAGTGGGTTGTCTTAAGCCTCAAAGCTCTCTTTTGATTTCTACTTAACCCTGGATGATAATAACCATTGATTATTAAATAAATAATAAGATCATACCAATCATTTGGTTGAAATCTTTGTTGGTACACCTACATAACACTCAATTTGGGATTAGTATTAGGAATTAACTAAATTAAACCTTGGCATCTTACTAACTTGGTAGTCTTCATTTCTAGATCATATTTTTAAAGGATAGACATCCACTTACCTCTCCTTTCTCCAAGTTCACATTGAAACAATATTAGCTTAGAAGTAGGGTCTGGTAGAATTGTATGTACCTTATTTCTAAGGATATAATGTCTAAATTTCTTCACTACCTTGACTAAAGAAAAAGATTGTTTTTCAATAAAAAATAATTCAACTCAGCATTTTTAAGGTTATTACTCATAAAATCAATGGGGTGATCACACTTATCTATCTTCTAAGTTAAGAGAACAACTATGGTATGATTAGAGGCAAAGGAATAAAGGTAGAAATTTTTAGTGAAATTTAGACTTATTAGTATAGGAGCTTGTCCAATTACCTCTTTGATGTCTTCTAAATCTTTCTTAGTTTCCTCATTCCATGTGATCATGAAATATTTCATCCACATATCACTCAATGGCTTCAAAATCTCTACAAAACCAAAAATGAATTTTCTCACATAGTTGATTTTGCCAAAGAAAGACTTCAATTCATTCCTACTATTAGGGGGTTCTATCTTTGATATTGTATTTACTCTATTTGGGTCTATAGAGATCCCCTCCTTATTTATAACATGTCCTAATAATTTTCCCTCAGTTATACAAAAAATACTCTTTTTGGGATTAAGGGAGATTCCATACCTTCTGCATCTTTCAATTACTTATTGCAAGTACTTAATGTAGTCATCTTTTTTATTAGAAAAGATAGTCACATCATCCATGTATATAATAATGTAGTTAACTATGAGGCCTTGGAATGGATGATCCATTACTCTTTGAAAGGTTTCACCTGCATTAATTAATCTAGAGGGCATTCTTTTGTAGGCAAAAGTATTCCACTTAGTAGTAAACACAATTTCATTCTATCTTCCTTATTTATTATCACTTGATTATACCCTAAAAATCCATTAAAAAAGGACATCATATTAGAACTAGAAACAATTTGGATTATTGGTCAATATAAAGTAAGGGGTAATTATCCTTTTTAGATGCTCTATTCAAATTTCTAAAGTAAATACAAAATCTAATTTCACCATTTTTCTTCTTGACGGGTACTAAGTTAGCTACAAAAGTGGAGTGTCTAATGGGAAATAATATCTTATCATCTAGTAACTTCTTGACTTATTTGTATATCATTGGTTCAAGGATAAGGTTGACTAGCCTATGTTTTTGCCTAAAAGGTTTACAGGCTTCTGTCAAAGGTATGGTGTGGATTATGACCTTAGGATCAAAGATATTCAATTCATCATAAGACCATGCTATGACAACTCTATTCTTAGTCAATAAATCCTAGGCTCTCTTGGTTTCAATGCTTGTGCAAGTTATACCAATGTTCACTAGTTGAGGTTGACTTTGGGAACCTAGGTTAATTGCATTGTAGTCCTTCCCATCCACTTTGAGAATCTTGGCAACCTTAGTTAGTCTGTTTGAATTAAATAGTCTCTATAAGGTTATCATTCCTTCTAGAATCTTATTGTCACTAAATTTAATGACCTTATCATCGAGTTTGCCTTGAAATTTATCATCATAAAAGGTATTTTCATTGACCTCATATATGATTTGATCCTCAGATACTTTTGAGTTAGTCATGAATTTTATGATCTATTGATCATCACTGAATACTTGAAAGTGATTGACATTAACTTGCACTAAGTGACATGGGACTAATTCAATGCTAAGGCTTTATAACTTAGAACCTTGGTTAGGCATAAGGTTGGTTTTAGCCAAGGCAAGTTCATTAGTAACCTTGTTTTCTTCCCTAGGAATTGACATAATGCTAAAAGCATCAAAACATTTAATTAAGTCCCATAATCTAAACTTATACTTCTTAAAATCTGACAAATTGCATTGATATTTACTTTTGACCTGATTGACTACTAGTTATAAATCACTAAAAACTGATAGTTCTTTGACCTTGAGTTTGATTGAAAATTTTAATCCAAGAATAAGTGTTTCATACTCTATATGATTTTTAGCATGGGAATTAAAGTTTGTAAGAGGCATTTTATTGCTTCCCAATGGGATTGACTAACACCACCCCTACTTAAAAACCCTAATTTGTACCTCACACCATCAAAATATAGCTTCCATAACCCAGGCATAGCATGAGAAGTTTTAGAGTTACATACCTTTGGGGTGTCAAGAGTGTAAACACCCAAATTTGAGTTAACCATGTTGACCTTCTCATTGGTTGCATTATACTCAATGATCATATGTTTCATCTTGGTCTTCCTTTCTATCCTAATCTTATTGGGAACTCCTTTTTAAGGTAACCACATGTGTGAACAATTAGTAGACATGTAACCATTTAGAAATCTAGTCTAGTCTCTACTTAACAACATTCCATAAGCATCAGGTATGTCTACCACTTGGATCTTGAATTGTTGGATCCTTAGTTCAGAATCAGTATGCATGTGAGAATTCACCAATTTCTTTGACTCTTGATTTATCTAATTTAGTTACAAATCTATTAAATTTAATGGGAGTCAAACCAAAATGTTCACAAATACCTTTAGGCATAATATTTGCAAATGCACTAGAGTCTAACAAACAATTATGCAAATTCTTACCAAAGATCTTGACTATAAGTAGGAAAGGTGAAATATATGCCTTACTTTTGTGTATAACAATGTTAGAATGTGTAAAATTTTGTGGTTTACTAGGCTTCTTAGATAAATATTCCAAAATTAAATCCCTTTTCTTTGTAATCTATGTCAACTCATGTAAAGTAATGTTAGATTTGATCCTTTTCATGTCCTCCACTATATTATATTTTGTCTTACTGGAAGAATTAGATTTATCAATAGTATATCCCTTATGAGGCTTTAGATTGTTATCTAATGTAGTATCAATGGGGGGCATTAAAATTATTTGTAGGAGTTGAGGTAGTCAAAGGTTATTTCTTCTCCCTATTCCTCAGAGGATAGGTCTTCTTCAAATATTGTTAAAAAACATGGATCTCTTCAAGAATATCTTTAGGCTCATTCTATTCTTGGAATGATAACTCAAATGTTTCCACCATGAGAGTTGAATTAGTATATTTAGATGACCTTGAAGAACTTGAGGTATCTGTACCATTGTATTTATTAGGGACAACCTCAAAAGTGTCTAACTTTTCTTGAAAAGCTTCAAAAGCATTGTAAAATTATAGAAAATCTAATTCACCATATTTTGAAGTATAATGAACTCTACAATAATCAAATAAAGCTACATCACAAAGATTTATATCTGGTACATTCTTATTAGTAGATGATTCATTACTATGGCTATTGTTGTTGTGATTTTTAGATTTTGTTTGAAGGCTTATTAATTTTTTGGAAAGAGAAGTTCATGTTAGAGATTTGCCCAGTATTGCCAACTTGCTTTTGCAACTGAAGGAAGTCAATGCTTAGTTTATAAACCATATTTAAGATAGAATCACTTTCATTTTTGGAGGTCTCAAATTTAATAACTTGAGTGTTTATACTAGTTGTAGATATCAAAGTTCTCTAGTCTTTTGGACTGTATCTACTTGAAGTGTTCAAGAATCCTATGTTTTGGCTAGGATGTGCATGGTTCAAAGGCAATTGGTTTAGAACTGGAATATGATTTAAGGTAGACATATTTTGATTAGAGTTGGGAATGACATTTAGAATAGATAAATTCGGATTAATGTTGTGGTTACTGTATGCTATTTGGCCTTATGGTTGTATTTAGTCATTGATGATCATAGCTTCAACATAAGCTAAGGTTAATGTATTAATGATTTGAGAAGATCTTTTGAGAAACATAGAAATCATAAGGTCTAGGGCATCTTTTTAAATATCTAAGGGTAAAGTCTCATCAAGTTTGTAGGAAGCTATGGTTTTGTTAAAAATTTTATGGGATCTATAATTAAAGGTTCTTATGGCTCATTTGAGTCTCTTTTAATTGTGGTAAAATGCTAATACAGAATGCAAGGACTAATTATTTTACCAAATTGATCAATAAAGATTCTATTAAAATCATTCTAGCTAGCTATGTAATTCTCTAGAGGGTTAATAAACCATTCATATAAAGCATCTTTGAAAGTAAATAGAAATAATCTTACATGTTATATCCTCATGAATAACATTCAAAATTCTTAAAGCATCCTTGAAGGATTTAATGTGTCCTTTAAAAGTTATGGCACCATTAGGGCTAGAAGTACGCCAATAATTTTTAGGATTATGAGGAAGGTCATATACCATACCTGGCACATTGATTGAAGAACCACCTAGCCAATCCATACCTTAATAGGGATTGAACATAGGAGTGCCCTGAACTGGTGAAGTTGGTTGAGACTTTGAAAGTCTATGCTTACCTTTGTCTCACCTAGCTCTCCTATTAACTTCTAGTGAAAGAAGAGGAACCCTTGTCTCTGAACATGACTTGGTCTGTATCCAAGGCAATTCAAGCTTGAAAGCTTTTAACCCTATTTGAAATATAATGTGTAATTATTATCTTTACAAAGAATGATGATCAGACTTGCACATTAAGCAAATTTTGCACAGATCTATATAAATAATGGCAAAGGACATTAATCTTTAACTAATTTAGCTCAAAGATATGTCTAAATATGTAGGTATGAGTGATCTTTACACATTTCAAGCTCATATAAACTCAAATTTGCAAAGATCCAATCAATATTTGAACAAAACATCTAGTACTAACCTCAAACTCATTGGATTCATATGTTTCAATCCATATTTACCAAAATTACTCATGGATCTTCAAAGAACTTCTATATTTGTCTAAATAAGCACAAACACTAGTTTAAAACCATCAAGATCAATGATATTTAGATAAATATGGTAAAAGAAACACAAATATGAAAATAATACATCAATATTTAAACATAATTCACCAAAATTAGTAAAGATGTAAATTTACAACGATCTAGCTAAGGCCCTCCTTCTAGTGCCAACAAAACACGTGTCCTTGTTGATGCCTCATAGTGTATAACAACTGGTTCTAAGTGTTTAAGAAACATTAATCATTTATAAATTCAAATAATCCAATGCATGAGTTGTAGGTTGTGATAATCATGTTATCTTTGGTGGAATAGAGGTAGAACAACTAAACTATTTCAAAAAATATATTACTTGGTGGTTGGGATCCACTGTAGTTTAATCGTTGATCTTTGATTTTGAATATGATCTATGTTATTTAAAGTGAATTATGCTCAAAACTAAGTATAAATCTAAGCTAAGATGAATATTCATAATGAAGCTAATCTAATATGAATTGATAAAAATAAGCAAAAGGAGGGGTAAGGCAAAAAAGAAATATGTTGATGATCTTTAACCCAAACATTATAACAAATTCCAAGTTTCTCCTGAATATGTATTTAACCAATATATGACATGAAGTAGTATAATCTCAAATCCTATCATACATTAGGTAAATAATAGTATGAAATAATGCAAATAAGGACCAAGTTCACTTTAAAGATTCACCCTTGCAAGCAAACAACATTAGCACATATGAAAGAAAGGTAAGTAAAATAAAGTAAACCTTAGAACTTTCAACTAATCTAGAATTATCATAAATTAGAAACTCTACACTTAAATATGCACATCCAAAATTCAAAAGAATCATTTAAATCTAAATAAAAGATCAGAATGAGAGAGAAACCATGATATAAATTCTCACAAGCAAATATGGACCAACTTTGCAGAACCCCTTGCTTTGTATTAATTTTCATAAAAGTTACAAATAGTTTTTTGATTTAAAAATATCTCTATTTTATAATAGGCAATACCTCTTTTTATAGACCTTTCATGAGGTGTGTTATTTCAACTATTAAGGATAGTTATCCTTTTATAATATTTTAGAACCTTTTAGACATTATAAAATGACTAACCTATGGGCAATGTGATTTGCAAGTTGCACATGCCTTTACAAATGAATATTCTCTTTTCAAAAATATACAATCTTAATTACAAAAGAATATTCCTAATTCAACTAACTTGACTTTGGGACCCTTGTGTTGATGTAGTCTTCTACCTTTCTTGTAAGATCTTCATTATATAATTTTATTCATTGATCATCTAGAGATCAACAATAGGTATCATGAATAATTTATTTTCTTGATCTTCTAGGCCCTCTAGATCCCTCTCATCCCTTTCCAAATCTTTTTTAATGCTCCTAGCATCTCCTATCTTTTCCTCTGATGATAAAAGTAGGACCATGATCTTCTTGTTATCAGTGTCTATTTTCCCTTATCCTTGATTCCTCACTTCCTACATGAATTGAATAGTTTTATGCTTCAACTCTTCATCTGTTATTAGTCCTAAAGGACTAGGTGTGGTGGGATATTTGATTAAGCTATCTAATATGTGTAACATTTTATCTTATTATTGTTTGAGATATTTAGAAATGTCTTCCTACTTGGACCAATTGTTCAAGGCTTTGATCTTATCAATTAATATAGCCATAACCATATTCAAGTGGGCTAGGCTGACCATCCTAAATTTAGAGATTTGATTTTTAGTCAAGACTTCGATCAAATCCTTCACTTGGTAACTCAAAGCGTACCATTAGCCAACTTGGCCTGTATCCATAGTACTTTGTTTATTTATTACATCCTACATGCTCTTGACTAACTTTAAAGAATTGAACAAATCAGCCATGGTGTCCTCAATTTTTTTGAATCTATCTTCTTAGATTTACAAGATGGCTTGTTCTTTCAAATTCTTGTTTTACTACAAGATTCCCTTGATCATTAGTTGTAATTGATCAATTTGAGCATGAGCCATTTTAAGAATATTTTCTTCAAATATTGGGTCCTCACCAGGTCTTTGTCCTCCAACTAGATTCAATCCAACAAAAGGTTCCGCTTTTTGGAAAGTAAATACCTCTTCACCAACCATGGCCTTTTTATCAATTACTCTATGTAAACTGGCAGTGGTTGGGTCTAATTTGACACCTAATGAAGATTGCATCATCCTTAGTGTTGGGGTATCCATCTACATTCCAATTGACTCTCTTGGAGCAACCATCCCCTTTTCCTCCTCTTTTGTAAGGAAACTATCCATGGCTTGACTTCTTCATGGACTGGGATATTGGTGGACTACATCATAGCCCATGGATGTCATGCACTTGGTACCTTTTTCAATTTGACATAGATGAACCATTCAAGAATTTTTGGATCTTGAATCAAGTTTTCTTCACTAAAGAAGTTAATTTCATTCAAAGGAGTGAAAGTCACCTTGGGCTTCTTTTATTTCATTGAAATAATGAATAATTCATATTTTCTTTTGCGGGTGACTATAGGAATTATATTTAACACTTCCTTCCCCTTCTCTTTTTTTATCTCCATTTCTTTATCCTCAGAATCATAAGCTAATGATATTATTTTAAGGGCATCTTCAATGGTCCCATTAGGGTCTAATGCTACTATGTTAACCTCCTCCACTAGAGATCCTTGTTCCCCTAATTGGATTGAAGAAGATGCAATTTCATCAATCCTTCTCTCCTCTAGACTTTTCTCAACTTGTGCCTTAGGTCTAGAATCTTTTTGTAGCTGGGTTGGTGGAGGCCTACTAGGTGCACTGCTTAGCAAATGGTATTACCTTGGCCCCAATTACCATTTATCATCTACTCCTTTTTTTTCTTTCCACATTTTAGATTTAGGATTGATGTTGTGCCTTTTCAATCTAATGGTGACCTTAGAGAATGAAGAGGCTTTTATGTAAATGGGGTTAATAAGACTAGGTTGGTGATCATAAGGTATATTGATTCCTTTAGATATCAAATGTTCTTTAACTCTTTCATTTAGATCCCATTGCCTTAGTTTATCAATTTGGAGATTGAAGGAGGTCATATGTTTTGAAGAAACCTCAATTTTATCCCATAATGTAAACATAGTCATACCAATCGTTATGGGGAGGCTATGAAGTATTCCCTTCATCTTGGTCTTGTAAAGACCATCTATTCCATTACATAGTTGATAAACCATCTCCTACTCTACTAGTCTAATTGGCACATGGACAAATTGTTTGAGTGGGGTGCATCATGTTCCTTAAATCCTAATAGTTATACAATTAGGGTATAAATAGTTGTCCCCCATGGCCTAAATTTATTTTTTTATCAAGGGCTTGACTATTGACATTGAATTCCCAATTATAGCCTCTATTAGGGATAGATAAACATAGTCACAAATGAAGTGGATGTGGTGCCTATATTTGAATATGTGTAAATTTTAATGGTATTGGGATATTGTTTATGTTTCATCAAGTAATGATTCCCTAAGTTTGGGAATATTAGTGGTAGTAATCAAGGCATCCAAGAGGTATGCCATCATGTATAATTGGTTTCTAGTTTTCTTCTTGACTAAAAAATTATGTCTACTTAAACTGGTACTGATAACTTCACCAAGAAGAAGGGTGAGATTTTTTATAAATAAAAAATTAGACTAAGGGCACCCAAATTTTTTCCACATAGGTAGTGGTTGAATTTCCACATAACCTTTTCATCATAGTCATGATCAACCTGATTCTCGGTCTGAATTGGCCAATGGGGATGTTGCCATTGAAATTAGAAAACACTTGGTTTCGATAATAAAACCATAGGGAAAGGATATTCTTCAAATAATTATGCTTAGACAAAACATTTATTGTTGTTTGGTATAATTGGGCTTAGTCAACTTTTAATAATTTTCAAATGCTATAGAAGAGATGTAAGCAATTTTATTAAAACTACCTTAATGAATAATCATGCCCTTATCTATTTTGTGGTATTTAAAAAAAGGAGAGAGAATTTTAATACAATGTATTACCTCAAGTTTTTCTATAGCATAATGGAGTCCTAGTCAAATTATGTGTCCTTGAAAACTCTTCCTTCTGCATCTGAAGTCAAATAAAGTTTCACTTCCTCTTTGGAAATACTTTTCCTAGATGCCACTATTGTGGTTTTATCTAAATTTATCACTAGTGATATGTAGTTCTATTCAGGATCAAATTATCCTTACACAAATGATAATCCAATCTCTCTCAGCCTAATTATAATGAGCACAAGTTCAAATTAGGGTTCTTTTAATATCTAGGGCTTTTATGAAGGTTTTTCTAGAGCTTTAATGGTGGTATCTTATCAAACTTATATGAACTTCATGCCTTAGATTTTATTTATATTGAGTATTTATACCTTTGCCCTACATCGAGTCCACAAAATCTTCAAATCTATCATGTCTAGCTTATGTGGCTCTTATGTGGCATCTCCATGGTATCCTTATTATTAATATTTAAAATATAGCTATTTACCACTTTTGTACATGTGTTAATATTCATTGGTTGTAGGCCTTTTGAAAATTTTGCCTCACCTCACACCATTGTATCTATTTACATGGATCAACGTGGTTCATTGATCTTGATCTGAGAAATTAAACTCCATTGGTTACTTATTATATTATTCATGGTTATGACACATGTCACTTCCACATTAATCTTAGTTTCTATTGAAATGTTGATGTCGATCTTACACCATTGGATTATCTCTATCTAGATGAGTGTGATCCATTGATCTTCATCAATTAGATCATGTCTCCTACTTTATGGATTATTGATCAAAATGTGTACTCTCATCCACATATCATCGATCTTCGAAATATGATCGAGCTTTAATTTATGGCCCATGGTTGTGCCATGTGTCATCTTTACATTTTTTCTCATAGCTTTTGACTTTTCAACCTTCATCATGCACCATTAGATATTACTTGGCCAAATCAATGCACTCTATCATATCTTTATTTGAGAACTTATATTGCATTGGCTACTCAATGTTATTTTACTAAATTTGTGACACCTATCACCTTCTCACTTATATTTGGGTCTTTGAAATGTCAACATTGATCTCAGACCATCGAATCATCTACGGCCAATCAATCACACTCCATCAGATCATCTTTTGTCATTATATCTTTTTTAAGGTTCCCACAATGGTGATACTTGTCACCTCCTCTTTTTTTTTGGGACTCCATTGATGTATTAAATTTAACATGCATTGTTAGATCAATCTTCCCTGAGAAAATATGCACCATTGATCCTGTGGTCAATAAATTAAAATAAAGTTAGGCTTAGGGGATATAGGTAACTTAGACTAAGGTTTTATTCATGTTGATAAACATGATGAAACCTTAGGATAAAATTATTAATCTAAGTTATAAAAAATAATGAAAGGGACCCCATTAATGATAAGAGATAACTCATAAAGCTGTAGCCTAGGGTTTTTGTTGTATTCATAAATATAATCAAAACTTTAGCATAAAGCCTTATGACTTATCTAGGATATAACAAAAGGGACCCTATATTATTTAGACCATGCTAATAATAAAATGGACCAAGGGGTCATGGGACATAAAGGGATCAAGCTTAAGATTTATAGCCTAAGGTTTGTTTGTGTTTTAAAAAATATGACTAAGCCTTAGGATAAAAATTAAGCTAAGTCCATGACACAAATAATTATTCTTGCATAAATTTGAATTTAGTTCAAAAGGGACTTAGGTTAAAACATTAGACTTAGGATTCTATCATGACTTTAAATAGATTCAATCAATCTTTGACAAACCAAAGGCTAGTAAAATATCTATTTAGCATTGAAGTACAAAACCCTAATCATGTTCATTTCCAAATGAGATTCCATTGAACCTACAATACATAAACATAGGGAATAATAGTTAGGTAATACTATTATAATTTGAAAATATGTCAAATTCATCCAAATGATCACTAGGTGTTGATGATTTTTCAAATAAAGAAAATGTGCAAACATGCTAATGATACTTTGATCAAGTGATTTTCCAAATTAAAGCACAATCTTAAAAAATTTAAAATAAGGGTCCCCATTTTTCAAAAATAGGGAGTATGTTGACCTCAGTAGGAATTTAATTTGATATTTTCATATAAATTTTAGAAATGATTTTTATTTTTAAGGTAAATTTCACATTTAAATACTTAAAACTTGTTTGAGAGATAATAAATATTAATAAAAACAAAATATAAATAATGAATTCTATTCCTATACACCCAACTAATTGTGGTTCTCAATCCCCTTTCCAAAAAGTTTATACAATAAAAAAAATGGAAGAGGGGCAACTCAAATAATCTCTGTCAGGGCTATGGATGCCTAGATGTTAGTAGAGAAATGTTTAAAGTGGAATCAAAATTATCTCTATTAAGGATATGAATGTCTAGCTTCCTATAGGGTAATGCCTGGATTCCAATACAAACATAATTAATGGATAGCCAAGTTGAAAGAGTTTGACTTGTAACTTAGGCCTACCAAGATGGTATGAGGCCAATGAATTATTCATCTAATGTTATAAAATTACCCACACATCTCCATTGAGTAAATTAACTAGTCATGGGTAGATATAGGTGGATAGTATAGATAGATCATTCACTACTACTCATAGATACATGTCCTTTTGAATTAAACAAAACAAAGATGATCTTTTAAGCCCAAATCAATACACTATATGATCAAGAAAGTAATGATTTATCAAAAAATATGAAGGAAATAATTTGAGATGTGTTTCTAGAAAATAATTTGCATACATATTTGATAATTTTCACTAGAAAATAGGGATCAAACACCCTTCAGGGAATATTAGAACACGAACATTATATTCCAAGGGTGGTGTACTATTATCCTACCATTTATAAGGACACACAAAGTCATTTTATAAATTATCACCAGTGCCAAGTATTTAAGAAGAGGGAAGTACACACCTCCATTCCCCTATACCATGTGATTGAAGGATTCTATTTTGTATAATGAGATATGGAATTTGTATGGGTCATTAACCCCAATTCAATAGTTGGGAACAATTTTGTATTAATAACTACAAACTACTTCATAAGATGGATGAAAGATATGGCAAGAAATAATCTTAGATCATAATACATGATCAAATTCTTAGATGAAAACATTATAACTAGTGTTGGGACTCCAATCTCCTTAGTCTATGATAATGGTCATACGTTTCAATCTACAAAATTTACAAAATGGATTTATGACAAAAAAATTACTATTAAGTTTTATTCAAATTATACCCTCAAGTAAATGTAGTTTTTGAATCTAACAACAAGAATTTGATCAATGTTATTGAGAAATCACCATAAAATAAACCACAAGAATAACACATGTTTTTTGAAATATACACTATGGGAAGATATAACCAAACATAAGTTGGATCTAAAAGCTTCACCTTTTATGTTAGTGTATGGATAATAGTGAATCATCTCCTTTATTCTCAAGTTGACAACATAGAAATTTATGACAAAGTACATGGAATAAAATGATAAGATTCAGGCTATTTTGTTAAACATAATTCAGATGGAAGATGCATAAGTAGAATCTTTATATAGTAATATAAAATAATAGGACATCATCAAGAGATGGTTCGATAAAAGATAAAAGATAAAAAAATTCAATATTTCAAATTTATTCCTCTTATTAGATAAATCACACAAAAAGAAAGGACAACATGACAAGTTCACTCCATTATGGATTGGACCATACTAGATCATTGAAATTTTGTGTAATAATGTTTTTCATGTGAAGGATCTATAAGATAACGATTTGAATTTTCTAGTTAATTGGCAGTTCTTGAAATAATATTTCATAGCTAACCTAATTGAGAACATCTTATAATGATTGTGATTGCTAATTTAGTAGTACGATTAGATTATATTCCTTGCTTTCCTAGATTATATTTATTACTTTACTAGATTTAATTTCTTGCTTTCTTAGATTAGTAAATAAGGTCTTTCAAATAACTTGAAAACACATTACCAAGCCTCTTTATAAGGTTTTTAATCAAATCCATAATTATTCATAGGATTACTCATGATGTATTTAGATCTTTAAATTAAGGTATGTATCATGTTTGAATGGGCAATTTATCTAGGTTGAGTAAATTTATCAAGTTGTTGGACGTTAATTTGATATTTTCATGTAAATTTTATAAAGACTTCTCATTTTCAAGGTCAATTTCACATTTACATGCTTAAAACTTGTCCTTGAGATAATAAACACTAAGAAATACAAAATATGAATGATGAATTTTATTCTTATACACCTAGCCAATGATGTCTCCCAAGCCCACTTTCAAGAAGTTTATATGACAAAAAAATAAAAATGGAAGACAGGTCATTCAAGTAATCTCTATTGAGGCTATGGATTCCTGAATAGAATTAGATAAATTCTTAGAGTGGAATAAAAAGTACCTCTATCAAGGATAAGGATGCCTAGGTCACATCAGTAAAATGCCCAAATTTCCTTACACATATTCAAAAGTTAAAATAATGTAAAATAAGAGAAGGAAAAGGTACTCCAATTTTTTTCTAAATCATTGTTAAAACTCTCATAGTAAGTGGAAATAACCTTCACATAATCACATATGATCTGAAATATGAGAAGGGTTAGTATGTTGCATGATTATGTTTAAGTCTTTTAGTTCCATGGATAATTTATTTTGTCTTTATAAAGTTTAGAGTTATGAACGATGGTCAAATATAAAATTTTGAACTCTCAAATACTTAGGATTACTTCCCCATTTAGTCTCCATTTGTTGAGATAAAAATGCCTCATTTTCAATAAATCAAATAGGAACCCATTTTTCCTAAAAATTCTATGTTTGGTCCCTATCAATACATAAATTAACCCTAAAATAGTTCCATAATTAATCATAAATGATTTTATTCAATTTTTATTCCACTAATTTTGCTTTAGATCAAGATATTAATTTGTTTTTGGTCTTTATTGCTATTTTATTTGACTAACTGAGTTAACCATTATTTGTCAATTTGTTTAGTTTTATACTTTATAGGTCAATGTGTTACCAATAATTACTCTTTATTATCTCAAATTTCATGAACTATCAATGACTATTAAAAAAATTTATTATCTTGATTGAATTACATGTTATTATGTGTTTTAATGTTGTTACATCCAAAAGATAACTCAATATTACCAATCCAACAATCCAATGACTAGCTAAGCAAGCAAGATTAAACCATGTGTCACAATCTTGTTTGATTGTAGGATTTAAATAGAAAAAAATTATGAATTCAAGTGACCAATTGAATAAGTGAGTTCATGCCATGTGTATTCATATCATTACATCATATATCTCAGGCCAAAAGTACAAATCACAAGTCCATAAACTAATCAAGCAAGTGAGATTGATCCACATGTCACAATCTCACTTGATTATAGGATTAGAGATAGAATGATAAAATCATAGGAAAATTAACCACTTGACTAAATGATATCACACCAGGTGTCAACATATCACTACACAAGAGCTAACATAGAAAATATATGGTACAAATTAATTGATTCAATGATAGAGGGTCATGTGGCATCCTCTATATAGCTAACTATTGTGTCATAATCTAATTGGGCCATGTGTCCATTTTAGTAGTTTAGTTACAACGTCACTATCTCACTACTTTGTATAATGATAGATCCAAATACTTATTGAAAAGTTAAAAAAATGACTAAATGGGAATATACCACATGTCTTGCAGTGACATTGATATCAAAGGCAAACTACCATAGATCAATGACACAAAGTCAAGTGTAAAATATACAAAATATAATAAATGGATAAAATGTATGACTAAGTAGTTAAATAAAATGACAAATTTCCACATGTCAAGTAAATCCACAAAATTAATATCACAAAATTAAATTCAATTTTGATGAATATATGACAATGATTGTTACTCTATAATTAATTCTCATGGATGGAGGATTCAAGCAATGAATTTGAAAGACAAGTAAATGGACTATATGTTATATTCTTAGGTCAAATAAAATTACATTTTTTATATGATAGTTTTGAACTACTCTCTAAAGCATCATAATAAACTTAAAATCCCTAAATTCCAAATTTTAACATATAACTCAAATTTTTTCAACAATGGAGGTGAAAAACTATGAACTTGGTCCTTTGATGTTTTACTTTGGGAAAAATCAAGAATTCAAAGATTAAAAAGTTGTTACGATAGATTTACTTCGAGCATTCAAGAATTATAAAATAATTTATTTAGAGGTCAAAGTAATTCAACCTTACAAAGATAAAAATAACTTGTTCCTAGATCAAAGGTAGTACATACAGGACCTATTATAAATCAAAGCAGTTGGGATCCATAGGGAAATAATGAAACTAGAGGTATTTTATTATGTTATTTAGTGTTTAATTTTTTAATATTAGGCACTTGTATAATATAAATATTACATAATAATAATAATAATAATAATAATAATAATAATAATAATAATAATGTGTAACTAGTAGCATATGTAGTTGGCCTAACTTTCAATAAGTTATATAGATTTACACAACCAAACATCCAATATAACTAGGTGACAGTCATTAAATGGTTAAAAAATAATAACATCAGAAGCACCTTGATAGAATGGGCCCTAAACCCTAATATTTTTTCCATGAAGAATAAGGTCCCTATTGCCTAATTTAGGCCAGATGTAAGAATCGTTATGGCCTTATTGAACAAACTACATGAGGATTCATCCACCACACATGTAGATGAGGTTTAGGTCCTAATGTTATCCATAATTATGGATGGAAAGATCATTATAACACTAGTTGAAATCATAAGCTTCAACCTAAATTCCCAAAGAGATAAAATGCACGACCAAGTAGATGCAAACTTCTACATGTGTTCATACTTGGTGGATGTTATTTATGGATCTGTTACCCTAGGAAACATTATACCATATGATCCAAAAGGATAAAACATATATGTGATGATTTTGATCGTATTCACATACATAAATATAAGGATCATATACAAATAATATTAGATACCCAACGGCTTATAAATAAATAAATGGGTAACCTGTGCATAAGTTGTCTAATAAATTTAAAACATCATTAAGGGAATTGGGTTGATTATTGGTTCTATCCAAATTACACTATTATCAGAGTTGAGGGCACATTGGTATATTCCTTTTTACTACCAAGCCTTTTACTAGATAAATTGGTCAAGCATGAGATAACTTACCAGTTATCTAGTGTGGATGGAAATATAAAGAAGGATAGATTAGATAAGTATCATAAGACACACATTAGCATTGGAAGATATTAGTTCTAACACTAGGATTAGTTGGTAATAATTCAAAACATTGGGGCTAATTTAAGTTTGGACTAGCTGAGAATAGATATTGGGATCCAAATAAAGTAATAAAATAACAAATAGATAAAATCTATAGGTAGTTAAGGAAAAATAATGGTCATGAAGAGTATGAATGTGACCTAATATTTCTTAACCCTAGGATGATTTAGAGGTTATACGAGAATGATAAAGGTGCATACATCTATGAGGATGGCTTAAATGATCTAATATGGTCCATCTATATCAAGAGAATATGTAGTCAGGATAAAACAAGAGGAAAATAATTATGAAATTTTTGGGGAAACTCAAGTAGAAGAAAACACAAAATAATAAATGGATGAAGATTTTAGGGTAAGAATTCTAAAAAATGTCCCAAAGCCATAGGAGGTGAAGAAATAATTATAGACACAAGAGAACCTCCAAAGATCATGGTTGCATTCACTCCATCAATTTTAACAATATTTTCATTTTAGGCTCCAATAATAATTCATTCCCATTCTCCTCAAGTGATAGCCACTCATTCTATGGTAATTCATGAGAGAAGGTATCTTCATGCCTCCCTAAAAACTCTTATTAACACATAACAAAAGGAGACAGAAGAGTCTTCATATGATGAATAAGAAGAGGGATATTTATAATTATGTTATGGTGGAAATCTAGAGCTAGGAGCACCATCGAACATCTTTCAAAAGGTGCCTTTACATATCACTTTTGGGACTTCAAGTCCCACTCCTTCCCGTACTTGGGGAATTGAATAAGGACAAGTTGAAGAAGAAAAATTAAAAAAAATATGAAAATTGGTACTATGATGGGTAAAACAATTATTTTAATTTTCACATGTTGTAATTTTAATAACTTATCTCTAAGGTTTGACATAGGTCACTATTTCCACTGATCCATTAATATTTATTCCAATTGCCATAACTTCCCTAAATTCATTTGGTATGGCATATACTACAAGTATAGTTTATTTAACTAAAATTGTCCATACCATTGATTTTATGTCTATTATATATACTTCAATTGGTTAATTCATGAAGAGTCTAAATCATGATTTTATTGCATAGCCAACTTTTCCCTTACTTGACCTAGACACTACATTCACTAGTCAACATTTTAAGGATTTAATATCCCAAGACATTTTTGCTACATAACCCATATAATCCCATATTCTCACCCAATTGGGTCTTTCCATTAAATAGGGTCTCCCAACACACTCAACAATTATTAGTTGAAGTGTCTCCTGACCTCACTAAATATGTCTTCAGGATAGCTCTTTAAAATATCTCAAATGAGAAGTTACTCATTCAACATTTTCCCTCATTACCTACACCTCCCTACTCTAGTCCTACATCTCCTTCCATCCTCATGCCACATCCATAGAGTCATCCATCTTATTTCACTCTCATGCCTCCACCAGAAATCACTTTACCCACTACCTATCAGACCTTACCTTGATACTTTTTAGTGACTCTTGCATGGATACATAAAATGTAATCATAACAAAAAAAATATAGAAGCCAAGATTAAATATAGATTTTGATGAAACATCAAACAAAATCAAAAGGGTGAGGTTAAGGACTATTATAAATGGTGAGAAACCCACATAGTTTGTGAGAGAAGAATAACTCTTCTCATTGAAAAATAAAAGGAAAATCAAACATGGGGATGAAGATGAGATTTATGAAGACCCCATTTCCATGGT
The DNA here is from genome assembly GCA_037957365.1 of Torreya grandis. Classification (NCBI taxonomy): domain Eukaryota; kingdom Viridiplantae; phylum Streptophyta; class Pinopsida; order Cupressales; family Taxaceae; genus Torreya; species Torreya grandis. The sequence continues at coordinate 695,961 of JARHVA010005660.1, forward strand.
AGATGATACTAGAAGAGTTTTGAAAAATATGTTTTGTGGTCTCCAACATAATAATATAAGAGTGGAGGCACAAGGAAAAATAGAGCCTCTAATGGATATAGTAGACAATGTACATAGTTCATTTAAAACCATATATGGCATAGTATGTTTTATCTAATAGTCTAGGGGAGAATCACAATTACAATGGAATGATGTGTTAAATTTTTAGTAATTTTTAAATAAATTGGATGCCAAATTAAATTTTATTGAAAAGGCAACAAGACAAAATCAATATCAACACCTCAATTTTATATAATTTTTAGATATTGTTTTAGCTCAGAATTTTGTGATTGGTAAGAGAAATCAGCTTATAGAATGGCACAAGTAGATGTATGAATCTAGTTGAGAAAGTGACAATCATAGAACAAAATTCCATCTATATTATAAGATATATGCAAATTAAAGGCATATATATGCCACTAGGGCATGTACTCACCAAACCATTTTTTGATAGCTTGTTGTGGACTAATGCCAATAGCTTCAAAGCATAGGTTGAGAGCATGATTTTTTGAATAAATGATTTTATAAGGATAAGGTGGCACAATTAGAAGCCTTGAGTACCTCTTTTATATCCTTGATGGACTTGAACAAAAAAATAATGAATAGGAACCCAATTTTGTTCAAGATTCTAATCATCAAATTTGAAACTATTGAACTTAATTTTGTGTGTATGACTAAATATGAAAGGATGAAGAAAAAATATAGTCATCTACTCATGTGGGAGATTTATCTTCATGATCTCAAGGTTCTATGTCCATGTCTAATTTTCATCAATATATAACATCCTACACTCCAAAAGTGCCAAAGATGGTGACCTTACCTTCTACTACCATTTCATAGCATACTCAGCCAAGACTGAATGTAGTTACAATTGTTAAAATATCTTAGTGGACTTTAGTAACTATAAAAAATGTAAGTATTTTCTAGATCAAGATCCCCTGTTCCTAATATTTTTGGTCTATCAATTTTGACTACAGTTCAGTCCAGCTCTAGTGTAGTCCCAACTAGAAATGGCACCCATATTCAGTGATTGACCACTGGAGTTATTTATTATATTTATAAAAGATTAGAAGATCTAAAATGAGACTTTTATTTATATACATTGTAAAACATGTATATTCTGCATGATTAGATTAAGAGATGAGATTATTATAGATTGACAAATTTAGATAACCTTCAAGGATAAGGTGATCCTATCCAAAATTTATATAGTCAAGTCTTGTGTATATTCTAATTATATGATAACTTTGGAAATTAATGAAATCAAGGAAATTTTTTATGATTTCTATGTGATTTTGTGTCAATGTGATTTCTCTTCCAATTTTCTATGTTTCATTAGGAAATTTCCATTAAGTTGATAAATTTGTAATAGGTTAAGTGTATGTTGTATGCAAAGATAAGATTGAATGTTTGGTAAGTCTTGTCATTATCTGATTATAGGTCATACTTAAAAATTGTTAGTGGAATTGGATTTTCATAACAATTTGGCACTTACAACATCTTTTATTATAATCATTGAATAGTACTACAATTATTTCTTTAGACTCTTCACTATGTTTGTCTATGTTCTATGATTTTTAGTTAATTCACAATAAAAAATGGTGCATGAAACATGCTAGGCCAAGTACAATAAGCTAGCTTAAAAGTGTTTAATCTCCAATAGGATCATAAGACCCCTTATTTTTTCTTTACCCTTCCCTCTTTTTTACCTTAGCTTAGATCCACCCATCCAAATCAAGTATAATTTAGTTTGAAAATTAGACACCCATCATATTTGAACCATCCAAGATAAGTAACCATTCCTCTCACTATTATTTCACCACATGGTTATCTATAAAATAAATACCTGCAACTTGTGCCTTGGAGTGAATCTTTCACTAATCTTAAGAAGTTAGGGCCTTACCATAAGAACCCTCAGTGTACATGAAACCCATATCAACACTATTATTACATATCCCCTTATCAATGAAACCTATTGTGTAAATTTTAATTGTGCAGCTTCCTTATAGGGCATATTCCATCTTTCTTGATCAATTTATTTATAGGATAATTCCAGCTTAGGGTTTACATCTATACTTTAAAAAATTAAATTTATTCAAATGAGAGGACAAAGGAATATTTTGTGTAATTCATAACTATTGGGACCCTGATGAGGCATGAATTCCCTAATCTAGAAAAACTTATTCCCATTTTTTAAAATCTTGTATATAATACAAGGGTTAGAGAGCATTATCTAAAAAACATGTGTAAATATATTACTAATTTTTAGGAACATATTCAAAATAATTTCACTAAATCCCTTGCTACATGTGACAAGAGATAGGATACACTAAGCATTTATTTGAAAAGAAGAGACACCATTTATCCTATTAATCTTGGTGTTTCAGAAGGGTTAGAGTTATTGTAGAAATGATATGAGAATTTGGATAAACATATGGATGAGGAAGGATTGGTATGAGATATAGAACCTCATTGATACTTAGTCCTATGTATCTATGGAGAATCACAACACTTCAAGGAATAGATAAATTTTTTGGAGATGGAGGGCCTATGTGAGAGAATTGCAGGTCTATGTCAATCCAAAATAATCAATTTAGGCTACATACTATGAAATTTATGATCTCAGTAAAAATTTGAAAAATATGGTACTTTCTAGAGACCAAAGATGATCCTAACTTGAAAGATAATTTTCAAGAAGTAAAGTGTGGGCGAGATGATGAATCCATGATATGGCTCATTCTATCCAAGTAATAACCTCATTTTTCCTATTAGTAACCTTCCTTCAAATGGATTTAGATGCTCATAATATGAGTCATTATTAATTTAAAATATATAATGAGTTATTTATCTTGAGTATGTTGTGTAAGTCATTATTATTTGTTTTGACCACTACGTTCTAATAATTACATGGAAATGACACCAATTTTGTATGTATAGGTTAGAATTAAATACTATATTTAAGAGCACATATTTTTGGTATCCAAATAACTACTAAGAATTAGTTTTGAATAATTTTGTATTTCCAAAGAGTCAAAAAGACAATTTACCATAAAATTTTTCTAGCTCTAGACATCCCCAAACTTGATTTGGATGTCACTAGTCTAGATTTGGAGGTCACTAAACTAGCTCCAGAGACCTCCATTCAACCAGTAGGATCACTAGAAGGATATATATGATTTTTATAGAGATGTACATATGATATTTAAATAATTTTAATACATATCTAGAAACACTTTGAATACTAAATATAGAATTTTCATAAATAATATATCTATATAGGGTAGTGCATCAAGTTAGGGGACAATTTCATGGACATTTACTGTAACATGTATGTGTTATAAACATAATACATATGCATAATGTCTATAACATGTAAACATTATTTAAAACTAGGCTAGGGATTATCGAACCTAAAAATTTACACATTATAATGTGTGTGCATTCTGTTTAGTGAGCATAACACGTGTTATAGCACATACGTATTACTTTCACATTGCATAAAAAATAAAAAATATATATTGGAAGGGGTAGATGGTTTAATAAAATAAATGCTAATTATAAGTTTCACTTATAATTTAAATTTGTTTTAGTAAATATAAGAAATTAGGGTCACTCTACATCTAATAGATTTGGTTTCATAGCTACATGCCTTACAACATGGGAGATATTTTTTCAAAATCCAATCTAATCAGTACTTAGGCATTTTCAGGGTCTCAATATTAAACCTAGGTATTTCAGGGTGTAACTTTTATAATTGATGTCCATTTTTATTAAACATATAGTAATTTTTAGGGTTTTGGTGCCTTCTAAATTGCTTATTGGCATTTATGGGGCTCCTATATTTGTCAAAATTAAAGTTTACAAACCACTCAATCTAAATTCAATCCAAAGTGGTGTTATTTGGATAACATAGGTCACATTAATGAATTTCACACATCAACCAACCTTTTGTGTTAATTTCACTTACTCATCATCCCTCCCTCATCACTAATCACTTTATCCTCATCCATTATCATCCCTAATCACTCCCTCTTTTGCCCTCATCATCCCTAATAACTCCCTAACTTACCCTCATTTCCCCTCATCATTCCTCATCATCCATAATCACTACCTCCTCATCCCTCATCGTACCTATTCACTCCCTCATTGACCCTCACCATCTCTCATCATTTATAATTACTCCCTCATCATCCCTAATCACTCCCTCATCATCCTTAATCACTCCCTCAATAACCCTTACCATCCTTCATCATTCCTAAACATTTATTCATTATCCCTCATCATCCCTAATCACTCCTTCATCCCTCATTATCCTTCATTGACCCTCACCATCCCTCACCATCCCTAATCACACCCTCATCCTCATTAATCACTCCCCCATTTAATTTCACCATCCTTCATCACCCATAATGACTCCATCATTATCTCTACTCCCTCCCTCCTCATCCCTCCTCATTCTTAATCACTCCATATAATACCTTGATGATGGGTGAAATAAATTACCACTTATGCTTGATTAGATTATGTTCTAATTCCAAAATTTTCTCACTCGAATAATGCCCAAATAAATTCTTATTTCACTCATCCCCTTTCACTAAAATAAGTAACTTAGAGATATTGTTTTATTGTCTAGTGGATTTAAAATATATATATGGTGATCCATACCTAGACCATAGAGAGAGTGTGTATCTAGATCCCTAAACTAGAATAAATAGGTAGGAAATTAGGAAAAAGGTGGGATTAAATTGTATTACTTACATATATAGATTTGGATTTTGACATCTAAGAATCCCAATCCCAGAGTTTAGAATCCAAATTTATATCTATATAGATAAGGGTGATTGGAGACTGGTGGAAAATTTCAATCCTAACCCTATAGTTGACTTCTAATTTTCTCTATATCTTATTGAGAGTATGTCCATAGTAGACCAGATTACCATATAGATAGATAGATGATCACCAATCTAGTCGAGTATGTTCCAATTTGATAGTTAATAGAATGTGTTTCCAAACCCAACTCAATCTATACCCAACTTGATTTATACATAACATGATATATGAAGTGAATGAAGGGAATATGCCTTAATTTAATGTATTGAGGAAGGGCTACCTAGAAATTGGGAATGGTTCAGTGACCCTAAAGGCCAAAATGGGGCATTGTCATACTCTAAATATTATCTAGTCACCAGTATAATATATCAAAGGTTAATGTAATAATGGGGGGCATATCATAGATTTATGTGGAGAACCATTCCAAAGTCCCTACCCCAATCTCAAACTCTTCCTACTCATTAAGGAAATAGAAACTTTACCGACCAACTTCATCTATGCCAAGGAGTAAGGCAAGGGAAAAATTCCTTTTTGATATCTAGCTTTGCTTCATCTAACATCATATTAAGGGAATATTGACTTCATGACTGATAACAAGGGAGTAGTGAAAAACTATCAAGTGAAGTTTGCCTTCCTACTATCTAATTTTAATTTTATTTTGTATTAATGCATGTATATCAAGGGAGGCTTACTTTATGATAGATTTGATCTTTCCCTACCTACTTAGTTATGCCCTACCTAATAAGGAAAGGGAGGCTTCCTTCCAAATATATATATTTATTATTATCATACCTAATTTCCATTTTTAGAATAGATTCTTCTCTATCAATGAAAGATTGCTTCCCAATCTATAGTTTGCATATATTCTTTTCCTACCTAGTTAGTTATGCCCTACCTACTTAGCTTATATTGTTTGTAATGAAAACTTGATTCCCAATATATATAATGAGAAATTAAGTTTTGAAGCATGTTATATATGTAATAGATCAATATTATTAAGTGTGCCCTACCCACTTTACCTAATTGAGTATGCCCTACCCAATTGAACATCTGAGCCATATTTTGATCTTAAGTATGCCATACCTAAATACTTGAACAATATCTTGATATTGACTATGACCTACCTACCTTCTTATACTTGAGTATGCCCTACTTACCTATCCTTCTTTCCCTACCTACTTGAGTATGCCCTACATACCTTCTTGTACTTGAGCATGCCCTATCTACCATCCGTATTTATATACCTACTTGAGTATTCCCTACCTAATAAAATACCAAATCCATATATTAATCTTAAATACCCATATCAAATCCCAATTTTATAAATCTTACCTAACCATATATTTAATAATTTTAATTATAATTGAATACATGATTGAATACCCAAGGCATATCATGAAAGGAAGGGAACTTATAACCTATTTAGAGAAAGGAGTTATTAGGTACAATTTGGAATAAGTATAAATCCCATGAACCCACCATAAATGTAATGAAAAGAGTGTTTATGGATAAGGAGGGATGAGGAAAGAGTGATTAGGGATTATGAGGGATGATGATGGTTAATGAGGGAGTGATTAGGGATAAAAAAAGGATGAGGATGGAGTATCTATGGATGATGAGGGATTGACTATGGATTATTAGGGTCAATTATGGAGTGATTAAGGTTTACAAGTGATAATGAAAAAACATTGTGTTTTATCTATATATAAGGGGTAATAACTATTATCTAGGTGACATTCTCTATCCCATGTGTGAAATATTGATTCATTCCATTCCTTCCTATTAAATTGGAATTAAAACACAATATTCAAATGAGGGGTAATTGACCAAGCCACATCTTGAAAGGATAAGGGTATTTTAACCTATTTATATAAAGGAGTGACTAGGGATGATCGGGTACTACTACAAATATTATACACCCACCATTAAGGTATTGGAAGGAGTGAATATGGATGATAAAATCTATTAAGTGAAGAAGATTTATATATTAAAAAGGCAAGCTTCCCTTTTCTTAATCCTTAACATAGATTAATTAGGTAGGGAAATCTTCCATTAGACTATATCAGGTAGGGAAAGTTTGATATTGGGGTTGGGCCTTTAGAATGGTTACCCCCATATATTTATGGTGGGGTACTTATTCCTACATTATCCTTTGATATATTTTATTTTAGATTGGGGCATACTTAGATTATGACATGGCCCTATTTTATCCTTTAAGCTCCATCAAGCCATTCCCAAGCTCTAAATATCCCCTCTTTAATATATTTAATTAAGGCATATGCCTTGCATTCCCTTTATTTAGGTATATATCAAGTTAGGTTGGGAAACACACTCTACCTGCTACCAAATTAGAAAACTCTCTACATAATAAAATTGGGCACAAGTGAGAAACCACTACACCCACCATCAAGATATCAGATGGAGTGATTAGAGATGAAGAGGGATGAGGAGGGATTGAGTTGGAATGATGAGGGATAATGAGGGACTTGTTAGGGATGATGATGGATGATGAGGTTGAATGAAGGAGTGATTAGGTATGATGAGGAAGTTATTAATGATGATGATCAATGGTGGGGTTAAATTAGGATAATGAGGGAGTGATTAGGGATTATGAGGGATAGGGAAGTGACTAGGGATGATGATGGATGATGAATGAGTGATTAGGGATGATAAGGGATGGAGAGGGTTAATGAGGGAGTGATTAGAGATGATGAGGGAGTGATTAGGGATGATTATTGATGGTCAAGGTTAATTATTGAGTGATTGGGTAATATGAGGGATGAGGAGGGGGATTATTAGGTATAATGATGGAATGATTAGGGATGATGGAGTGGTTAGGGATGATGAGGGTCAATGAGGGAGTGATTATAGATGATGAGAGATGGTAAGGGTAGATTAGTGAGTTATTATGGAAATGAGGAATGAGAAGAGAGTGATTAAGGGTGATTAGGTATGAGGAGGAAGTGATTATGGATGGGGAAGGAATGAGGGAGGGATGAAGAGCAAGTGAAATTAGCATAAAGTGGATTTTTGATGTGTGCAGGTCATTAATGTGACCTATGATACCCAAATCACACCACTTTAGCTTGAAATCAAAGTGAGTTGTTTTCAAACTTCAATTTTGACAAACTTGGCACTCCTATAAATACCAACAAGCAATCTAGAAGACATAAAAACTTAAAAAATGAATTTTCTTTAACTTTATATTTTTTTGGGATGGTAAAGGTCAATGAGAACTATGTAAAGTGATTAGGTATTATTAGGGATGAAGGATGATTGATTATGGATGATAAGGGATGATGAAATATTGATTAGGGATGATGAGGGATGGTGAGGGTCAATGACAGAGTGGTAAGGGATGGTAACAAAGTGATTAGGGATGATGAGGGATGGTGAGGGCCAATTAAGGTGATTAGGGAATATGAGGGATGAAAAGGGAGTGATTAGTTATTATTAAGGATAAGGAGGGAGTGATTAAGGATGACAAGGGATGATGAAATGATTAAGGATGACAAGAGATTATGGAGTGATTAAGGATGATGAAGGATAGTGAGGGTTAATGAGAGAGTGATTAGGGATGATAAAAGAGTGATTAGAGATGATAAGTGATGGTGAGGATCAATGAAGAAGTGATTAAATATAGTGAGAAACTAACAGAGTTATTAGGGGTGATGAGGGATGAGGAAGAAGTGATTAGGGATGAGAGAGGGAAGATGAGCAAGTGAAATTAACACAAAATAGAATTTTGATGTGTGTAGGTCAACAATGTGACCTATGTTATCCCAATAACACTACTTTGGATTGAATTCAAAGTGAGTGGTTTGTAAAATTTAATTTTGACAAACCCATGACTCCTATAAATTCTAGAAAACAATCTAGAAGGCACACAAACCTAAAATGTGATTATATATTTACTTTGATATCTGTGAAGGATGGTGAGGTTCAATGAGAATGAGGAAGGAGTGATTTGGGATTATGAGGGATGAGGGGGGAGTTATTAGGGTTGATAATGGATGGTGAAGGAGTGATTAGGAATTATGAGGTAGAGTGAGGTTCAATGAGGGAGTGATGAAGTATAATGAGTGAATTATTAGGGATCATGAAGGATGGTGTGGGTTAATGAGGTAGTAATTATGGATGATAAGGGAGTGATTAGAGATGATGAAGGATAATGATGTTCAATGAGGGAGTGATTAGTAGTAATGAGGATTGAGGAGATAGTGATTAGGTCTGATGAGGGATGAAGAAGAAGTGATTAAGGATGAGGGAGGGTTGATGAGCAAGTGAAATTAACATAAAAAGGTTATTTTATGTGCACAAGTCATTAATGTGACATATGATACTCTAATCACACCATTTTTACTTGAATTCAAAGTGAGTGGTTTGTAAAATTCAATTTTGACAAACTTGGGACTCTTAGAAATGACAACAAGCAATTTAGAAGGCATAAAAACCTAAAAAATGAGTATATGTTTATCATAAATAGATATTAATTGCAAAAAGTTGTCATAAATTCCATAGGTTTAATATTGAAACCCTAAAAACGACTAAGTACTGGCCAGATTGGATTTTGACAAAATATCTCCCACATCATAAGGTGTGTAACTTTGATACCAACTCTATCATATGAAGAGTGACCTTAATTTATTATATTTACTAAAATAAATTTAAAGTTTGTTACATGTAAACTTATACTTAACATTTATTTTAGTAAATATCTACCTCTTATAATTAAAACATTTACCCCTACCAATAGATATTTTAGTCTTTTTTTTCACATTACATGAATCAAAATAAACACCCCTTCCTATATATCTTTTATTATTTTTATCTCAACTTGAAATGAACACGTAAGTGCTATATTTTGTTTGAATTTAAAAGATAAGCCTTTTGGCTCAAAAATAGCTTGGACCTATCAGCATAGCCAAATCTAAGAGTTTTCACAAAAATAACAAATTTCAACTTATATCACCAAATACACTATGAATATCAAATATTAAAATCAAAAAATTATTACCACGATAAGGATCACACTGTCCTTTTTCCAAATATATGATTTTTATAAATTTTTAACTATTTTAAGGTTTTAATCTATGTTAATTTTTAACTATATCATTTTTAGGACACTACATGCCTATATATTATTTTTTACCTTTTTTTCATTGATCTAAATGCAAAAAAAATTATGGTTAAAAACTAGGCCTAATTCTATATGCATTCAAAAAAACTAGTTTTTTATTTTTTTGAAGTAGTTAGGGGGCACATGGCTGGCCATCCTTTTTTTTGTCATTTTTCAAGATATTTTTAGTTTTAAAATTAATAACAAAAACATATACATCAAAAAATTATAAAAATATATAGGTTAAAAACTAGATGATCTTATATAAAGTTTCACCAAATGGTTTTAAACAATGCTAAAAAATGAGGGGCCACATAATTGGCTATCTACTCTATTCTCCTAAAAAATTAGGAGTTATTATTCAAATTTTATATGTTTTACCTAGTTATAATTAACCATTTTTATAGAAAATAATGTTTTAGAAACTATACTCAAAATTTTACAATTCATTTTCTTGCACCATCCTTGAATTTTGAGTGTAGTTATCTCAAATTATCTACAGAAGTTTAGATTTCTAATTTTTTAGAAAAAACTTGTCCATGGTAGGCCCCTTTTTGTCCCCAAACTTTTTGAACTTGCCCTATAATATCTATATTTATGGAATTTTATCATAAATAATCTATAAATACTATATTTTTATTTATAACTAAATGAAAGTATGATGATTATAACTACTAAGGAAGTACGACCCATTCACTAGTAAGAGACTAAGAATCACGCAAGAGCTAAAATCTAGTGCTTTACACCTATTTTCCTTATAATGTGGAAAGGATGTTGTTTTGAAATAAAATTATATCTTATTTATTATATTATATTGTTAGTTTTTAATCTATCCTTGAACAAGTTATTGTAAATGTTATTATATATAAACAACATCCTTATGATGATAGAGGGAGAGGATAAGTAAAGAGTGATTAGTTTGATTATTACCATTTCTAGTATTGGAAGAAAATTACTATATTAATGATGAGTTGAGTTCATGAATTATTTCCAATATTAAGAGTTTTTATTCCTATTCTAAGGAGTATCAATATCCAATTCATCCAAAAAAGAGGGATCTATTTGGTATTTCTTTATTTATTATACATTATTATTTATTTTAAGTTTATTATGCAGTTATGTTTAACATGTAGGGTTGTTTGTGATTGAGTACTTACTTTCTAATAATTTCATTTCCTATAAAATAGATTAAATAATGTGCTCTATATTCATGCAATTTCAACTTCAGCAAACTAGATTACTAGTGTGTCATTTCAAAAAATAACATTGTACTATAAAATAAACTTTCAAGTCCTTGCATGGCCTCTAAAACAAAATATAAAAATTTTAGTGACCTAATACATATGATAATTTACACAAAATAAACTATAATTTGCATTCAAACATAATTTTGGACCAAAAATAATACAACTTTCCTAATCTTTTTCATATGAAGGGGCTAAGAGTGTGACATCAGGATGCTTGACATATGTCACCATCACGAGTTTCATGTGCATCTTATAAAAATAAAATAATTCAATTTTTCCAATAGGCCATGGATTCCACCTTAATAATTTATCAATTGACATTATGTTTAATATGAAAATCGATCATGAGTCTAATATGCCCACATCTTCACCAAATCATTGACTACCATATTTCCACTTGGCCTCCCAACAAATGTTATTTCCATCACAACATTAAAATTCATACAAATATATATTGGAAATAAAATATATTTATTTTTAATCATATATTAATAATCTATTAGCATTTATCCTTATTGAACAGTATGACCCTTATTTATTTAACCAATGTTACTAAATTTGATAGTGACCCCAGGTCATATAGTTAGGAAATTATTAACCATTCATATTGTATGATAGTTAAAAAGACCATATAAATAAAAAAATATTTTGTATTATATATTGGAATCAAAGTTAAGTTCCAAGGTAATCCCTACATGAATAAAAGTAGTATAGGATTGGTACCAAATGGCATGATCTCGTGTTCACATCCAAAAGAGTTTTCATTTAGCCACGTGAACATAATGTAATATAGGGAAAGGATCATGAATCTAAAAATGAAATTATCATCCAAATATGGATATTTATCCATCATAGTCTCTAAAAATGTATCAAATAGAGGTTATGGGTCAAAGATATATAAAATATATTTCACATGTAGTTTGACACTTTGAATGACAACTAGTCATGATGGTGATTGTGAAACATAAGTTGTGAATGAGTTAGATAACTATAGAATGATGATGGAGAGATATGATCTCTTCACCAAGTGTTTAATCAAAAAAATTATTCCTTATTGAGAAAATACATTTTAAATCCTTCTCACATGTAAGTGTGATTGTAATAGTTCCATTGTGATTCCATTTAATGTTCATGGTGGATTTTAATATTTTAAGCACACCAAACCACCTATTATAATATTTATTTACATAACCACATTTAATATATTTATAATAATTTACTTCTAGCCAATATCACAACACACACCATATTTTAAGCTAGTTTAACATTTAAAACATCCTCTAATGGCTTCACTAGAGAGTTAAGAGGTCTAATCATGTCCTTCGAATTAGTAGCAATGGATTGGCTCATGAATATGGTTAAATGTTAAGTGTAGAGTTTAAAGGGTGATCACCATGCCAAAATTTGACCATTTTTTTTATGAAACATATTTAAGTTGTATTTTACTTGCAATGTTCATTAGATGGGCTACAATCCAATTGTAAGGGATTGAAATAGTTGTGAGGCTCCCAAAGATTTTATTAGTAATATGAAAATGTGATTTTCACAAATAAGAATTTATAATTGTGACCAATAATCACTAGCTCAAGCTTAATATAAAATTAAATACTATTATATGATTATAATATCAAGTTTATAATTTAATCGGATAAAGTATTCACTCATGTTTTAATTCAAAAATTACATATTCTAAGGTTGAGGCCATATGGATTCATTTCCAAGTGCTTCCCTATTTTTTAAAGAATGTCTATTTATCCTCATAAGTTTTTGGTTACTTATTTAGAGTGGCCTCATCTCTATTTTTCATTATTATATCCATTAAGTGGATAGTTTGTATACTACTGGGATCAAAAACTTAAGCCTCCTATGCTAAGAATAACTATAATTATCCAAATAATCATTCCTAATGGAAGTTGCATAATTAAAATCATATATTAAATTGTCTCATCTATCTAATTTACTATGATAAGGGATATTATTCATTTTGATAGATTTAATATTCACTAGAATAATTTTAATTTTTTAAAAATGAAATAAAAGGAAATGCTTAGGTTGAAAACACATGAGCATAATTAAAGTGTCTCACTTGCTTGTTATGGTCCAAACATGCTCTCAAAATAATACCAAATGAAGAGTTGCTTTGGTGTCAAGCTCCACCCAACCACATCCATAATGAGTACACATCCCATAAAGGGTTAATCCTCTGACTATTATGTACCTTAAACAATATCTATCTACTAAAGTTTCTCAAGTATAATAAACATTAATATGTTATTTTTAGTCATATTTTCTACCCATAAAAAAATATATGACCATTACAAGAATGCCAAGATCAACCAAGATATTGACATTCTACTACACATTTATTTTCCTTACCTAATATGTTTATATAAAATGATATGACATGTATCCTATCCTAAAACTCAACATTCACAATAAATGGAGATAAATAATAGGAATGTGGTCACATGCCACAATCTCAATCTTAGCCCACATTTTGAATTTCTACATGATCTATTTCAAGCCATAAACTTTGACACTAAAGAGACATATGAGCCTTTCCACTGCTTATAAGCTTAATTTTACTAGACATGAGTCAAGGCTATGATATTTTTATGATTTATCTCATTCTCTAGAGATGGAGACCAAATTGTCTAAATCTCTCTCAGGAAACCTAGGCATTTGAACAACACATTTTTTCCTTAGCTTTCCTTTTAAATAATTATTTTCATTGATCAATATAATTATGGTGGTCATTAATTTTCAGAATCACTTCTCTATTATTTGGAAAAAAAACACATTAAATTAAGGAATGGTGATCACCATGATGTTCTAAATTGATGATTTCATGTGGCTACTTCATTATATGCTTACATTAATTTTCCAATAGGTTGCTTGGTCGTTTGAGTTTGCTTTCCATAATGTAATTTTTCTTGTTTGTATTCCACTTGCATAATAAATATTTTCTAACCACTTATGATCTATTTTTAATTTTTTATCTTTAAATGAAAGGTTCTAATCCACAGTGGTTTTCATTTTACTTATGGATCCTTCTTTGTTGATTATATTTATATTATTTAACCTTTATTCATTTTAGTTCACTATCAATCACTTGTTCACTATGTTTTCCACTATGTGGCTTATGGTTCACTCAATTATAATTCTCACTTACAATTTAAATGGAGTTCCTTACTATTTTAATTTATCACTTTTCCTTCACTTTGTCACATTATGGTTTAATGATCATAAATCCTTTACCTTTATTAAAATTTATTCCCCATTCTCATTACCTTGTGCTCATGTGGATTATATCTTGTACTTAAATATGTGTGTCCATCTTATATTTATGCCAACAAAAATATTTTTCCTAGTGCCCAATATGTAAATGTGACACACAAATTAATTGTATATAAGGTGATTACCTTCACTGATCCCACTGCTAAGGTCCATACTCATTGTGGAAGTCCTTTATTATATCTCCTACTCTCATCATGTTAACTCAAACACAACCTTGATGGAAAATATACAAACCCTTGAAATTCATCTCATCATAATTAAATCCTACTCTCATCATGTTAACTCAGACACAACCTAGATGGAAATTATACAAACCTTTGAAATTCATCTCATCATAATTAAATAAATGAAATAGAAGATAATTAGAGCCATATTACTTGTGAATAGACCAAAATAAACATGGTACCTTTATGTTATGAAGAGATATAATTAAAAGCACATAATCAAATTCTTATCAATCAAAACCATTGTAAATATCTCTTTTCCCATGATATAATATGAAGTGATCAAATAATATATGAAAAAAATAATGATCACAATCATATAAAATAACTTAATTGATTGGTCCAACCCTAATTAATAATTAAACTTGCACCTAAGCTAAGGTAAAAATAGGCATAAATTTACATTCATTTACTCATATTATGTGTTTTACTCTATAATGTAATTTGTATCTTTAAAAATATTTTATTTTAATTCCAAGTTTGTTTATATTTTCCATTTTTTTAGTAGTTATTATTATTGTTGTTGTTGTTGTTGTTGTTGTTGGCAAAATCTCAGAATTACATAGATATCAATATTTATGCCCATGTTTTAGATTATATATAGTTGATTACAATTGATGAGTAAGTGTACACCTAAAAGTGATTGTTCCTTCAATTAATTAGCCACAAATAGGGGGTATAAAACCTATAAAATTCACCTAGGGAATGATCCTAACCCTCACTATTTAACTCTCCATATTATGTGTATACAAGGATTTGTACCTTGGTGGACGATGTATAAAATCATCATCTTTATTATTTGGACTGAAACCCTTTCAATTATTATTTTATTTTTATTATCTCATCAAATCACAACTTTAAACCTGTAAATTTTTTGATTATAATATACTATGAGTGTTTCCTCATTATATTGCTAGCTAAGTACAATTTTCACCCTCTAAGCTAATGAGATTGCACAATCTCTCTCCATTTCACACAAGGATTTATTATTTATATGGAGAGATTATTTATATTTGTTAGTCTTCGATCAAACAAGGATATAGAGAGCCAAGTCCTTATGGGAGGACTAAAAAATAAGATTGTAGCAGTAGGCCATAGCCTTTTATAGAAAAATAACAAAATTTTAATTTGAGCAAAATTCCAAGGTGGCAGGATATGAGACTTGCCCAACAATAAAGTTTTTTATTTAAGGAAAAGCTTAATTGAAAAGGATATATTGTATAGTCTAAAATAAATGATGAGTTCTGAGACTATTACTAGCAAAGTTAAATTCATCTTGCAGGTAACTAAGGCCACTTGAATATATATAAAGGAAGAGGAGAAGATGCATACTCTAAATTAGTCATGTATATATATTTCCACCTCCTAAAGTTTTTGAATTCCCATTCTAGTATCCCATTTTGAGTAGTGCAATGTTTGAGATAGGGTAAAACTACTCCAACATTTTTATTAATCAGATTTGGCAAACTCTATTGGTATAGTAGATACCAGGCATGTCTTTATCATTGGAAACTATCAGTCTTGGATATTATCTTCATAAAAGCCATCTTTCCCAAATATTCATTTTGACTAACTATTGGTTGTCAATTCTAAGACAAATCAGATAAAGTCTAGGAAGTTTTCTAAGCCTATTCTTCTTTTGTATTAAAAAAATATCAGAGTAGGATATATACACAAAACTACATATATCTATAGCTTTATTGAAGAAAACTTGGCCATGTGCACTAGAAATAAACAAATACCACAATCCATTGGTGGCCTTCTTATAAAATCCTATCTCTTTAATCTGTAGCTAATCATGGGAAGCTAAAAAATGCTTGTCCAAATTGGTGTGGGGATAAAATACCTATATTTATAAACCTTTCCAGCAAAATTAACTTCAATTTATTTTTGTTACCACTAACCAAACTCTCTTTCTTTTAATTATACATCTACTATTGTGACTCATCATGCAAATAAAAATTTTAGGTTCTTAAATATATCCTCTAGTAGGAATCAAAACACACATTATAAAGTTGGTGCTATGCACAAGCTTAATCCACTATGTATGTGATAGGGTATAAAAAAATTCAAATTTAATTTTAATATAAAACAAATTAGATTGAATTAGAACTAGAAGGACAAAATAAAAACAAAAAACTAGGTGAAAAATAATTGACTGATAAGGACAAATGAATGAGCAATACAAGGATTTTGATTATGAGAAAAGGAATTAAATGATAAAATAATATATCTCATATTTTCATCCAATTTGAATATTTCCCTACCAAATAAATTAAATTTAGATGCTACTACATGTTCCCAAATTTTAGTAGCATTGGGACACTAGATTAGCAAATGGGTAGTTAATTAAGAATGATCGAATTGATTTGGAATGAAGTAGATCCCATATCTAAAAATATGTTTGTATGATAATGAATAGCTACCATCAGGCCTACCATACAACCCTACAATGAAAAACCATCACCTTGGTTTAGGGATTCTAACTGTAATGATCGTGACTATGACTACTATGTCCTATTCTATACTTACTACCTCGAAAGAAGTGAGGTCCTTCATAACACATAATTTTTTTGATCAATAATAGCTCCTCAAATAATATAGTTTATTTTTTATTTTAAATAACTTGTAAATTCTTTTCGTATAAGGTGTAGCATATTTTTTGGCACAAAAATCATTACATTTGGATTGGGTAGAAGAGTAAAGATTAATCATAGGTTAATGACAAATGAAAGCGATAGTATTTCCCTTCAAGACTAATAATAACATGTATTTTGAATGGATTTTTTAATGTTTATCAACTTTGTATTGGTTTTTTTAATGTTTAAATCATTTTATTTTATGAATCTTAGAGTAAATGATATTTATAAATGTAGTTGCATCTGATCTATGCATTTCCGAAATTCCTTTTCCTATATATTTAATCCTTGTTAAAATTTAAATATATTTTAATTTATAGATAATCCCATTCCTATTTATCTTACATGTTCTTAAATACTAAACCTTGACTTCATTTTTCATTTACACATAGAATGAGCAATATCATTGAACATGTCAAATTCACATTATGTCATGTGTGGACAAAAGTTTTTTCCATTTCAATTCCACAATTGAGATTATCACGGATTGAATGAGAAATATTTCGGACACATTTCATAATCTCATGTTTTTTCTTGGACCCATTCTATGAATCCTAGTCTTTATAGGATAATCCTTTATCATAGAGTAAATGAGATCATGCAAATTTTTGTAATCTCAGTTTACTTTAGATTTAGCTTGGTTCTCTTGAATCTTCAAAAAAAAAATGTAGTTATGGGTTTTTAATGTTTATTTTTATGCATTCATGGTTGGAGGATCCAATTAAGGATGACTTTAGACCATACAAATTATAAATTTATATAAAAAAATGATCGACTCACTATGTTTGTAGGTAGAAACACAATGCAACCAAGTGCAACAAAAATGAAAATTATTTTTATTTGATTTCAAATGATGGA
This sequence comes from Torreya grandis, assembly GCA_037957365.1. Lineage (NCBI taxonomy): Eukaryota > Viridiplantae > Streptophyta > Pinopsida > Cupressales > Taxaceae > Torreya > Torreya grandis. The sequence goes on from JARHVA010005660.1 coordinate 714,214, forward strand.
AATGTAACTTTCACACATATTAAAATAATTTGAGGAAATTTTAGTGACCAATAATAAAATGAATTTGGTATTTTTCAAGTGAATCTATTTTAAAATTATGTTAAATCAATCTAGAAGGTGTATAATTGAGTAGGTGAATCAAGTGTTAAAATAAGGCAAATTTGGGATAGTGTCATGGAACTCAAATGAAAATGTTATATATAATGAATAGACCTATAGATGTTCATTTGTACAATTGTGTACATGATCGTATGCACACATGTCCAAGTGATTGACTACACATGTAGATGATATATGGGCATTTGTACAAGTGTGTAGATGATCATATGCACACTTGTGCAAGTGATTGACTGCACATGTAAATGGGTTGACTGCACATGTAGATATGTCATCTACATATAAAAATAACCCATATATATATATATATATATATATATGTATATATATATATATATATGTATATATATATATATATATGTATATATATATATATATATGTATATATATATATACATACATATATATGTATATGTATATATATATATATATATGTATATGTATATATATATATATATATGTATATATATATATATATATATATATGTATATATATATGTATATATATATATATGTATATATATATATATATACATATATATATATATACATATATATATATACATATATATATACATATATACATATACATATATATATATACATACATATATATATATACATATATATATATATACATACATATATATATATATATATATGAATTCAACCCATATGTATGTGTAGTCAATCCATCTATATGTGCATAGTCTACAAACAACCTAGATACATTGGTAGTCAATATCACTTCATTGTAGTCGATCCATTTGCATATGGTTACTATTGACACTTGGATTTGTACCCTTGAGGAGATTCTTATTTTTCCTCATCCAAGTGGCACCATGGAGATATTTCTCTTGCTCTGGGTGATAATATTGATAAATGAATCTTTAGATGAGGGGCTAGCTGCCCTTGATGCACCTTTAAAGCTCTATCTATAACTTAGTAACTTGGAGATGGAAAGGCATTAAGAAAAACAATTAATAAAATAAAAGGGTGATTCACCAATGTATAATTTCCTCTCACTTGACTAAAAACTACTACTTAAATACAACAAAGCATCTATCACACAAAACTCATAACCTAAGATTCATTACTACATCAATATTTCATATGCTAGATTCAAAAAGATATGTGATTCTTAGGAGGGAAATGAATGATTCCAAAGAGGGATACAGTAATGAACCACTTCTAGGATACTTGTACACTTATAAAATAATACTAGAAAGGACCTAAAATAATCTCTTTTCTACAAATTGGTAGACCATCAAGAGTACAAGCTAGAAAAGATAATCTTTTACTAGACTAGACCAATAAGATTCAAGTCATTAGTCAATAGTATAGCATGTGAGTGGAAATAACCCTTGTATGTTTATTCAAGAGTCTTTCAATTACAAATTTGGCTAGATTTTCCCCATCAACCAATGGAGGCTACTCAAAAAAGCCAAGAGAATGTGTATTTATATCTTTTGAGAGGAGGAACAAGCAAAAGAGGTCCAAGGGTCACTTGGACATGTGTCACTTTGAGAAAATAAATTACATTTACATGTGAAATATGGGTGAGGTGATCCATGCCATGTCAGGAGGTCTACTTATCCAAAATAAGTCATAAGAATGGTGAAAATTGGCACAAAATCTCTAGGATTGGCATAAGAAACTGCCTCCATAATTTGCCTCTGTTTGAACATCCTTCTTCTAACTAGGGATAGGTATAGTGATTGGTATGATGGGGAATTCCTTTAGGCATGCAATCCCATGCATTGGTTCTGACCCTAATCATTTAGAAACTCCTGGAGAAGAAGAATCACTGTCAATAGTCTTGAAACTTCCTATTTTCAATCACCTTTAACACTTGTCCTTGAAAACTCTTTAGTTACCCATGAAAATCCATGTAAAGGGATTAATGATAATTTTCAAGCTTATTCATGACTATATATTCTTAAATTAATCATTAAAAGGACATTTAGTAGAGATTTTCACACTTTTCACCCTTGTATGTATGATGTTTATCTTTATTGGCTAAAAGTGAGGCCTTTGTTTGAACACATATAAGTTTATTCATCTATTAAAATTACCATAGGGAGCTATTATAAGTCTATAACTTTCCACTAAACTTGATTTCATCCTATGGAACCTCATATATCTTGTAAAATACAAAAAAAGGTAAAGAAAAAAATATTTTGCATGATTTTCCTAAAGATCCATATATCTCCCTCACATGTATGTAATCCTTGGAGATTCATATACATCATAAAATTTATTTCATGTCCATTAACTCACATTTGGATTCTCAAACTACTTCATTTCTCCAATCAGGTCTCTATAACTATTTTACAAGGGTTTTGAGTGGCCTGAACTCTTAACCTTTGTTCATAAAGGTTAGATGTTGAAAATAATTCTAAATTAAATTGATGGATCTTAAATCACCTTATATAAATTATCTAAATGTATCATGGTCCCATGAAAAAATTCATGAAAGATAGGAGTGATGGAAGTTGACCTTCAAATTGCTTTCATGCTTCCTGTGAGGCTTTCAGTACATATGGGGTTAGATATGGCTTCCTATGGTGTTTCATTACAAAAAAATCTTCCTCACATCTTTATATTACCTATAATTTTTTAAAAATCCTTGTTTTATCTCATTAAGATCCCAAAATTGAGATGACCCCTAGTTTAGGACAAAACCTATGCCTTGACAACATGCCTGTTTGCACTTTGTGAACCAAAAGATTATAATTTTCACTTTTAATGCATTCCTAAAAAATTAAAACATAATATCTACCCCCATATGCATCATAAAAAATACTATAGTGCTTATATAATATTATAACTTGGAATGACATCTCATTTAGGATTGGGTTTGCATGCTTTCCTATTAGGTTTGCCTGCAAACCTTCTTGTCCAAACCATATCATTAGAATTAAAAATTATAAGATGTTTTATAATGATCTTAAATGTTTTAAACAACTATTAAAACATTTAAAACTTATTATATTGACATTTGGTTCACTATCTAACACTTTTCCCAAAAACTATCATTCTTGTGCATGAAGAGACTGCACCTGCTCTGAGATAAAACAGAGAGTATTAGGCCTATTATTTTGGTCCAAGTGAATTTTTTTATCTAAAAAAGGTAATAATGACTAATTTTACCAAAATTTTTTATTTTATTCCATGTTTATGGGTTCTAACCATCTCAATCTTCCCAGAAAGGGGGAAAATCCTTATTTTTTGTATGTTTTTGCTCAAATCTCCCTATAGCTGCTACCTCCACACAAATTTCATGATCATAAATTTCTAAAACATGGTTATGATTATTATTTAAATATAATTTATATTTTTTTAACTATATTATACTTCCATTTTTAGTGAAAAAACTTGTTTCCCCTACCCTTGTTTTTTGTATGTTTTTGCTCAAATCTCCCTATAGCTGCTACCTCCACACAAATTTCATGATCATAAGTTTCTCAAACATGTTTATCATTATCATTTAAATATCATTGATATTTTTTAACTATATTATACACATTTTTTATTGAAAACACTTGTTTCCCCTTTGAGCCAAGGGTTTCCTAACCTGCCTGTACGAACTGAGACACATCTTGTATAGGTGAAAAGGTCTTTGGGAATGTGGTGAGTGTTAAAGGAATGAGACAACATTAATTTGATTCTAATGAAAAATCCTTAATTTTTTTAACCTTTATCCTCCTTTTCTCCATACTTATCATTTCAATCCTTCACCTTTTGCTCTTGTCACTTCCTGTTGAGGACTGAGATAACCTTAATGAGCACATTAGACTTGGTTAAGGATCATGGTAATGAAGGTTATAAGGGTAATTATATCCATTTAAGATGCATAAACATTCAATCCTCTTGTCTAAAATCCTTAATATTCTTTTATACTCCCATGACCTAACTGTGTTCACACTTTCCTATAGGACTGTAAGTGCATACTTTGCCCTACCTATATGTTTCTAACATAGGTATTTAACCTCAAAAGTGTATAAAATTATTTATTTGTCCTCCTAGGATCATATTACATCATTACACCCACTTTTATGCTTCATTTTATCACTAAAGACCACATTATTTATAACTACGACCAATTTCCCAATTTCATAAGGATCTTTAAGACCACCTCACATTCCTCAATGCTCCCCTAGCTCTTGTCCATGACCTCATGTAGGTTGGAATGTGTTTAAGTGGGAAGTGAGGGAAAATAGTGGATAAGATACATAGTTTAGGCCTCATAGAAGGCATAAGTCACCAAAAATATGTTCATGACTCCAAGATATTTATCACACATCCAATTCCCTCATGTTGATGTGGAGAACTATTCAATAACACCTATAAGTGTACCCTTTTGGGAAATAGGTAGTATACTAATCCAAAGTGGGAAACAAGCCTAGAAAAGGATTTCTTGTATTTTTTATGCCTTTAAAACCAAATTAATAATGGATATCCTGAAATAATTCCTTGGAAAACATGTATAAGCATCTAAAAAACATGAACTTATCAGAGCAAAATAAGAAAATTGAGATAATTGTAAACAGTGACCCCCTTCATGGTTGCAAACCCAAAAAGGGCTTCTTGGAGTGTTAACATTTGTTTATAAATGAGGACGCACCAAAATATAAAATCCTATTATGTATGTGAATTAGACTTAGGGTATTATCCACCCCCAAGAGCATTTCTTCCAACTCAAACTATATGACCCATAATGAGTGTTTAAAGTTGACCTTCCTTTGCATGCCAAGAGGAAATGGAAGGAAAATGAGTTTTAGATGCATATTTTTAAATTATCCTTTAAATTAAAATGTGTAAATTGGTGTGGAGAGGTGAAGAGTTACTCAACCACGTTTTTGGCTACAAGGGAGCTTGAAAAGTTTATACAAGTGTTGAAAAAGGTCTATTTTTTAAGGAAAACTGCTTCTTGCCTGATGAACTTGACTTATAACTATCACCTGACCTAACCTTAACATGACATGACCCACATTTAAACTCATATTGGTGTCAAATTTTCTTGCATAAAATTAAGTACAAGTCATTTAATAGGCTAAAAGGTGGCCAAAAGACCTCTTTTTGCACATGAAACCAAACAAATGACTAGTTTATGACTTGCAATCACATTTAAACATGATAAATGACATATTATGAAAATTTGACATAAAATGGACCTTTGACTAATTTTTACCAAGGTTTGACCATAGTTGACCATGGTTGACTAGGCTAATTCAAGGGGAATGAACTTAGACAAGGAATAAGACAAGACCAAGTAAGATATATAGGACAATATGAGACCGCATAGGATGTGTATAAACCTTTTTGAAAAGTTTAAAATGATATGGGTTGACCTCATTTGACTAGAAGTCAAATTTGGTCAACAATTTGGCAACTTTTAGGGGTAACAAGCTTACCTATGTTAAGGACTAGTAGCCTTATCCTATCCATTGGGCAAGGGAGTCAGAATACACTTGGAAAACATTAGGAGCAGACCCTAAAGATACCAAAAAGATAATAATCCTACCTCAAACACATAAATGGAAATAACAACACAAAAAATACCAAATAACAAACAAGACAAGGACACACATGTGTTACTAATCACTTAGGGAAAGTAAAACATAACAAAACTAAAAGAAAACTAATATGTACATCTAACGTATTACATTTTTTCCCCTCCTGGATCAAAGGGAAAACTTCTTAGGTCTCCTTCATGGAAATAAACCTCATGGTGGTAACCAAGTAGTTTATAGGAGTGAAAACTTGGTGACTCACCCTTCTTGTTTGCCATCTTGATTGCCATGTATTCTAATGCATCAGGTTCAAACATGTCTTCCACCTCCATGTATTCATATTTATCTTTGAGACATGTTTCATGTTGGTCCTTCATGTAGGTGTAGTTTATCAATGGATCAATGGCTACAATCTCATCATTTTAGGGCTCATTTGGTCCATGGCCCTCTTGGTATGCATCATGGACCAACCCATCCTTTTCTTTCTCTTTGAGAAGCTTTTCAAACTGATCTCTAGCTTCATCATTTCTTTCTTAAGAAAGGGTGGTTGGTATGATGTTTGAGTTGAGACAATTTTTTTTTAGTTCATTTCAGAAATCATCATTTCCTTGTTCAATATCTCCTTCTTCAATGCCTTTATCATACCAATCAAAATTTTATCCTTCTTGCTCAAAAATAAGGGTCTCTAGTTGCTCAAAAACATGCTCTTGAACCTCATTCAACTCAAGTCCCATGGCTTGATCACTATCTTCATCAAAGCAAAAGGAAAATCCATCAAATAAAGGGGAAGATAATTCACCATTCTTGCATTCTTCATCATCCAACATTAACATGTTAAGTTTTTTAATTTCATCTTAATCATCACTCATGAGAGCTTCTTGATGAGCCATAAATTGTACTCTCTCTTCTTCACTTTCCTCTCTCAAAATAGGTTCCTCCTCTTTTTGATCAAGAACTAAGATTTTATCTTGAATATAACATTCTACTTGGAGTTCATCATCAACTACTATGTATTGTTCACTATCTTCATCATGACCAAAAGGGAGTTCATCAAGTAGAGATAATGAAACCTCATCATGTCTACAAAGCTCTATACCTACTACCTTCTTTCCACTTAGATTATCTTCATCACCCTTGAATTCTACAATTTTGTCTTCCACCTCACACAAGACATTTTATCCTTTCTCCAAGGAGAGGGTAGGAGGGAAAGAAACATCCTTGACTAGGTTGAAAGATAATGGGAAACTTTCATGCTCTTCTTTCCATCTTGCAATCACCATATCAAAGCTTGTAAAACTTCCATCACTTGAACATACTTCAGATTGAGCAGTAGGAGAATGACTTACCAAAATAAAATTTATATCCACAAGAGTCTCATCAATCTCTTCATTATTCTCTTCTTTAGGTTGTGTTTGCTTTTGAATGACATATTTCCAATGTGTGAAACCAAAAGGCATAACTTCTTCTATCTTTTCTTCTTCAAAATTTTAGGCTAATTCATGATGAGCACTCCTCCAACTTGGAATCTTGACATCATGTGTCTCTTCTTGATGATAGGCAATAAATTCATTCACTTTCTCAAGGTCTTGAGTAGGTTCATGATAGACATTCTCCAACTTAGAATCTTGACATCAGATTGAAGGGCTTAAAGAGGTTGAAGGAGAGTAAGAAGAGTTTGCACATGCATATAAGGAGTTGTTTGAAGATGGATGTGTTGGTTTCCAAAGGAAATGGGATGGCTTTCTTCAAATGAGCTCATAATATAATAACTTGTAGTAGTCAATTTTTTTAGAATGTTCATCCAATATCTTTTAGTGTTGGATTGTTAAGTACAAAGGATTAATAGTAGGGGTAGTTTGTTTTGACATAGGAGAAGATACATTAGATGGGCTAGAAGGTTAGATCATTTTATTTTGGTGAGCAAGTGTTATTTGATAGAAAAGATTTGGTGTATAAGGGGAGGGTTTAGTTTGTATGGGATAAGGTTGTCTTAGGATGGAAGAAGGTATACAAGGTTGATTTCTTTGAGTGGATTGACTTCTCCATCTTACTAGTTTCTCCTTCATGGATTGTATGGATTGAGTTTATCTAAACAAGCACTCCTCTTTGTACATTAGCTCTTTTTTATATTTATTTTTCTAATTCAACCTATCTATATCTAGTGTTTGCTTCTCAAACTCAAACATTATCTCCCTAACACTCTTGGATTGACTAAGAGAAGGACAATTAGGAGAGTTGCTTGAGGTGATTCCATGAACAACATGAGCTTGATCAAAACCATATGAAGGAACACAAGGTCCATACTAATCATAAATAGGATCGTTATTACCAAAATATTATTTTTTGATGCACTAGGTTGCTTGACTAGTTGATTCAACTCAGAGTCACCATTGGTGTTGATTGAAATGCCTCCAAAAGGCTAATTGGTTGAAGAACACACCAAGAAATCTTCAACTCCATGCAAAATTATCAGACAAGGCATGCCCAAAAATATTGACACTTGGATTTTCACCCTTGAGGATATGCCTAATTTTCCTCATCCAAGTGGCACCATGGAGACATTTTTCTTGCTACGGGTTACAATATTGAGAAATGAATCTCTAGATGAGGAGTTAGCTCCCCTTGATTCACCTTTAAATCTCTATCTATAAATTAGTAAATTAGAGATGGAAAGGGATTAATAAAAATAACTAAGAAAAAAAAGGGTGATTCACCAATGTATAATTCCCTCTCACTTGACTAAAAACTACTACTTAAAGACAACAAAACATCTATCATACAAAACTCACAACCTAGGATTCATTGCTACATCAATATTTCATATGATAGATTCAAGAAGATATGTGATTCTTAGGAGGGAAATGAATCATTACAAAGAGGGATATAGTCATGAACCACTTATAGGATACCTCTACACTTAGAAAATAATACTAGCAAAGACCTACAATAATCTCCTTTTTACAAATTGGTAGACCATCAAGAGTACAAGCTAGAAAAGATAATCTTTTACTAGACTAGATCAACAGGATATAAGTCATTACTAAATATTACAACATGTGAGTGTAAATAACACTTATGTATTTATTCAATATTATTTCAAGTACAAATTTTTCCATATTTTCCCCATCAATCAATGGAAGCTACACAAAAAAGATAATAGAATGAATATTTATAGCTTTTGAGAGGAGAAGCAAGCAAAGGAAGTCCAAGCATCACTTGGACATGTGTCACTTTGAGAAAATTAGTTACATTTGATTTTGAAAAATGGTTTAGGTGATCCATTCCATGTTATGAGGTCTACTTATCCAAAATAAGTCATAAGAATGGTGAAAAGTGGCACAAAATCTCCATTATTGGCATAAGAAATTGCCTCCATAATTTGCCTATATTTTAACGTCTTTATTATAAATAGGGATATGTATAGTGATTATGATGATGTGGGATGACTTAAATAATGTAATACCATGCATTTGTTTTGACACTAATCATTTAAAAACTCTTGGAGAAGAAGAAACACTGTCAGCAATCTTGAAACTCCCTTTAACACTTGTCCTTCAAAAATCTTTAGTTACCCATGAAAATCCATGGAAATGGGTTAATGACACCTATAAATCTTATCTATGACTCTATATTCTTTAATTCCACCTTAAAATGACATCCAATGGAGGTTTTCACACTTTTCACCCTTATATGTTTGATGTCAGTCTTGACTGGCTGAAAGTGAGGCTTTTGTTTAAAAACTTATAAGTTTATTAATATTTTCAAGTTACCATAAGTAGTTATTATAAGAATATAAATTTCAACCAAACTTTATTTCATCCTCTGTAACCTCATATATCCTTCAAAATACAAAAAATGGTGAAGAAAACCCTATTTTGTTTATTTTTCCTAAATATCCATACATCTACCTCAAATTTATAGAATCCTTGGAGATTCATATACATCATCAAAGTTATTTCATGGCCATTCCCTCACATCTGGATGCTCAAAATACTTAATTTCTCCAATTGAGTCTCTATAAGGGTTTTACAAGGGTTTTGAGTGGCCTAGACTCTTAACCTTTGTTCATAAAGGTCAGACATTTAAAATCCTAATAAATTACATTAGGTTATCTTATAGTACCTTATATAACTTATCCAAATGGCTCAAGGTCCCATGCAAATATTCATGATAGATATGAGTGATGGAAGTTGACCTTCAAATTGCTTTCATGCTTCTTGTGAGGGTTTCAGTATGTTTTGGGTTATATATGGATTCTTGTGGTGTTTCCTTACCAAAAAAAAGCTTCCTCACCTATTTATCTGACCTATAAAAATTTCCCAATCCTTTTGATAGATCACCAAGATACCAAAATGGAGATGGCCCCTATTTTAGGACAAGACCTATGCCTTGCCAATAGGCCTGTTTTCACTTTGTGAACCAAAAGATGATAATTTTCACTTTAAATGAATTATTACAGAATTAAAACATCATATATACCCCCATATTCATCATAAAAAACACTATATTTCTTATATAATGTTATAACTTGGAATGATGTCTCATTTGGGATTGGATTTGCATGCTTTCCTACTAGGTCTGCCTACAAACCTTCTTGTCTAGACCATATAATTAGAATTTAAACATTATATTATGGTTTATTATTCTCTAAAATGTGTTACCCAACTATTCAAACCTTTCCAACTGATTATATTGACATTTGGTTCACTAACTAACACTTTTCCCAAAAACTATCATTCTTGTGCATGAAGAGATTGCCCCTACTCTGAAACAAAATAGAGAGTATTAGGCCTATTTGTTTTTTCCAAGTTAATATTTTTTGAGCTCAAAAATGACCTAATTACCAATTTTACCAATTTTTTTTTTAATTCCATGGTTATGGGTTCTAACCATCTCAATCTTCCCAAAAAAGGGGCAAAAAACCTTGGTTTTTTCATGTTTTTGCTCAAATCTCCCTATAGCTGCTACCTCCACACAAATTTCATTATCATATGTTGATAAAACATATTTATAATTCTCATTTAAAGCTAATATATATTTTTTAACTATATTATACCCCTTTTGTTAGTGAAAACACTTGTTTCCCCTTTGAGCCAAGGGTCTCCTAACCTACATGTACGGACTGAGACATAACTTGTATAGGTGAAAAGGTATTTGGGAATATTTTGAGTGTTATATGAATTATAAAAACCTCATTTTATTCTAATGAAACTTCCTTCATTGTTTTAACCTTTCTCCTCCTTCTTTTCTCCATACTTAGCATTTCAATCCTTCACCTTTCACTCTTGTCACTACCTATTGAGGACTGAGACAACCTTAATGAACACATTAGGATTGGTTAAGGATAATGGTAAATAAGGTTATAAGGTTAATTTTATCCATTTAATAGGAATAAACCCTCACTCCTCTTCTATAAAATCTTCAATCTTCTTATATATTCCCATGACCTGACTATTCACACTTTCCTGTAGGACTGTAAGTGCATACTTTGCCTTGCCTGTAGGTTTCCAAAGTAGGTATTAAACCTAAAAAGTGTATAAAATTCTTTATTTATCCTCATATTATAATATTAAATCATTACACCCACTTGTATGCTTCATTTTATCACCAAATACCACCTTATTTTTTATTGAGACCAATTTCCCAATACCTCTAACTATAAGTGCATAACCCCAGGCATGTAGGTTAGTCAAGAGTCATTTGGATCATGTTAGGAATGTATAGGGATTTTTTATATTGCATTTATCTTTATATTACTCACACTAGGACTTATTTCCTTCTTAGTAACCCTTTAGACCATTGCTTTGTGCTAATCATTAAACACTACTTCCACTGCATATTATGCCCAATGTATGGACAAGGGATAGGCCTAAAAGGTCATTTCATGCAATAGAATTCCTATTCATGACCTAAGTGCTTAGGAATCATTCTTGATTTTTTTGGAATTATTTCCCCTTTCAATAGTAGGTCTATAGTCCTTCATGCATAGTGTATTTGGTAACCTCCTTCCAAATCCTGTAGATAACATTGTCTACTTTCAATGGTTCATTAGCAACCTTTAGGGTCTCAAAAACAATCTCATATTTTTCCTTTAAAGTTAAAAATTGGCATAGTATATTATTTTTAGGTAGGAATAATAGGCCAAAAATTTAGGGATATTGAGAAACCATTTGGTTAGGCTATGCACTAATCCAAAAAACCCCAATGACCTCTATTTGGTCCATTTATGGACTGAGAGGACAAAACTCAGTCACTTCCCTTGCTTAGCAATTTCATATTTTCCAATACTCTTAATGAGAAAGTTAGGTATGTCATGTTGAATTCAACATATAGGCCTTTAGAATGGATATTTAATACCACCTCACATTCCTCAATGCTCCCATGTCTCCTGTCCATGACCTCATGTAGGTTGGAATGTGTTGAAGTGAATAGTGAGGGAAAATAATGGATAAGATGCATAATTTAGGCCTCATAAGAAGGCATAATTCACCACACATATGTTCATGACTCTAAGATATTTATAATATATCCAATTCCCTCATGTTGATGTTGAGAATTGTTCAATAGAGCCTGTAGGTGTACCCTTTTGGGAAATAGATAGTATACTGATCCAAAGTGGGAAGCAAGCCTATAAAAGGCTTTCTTGTATGTTTGATGCCTTTAAAACAAAATTAATAATGGAAAACCTAAAATAATTCCTTAGAAAACATGAACTTATCGTACCAAAACAAGAAAATTGAGATAACTGTAAATAGTGACCCCCTTCATGGTTACAAACCCAAAAAGGGTTGCTTGGAGTTTTAACATTTGTTCATAAATTATGAGGAACAAAAATACAAAAAAAAAATTATGTATGTAAATTATACTCATGGTATTATCCACCCCCAAGAGCATTTCTTCCAACTCAAACTATATGGGCCATAGTGAGTGCTTGAAGTTGACCTTCCTTTGCATGCCAAGAGGAAATGGAAGAAAAATGAGTTTTAGATGCATATTTTTGCATTCTCTTTGAAGTTAAAATGTGTAAATGGGTGTGGATGAAGAGTCACTTCACCACATTTTTTACTACATGGGAGCTTTAGAAGTATGTACTAGTGTTGAAAAAGGTCTATTTTTTTAGGGAAAATTGCTTCTTGCCTAATGAACCTAACTTATAACTATCACTTGACCTAATATTGACATGACCCACATTTAAACTAATCTTAGTGTTAAATTTACTTGTATAAAAGTAAGTATAAGTCATTTAATAGGCTAAAAGGTGGCCAAAAGACCTCTTTTTGCACATGAAACCTAACAAATGACTAGTTTATGACTTGTAATCACATTGAAAAATGATAAATGACATATGGAAAATTTTAAACAAAATGGACCTTTGACTATTTTTGACCAAGTTTTGACCATAGTTAACCATGGTTGACTAGGCCAATTCAAGGGGAATGAACTTAGATAAGGACTAGGACAAGACCAAGTAAGATATATAGGACAATATGAGACCCTATACGATGTGTATAAACCTTCTTAAAAAGTATAAAATGATATGGGTTGACCTCATTTGACTAGAAGTCAATTTTTTTCAAGAGTTACCTATTCTCAACATGGAATATGCAAATAGCTTATTAAATGTTTCTACGTTTAATGCTAACCAAATGGTTATATATAAATTGGAACCTCACCCCTCATTTTTCACTTTTATACCATCTTTTTGTGCTTCAACCTCTGACTTCCTAAGACAGCCCTCCCTATCTACAAGGCTACACTATTTCCAACTACCAACACCACTACAAAAATTATTTCCCCAAGCTCATCCATAGAGGTTAAAACACACTAAAATATATATAATGTGCACATTGATGCTCAAACTCATCCAAGAACAATAAGATATATATAAGGAATGGATCAAAAATTAAAATTTTTAGGGGATCATTTGCATACCACAATATGAAACTAATATTTGTTTGATAAAATAACTCTTGGAAAGCTTCAAAATTTTGGAATTGAAATTAAAATTATCATTGACTCACATTCCTTTTCATTTGGGATTAGTCTCAAGGACATCCATAGACTAACAATTCTACCCCAAAAGAATGTGAACCATGTCACTATGAAGGCCTTGTTGTCTGATGTGGACAAAAAATATTTAGAATCCCATTATGACATGTAGATGGATGGTCTAACATCTTTATTTTATAATTCATCAATTTTTTAGATTAGTTTTACTTTTATTATTGGTTATTATTAATACCCTATTAATGTTTTTCTATTTATAGCTACCCACAGTCACTAAAAAAGGGGGCTTAAAATTGAATCTGTAACACATCCTTTTACGCTTGACATGATTGAACATTTTCAACCCATATTATTATTGTAGGGAATAACGTCAGACATTCCATTCTGGGCTATTATGTATATCCTATGCACTCTCAATGGTCAAAACTTTGATTGGTGTACATTTATGTCTAACATAATTAATGATGATTTGAATTTTGATCTTCAAAATGAAAATCCTACATTTTCATGTACAAATATTATTATTGAATTCTAAAATGAGGCATTTTTCCAATTAGAGGGCACAAATATTCCAACCATTCTTAATTAAAAAAATGGTTGTCAACTCACTCTTCATTGGAGACCAGGAGGTTAGGTTGTAATGCACTATAATAATTTTAAAATGATTATATGATCTCTTTAATATAACTAATATTCTCTTTATTTCATACAAAAAAATAATCTCAAACCATTTCTAGAATAAAAGCAACAATTAGGAGTCATCAACCCACTGAGGCTTCCACTAAATCAGACATAGATGTAGAATCAATCTCTGTAGTCATTATTTAGAAAAAAATGCATGAGGAGTTCAATTGCACCTCCACCACCTCTTAATCAATATTACTCTCATGATACTAATTTAAATTATTACACAATGTCATTCTCAGCATTCAAAATTTCATTAGCAAAAATGATAATTTTATAGTTATATTATTTTAATCTTTTATATTTACAATGCCAAAATTTGTACCACAAACTTCCAATCATCGATAGCTTCTAAAATTAGTTACAACAATGTTCTCTGGTGGTTGTTCAACAGAAAGTTATGCAATTTAAAACTTTTAAGTTATTATTTTTGGTATATGTTAATTTAATATTAAATTTATTTTATATATCATTTTTATGTGAAACTATCTTGTCTGATTTGTAGGTCCAACTCCCACTCAAAGGGTAAAATTTCCAACACCATTGTCACCACCCCACACTAAAAATAAGGGGTGAGGCACACATTTATCATTATGTCATAGAGTGGTGGTAATTTTTATTTAATAACATTTGAGTTTATAAACTTGTCACTCGATGGTCTCCCTAGTGCAACGAGAATGACATTTACTCAATAAATTGGTCTTGATGATGAGTTTTTAGGGATTGATAGTTGGACCCCCAAGTCATTTTTTAATCCACATAAAATGATACAAGGTTATTATCCAAATGTATTAGATAATTTTAAAAAACCTTCTATACCCACCTCTCCACCTAGCACAACCACTCTTACTAATGATATTTTACAATCTAATGATCAAAACACATTTTTTCCATTGAATAATTTATTGGTAGATAATGCGAAGGCCTTTGTTAAGTATGTTGTTGTCAGTAACCTTGATGTTTTAAAACCATGGAATTATCAAGTGAAACTTTTGATTTGGGAAATCAATGACCATTTTCACCACCACTCATAACACAATCAATTATTTTCATTGGTTGAACATCAACCTACAAAAACTGATGTTTGTTCAACTAAATAGTTTGTAGGCTATTATTGTTAGTAATACCTTTAATGATGATATTTTATATATAATTTTAAATAGGTTTGAAAATTTAAATGCAAAATCCTAAGAATACTACAATAAATGGGTGAAAAACAAAAGCCTTGTAGCAAGTATAGAGGCAGAAAAAGAAAAAGTCGTGGTAATTTTTACTCTTCCTTATTTTTAGTAATTAAATTTTATTTTTATAATTTTAAATAATTAATATTATTTATTAATTTGTAATCAAAATATACAAATTTTATGAATCAAGTTGTTTTCCTTGACATACATCTGGAAAATGCACACAAAAGTTTAACTATGGCTATTTCCCTCAAGGAAAAGCTTGCTACATTAAATAAGAAAAATAATACTTTGAATAAAATCATTAGGAAGAATGGCCTGGATCTTGATGTTTTGTTTAAATAAAAACTTGAAGTGGACTTCACCTTGATTTTATTAGGAGATGTTGCTAAAGAAGAATAATAAAATCTTTCCAATATCAATAGTGTAGCAAAAATTCTTTTTAAATCAAGAATCCTGAAAGATAACACTGGCCAAGTGGAAGGTTATGAAATTGGAACGCCTTATATACAATAAATGCAAAAAGACACCCAAGAGTCTGAAAAATATTGAGATTCTGACTGTTAGCATTGTATTTATGTTTTTAAAATATTGTAATATGAGGAATCATCTTGAGCCTCAAAAATTGTAATTTTAATTTTATCTTATCTATAATATTTTATATTTGTGGCTTTGTTAGTGTTTATTTTATTTAAAATTTGCATCTATATTTTCATTTCAAATGGTTATATAATTTAGTGTATGTTAAATTTTAAATAATTCATAGTAAATATTGGTAAAGAAATAAATTAAGGGATTCATAAACAACATAATTGTTAGCCAATGAGGTGCCCTTTGATACAAGACTAAAAGCTACATAATAGATTTATGAATTAAAAATAGACAAAATATTTTTTAGTAAATAACAAAAATATATCACATGAATATGAATTTAATTTTAATATATTTAGAATACATGCCAAACTAAAACTTAGGTAGCTTAAACAATCCTTTTTTAACTCGTTCTTCATAGTTGGCATTCATATGTATAGTCTCAAGGGCATTTTCGGTAATGTTTGGGTCACTTTATTAGTGACTAATATTCTTTCAGTGAGAGAAATCCAAATTGAAAATGCTCCTTCATATGAAAACACATCCACAAGATAACATGAAACATACAACATCAAACATGTCTCAATATTTTTGTCCAATATGTTTTGATTTAACAAAAGATAGTGCACAAAATTCCCTTTCATCTTCCATGAACGCAAAAATCATTGTTTGGCATAATTCATATAATCAAAAATATTTACAAATATTTTATTATGTAACACTACTGGGATATAGTTTTTAACATACCCTTATAATAGCACCATTTTTTTTATCATTTAAGTCTGATATTGATCAATCATTGTAAATCCAAAATGCATTGTCTAGGATGTCAGTAAATCCTTTTGCAAAATACCCTTAAATTCAACTCCATTGATCTATATAGACTTACTAAAATGATTTATGATAGTACCCATGTATTTGATAAATAAATTACTCTTTATTTATTCAACATCTATAGTGTTCCAAAATATAGGATTCATCACTCTCATGGATTCAAACAAGTCATCCCTTTTAAAATGATCTCAAATTTTCAATAGATAAGCTTTGTGAAATATTTATCAATTTCATTTGTGTCTCGTATATAACATTATCATATAAAATATGCATTACAAGAACTTATTCAATTTCTACTCCAACCAAATCAGCTCATTTTTGGTAGTGGTGTCTCCTTTTTTTAACGAAGATACAAAGATGATTGTTAATATTTAAATTCAACTAGTTTTAGGGTCCTTAATATCTATTAAATTTTCCCAACTGCAAAATATTGGTCCCTTAAAACTTTCTTGTAAGAAGTATAACATATCTAGAGATTGAAAAACATGTTTCCTCTATCATATGAAGTCAACAATATATATAGATCTCTTGGGTGCATGTTTCATCAAAAAATGCATTTATTTCAATATGGGAAGAATACCACACAATATTATCAGAGTTTCAAAATATTTTAAATAGTACAACAAATATTTTGTCTTGTCAACTTCCATCTAATATTTAAACATAAAACCTAGTAATGATGAATATTCTTCAAATATTATACATGTAGGCTCATACATGGAAATCCATCTTATATAAACATCTTTTTTTTTAAATTCCCATTGGTCACTTCAATTACAAATTTTTGAAACTCTAAAAATATTTTTGGACTGCTTGACATGTATGCATGCAAGTCAAGGATAAGCTCATCCACTTTTATGACATTTATAAATGTGCTAACAATTTTGTAAGAAAGATTCATTATATCTGCCATACAGTGAATTATAATCATATATGGGGAAACTATTGTTTGTATTCAAACACATAGACCAATTTTGTTCCCCTACATTAATGATGTGCCATATGTACCAACATGCACTATCTTGGTACCTATATCATAATAATCCATCGTAATTATATCCAAAAAAATAGAAATAAACAATTTGTAGAGATTCTCAGCATTACAATTTTTAGTCATTCTATGTACAGATAATATGTAAGGTTGCATTGAATGGTTCTCAAATGTATAAGCATGCATGTAAACCCATGATGTGTTTTCAATTATTGTTACCTCATCAATGGATATCGAGATAAATAATGTTACTTTTAATTTTTTATTTCAAATCATCCTTTTCAATCATCACGATACATTTTGCCATTTCCTAAGCACTGCTATCTAACCAACGTGATTATGGAATGTTATGAAATACATTATGCTAAAATAAAATATTATAATCTAAAAAATCATAGATTGGTCTGCTTCTTTTCAAAATGTGATATATAGTGGAGAACTACATATTTTTGGCATGTAGATTCAACTGAAAAACTTTTTCGGAATGAGTTGTAATTGTTACTCCTTTCTCAATAAGGTGCCATTGATTTTTCTAATGTTTTTCATACTCTACTACATAACATTAATGCATGCACTATTTTTATTTTTTCCATCTCGTTGTTCTTTTGGTTTGTCTATCTTTTTCTTTCATCAATACATATTTTTTCCATATTTTTTCTTAATTGTGTCCAAATTAAGTTGCATTTTTGATCCTTTCCAAGTTTTAAATTGCATATTGTACATTTCCATTCTATTGGTGTTTTATTACTATTTTTTGGCTATATATATTTAATTGATGGATATTTAGCTACCCAATTAAACTTAAATGACCTTCCAATTGTCCATGTACTTCTCTTCTTTCACACAAATATTTTTAGTGTTGTTTTCAACTAAATTTTATGTTGGATGAGTATAAATCTCATCTAGTATTAGGTTATCATCATCGATATGATTAATGTCCTCCATTCTCCTTTTGCTTGAATTGTATTTTTGAGTGGAAATTATCTACTAATATTATTTCATGATATCCAAAAAATGGTTGTAATATATCCATATCTAGTTTTTAATTATCCTCTGGTGGGAGCATTTCATACCCAGGTATGTATTCTAGTGAAGGCATATCTTCAAAAGGGTTATTAATGGATTTTGCATGTAAAATGGTTGTAGACATTTTAATTATAATTGAATCTTAATACAAAAGTGAAAATAAATAACAATATAGTAAATCATTTAATATTTAGTACCTATGTTTGGTGTCTGAGTAAAATAAGATAATAAGTTAATTTTACTACTCCCATAACATTTTCAATAGAAGCCATTGAAGCATGCTTATAGACAAATGATATAAGTACATATGACTAAAAACACTTAGATGAAAGATAGATGATTGGTTGGTATAGATTATAAATATAAGAGAGGTTAGATAATATGTTAGTAAATGAAATCAAAATGAATTTGAAGAACTAGCATCTCAAGATTAACACCTAAGTTGAGCTATGTGGAAAATAAGCAATAAATACACACTAGAAGACAGAAACAAATGTTTATACCTCCTTAGAAGACTTGCTTGATAACTAATCTTAAGATTTTGATCCTAGCTTGTAGATGTAAAACTATTTGGAAATGTTGATTCTATGTGTGGTAAGCACCCCTCCTTATCTACAATTTATTCTTGGCTTGGATTGGCTTTGGGATGAAAGATGGATTGAATGTCATTATATAATTTGGTAGAGCAAGTTTGCATGAAGAAGATTGTCTATAATGGCCAAAGGCCTTTCCATTTATAAATTTTTTTGATGTTGGTAAACCATTGATTTTATATCAAGATCAATGGTGGAGGATGAGTCCTCAAACTCATGATCACACATATAAAATGTGTAAAATATGTGATTTAAGGCCTTTTAGAGTGTGGAAGGCATGTTGGAAGAGAAGTGAAGTCATTGGTCTTCTTAGAGTGCGTAAGAGGGGTGTAAGAGGAAGAGTGTGTAAAAGGGGTGTAAGATATTGATTTCACTCCTTATCTTTCCCATTGACTTTTATGTGAGACAATGATTCAATTTTGATTTTAGGAAAATAGGTAATTCTAGATTCATGAAATTTCCTATTAGATGAATGACTAGGCTTGATTAAGTGGAATTAATTAATAATTATGAGAATGGTGGCTTTTTAAAATGTTTATATTTATCAATCAAGTAGCTACTTAATTGTCCTATGAAGACACTTATAAAAAGTTGATTTGGATGCAATAGATAAGATTAATGATGCAATATAATCCAGTTCCCCAATCAGGGATGTGTTGTTATAATTTTGGGTTAAATTGGTAGTTGTGTGGGTAAATTAGGCCCAATTGTGATTTCTAGTTAAATTTTCATGCGATTATAGAAAGTCACTATTAATTATAGTTAAGCCATGAAAGTGGTTAAAATGAAGTGTCTACAGTTGGAATGCAAGTGATTGATTGAAAATGTAGGTAACTAATTGTAAATACAAATGATTTACAAAAAATGTAGATGATTGATAGTAAATGTAGATTACTGATAACAAATTCAACTGATTGAAGGTGGTTGGGGTGTCTAACATAGTATAAATAGTGGTGAATGCACCTAGATTGAATTTTGAGGTAATAAATAAATGCATTTATAAGAATATAAATTATTTTAAATACTAGGTGAGATGACCTTGAAAATAAACTTAAATCTCAAAATTTAGACAATTCCACGTTGTTCAATACCCCACAAAATTGCCAAATGTTGATTTCTAAAATTAGAATATTTGTGAATTAATGAAAATTTGCCACTAAAATTTTCTTTGTGATAATTATAGAGCACAAAATTCTCAAATTATTTTTATTTAAAATAAATTCATATATCGTAAAAAACTTACCTTGTCAAATTGTAGTCTTTGGATTTTTTGATATCTATCTCTCAGCAGAGCTCCTAGAAAATATTCAAATTACTACTAGCTCTCTAGTTTTAATTGTCTCAACACAAGTATAGTGGAATTTTTATAGATGAAAAAGTCCCACCTATTTACATTAATAATCTCAAAAACCTTCTGTATTCATTTAAATATTTGTAACATATCACCATGCACAAAAAACATTAAATGTGTAATACAATCCCAATGCACCACAACATATCACACACATAACACATCACAATGTGACATTAAATAAATTTTCAAAAACCTTCCATTACTAAAGGCATTAAATATGACAATTATTAACTTATAATGAGTATTTCACCCAATGATCACATTACTTTGTAAGAACTTGTGCTCTACAAATAAACTAGAGTCTTTAAGAACAAAGTTAACCAGGTCAACTTAATCTTTTAGAATGAAGATAGGCTATAGAACTTATTCAACTAGTTTGACATAGTTTACTGTAGGGTTATAGTTTTAAAGATTACAAGCTTACACAAAACAAAACTATAATAAAGTAATAAATTAACAAAGAGAGAAAGATAGGGACCTTGGTGGGTTGGAAGATTATTAGGATTGCAAATTTTTTGTTGAAGTGCCTTGATTGCTACTTTCAAATTCTATAAACTAAGATGAATGGTTCGACCTAGTTCTATAAAACCCTATGTATAGAAGCAAGATAAGATGACTAAGTCAACATGTTCAACTTAGTTTGTTGATCTATATGTTGACTAAGAGACTAAGTCATCCTATTTGACTTTATTGATCTAGATGTTGACTGAAAGACTAAGTTAACCTATTTGACATAGTTTGTTATTTGGAACTAAAGTAGAGTATTGTGTTGACTTGTCTGATATAGTAACCTTTATCTAGTGAATATATATAAAAAATGAATAGAGTTAATTTGATATGACTATGACTTGTCTGAACTAGAAAGCAATCTATGGATAGTTTTAGTAAACTTAGTCTAAAATCGATGTGTTGGTAATGGTACTAGCTTGGTATTGGTGCATACCCCCTCACTTTACAATATCATAGTGATAAGGGTGTTGGGTATTTTTCCAATATATATAATTAACCACGCGTTTATACTTGGCTAGAAAACCAAGTCAACTTTCCCCTTGGTGATGAAATCCAAGAAATTAGGCCTTAGGAAGACAAATGCTAATTTTGTTTTGAGTATTGTGTGATTTGGTAGTGTACACAAAAATATCAAAATAGTGTAACTAAATGGTAATTTGAAAACCACCTAATTATACTATGTGAGGTACTCTAAGCATGCAAACAATTAAAAATGAATGTTTGAATTAATTACTAGAAAATAGTTATTAATTCCCAAATTTAGAATGGTATAGAGTCATTTCAAACAACATTGTATGCAACTAGTATAAAATAGAGTCAACTGGGTCACTACTATTATATGAAAGAAAGAGTCTTTAAGAACAAAGTTAACCAGGTCAACTTAATCTTTTAGAATGAAGATAGGCTATAGAACTTAGTCAACTAGGTTGACATAGTTTACTGTAGGGTTATAGTTTTAAAGATTACAAGCTTACACAATACAAAACTGTAATAAAGTAATAAATTAACAAAGAGAGAAAGATAGGAACCTTGGTGGGTTGGAAGATTATTAGGATTGCAAATTTTTTGTTGAAGTGCCTTGATTGCTACTTTCAAATTATATAAACTAAGATGAATGGTTCGACCTAGTTCTATAAAACCCTATGTATAGAAGCAAGATAAGATGACTAAGTCAACATGTTCAACTTATTTTGTTGATCTATATGTTGACTAAGAGACTAAGTCATCCTATTTGACTTTATTGATCTAGATGCTGACTGAAAGACTAAGTCAACCTATTTGACATAGTTTGTTATTTGGAACTAAAATAGAGTATTGTGTTGACTTGTCTGATATAGTAAGCTTTATCTAGTGAATATATATATAAAATGAATAGAATTAATTTGATATCACCATGCACAAAAAACATTAAATGTTTAATACAATCCCAATGCACCACAACATATCACAAACATAACACATCACAATGTGACATAAATTAAATTTTCAAAAACCTTCCATTACTAAAGGCATTAAATATGACAATTATTAACTTATAATGAGTATTTCACCCAATGATCACATTACTTTGTAAGAACTTGTGCTCTACAAATAAACTAGATGGATATCCACACCCTCAAGTTCATTATGAAATTATCTAGAAATGTAATTTCAGATTATAAGTCCATATGTAAATTGTGTAGGATCCATATCATTACATTATCATGTGTCAATGCTTCTAAAAAAGACAATCTAATATTTGCAAGACAAAGATGTGCATAATTACCTTGGCATCACAAGGTCTCCTTTTTTCACCTTTGCAAATATTTGAAGCTTGTGAAAAAATATATTGAGCCTCCTAAATATAATTGTGAAAAAAATTATACAAGTGATTCTAAGTTTCACCCACAAATAAATTTGCATAGGAGAATAATATGTGTAATTAAAGGCTACATAAAACAATATAAAGTAATTTTCATTACAATACTTGCACATAACTATCAGAACAATTTATTTTATTTCTTAAGTGTTTTTATTTTGATGTAGGATTACTTGTGAGAACATATGATCTAGAATGATACACCTCAATAAATAAAGAAACATGAGATCCTGCTTATGTGCTTTCTAATATATCCTCAAGATAGTTATCTATTTATCATGTGTTCATCAATGTCACATCTACAATTTATTTACATAAATATAAATTACCATATAATATATGTATTCTACTTTTTAGTTCAGTTACTGATGTTGGAATCAATCATATTTTCCACCTCTATGCACTTTTTCTTAGACATATGTGCTCTCCAATTAACTTATTTATAATTTATACATGTGCATTCTTCCTTGCACTATCCTTCATGATACATGTAAAAATATGGCACATTGAAAATAGGAAATAAGTATATCCCTCCATGTAACTCAATTTGATATGCATTTGTTGTAAATATTTTCAACCCTCTATATGGTCCCATCCTCTTCAACTTCAACTTGTCATAGTTTACTTTTGTAAATATTTCCTCTTTTATGTGTTAAGACAAAACTTCCCCTTGATGCTCTACTTTTAATTTTTTCAATTATGCATGTTAATTTTAATTCAAGTGTTCTTTCCAAATGTTTTTGAAATTTATAATGTTTAATTTGTGCATGTATTAAAAAAAATCTACTTTAGCATTATTCTTTCTTTCATCTCTAGTGTTATGCAATTTTGTGACTCGTTTTGGATTACTCCCTTAAACAATCTAAAATGGTGTCCTTATAATGTTTCTTTTCACTAAATTATTACAATAAAACTCATATTATACCATAATTGAATCCCATGTTTTTGTATTAACTTTATTTAAACATAAAAACTAGTTACTAAGACTTATGTTGACCATCTTCGTTTGTACATCCATCTAAGCATGATATGATAAACTCAATTATAGCTTGGTATTAAATTATTCCATAATGTTCTCCAAAAGTGTCCAATGTTTTTTTACCTTCATATCAAACACCATGCTACATATAAATCCATTCACTTTTAAAACCTTCCTAGAAAATAAGTTAGCAATATGTGTAGCATCATAAACTTTATTACATGTAAGAATGTGTGCCATATTTGAAAATTAATCCATAGTTACAAATATATAATTATGTCCTATTTATATTATATGAAATCCAAAAATAAAATCCATGTTGATATCTTACCAAATTCTCACTATAATAAGTAATGGTTGATACAACCCTATGTTTTTACATTCTCCTTTTGCCAACAGGTAAATTTTACACACTTATAAAATCTTGCACACATACATCCTCGTATCTGGCCAATAAAAGTTTTTTTAACAAATGCATATAGGTTTTATAATATAAAAAATGACCTTATATTCTACCACTATGTTTCTATTTTATTAAATTTATATGCATCAAATCTTTAGGTATGTATAAATGTTGTAATAAGAATAATAATATCTCTTACACAAAATAATCTAACAATGGTTTTATAACTCCAATTAATGTTTTTATGCATAATTTATATGAGTCTTTGAAATTATAATCTTGTGCATAATGCTCATTGATATAACAGAATCTTATGATTTTCACTTGTATCTAAATCAACAAGGCATACATTTTGATCAGTGCATCCACAACTCTGTTTGACTTACCACAACTATTATTTAACACAAATGAGTAAATATACATAAAATCAACCAAGTTTCATGTATTTGGTTTAAATTAAATTTAATATTTATGAATTAAAATGTTTGATGATTTATATATAATATATAATCCTTGGGAAATGATTAATGGCTCCACTTCTTGAACACTTGCATTATGGCATAGAAATCTTGATCATAGATTGAATACTATATATTGACACCACTTATTTTATTTTTGAATTAATAAATGGGATTACCCTTGTTACTTATCACAACTCCTATTTTTATGGAACTTTCATCAGAATTAACATGAAATACCTTATTTAAATCACATAATGCTACTATTAGTTATTTATTAACTTTATTCATTAATTGTTGTAAACTATGTTTTGCTTTTATTACTCAAAAATATTCTCTTATATCACCTCACATTACTTCTATGATAAGTGTGCATGTCTCACTAAATTTGTATGCAAAATTATAGTAAAAAATTACAAAGGTAGTGAAATAAAAAACTTAAACATTCTAATTGGTGATAGCCATTCAATGATATCAATAACCTTGTATGGATCCATCATTAAACCTTTTCAGAAAATAAAATAACCTAATTATATTAAATATTTTTTCATGAAGTTGCATTTCTTCAAAACTAGAAATTTATCATCTCACAAGTAGTAGGTTCATAGTCTCTTGTCCTTTCTTCAGTTGAAAATAAAATTGTCAGTCAAATATACTATGACAAAATTATTAAGAAATAAATTATACACTTTTTTAATGAGTCTCATATAAATGTAATGAGTGAATTAGTCATCCCAAATGACATAACTATCCACCCATTTAATACTGCATGCATTATGAATGTCATATTCCACTCATTACCTTCACTTGTCTAGATTTGGTGATCTCTCCTTTTGGAATGACATATGGGAAAGATAAGGAGTGTATGAATGTGAAATCTCCTTTTGGAATGAAATATGACCTTATATATGGCTCCAATACCTAAAATTCACTATAAAATCTATGTCAATGGTATCAACTAGGCTAATATAATCTAAAAGGATTCTGGTTGGAACAATATTGATACATTATAGAGTACACAAATAGACTCGAAACTTTATTGTCTAATCTGACATAATGCAAGGGTGGATAGGCATGGAAACAAACTATATCAACTTGGTTAATTTAGTGAGATATAGGATATAGTTTAAACATAAAGTAGAAGGAGAGGTAAGATGGAAGAATACTCATAGGAGGTCAAATTGATATTAATGAAGGTATGATAGAATAGTATGTAAACATCTCTTGAAAAGTACCATAAATAGATCCCATGCCATTCCTAATGCACCTTTTAAGGTGTGCAGTCAGGGATATTAATGTGTCAACAATCCACTACAAGAGAAACTATCTTTAAAGTGATAAAGTGAAAATATTAGGCATTTACACCAT
The DNA here is from genome assembly GCA_037957365.1 of Torreya grandis. Lineage (NCBI taxonomy): Eukaryota > Viridiplantae > Streptophyta > Pinopsida > Cupressales > Taxaceae > Torreya > Torreya grandis. The sequence continues at coordinate 740,687 of JARHVA010005660.1, forward strand.
CTTACATTCATGCCCATTCAAAAATTAGGCTCCCCATATCATTCATCACTAGATTCCCATACTAATCACCACCCTATTCCTACACCATTCACCACACTATTTCTAAAATTTCTCCCATGAACACTCCCCACCCTGTTCCTTGTTCTTGTGCCCATTCCACACCATTCACCACCCTATTTAAAAATAATTCTTTGTTTAAATACCATTCCCAAAAATATTCCACTTATGGTTCCCCATCCTATTTTAATCCATGTTATCTAACCCATTGTTCACCCTTTTCCCATCCCATTAACACACTATTTTCTATATTTTCCCACATTGTTAGACATTTTGATCTTTATTCTAAAACTTTTTTATCACACCATTCACCACCATGTTTCTCACACTATTTTCTACCCCTTCCCCCTCCATTTTCCCCACAACATTCCTTTTACAAATCTCATTGGCAAATCTCATTCCCCTAGACACCATCCCTCATTCACGCCCATTCCTAAATCATGTTACCTACATTGTTCCTATATTATTCACTACATTGTTTCCAACCTCATTCCCACACCATTCATCATCATGTTCCCACATTGTTCTCATGTTTGTTCCCCACACTATTCATCACTTCTTTTCCACACTACTCACCCCCCTTTTCATTTTTCAAACACCATGCATGTTCCACATAATTCATTGGTAAAATATCATTCCAAAATCAATTTCCCATAGACACCATCCCTGGTTCATGTTAATTACCAAATCACACTACCCTCACTATTCCCAACATGATTCCCACATTGTTCACTACCATGTTTCTACACTGTTCACCATAAAGTTTCCCATAGTTTCCTATGTTCATTCCCCACATTATCTCCTATTCATATGCCTATTCTAACATGTTATCCACCCCATTCCTACATTATTCACCACACCATTACCCATGTCATTTTCCAAAATTCACCACATTGATCCCACATTGTTTACACATAATTCCTTGTTCAAAGAACTTGATTGTTCTATAAGGTTTCATGTTCAAAGCTAATTTTTAAATCCCATTCCTTGGACACCATCCTTGTTTATGTCCATTCCCACATCATGATCCACACCCCATTCCCCACCCAAATCTCACACCATTCTCACTTTTTTCTACATTGTTCACCATATTTTTTCCCACCTCATTCTCACCCAATTCACCACCTCATTCCCACATTATTATAATGTCCATTCCCCATATTGTTCCCCATTCGTATGCTCAATTCCCATCATTCACCACCCACTCCTACATAATTCACCACACCATTCCCCACACCTATTCCCATAGTGTTCCTTATTCGAATCCCATTTTGAAAACCCATTCCCTTAAGTACCCAGATACATGTTATTCTCTAGATCCCTAGCTATTTTGATCCCACACCATTTATTACCCCATTCCCACATAGATTCCCATATCATTCACACCGCATTCATTTCATCTTCCCAAACCCATTTTTTCCCTTTTCACCCTTATGCACATCATTCATTGTACAAATTCCATTCTAAAATGCCATTCCCTTAAATACCTAGATACACACTATTATATAGATCCTTATATACACCATTCCCCACCCTATTCCCACACAAATTCCTACCCCATTCACACCACGTACATTCCATGTTCCCAAACCTATTATCCACCCCATTCCCCACACTATTCCTTGTTCAAATCTCATTCCTAAATCTTGTTCCCTTGGAAACCATGTTTTCATCAATTTTCATAAACTCCAACTTTGTAATGCCTAATAATGTAGCAAATGATAAGTTTATAAACCATAATAATGCATTATGTCATGAATGTTTTTATTTTAATTTATTTATATTGACTTATTTTAGTTACTTGTTTTCTAAAATCTACTTTTAATTCAATTTCACATCATATGTGCCTTCTAATTCCCTACATAAAGTAACATAATATGCACATGACCTTATCATACATAATGTGTTACTCATAGGGGTGTTCTGTATGGTTTGAGGGGACATCTAAGAGGTCCTAACACAACTTGATTATGATCATCCATCTCATCCTAACACGTGAATAGTACAAACACCAACTATTTTCTCTCTAAAAGTGATATTATATGTACATGACAATATGGAAATATTGGATGAGGTTTGGGGTAATTAAGTATTTGAATTTATATTATTTATTTATTTTAATTATTATTTAATAATGTTTCAATTTATGGTTTTTAAGTTTTTCATTTTATTTACATTATATCTAACATCCATTTTTTAAAATAATATATAAGAAAATTGAAAATATTTTTTGAATACTACAATGTAGAATATAATAACTTGTTGATTGAGTGTAGACAATGGCTCACCAAAGTAATTGAACATGAATTTTGAAAAGCCTACTATATTATAAAACTAATTGAATAATGTGAAACCATTTTATGTAATAGGATAGGGTGGCATGTAAGAGCAAGATTACCTAGATACATATTAATTTTTATTAAATAATATTAATATAATTATAATATTTTTTCAAATCTATAATCTCTAGGTTGTATATCGAAGAAGGCCTCACCTCTTTGATGTGAAAAAACATCTTAGTTAAAAATGTATGATAATTAGCTCAATGGTGATAAAAAATCAGTTGAAGGTTGGTTACCAAATTTAATGAGATGAAAATATTTGTTCATTATTTATATTTTACTAATTATATATCTGCATTTATTGTAATTATTACAACTATCAAGATGAGCTAGGACAAGACCACGAGCTAGGACAAGACCTAAGAAGTAAGAATGACTAAGGGGATCCTAGTGACTCATCTCTTGGAGAAAATGAATGTAAATGAGGTTGCACATTGCTTTGTAAGTTTTTTATAAGTTATTTTACTTGAGTTTGTTAGTTTTCATGTATTATTTTATATAAAATATTACAACTCATTTTATTATATACATTTTATTGCGGGAGTAGAACTATGACTGCAAGGCCACAAAATAAGTGAAATAATAATTGAAAGCTTTGGGATGGAACACAAAAACATTAAAAAAGTGGTCCCATTCTAACGGCTATGTTTTGTAAAGATATTTATTGTTTGGTTAGTTAAGAATAACTAGACATGTCTATCAAACATATTTTTTAATTGTAGTAATTATGTAAATTATAACTTTGAATACTTATATGACAATTAAATTATGTCTAATTTATAGGTGAAGAGACCATTTGTCCTAGTTGAGGGGCACGACATTTAGGATAATGATGATCAAGATATTGATTACACATATTATGTCTATGATGAAATTGACTTAGAGGATGCTTCATTATATATGTTTAACCTTAGTGATTTGATAGACAATGAGGAGGAGGACGACTATAATTTTTGGTAGAGTTATATTTTTTACTTGAAATAGATATTATATTAATTTACTTCCTCTAACATCTATCATTATTATATATATAATATTCATAATTTATAAATCTTTTGTTTATTATAGATAATTTTTTTAACATAATTTTGTCAAAAAATTTAATACATTTTTAAAATATAATTTTTGAATGTTTAAAAAATAATATAATAAAAATATTTTTAATTTAAACATGTCTTTGATTCAAAATAAATTTTATTAAGATTATTTGTTATCAGAAATCTCTTTCAAAATGAGTAAGTTTGTACAAAAAGAAAAATCTAGTTTGACAAAACGTTCAAAAAACATAATTGAAATAAAGTCATATGTGATTAAAAAAAAAATCTTTTGAAGAAAGAAAAATGAAATATCCTTTTGTTTTATATTATCTTTAAAGTAGATTTTTTTATTTTTTTATTTTTTAAATGATATTTGTTTCAAGTATATACATTATAGTTTTTTACTTTTAATTGGTAAAAATATATTGATAATTTATTTTTTATTGCTTTTATAAAAATATTAATAACTAGTAGTGATCAATTCAAATTCATTTTGAAGAATATTCTACATAACTATAATCATAATTTAAATATTTTGTGGGCACTTTATCATTAAATTTGGGCACTTTTAAAATGGAATTTAAAGTGAAATTTATTTAAAAATTGAATTTATTTTATTCAATTGAAATATTTAATTAGCACTTGTCCATTTATGTTGAGTTTGAGGGCCCTTTATCTACATGTGGTGCTCTCCACCCAATATACCCAATCAAAAAGATACATTTCGCATTTACTCCCTCATCCAATTGATACTTACCACTCATTCACCAGTTAAACTGATTGGCCTCATAGGTAAGAGGGATATGAGATGAAACAGATCCATATATGGATAGGTGCCCCTACCTATATATGGGTGATAGAGGGCCACCTATGTGTATATATTATATATATCCCAAATTATATATATATATATATATATATATATATGGCTCCTTAGCTAAAGTCGTGAGCATGTTATCCATTTGTTTGGACTCCTAGATCACTACATTATGGCTAATGAGTACTTGAATAATCTATTTAGTTAGAGTCCAGATTATATATATATATATATATATATATATATATATATATATATATATATATAATTAATTAATGTCAATTTTTGTGATGCAAATTTGATGAAAAGTCAATGTTATAAGACATTTTAAGGGTAAGGGTCGACCATATTTATATATAAGAAAAAAAAACTAGAAATGTTTTTTAGTATTGAATTTTCATCAAAATTACATCACTAAAATCAACATAAAATATTGAAATTTTTAGGCAAACTAATCCCAAACATATTAAATTTATTTCTGACATGACTTCAACCAAAATGGCAATGATAATTATTCTTTATGTATAGTAGTGTAAAAAGAAAGACACAATAAATCTTAAATTATTTAAAAGTGTATAAACAATATCTTTAGCCAAAGGCTTATTATGGAGGGGTGAAGCTTCAAGATTCATCTCATATGAGAAAAAATAAATGAATGTGTTATTTTTCTCCATTCCAACACTGACATGAGGAGTTAGAGATGGTTTCCCAGACTAGTTTTGTAGATTGGTTGTTTTGACATCCTTATTTTTGGGTCTTACATATATTATTGAATTGAGTACCTCAAGGAAAGTTGAAAAATGCATTCATAGGTTAGGTGATATCAATGTTTTGAAGATTTTATGAATACCATATGTAGTGTGCACATACACACACCTACAGCATCATCATCATAATTATTATCTACAAATACACAATGTTTATCAAAATTGAAATAAAAATTCCTTGCACACCTCATATAAATAAAATAAATTGAAAGGAATACCTACCATGAAATAGACAATTTGTGAGTTGCAAAATTCCAATACCCAGCAACTATCATGTAGACTACCCCACTCGTAACACTGTTAGTAAAGCACATAAAGCTTGTGAGATCTTAGTTGATCACAGGTTCCAATCCCTTACCTTGATTATGATAGGGTTACATCCAATATCTGATATAATAAACTAGAGAGGCATCTAGCATAGTGGACACATACCAATTCCATAGGACAGGGATCCACCTTTTTATTTCTAAAACCTTGAACCCTAAATAGTAAAAATCCCTAAAGATAATGTTACCTCAATCAGAGTCCTTGAGCTTCTTGATTTGCCGATTCATTTGTTCAAGATGAATTAGCAAAATCATAACACGGTACATAAGCCATAAGAAGAGCAGTGAGGCCACTATAATCAAGGTGTTCATCTAGGTTTTAATGAGGGACTTGTGGTGGTGAAGATGGTTGATGGTACTACAAGTCAAGGAGAAATTTATCATACCTTTTTTACCAAAGTTTGCATGAACCAAGCCATGTCATTATTTTGATAGGTGGTGTGAAACGTGTCGGCATTGATGAAAGGCAAGCTGACATGAAGAAATATACATGGCCACCCCTGAATCCATGTCTGCATGAAGAAATATTTAATATATTAGGTCATTTGTAATTTCTTATTAAGGTTTATGTTTTATGATATTGCCATTTTTTATTATTTAACTACTATTTTTTAATAATTGATATATTATTATTTTATTATATTATAATAGGTAATATATATTTATAATATATATTATATGTAATGTAATGTTATACTTTTTAATTATTATTATATTATATATAATTAATTAATTTTATATTATAATTTTATAATTATATAATATTTTAATAAATTTTTTGGGGGGATTATACATTTTTATATATTATATTTAATTATTTCATACATTTTATTATATTATATATATTAATATTAAATTTTAACCTTTATTTTAATATAATATGTATTTATATACTATATACTATATTATGATTTATAATTATATTATTACATTTTAATATATATTTTATTATATTATACATTTTAATATTGAAGTTTAACCCTGTAGTATCAAAACCTTTGTAAGTATTAGAATCACATTTCATGAATGTATTAGTTAAAGTATGGAAAATGTCATGGTAACATTTTTTCTACTTACAAAAAAATTGTAGCGGCAAGAAAAGGAAATTGTCATCCTCAAGAAGTAGGTTGTTGAATAAGAGTGCATGACTGATGAGTATGCAACCTCTTCACTTGCTACAAATCACAAACATGCTCCTTTGTTGAGCAGCAGAAATAGCAGGGTCTCTACAGAGTCAGAGAATAACAATAAAAACAAGAGGGTTGGGAAGGTGATGAAACCTCCATCATCATAGTACAAGGGTGTTGTTCCATAACCCAATAGCTATTGGAATGCCCAAATTTATGAGAAACACAAGTGGGTTTGCCTAGGCACCCTCTACACAAAAGAAGACACTACAAGGGCCTATGACACAGTAGCCTTCAAACATTTGCACCTATACATATACATACATATATATATATATATATATATATATATATATATATATATATATATATATATATATATATATGTATATGTATGTATGTATGTATGTATGTATGTATATATATATATATATATATATATATATATATGTATGTATGTATGTATGTATGTATGTATATATATATATACATATATATATATACATATATATATATACATACATACATACATATATATATATACATACATACATACATATATATATATATATATATATAATTTAATATATAACCATTATTAATCATTGAATGTTTGTCAATTTAGAGTGACTTTATCAATGCTCTAGCTTAAATATCACCACGTAATTCCCAAAGGGGTTTCCTCCTTCTCTTCCATCCTGAAGTGAGCATAATCTGCTTATATTTTTTTTGACATGCTTATACTCAATCCAAGTACACTAAAGTGTATACGCATCACAATAAAATATTCTTCGCTTTTCAATTCAGTCTGTACCCCAATTTCATAAACAAATTTAGAAATCACTAGAGCTTAAATAATTTGTCAATGAACATAGAGTGGCTAAAAAGGGTGCCCCAAAAATAAAATTTAGGCACGGATCCATGAAGGGCTACTAAAATATTTATTTATTTATTTATTTATTTATTATTATATCTCACATATATTATTTATTAAATGCCTCAATGGAGTCATGACATAAATTTTACCTTATCAAAAGTCATTATTAACCAAACAAATTATTCCTAGCCAGTAGATTGATGACTTAAGAGAACTACTAAATACATCAGTACAGACAACACACAAAGAATTTTGAGAATTTTATACAATAAGTTTCAAAAAACATACTTATAAGTTATGATATACGTATGTATTTTTATCTAATTAAGAGTAGACACTAAAGTGACATGGAGTGTTTATGGAAGAATTTCACTTACCTTTGAAGCTCCAAGCTCTGTTGGGTCCCCCCTGCATCAACCTCTTTCTCTTTCTCCTTGCTAATTATTTCACCTTCTCCCTCTATGATTTTGACCCCATCTAAATTATGTCTCCCTTAAAATCATAGCATCCTCCTTCTGTGCATCCCCCCAAGCATCCCCTTAACCAACTCAACTTCATATTTATTGGTTTATCCTCAAGCACAGAACACTCTAAGCAAAGTACAACTTTAGTAGATGATAAATTTAATTATTTTGGGTGAGACAAAATAGAAAATCCTCCTCCACACTCCATATCAAATCAAAATTCAATAAACTTATTTTTTTTTGTAGTATAATTTGAGTTAGTTATTGTGAGGAATTTGTGATTCTATGAACCATATGCTCTCACCTTGCCTAAACAGGACCCTGGTGATCAGAAAGTGGATAGAATTTGTGTTTATTTATTGAGGAGGCACTTAGTTTTATTTTTTGGTTTGAGTATTTCATTATTGTGAGAGTATTTTATTTAGAGAGTTATGAGATCTTTTTTCTAGGAAAATTTATATTTTGGGGAGTGCAAATTGTTGTAGACATAGAGGTATTGTGGTCAATGTTTATATTGCAGGCATATTTTGGAGCTTCATGGATCAAGTCATAAACAAATTTAGAAATCACTAGAGCTTAAATAATTTGTCAATGAACATAGAGTGGCTAAAAAGGGTGCCCCAAAAATAAAATTTAGGCAGGGGTCCATGAAGGGCTACTAAAATATTTATTTATTTATTTATTATTATATCTCACATATATTATTTATTAAATGCCTCAATGGAGTTGTGACATAAATTTTACCTTATCAAAAGTCATTATTAACCAAACAAATTATTCCTAGCCAGTAGATCGATGACTTAAGAGAACTACTAAATACATCAGTATAGACAACACACAGAGAATTTTGAGAATTTTATACAATAAGTTTCAAAAAACATGCTTATAAGTTATGATATAAGTATGTATTTTTATCTAATTAAGAGTAGACACTAAAGTGACATGGAGAGTTTATGGAAGAATTTCACTTACCTTTGAAGCTCCAAGCTCTGTTGGGTCCCCCCTGCGCCAACCTCTTTCTCTTTCTCCTTGCTAATTATTTCACCTTCTCCCTCTATGATTTTGACCCCATCTAAATTATGTCTCCCTTAAAATCATAGGATCTTCCTTCTGTGCATCCCTCAAGCATCCCCTCAACCAACTCAACTTCATATTTATTGGTTTATCCTCAAGCACAGAACACTCTAAGCAAAGTACAACTTTAGTAGATGATAAATTTAATTATTTTGGGTGAGACAAAATAGAAAATCCTCCTCCACACTCCATATCAAATCAAAATTCAATAAACTTATTTTTTTTTGTAGTATAATTTGAGTTAGTTATTGTGAGGAATTTGTGATTCTATGAACCATATGCTCTCACCTTGCCTAAACAAGACCCTGGTGATCAGAAAGTGGATAGAATTTGTGTTTATTTATTGAGGAGGGATTTAGTTTTATTTTGTGGTTTGAGTATTTCATTATTGTGAGAGTATTTTATTTAGAGAGTTATGAGATCTTTTTTCTAGGAAAATTTATATTTTGAGGAGTGCAAATTGTTGTAGACATAGAGGTATTGTGGTCAATGTTTATATTGCAGGCATATTTTGGAGCTTCATGGATCAAGTCTAAATTATTTATTACATATTATAATTTTAAAAAGTCATTTGGATCTGATATTTCCTTGGAGTTTTAGGAGCATATTTTTATTTTTTGTTTAAAAAAAACCCAACTAGTTTTCTTCAAACTACTTTCAAATAGTAGCAAATCGAGCCAAACAATTTTTGGGTTTGGTGTGCTTTTATTCCATATTTTCAAAATAGTTTAAAGTTTTTTATTTCATTAATTATTTTAAAATTTATCATATTTTTAGTGATTAATATTATATTATGTAAAAAAATCATGAAGTCTTCTATTTTATCTAGAGCAATTCATTCATTAAAAAATATGAATGCTATTTTAGATAGAATTGAGCTTCACTTCTATATAAATGCACAATATGATGAGGAAATCAATGCATGGTTAGATTGGGATAATAACTATAGTGAATGCTATCTGGATTCATTTTCCATAATTAAAGAATATGAAGTAGAAATCACTACATGGCTAGATTTTATAGATGCTTGTAGTGCATGGTATGTTAATTTTCATCACTTAACAAAGACTAATTCAATTGGTCTTATCTTCACCAACTCATCTATTCAGAATGCAAAAGCACCCAAGTAGGGGCCTGAAGCTTTCAAGCCCTCAAAGAACCATGTTAAGGGGGAAGGCATGTATCCTTGATTGGCTCACTAGACATATTATTTTGTACCTCTTTATAGATTCGAGGTGCTCATCACCAAGCTTAAAGTTTCACTACTCGACTCTAACCACTAGACTGATATGATTATAGCTTTAGTTATTTCATCCCTTCATCTTTATACACATCCACCTCCTATTTTAGTGATTTTGTTCACACTATTATTATACATACTTCTATCAAAATACATGATGAAGAAATGGAAGCAGAAAAGAATGCATGGACATGCCTCCACCTGGTCTTGTACATATTTTTGATATGTAATTCTTCGCATGTTTTGAGGATGAAACATTTTGAGGGGGATGAAATGTAATATACCTATATAGGGGTATATATTGTATATTGGGTGTAGAATGGTAGTGAATAATAATGAATAGTAAGCAATAGTAATAATAATCCCACATGCATAGAATGGAAGAGTGGGATAGATTAGAATAGCATCAATAGAGAGGCATAGGCCATTGTAATACATATCAAATAAATATATCAATCAAAAGTTAAATATTATTATAAGGAGGTAGCCCCTTTGAAGTAGGAAGCAATTTTGGAGTAATTCCTTCTTGCCAAAAAGGAATATTTTTTTAATATAGTTTAGTATTCATGTTTATTTTTGTGTATGTGATATATTAGGTTCTTAACACCTGCTAATATTTTATCCTCCATCACACCACCTTTCCTTTACCAATTATCTATACTTTGGTCAATAAATTGATGTTTTACTCTTTATTGTGTTAATGACTATTATCAGTAATGACTATTATCAATGATAGTAATTAATTTTTATTTAAAATATATAAATGTGGATATAATAATATAGATACCTGTACTATACTATAATTGATGTTTATATCTAATGAGTATATGGTTTACACATATATAAAAATATCTATATTTAAATATTTATAAAGCTGACTCTTTAGATCAATTTGGGGATGGAAAGGGATAGAAAGGAAATACAAAATAAAACTAAAATAAACAAACTACGGTGATGCACTGATATATTTAAAGTATTGACCTACAATTGCATAAAATAGATTGAATCTTCAAACATCACAGACTTTTAAAGGAACATATGCATGAATTAAAGTGTATAATGCAAACAAGAACCAATACTATAGAAGTAGAGAATGGAAATAACAAATATATATATATATATATATATATACATATATATATATATACATATATATATATATATTTACTTAGTTTGACACACAACACCACATCCACTTCATTGGTGGTAGAAAACATCATATACGAGGCCAAAAGGCACAATATACAATATTTGATCCTTCCTAAGAGGGGCACATGTTGAGGTTGTAGAATGAAATAAAAGTAACTGCTAGCTACTTCTATCCTAAAACTAAAACTTATTACAAATGTTTGCTCTCTAATAATATCCAAAAATAATTATTCATCTACCATCCATTTATAAAAGAAAATAGATCTGCTTATATAGGTGCAATGATCTTATGAGGAAATGACACTTGGAACTAGGTACTCACACTCATGATGAGGCCATTACAACTAACTAAGGAGTTCTGACTCATGAATGCAATCAACCCTCCAAATCCTCGATATGACACAACTGTGATGCCTTATGATGCCCATTATGCTTAGTAGAAGTATGGCGGTGACATGTGTATGCCTTTAGAACTACCATTAGAATTTTGTTTAGGAAAGGGGGACCCAATCTTCTCATCTAATGGTGATACTTGAAGGTCTAATAGGGAATTTTTGATTTAGATAAGTGCCATGATGCCACATGGTAATTTCCACTCCCTTCTCATTACAACTGCTTGGTGGGTCCCATTCCTAGCCATATCGACTAATCACATAATTTAGAACTCTGACAAATAAAGTGTTAGGTTGTGGAGCTAAAAACTTCACTGATGCAGACATTGGAGGAGGTTGCTGAAGTGTCACAGACACTAGCATCGGTCAGGCTAACTGACGTCAGTAGGATTAGACAGGAAGAGCAACTGATGTTGGTCAGGGATCGGCCAGCATCAGTCATCTCCAGGTGGACAGGGACCGACGTCAGTGGCCTGTGCGATTTAGAACTGCCAATTTCACAGATAGTTAGTTAAAAAACTAAATGTTTACATGTTAAGAGCCAATTTTAGACTAGAAGTTGCAGATCTAATTATTGTAATTAGATGTCTAATTATTGTTTGCATGAGATCTATTTAAGAGACTCATGGGTTGTATTGTAAAAGTGTTCTAGTTTGAGTTGAGCAATGTTATCTCCTTTTGTGTGTGAAGTGAGCAAGGGTGTTCTTCCTAGTTCCACAGCAGTGCCAAGTGTGGGTGCTAGTTTTGGAGAATCAGAAGGGTTCTTCAGGTGTGTAGGATCTTGGTCAACAGGTGTGCATGGCTATGTTAGGAGATCTACATGGTAATTAAGATCATTGATATGCAGCTGTATGTGGGTGTGAGATCCAAGTTTGCAGGCGTGCAGAACCAAATTGATTTGCAGGTGTGTAAGATCAGGGAGGATAACAACACAACAGGGAGCAAGATCAAGCAGGATCTACTTGGAGTACAATGTGTACTCAGAAAGAGAGCAAAGAGGAAGGCAAGGTAGTTCCTTCCATAAGTAAGATCGTTTGAGTTACAGGTTATTGTAGGTTCAGGGGATATCTACTTGAAGTACGATTGTGTACTTGGAGTGTGTGGAGCACTTGTGGAGTGCGTAGAGCACTGGAGTACTGGCAGTAGTGGATATTGATTGGTTGGAGGTGAACACCAACTCTGTGTTTGAGTTGTGTGTTGGGACCATAAGAGAGAGAGCTTTGAGGAAAGAATTACTGTACACTTGAGGTGTGGCAAGCCTCTGAGAGGTGTGGAGAAGAAGTGGCATCTTCTTTATTGTATTCTTTTTTGGATGAGTATCAACACAAGTTGTGTATTGTCTCTCATATTCTGTGTTGTTTCTGAATTCTAGTTACTTGTGATTCTGGTTTAATTCTGCATGTAAGTTGCTTGTATATGATAATCAATTGTGCTTTCGTATTTCCCAACATAAAGATTTGTTATCAAGGAAAATTATGATGCCACATGGTGAGATGGGGCCACTCTTGGAGAGGTCAAGCATTTATTTTTAAAAATGCATATAGGGGCACCATGTGGAAAGATGGCATTTCTCTTTGTAACTGCGCAGTTGGCCCCATTCCTACTCCATCTACCAATGGCACTGCCCAGAGTTCTAACAAAATAAATCTACTTTGGATGAGTACCCAATTGCCACATGGAGAACTGACACTACTTCTAGGGAGGTCAATAAATTATTTGAGTTGAACAAGCACTAGGCCATCATTTGAAAGGCTATAAGAAGAAGCTGATACTTAGCCAAAAATAGAGAAAGGGACCCCTAAAAAAGAGGGGGTCATAACACAAATGTTAAATTCACCAAGTCCATCTATGAGAAAATATAATTGATTCAATACACAAAACATGGATCATGATCTATTATTTTCGGTGAATTGAAGGGGGAATCCACTTGTAGATGGAAAAACCTAAAATTATAGTTTCCTAGACCAACAAAGCAAAATTACAAAAAAGAGTAAGCCCTTTAAAACTTACAATTTTTGAAGATCAACCTTTAAAGGTGTCTACTCTTCCTCCTTCGATTGAGTCTTCTTTAGGGCCTCAAAGTCCTTATCCAAATCAATTATCTCCTTAAAAGAGATGCTACTCAAGCCTTAAACAACTATCAACATTTGAACTTCAACAGGGCAAGTGGTTATAATATGGTCTCTACCTCGAAGACACTTAGTGATTGATCGACAGCCACGAACATGGTCTGGTCATTCTAATTTTTGTCTAACATCTCTTTTATTTTGTCCTCTAAGAGGATGTTGTTATCCACATGAAATAAGAAGGGGAGTTCCAACTAGACTAATTATTTGGTATGCCCCTTTGTATCCTAGACTACCTCTTCTAAGGCATCTAGAAATGCCTTGCTTTTTTAGCTACCTTGTTACAGTTCAGGAACTCACTAACTTTGACTATTACCTACCTTTATTTAGCTACCCTTGATACTTTTAGTGTCCCATTCATTTCACTATTAAGCTTATGGATAAGGAGCTGTGAGTCTTGAACCTTAGGGGATATGAAAGCAAGGACCTGGTCTATGGTTGTGCTTACCTGGGAGCTTAGACATTGTGAGTCTATGATAAACTTGAATGCTAGATTAAAATTATTAGTCACATTATTTACTCTCTCCCAATAATATATATACAACTATTAGACCATGGGAACGATCTTTGTGGACTGGGAGAGGGTGATAAGGTCATTCTTCAATTACAGGATCTCTTGGTCCTTGGTTGAGGACCCCTGTTGAATCTATTATTGTAATTATTAATTTTCTTTATTAGAGTCCAAGAGGATTTGATAGGTCTACACAAGCTCTAACTCCTTTTATTATATCTTAACTTTTATGATTGCCTTTTCTTTCTTCAAGCCATTTATCTTGGTCTTTAGTTGGCTACTTGAATATATATTTGGGCCCTCTGACTAGCCTCTACCTGAAGGTCTTGATGGTGATGTGAATTTGAAGGTTAGACCTCATTTTGTTGAGCTCTGCATATTTTTCCTTGCCCTCAATGTTGATTCGGTTGATCGTATATTTCACCCTCATAATTTCTAGCTTCATCTTCTCCAACTGACATCCTACTTTGATATAGTTCATGGTCATAGACTTCTATGTTTCCTCCATTAATTCAATCCTATCAATGGGCCTAGCCTGGCTAAGGTTGAGGTTGATAGCGTGTATTGAGGAGTCCCCTAATTGAATCTATTCTTGGGGCTTGACTACATGTGTGCAATCATTAGAGATTGCTATGTTGGGTTAAAAAATGACTACATGTGGGGCACCACCAAGGCCTTGGCCTATTTTCCTCTTCTTTTCTTCTCTCGAGCCTCTCAGGTTTTCCTAGTAGTCTCCATCTGCTAATGAAATTTCTCTTGTGATTGAATATTTTCCCTCATGAAAGGGGATTCTTGTGGAAGGACAAAATTAATGGTCACTTGATGCTAAGAATAAGCAAATGTTATTCCTTCGAATGCAAGTGGGTGAAGGGTCAGGGTAGATAGAGAGAAAGGTGGGAGGCTATGGAGTGGGGTGGAAGGTTATTATGCCGTAATAGATGATGACATGGGTGATGATGGTAGAGGAATGATAAATGACATAAGGGAGGTGATTAGCTAGGCTAATGAAAATGGTATGAGTTTGGTGATAAACTGAGTAGATGAAAATGGCATAAGGGAGGTGATTGGCTAGGCAGTGGAGAGTGTTTTGAGCTTGGTAGAAATAGTGAGGGTGAAAAGGGATTAAATAATGAAGTAGAGGTGGAAAGATAAGGTTGGGAAAAGTGCACCTTATTTTTTGGGGGCTCAAGGGAAAGAATGGAACCTTATATCTTAGATCATCTAGGCTAAGATGACCCCACCAAAAGATGGCTTGGAGAGACCTGCTACTACTATGGGGAGGTTGGATATGGGTATAGAGGAGGAGGCCAATTCATGAGCCTCTAAATCACTATAACTTCTTCTTTCTCTAGAGGGTTGTCCCCATCTTCCTCAAAAAGAGTATCCTCCTCCTCTTCTTATTCTTTGAGAGAGAATTCTCCTTCTACCATAGCTTTCACCTCATGGTGCTCATCCTAAAGGTTTTCAAATGTTTCATCTATGTCCATGTCCTCAAAATTTAGAAATGGCTTACCAGTTTCCTACTTATATTTCCAATAGGCAGTTATTTTCTCCTAGCTCTAGTGTCTTTGGATGAGCTTTGCCCTTAGTTCCTTTATCAATTTCTTTGTGGGGTTGAACTATTAGACTACATCATATAAAGACTCCCACAGCTTACAAGTGTCTGACGAGATCTTGGATAGATCCACATAATACTTGATATCATCCTTTGTCAATGATATTCTCCCCTAGAGATATGGTTGGGGCTCATGATTGAATGTGGTTGTGGTATTTAAGGAGATTATGTGTCCAACTAGGTCATAATTACATTTGTCATCAATTTGGTCGAGGTTGAGCTCTATAAACTTGAGTGCAAGAAGGTGTTCTTATGACCTTTTCACCATCATGATGATTATTATGGAGAACAAGACATCATAGAGGGAATTATTCTTCCTTCCCACACCATATACTAAGTTGACCTCTTTAATCTGATGAGCCAATTCTAAGGCTAGGGTATTATCAGTGAGCAAGCATGGGAACTAGAATGGTTCCTCCTTGAATCTATGCATTTGAATGAAGCTAAAATGGGCCTTGAAGAGCCAATTGACCAAAAGTCTACCACTAGTTAGCCATGAACTCTAGTTTTCTATCATTCTAAAAGTGATGGCTTTCTAGCTATGGTTAATTAGGACTGAGGATAGGAAGGACTCTACAAACTTGTAGTGATCTTATGTGTTTGACAGGATGTGGGTCCACATGGTGATGGGGATCACCATGTTAGGGTGAGTGCTCATCTCAATAGAATTGAAGGTGAAGTATGAAGAGAAGAAGCATGAGTGTTGATATAAGATTAGGTGAAGGAGGAATACCTAAAGGTATTTAGTGTTGATGAGTTTGTTAGCTTATTGTGCATGGTGGTAGTGATGTAATCCATAGAGTCCATATTGTAAACCTTCTCCTTGCTCACCATCCTCAAAATGAAGACTACCCCTAATTGGAAGTTGATGATGTGAGCATCTAAGTCCATGCCAAAGATAAATGCCAACATAGAAAGGGAATATTTCATTTCCTACATCACAAAGATCATGAGAATGATGGGTAGAGGAGGTGATTCGATGTAGTTGATCTAGAAGAGCAAATTGATGAACTCTACCTTACAAACCTGGGTATCCCAAACATTTTGTAAGATTTCCATACTATAAACATCAATATTTGGGTCACTTGGGAGTTAGACCATCTCCCTTATGGAATTAGGATTGATATCCACTTTTAGGTGTTTGTTTCTTGTGATAACACCGATACTAGTATCATATCTATCTACACACAAGGTAATAATTTTTGGGCATGGGTGCAAATGAGGCACCATGTATTGGGTCGATGTGGAGTTATAAATCTTGTACTTAAATAACTTATAGTCATTGTTTTGCACCTTTTTTATTATTCAAAAATGGGCACCCTCCCTTATTTTTTTGGGGTCTTAGCTAATTTGGGATCAAAGATCCCATCTACATAATCCAAGACTAGTGAGGGGTCTCTGCAGCATCCTTTGTTAATGCTTTTAACATTCATGACTTTAGGCCTTGACTAATCAAAATTAGAATCATAAGATTTTCTCACTACATACTATAGGGGAAGGTCTCCATTACCACCCGACCCATGGTTCTCTACTTCCTTGAATGCTTTCCACTACCAGATTAGGATGTAGAAGTCTCCATCCTAGAAACTCTTCTCAAATGTTTCACTCTATGCTTCAAGGAACGCACTGGATATCATATCCCACTCACAATTCTTGGCTCAATTCTCTATACTCAAGATTCTTTGCTTAATTTCTCAATGTTCTTCACTCAGCTCTCTCGAGGAATCTTAGACATTAAAATATTTGGATTGATTAGGAGAGAGGTATTTATAAGCTAATGCTCCTAGACATGATAATATGCCTTTTTTGAATTTGGGTGCCCCATATATGTAAAGGGTGGCACACACACTCGAGGAGAATTTCACAATAGATTTGTGGAAATCCTCATGGGGGATCATGCAATATAGAGCATCTGGTATTAATGGTAAGGGGAGTGGGGTAGATAACAGTCTTTCAGAGAATGTTTTAAAAATAAGCAGAGCCAAGGTGTAGACACCTAGAAATGGGATGATCCACTTGTGCCAATGACACTTATTCAAAAGGAAACAACAATAAAGAAATGAAAATGAAAGAACCAAGGTAAATAACAATAAAGAAGGTAAAGTAACTAACTATATACATGGGAAAGATTGGTAAATTAGTTGAAGTGTTTCAAGTTGATTCCATTGATCGAAATCCCTAATGTATTTCCTAATTCACCCTCCAACTTGAATGCATTACCTTGTCTATTTCTAATGATGTGAAATGACCCTCTCCATAGGGAATTTAACTTTGCATGTTGGCCTATTTTCATGTCCCTATGATCAAATTTGAGAACCAAGTCCCCTGGCTTAAATCCTAGGTCTAGTGATTTTTTATCAAACCATCGATTGACTATTTGTTATCATATGACACTCATGTCACCAAATTTCTCTCTCACTTCTTGGAGGTTGAGTAATTCTACCAACCTAACCTCCATTTCTCCATTCTCTTCTATCTCAAAGTCTTTAAAATATATAAGGTAGGGATTTATGTTCATATGGGTGTGACTACTTCCTTCCAGTATACTAGTTTATACGGGGATATCTTAAGGATCTACTTGGGAGTAATTTGATCAAACAATAGGGCTATTCTCACATGCATGTGCCACTCCCTTTGCTTTTCATCACCCATGCTTTTGATTAGCCTAATAAGATTCTTATTTTTTGATTCGACCAACCCATTCCCTTATGGGTAATAATTAGATGAAGTCTTTGAGAAATGCCATTCCAAAGCACAAATTCTAAAATATTAGAGCTGAAGAAGTCTTTTATATTATCTAAAATGATCATTTTAGGTGGGTTGAACCTTATTACTATCTCCTCCAAGAAGCTAAGGACCATATTTTTAGTTTCCTCCTTCATCAAGGTTACTTTAGTCCACTTTGTGAAGTAATTAGTCACTGTAAGTATCCATTTGTGGCATACACTGGAGACAAGATTGATCATCTCAATGAAACCTAGGCCCCATTACGTGAAAGGTTCATCAGATATAATTGGATTTAGCTACATGGCTAAATTCTTTTGCTTGCCTACAAGGAATTGACATTACTAAAAAAATTTGACTGCTCGATGGCAATTGAAGAACATGGTTGGCCAATAATATCTTGCACACATGATTTTGTTCATAGTCATTTTTGCAAAGAAATGTCCACCCATAGGGGTAAAATGCATATCCCACAGAATATTTTTGGCTTGGTAGCTATCCATGCATCAAAGTATCTCTCCATCAAAATTCCTCTTGAAGAGGACTGGTAACCCCTTACAATTTATAAAATCTTGCTCCTTGAATACCATTATCTTGCTCCTTGCTTCGAGGTTTCTAAACTTTTTGAGAACTTTGATGATGGTGAAATATTTTTTTTAATGAAATTATACTTAGTCTCATAATTGTACAAGGTCATTGAATAGAAAGTAATTAGGTGCTCACTTTTCTCTTCTTCTAATTTGAGTTAGCACAACCACTAGGCTATGTTCACTCCAAAGACATACATGATGAAACCTTTAGAGAAGTCAGGATTGACTAGCATGGGGGTAGTGGATATTGCTTCCTTAATCTTATTGAATGTTATTCTCCCTTTTATGGTCCATTTGAATCCTTAGTATTTCTTTAGTATCAAGATTATTAGCATTACCAATCTTAAAAATTTGGATATGAATTGGTTGATGAAATTGATCTTTCCTAAGAAAGATTAAACCCTTTCTTATTGACTAACAATGCTAAATCCCTAATGGCTTTTACTCTATTAGGATCGATAGAGATCCATTCTTTAGATACCATGTATCCAAGTAGCTTGCCTTTCAAGATGCCAAAGACACAATTTTTGGCATTGAAAGATACCCTAAACTCTTTGAATTTTTAGAAAACCTTCTCCAGGTGGTTGAAATGGTCTTCCTTCTTCTTTGAGAATATAGTGAGATCATCCAAGTAAATGAGGATGATTTTATTGGTTCGGCCTCAAAAATATATTTTCATGTCTCTTTGGAAGGTATCCCCCACATTATAGAGGTGAAAATATATCTTCACATACATGAAGGTCCCCCACTTTGTAGTAAAAGTGGTCTTGTGTTGGTCCTCTTCCTCAAACCATACTTGGTTATACCCTGAGAATCCATCTATCAAGGAAAACATTTAAACACCCACTATTGTTTAAAAGATCTATTTTATAGAAAGAAGGGAATAATGATCCTTCAAAGATGCTTTATTAAAATCCCAAAATTCAATGCCTAATTAGATTTCTCCATTCTTCTTCCTCATTGTAACTAGGTTGGACACCCAAGTCAAATGCTTGATTGGGTATATAATTCTAGATTCAATCAATTTACTTAGTTCTTGGGCCATAAGGGACTCAATTTTTGGGTTAATTACCTTTTGATTTTGTCAAATAGGCTTGGATCCCTTGACTAGATCAATGGTATGTTGAATTAACTCATGTTCATACCCATTCAAGTCATCATAGGTCTAGGCCCTCGCTCCTTCATATTTTTTATAGAAATATACCAATTGGTCTCTATCCTTTTAGGAAACTTCTTTCCCTACTTTTAGTTTCCTCCCTTTTCCAATGTCAATATTGGAGTAGTCACTTTTATCTATGATAAACTCTCATTTTTCATTCTTTGCATCATCAAAATCAAATAGGTTATCTAAGGTGATCAGCCCCTTGGATAGTTTATTATATTTTAGTTGCATGATTTGGTCCCTATAGGCTTTTTTGATCTTCGACTATAACTACTCTACAAATTCACATGACTACTAGATAAACATAATGATTTGGGCATCTCTTTTGAAAACTTTATAGTTTTGGTTATTATCTTTAAGGGTAGATCTAATGATCACCTACACTACTTACTCATTGGTGAATAAATTGGTCACTAGATCAAACTGGGAACCAATTTTTGGCATCCTATCTACTTCCGCATTCATGGTCCCATGTATGATTTGAATGTTGAAATCTTTGAATACTTTGATCAAATCCCATATTTGGTGGTGGTAGGATCTCATGTAGACATTCTTCATAGTCATGACCCCTCTTAGTTATCTCACCACTAATTTGTAATATCCAAACATTTTTAACTACTTCATGCCTATGCATTCAGTAAAGCTAAGGCTATGGACTATTTCTTCATATTCGACTTCATTGTTTATGCAAGTGAATTAGAATTGTAAAGATTGTAGGGTATCTTTCTTAGATGGAGACACTAACCAAATGCTTACCCCAAAGCTAGTCTTATATTTTTCACTATTGAAATGTGGGGTTCAAAAATTAGACTCACCTTTGGGTTCTTTACTTTTATCCTCCTTCTTATTCATGACCTCAAGGATGGCCTAATATACATCATGGATTACATAGGTCTTGAGGTTGTTGGTGTCAAAACTCATGAAAGGATCATTCTCAATGAACTCATTAATGAGGACCTCTTCCTATGGCTCCTGTTGTCGACCACTCCTTCCTCTTCAAGCATTTCTATGTAATGCATCTCTTTCTTAGAAAAAGAAGTGTGAGTTGATTCAAAATTTACCATAGCCTCATCATATATGTATTTAGGATGTAGAGGCTTAGATAATACCTTCATCTTCAATCCATATTTGGTCCTCAAGATCAAATGGGACCAGTCTAAAGACAAGTATTCATCTATTTTGGAAGTGAAATCCCTTGATAGACATAGTCCAAAGACTGGCAGGATGTCAGTCACCACTAATTTTTGGGGAACTATTATGCTTAGATAAGAGTGCAGGGTCAGGGGAAGAACTTTGATGACACTAATGTTTTGAACCTTCTTCCCATTTAATTGCATCACCCTTCTATTTAAGGGTTTATACTATAGTTTTAGTGTATCCACAATTTTCTTGGGCATTACCAAGGTACTAGAACCAAAATCGATCATGGAATTGTGAAGAAACCTCTTTCCCATAATTAGAGTTAAATAGAATGGGGTAGGTTTTACCTTACTTACACCTACCTAAGAATTGATAAGAGTAGATGGCATGTGAGGTTATGCACTATTTCTGGATTCCCTTCCTTTGTTTCATGCGGGCTCTATAGTTAAGTTAGTTTGAATAGGTTTTTATTGATCTTATAATGCTTTTTTTAGTAGACATTTTTTCTCTAGGATAGATAAGACATCCCAAAGAGAGACATTGGCTAGAGCCTTCTTTAGCTACTCTACCACATTAAATAACCCTTATAGTTGGACCTCAGGGTCCTTTGGCCTATTATATGTTGTTTCACTCCACTTTTGATATGTTGGAGGTGGTGGTTGGGGTCCCAGGCCATTCTTAAAAGTCACTTTAGGCCTTATGAAGTCTCCTTAGGTCTCAATCGATCTCTTCTTAGATTAGGTGAAATAATATAATTGGATTCATGGGGCTTTTGATACTAGGATGTTGTTTGCATAGACTGCATCCTCGCCCTCTACCTAAGAAAAAAACACATGCTTCGAGGCTATCTCCTCTTACTCTAAGGAAATCCCCTACATATACATCATTAAGATAACATTCTTGACACCCAGGGATTAGATCTATAGGGGGATAAATTAGGTACATTCCCTTACCTTCATTGCTGAAAACCTTCTACTGTAGATTGCCTCTCAGATAATTTTATGGTACATATGCTTTTCTACATGAAAATCACCACAAATTTGAGCCATTTACCAAATTGTTTTATTTGACGACCAATTATCCGTTTGAATTTAGTGAGATATTTTGTAAGGGATCAGGAACTAGGACCATTTTATTTGTGGGCCTCATTTGATGATTTGATACATGATGATTTGGTGCTTAATGATTCAACATTTACCTTTCTTGATATTGGTTATTCTGGTAGGGTGTTCTCCTCTCTTGGTAATTTTTGGAAAGGAGGTTTCAAGGGTATGGATTGCTACCTTTTAAGGTTTATTACCTCATTAGAGAAGTTTTACAAGATGCTTTTTATGTCATTCATCTCTATAGCTAGTGAAGATGAAGAGGACATGCTTACTTGGGTAGGTGGATATACATACATGGAAGATGATTCTTGTGAGGTACTCATGACTTATTCTTATGGTGGTATCGATATCTCTAGGAACATCAACATTGGTGTTTGAGGAGGAAGCTTCTTAGCATCTATCAAGTTGTTCTCAACTTGGACTATTAGCTCATATACATCCAGTAATGTCTGACCTCCTAGATATTAGATCATGATGGCAATGTTTGAGCTAAAGGATTTGAGGTAAAAGATAATAACCATACCTATAGGTGGTCAAGCTATTGTTGGGATCCTATTCTAGGTTTTATCAAACCTAGTATTGAAATGAATAATAGCCTCTTATACGGATCTCATAATAGTTATTAGTTATTATAGGAGAGATGACCAGTTAGCCTTCTCATTAAATTGCTCAAATAATCTATTTCCCAAGTCATCCCAGGTGGTGATGGAGTTGGGTGGTAAGGATCGATACTAATCAAGAGCTCACCCTTTGAAAGAGGTAGCTAGTAGCCTTAAGGCTATGTTATACTGTGTGACATAATGTATAGTGCATACAATCGCAACATCTTGAAGATGTTCCACTATACTTTTGAAGGCTTTCCCTAAGAATTTAAGAAGTGATTTCAAGGCATTAGTAGGAATAGGGTCCCATGTAGTTATCACTATTAGAGAGATGAGTGGGCTACCACTATTCCATGTTACAAAGTTTCTTGGTGGCCTTGGGATTATCATTTGTTGTCTTTTGGTGAGTTGGGAATAAAAGAGGTGGTGTTAGAAAGCTTGGATTCTTTGTTTTTTGTGACCTTGTAATGAGCTAATGGCTCATAAAATTTGGCTTCTAGTTAGGTAGACTAGTAGTTTTGGGTCCTACTAGGTATGCTAGAAAAGAAAATTGTTGATGCCTAAAATTCTCACTCTAGGTGAATAACCTTTTATGGGAAGCTTTACAGATAGGGGACTCAAAAGTGGTCTATAAAGCAACCTCTAAGGTTTTGGAAGCTAGATCTTTGGATTAATTTGGAGATGGAAAGGGATAGGAAGGAAATGTAAAATAAAACTAAAATAAACTAACTAGGGTGATGCATCAATATATTTAAAGTATTGAGCTACAACTACATAAAATAGATTGAATCTTTGAACGTCATATACTATTAAAGGAGCATATACATGGATTAAAGTATATAACACAAAAAAGAACCAATACTATAGAAGTAGAGATAGAAATAACAAAACAACAATAAATATTTACTCAGTTTGACATAGAACACCACATCTTCTTCATTGGTGGGTAGAAAACATCATACAAGAGGCCAAAAGACACAATATACAATATTTTATCCTTCCTATGAGGGGCACTTGTTGAGTTCATAGAATGAAAGATAAAATAACTGCTAGCTACTTATATCCTAAAACTATAACTTATTATGAATGGCTGCTCTCTAATAATAGCCAAAAATAATTATTCATCTACCAACCCTTTATAAAAGAAAAGAGATATACTTATATAGGTGTAACTACCTTATAAGGAAATGACACCTAAAACTAGGTACTCACGCTCATGATGAGGTTGTTCTAACTCACTAAGGAACCCCATCTCATAAATGCAATCAACCTTTAAAATTATAGATATGGTACAACTACAACACCTTATCATTCCCACTAGACTTATAAAAAGTGTGATGGTGACATGTGTATACCTCCAAAACTACCTTTAGAATGCTATTTAGGAAAGGGGGGCCCACTCTTATCATCCAATGGTGCTACTTGAAGGTCTGATAATGAATTTTTGCTTTAGATAAGTACTATGACACCACATGGAAAGTTTCATTACCTTCTCATTACAACTACTTGGTGGGTCACATTCCTAGCCTTATCGACCAATCACGTGATTTAGAGCTTTGACAAAGAAAGCTTTGATCCTAAGGAGCATTGTGACTCCACATGGTGAGCTAGCACTACTCTTAGAGAGGCTGAGCATTCTTTTTAAAAAATGATCATGGGGGCACCATGTGAAAACATGGCATTTCTATTTGTAACTACTCAGTGGGCCCTATTCCTAATCCATCAACTAATAGCTCTACTCGAAGTTCTACCAAAATAAATCTACGTTGGATGAGCACATAGTTTCCATATGGAGAGTTGGTGATACTTTTGGGGAAGTTGATAACTTCTTTGAGTAAAACTAGCACCAGTTTGCCATGTGAAAGGTTGTAGGAGGAAGATGAGACTTAGCTAAAAATAGATAAAGGGACCCCTAAAAAAAATGGGTCCATAACACAAACACTAAACTTGACAGGTTTATCTATAAAAAAAGCTAACTATTCCAATACATAAAATGTGGATCATAATCCATAGTAACAAGCTTCTATAATATGAGTAATTTTATGCCAGGTTAATTGCCTAGACCACAACATTGTTTAAAACACAATCATGACATCAATGCCTCCACCAAGTGGGATAAAACCAAGTTTTACCCTATAATTACCTATTCCAGATACCATGCACACACAAGGTACACTACAAGTTCAAAGGGAACAATGACCTAATGAATATCAACAAGGACATTGCATCATAATAGGGGTGTTACACCCTCTCATGTCTTGCATCATAATAGGGGTGTTACACCCTCTCATGTATTCCCACAAAGTAACAATTATTTTTCCAAATTCAAATCTATATTAAGGTTATCCCAATGTCTCTAATGAACCCCATTTGAAGGATTTTCAATAAAATGACTATATAAACAGCTTTCAAACCATTTTACAAGAGGAGGGCTTCCACACTAAAAAAAACTAGAATCACACTTGCACATTGAGAGTAGAATACTAATTTATCCCAATTCTGATTGCATACAACCTTAGTATTCCAGAGCTCAAGTATGAACATATTTTATAGGTTACAATTCATGGTTAAGGCACTTAATCACATTAGTATTGCACCATCATCTAGCAGCTTACACTGGTTATTAATACACCACCAAAACATGGGATAACTACATCAAGTTTAATCCATCTTCAAAGTATTGGTATGTAAGAAATACTCAACACATATTGTGTTGAGGCCTCTTCCATATTTAACCATTGACTTCTTTTTACTCATTGATTTTCATTGGTCTTCATATGTCAAAGAGCTAGGGTTTTGAAGTAAAATCATTTACATAGTGGTTTCCCCAAGTAATAATAAGCTCTTACACCGGATACAAGCTTTATAGATGAAGGCATAGAGAACCCATAAAACATAATTTCCTCACTACAAGTGAACACGAGTGCCCTAAGTTGGACAAGAGTGCCATCCCTCTACTGTCATCTTCCTAGCATTATTTTCCAAGCCTAGATCCATTTCCAAATTCCTACTTCTAGTCATGAGACCTCTCTACACATCAAGTTTCAGACCTTGATTCCTCTTGGAGGCACATTTTATAGATAATTATCTATTTATTCCTTACACTTTGATATTTTTATTAAGTTTTCATAATAAAGTAGTTCCAAATTAGTGAATGTTATCATTTTTTTAATTATTCTCCTAATTTTGCACAGTAGTGTTGTCATCTAGGATTTTCACACAAATCTCAATTTTGATAAAACATGGACACAATGATAGTAAGAAAGCTTGCAAATATTTTTCATACATAAGTTGTCTTTGAATGGAGAGATGTTGGTTTAAATAGAAGGTGGAAAAGAGAATGGATGGCTAGATTTAAATCTTGTAGGTGATAAGATCAATGGTGTAGGAATATGTAATTAATTAAAAATTACTTGGAATATCTTAGAATAATATTAGGGATGGGTTAAAGTCTCATTAAAGGATTTTACATCTTGTTAGGATAGATAAGTGTGATTAGAGGTTGTTTAGGGGATATGTTAGTAGACATGATAGTTGGTTTTTAGAATTAAAATTTCTAAAAAGGATATAATGAAGGTTAATGGGCTAATAAGGATGTAATAAAAATGTAATAGGATAATTAATTGATAGGTGGCGAGTATAATGTTAGTGTGGTGAGGGGAATATAAAGGGTATTAGATTAAATATTAGGAGTGGTTAATAATATGAATTAATTACTTAATAAACAAGGTTAATTTGATCAGAATAATGGAATGAATGGAATTAGATGTGTATATGGATAAATAAGATGATTACGAAGACAATATCTAATTGTCTCCAGATTTTTTCTAGAGTTTTGAGTATGGAATTTTTATATATTTTTATTCCCAATGTAATTGCTCTAGGTGTCAATTTATTTGTAGTATGGGCGAATGGAAGCTACAAGATAGACTCCAAGCCCTTAAAATCTTGTCTCAATATCAGCAACATTATAACATTGATTCACGCTACACATCAAACATGTATCCATGCCAAAATCAAATCAACTCTTATGATGTTGTTGTCCAACCTTGAAAATAGAATATTCACTATAAAATATGTCTCTACCCTACAAGATGTAAACCCCTTTGTAATGGGTATAGGACATGTAAATATAATAGTTAGCTTGAATCATGGTTTGGTTTACGATGTGGGACCTCATGTATATATTATATATATAATATATAATATAATAATATTATCATATGATAAATATATAGTAATTTAATATTTCTATATATTAAATGTTAAAGATTATATAAATATTATATAATATATTATAATATTTTTTTACATTAAATATTAATTATATAATATATATAAATATTAAATTATAATATTTTAATATATTAAAATAATGATACTTTAGTAATAATATATTATAATAACAACATTATCTACATGCATGATTTAAGACACATGTCCTATGCAATTGCCAAGTGTCCAATGCAAACAAGCTTTATGGGGCATGCTCACCTATTCTCATTGCCATCAAATTTTATCTTGTTTTACCATGGATCCATCACATTGAATACAATGTAGATCAATTTATTATTGGATTAAGTGCCATGTGTTGTCTCTCATGCAAAATGTATGTAAATTATAGCCATAAACACTACAATAAATGTAGGCATATTTGAATGTATTCATATACATTGACAAAATTGTACACATTGTCTTGTTTATGCTTTTGTTGAAGTTGATTATGGCATGGATTTTTCACCAATGTGTCTCCATGTGAGTGCTAGAGTTAGAGGTTTAAGGGGTTAGAAAGGTCTATAATTTCAATGGTTAGCTTCTGGCCATGTCTAAGGATGACAGGCCCTACTTTGTTAGGGTTACCCCCAACAGAGACCTAGAGACTATTGAGAGGTTCAACTTTTATAGTCAATTTCATTCCTCCATTATTTATCACCACAAGCTCGACCCTAAAATTGGTGAATTTTTTTCCTTAAGCTATGATGTTATAAAAAAACCATACTTGAAATACTTCATGTTCAGTGTGGATGGAAGCAAGTGACCCAATGTTACCATTTATTTAGAAAAATCAATAATGGTCCATGATTTTTCAATCATGGAGAAGCATGTGGTGATTCCTGAACATCAGGTGGTGTTCAATATGACACATATGATGGTGGTAGGAGGCTCTATGATCATTTTCAATACAAATAAAGTTTCAAATTTGAGTGTGTTTCCCAAGCACAATGTCAATGAGGAGAGAATTGTATAGATAAAATGAGTGAACTTAACCAGAATGCACTAACCACTGACATGTTGGTCTTCACCAATCATCAATTGAAAAGTCTTCATTAGTCATCTCCCATCATCACTAATGCAAAAATTTCAAACACATCCCTAACTGCCAAGCGTGACTAATAGTTTCATGTTACCACCAGTTCAAGCATAGTTTCATGTTACCATGAATGGTCAAAAAATCATAGTTTCATGTTACTACAAATGGTAAAAAAAAGTGAGAGAAAAAGAGTGGGACATCTTTTAAAATTCCCCCCAGTTTCAAAATTTTCCCCAATTTCCCCCCTAATGCAACATTTTTGCCTATTTTTTCCCTAATGCTAATCTGAAGCTACAACAATGATGAGGGTAAGTGACGGGCTAAGTGACAACATCATGAGACATTTTCCTCCTAGTTTACCCAATGATGACTTCAATACTTTGTATGTGTTTCCATTATTTGCTTTTCTTTGTCTCTATTTTTTTGTGTGTGTGTTTTCAAAAAGTTTCTTGGTTTTTATGTTCAGTTGGGTTGGTTGATATTGGAGACTTGGATGACTAATTTGGTCTACATTGTAACCTCTTAGGTATTTGAAAGACTACTACTTCATCTCCTTCAACATGGTGTTTAGATGATGTGAAATGGCAATCAAATCCTGAATAGTGACATCATACATTATGTTTATCCCCACATTTGCTTTTTGTGGAACATATCATAATATGGTCTATTGAGTGAAATAAGTATTCCATTCATTATTGTTAGGTTGTGGAGCTAAAAGCTTCACTGATGCAAACATGGAGGAGGTTGTTGAGAGGTTGATGAGTTGCAAAGCAATTGATGTCAGTCTGATCAACTGACGTTGATCATATCCAGTGAGTAGAGCAATTGACATCGATCAGGATCGGTCGACATCGGTCATCTCTAGCCAGACAGGGACCAACGTCGGTCGCCTGTGCAGTTCAAAACTGTGAGTGTTACAGACAGTTTGTTAATGAACAGATTGTTTGCATGTAAAAGGCTAATTTTAGTCTTGGAGCTTCGGATCTAATTATTGTAATTAGATGTCTAATTATTGTTTGCATGGGATCTATATAATAGACTCATTGGCTGTATTGTAAGGTGTTCTAGTTTAGAGTTGAGCTTGGTTAGCTCCTTCTGAGAGTGAAGAGAGCAAGGGTAGCTCCTCCTAGTTCCATAAGGGTGCCGAGTGTGTATGATCAGTTTGGTCTACAGGTGTGCAAGATCAGGGAGAAGATCCACCAGGGTACTAGTTTGGAGAATCATAAGGACTTGGTGAGGCAAGGACAAAGGTTCTTTAGGGTGTGGAGATATCTACATGGGTAAGATCATTGATTTGCAGGGATGTGTGTGTGCGAGGTCAAAGGTGATCTGCAGGGTAGCAGGATCAAAGGTGATAGCAACACAATAGGTAGCAAGATCAGGAGAGATTTACTTGGAGTACGTTGTATACTTGGAATGTGTGGAGTACTCAAATTTGGAGTGCATGGAGTACTTGTGTATTGGCAATAGTGATACTGACTGGTGGTACTGGCAGTAGTGATACTGACTAGTTGGAGGTGAACAGCAACTCTGTGCTTGAGTTGTTGTTGGGACCGTAATTGAGAGAGTGAGCTCTTGAAAGTGAATTATTGTACACTTGGTGTGGGAAGCCTGTAAGGTGTGGAAGAGTGTGGTGTCTCTTCATTGTAATTTATTTTGGAAGAGTATTAATACAATTGGGTATTGTCTCTCATATTCTGTGTTATTTTTGAATTTTGGTTACTTGCTACTTCTGGTTTAATTCTGCATGTTAAGTTGCTTGTACATGGTAATCAATTGTGCTTCCTAGATCCTAACAATGGAATCAGAGCATGTTTGTTGTTCTAGATTCCTAATGAGTGGTATCAGAGCTAAGGTTGCAGGGAGCAGGTTTGTGTTTGGTTACATGTCACTCTCAGGGGTTTTTGATTGAGTGGGAGTATAGCAATGGCAGAAGAAAGTACACTAAGAATGGAGGAATTGAAAAGCACGAATGGTCAATTACGGTGTTATAAAAAGAAAGAGCAAGTAAAGAAATATTGTTGGTTGGTAGAAGATCAGCATGAAGGAACTGAAGAAGCAGATGTTGCAGGTGTTGTTGCACAGGATGCTCTGGGATGTTCCTTGGATAAAGTAGAATCTTGGTTTATATATTTTGTTGCCTCTTTCCATGTAGCCCCAATTAGAGGGGTTGGTGAGCCTTGTCAAAGTATTGGCAAAGAGGAAGTGTTGCTGAAATTGTAGGCATCCAACACATGGGTGTTGAAGAAGGTCATGCAAGTCCCAGTCTTGAAGATGCAGCTAATTTATTCAGGAAAGTTGGGTGATGAGAGATGCATAGGAACTCTCACAATAGATGCACTTGAATTAGCATGTGGTAAGAAAGTAGGTACTCTTTATTTACTTGCTTGTATTACTGATTCTTCTTATGTTGCAAGGACATGGCTTTGTAGGCTTGGTCACATAAGCAAGAAGGAGATACATGTTCTTAAGAGGAAGTTAGATGTGTTTGAAAAACTTAAGAACTGGAAAGCCTTGGTGTTTATGGAGAAGATGATGGATAGAGATTAGCGGATGGGATTGGATATCTCTGAGTAAGGCAGTTTGGATAGGGTTTTGATCCAAAGAGAGCGTGCAGGTAAAAAGTGATCACTCATAAGAGAACATAGGTACCAACATCGATCAGGAGGAACCGGCGTCGAACAGACAGGCACCAACGTCGATCATGTGTAGATAGGCAAAGTCGGTGGTGTCGGGCAGGTGGAGACCGATGTCGGTAGGATAACCGGCATCGGTGACCTAGACGGTTGCATGGAATCGATGTCAGGTAGATGCAGACTGTGTGGTGACTAAGATCGGTCATTGGAACAGATTTTTGGGCAGACAGCAAGCTGTCAAGGAGTCTCAAACACCCATGGGGAGGACTGAAAGTGTAAGTAAGCCTCAAATTTATTATTCCTCTTCTTTATACTAGTTACTCACTATAGATCAGGAAGGATCCAAGAAACAGTGGGAGCATGGCATGATTTCTTTAGAGAAGAACCAAATGGGAGATTTGGTAGAGTTGTTAGTCGAGATAAAAGCACTGAGAGATGAATGGATTCCTTGGTTAAAGAATAGAGATAATGGACACGTGAGATGAAAGGCCAGGTCATATGGTCTTGAGGAAGCTCTAAGACAGTGGTACAAGTTTGATAGGTGGATGACAAAGCATGGCTTTAGTCCATGTCATTGTAACTACTGTGGTTTATTTACCAGGTGGGTGATGATTGCAACATCATCCTGTTACTATATGTTATGTGTTT
Source organism: Torreya grandis (assembly GCA_037957365.1). NCBI lineage: Eukaryota > Viridiplantae > Streptophyta > Pinopsida > Cupressales > Taxaceae > Torreya > Torreya grandis. Next base: position 772,527 of record JARHVA010005660.1, read on the forward strand.
GCTTGATGCAAGGTTACACATACAGGGTTTTTTTTCTAAGCTAAAGGTAAAGTTAGTTTAGAGGTGTGTCATGAAGAATTTGGAGGAGCGAAATTCTTTGGCATAAGTGTGTTCTAGAGACATGGAAGGTCACAAGTTGATTTTGTCTCTGGATGATTATGTGAAACCAATCAGCACGCCAAGGGTTGGACAATTCTATGAACAGTGTCTTCATTCACATGATGAGGTTAAGTACATGCGTACTGGACCTGAGTTTGCCCAAGCAGTGGGTGTTGTCAAAAAGTTTGTAGTCAATTTGAGAAGGAAGCACTGGAAAGTGGTTCAGTGGGTTCTCAGGTATCTGAGAGGGACCAGCAGCAGGTCAACATGCTATGCAAGGTTAATTTCTTTTCTACATGGGTTTGTAGATGCAGATATGGTAGGTTACTTGGATGGTAGGTGTTGCACCATAGGATTTGTGGTGGTTGGTCTTCAAGATTGAGCTTGAAGAGGGATACAAGCCAGGAAATAGATTAGACAGTGTACAAGTACAGGTACAGTGTAGCTGTTTATCTCCAAGTGGGAGATTATTAGGTTGTGGAGCTAAAAGCTTCACTGATGGAGACATGGATGAGGTTGTTGAGAGGTTGCTAAGTTGTAGAGCAACCGACGTCAGTCTAATCAATCGACGTCGGTCATATCCAGTGAGCAGAGCAACTGACATCGGTCAGGATCGACCGACGTCGGTCATCTCTAGTTAAATAAAGACCGATGTTGGTTGCCTGTGTGATTCAAAACTGTGAGTGTTATGGATAGTTTGTTAATGAACCAGTTGTTTGCATGTAAAAGGCTAATTTTAGTCTTGGAGCTGTGGATCTAATTATTGTAATTGGATGTCTAATTATTGTTTGCATGGGATCTATATAATAGACTCATGGGCTGTATTTTAAGGTGTTCTAGTTTAGAGTTGAGCTTGGTTAGCTCTTTTTGAGAGTGAAGAGAGCAAGGGTAGCTCCTCCTAGTTCCACAGGGGTGCCGAGTGTGTATGATCAAGTTGGTTTGTAGGTGTGCAAGATCAGGGAGAAGATCCATCGGGGTATTGGTTTGGAGAATCATAAGGACTTGGTGAGGCAAGGACAAAGGTTCTTCAGGGTGTAGAGAGATCTACATGGGTAAGTCAGATCATTGATTTGCAGGGGTGTGTGTGTGCGAGGTCAAAGGTGATCTGTAGGGTAGTAGGATCAAAGGTGATAGCAACACAATAGGTAGCAAGATCAGGAGAGATCTACTTGGAGTACATTATGTACTTGGAGTGCGTGGAGTCCTTAGATTTGGAGTGCATGGAGCACTTGTGTACTGGCAGTAGTGATACTAACTGGTGGTATTGGCAGTAGTGATACTGACTGGTTAGAGGTGAATAATAACTCTATGCTTGAGTTGTTGTTGGGAGCATAATTGAGAGAGTAAGCTCTTGAAAGTGAATTACTGTACACTTGGTGTGGGAAGCCTGTAAGGTGTGGAAGAGTGTGGCGTTTCTTCATTGTAATTTTTTTCTGGAAGAGTATTAATACAATTGGGTATTGTCTCTCATATTTTGTGTTATTTTTGAATTCTAGTTACTTGCTACTTCTGGTTTAATTCTACATGTTAAGTTGCTTGTACATGGTAATTAATTGTGCTTCCTAGATCCTAACAGTGGAATCAAAGCATGTTTGTTGTTCTATATTCCTGACAAGTGGTATCAGAACTAAGGTTGCAGGGAGCAGGTTTGTATTTGGTTACAGGTCACTCTCAGGGGTTTTTGATTGAGTGGGAGTATAGCAATGGCAGAAGAAAGTACACTTAAAATGGAGGAATTAAAAAGCACGAATGGTCAATTATGGTGTTATGGAAAGAAAGAGCAGGTAAAGAAATATTGTTGGTTGGTAAAAGATCAGCATGAAGGAATTGAAGAAGCAGATGTTGTAGGTGTTGTTGCATAGGATACTCTGGGATGTTCCTTGGATAAAGTATAATCTTGGTTTATAGATTATGTTGCCTCTTTCCATGCAGCCCCAATTAGAGGGGTTGGTGAGCCTTGTCAAAGTATTGGCAAAGGGGAAGTGTTGCTGAAATTGCAGGTGGCCAACACATGGGTGTTGAAGAAGGTCATGCAGGTCCCAGTCTTGAAGATGCGGCTAATTTTTTTAGGAAAGTTGGGTGATGAGAGATGCACAAGAACTCTCACAGCAGATGCACTTAAATTAGCGTGTGGTAAGAAAGCAGGTACTCTTTATCTACTTACTTGTATTACTAATTCTTCTTCTGTTGCAAGGACGTGGCTTTATAAGTTTGGTCACATGAACAAGAAGGAGATGCATGTTCTTAAGAGGAAGTCAAATGTGTTTGACAAACTTAAGAACTGGAAAGCCTTGGTGTTTATGGAGGAAATAATGGACAGATATCAGCGGATGGGACTAAATATCTCTGAGCAGGGTAGTTTAGATAGGGTTTTGATCCAAAGAGAGCTCGCGAGTAAAAAGTCATCACTCACAGGAGAACACAGGTACCGACGTTGGTCAAGAGGAATTGGCATCGAACAGATAGGCACCGACGTTGGTCATGTGCAGACAAGCAAAGTTAGTGGTGTCAGGTAGGTGGAGACTGATGTCAGTAGGATAACTAGCGTCGGTGACCTGGACAATTGCATGGAACTGATGTCAGTCAGATGTAGACTGTGTGGTGATCGAGGTCGGTCACTGGAATATATTTTGGGTGGACAGCAAGCTGTTAAGGAGTCTCAAATGTCCATGGGGAGGAGTGAAAGTGTAAGTAAGCCTCAAATTCGTTATTCCTCTTCTTTATACTAGTTGCTCACTACAGAGCAGGAAGGATCCAGGAAATAGTGGGAACATGGCATGATTTCTTTGGAGAAGAACCAAATGGGAGATTTGGTAGAGTTGCCAGCTGGGATAAAAGCACTGAGATATGAATGGATTTATTGGTTAAAGAATAGAGAGAATGGACACGTGAGACGGAAGGCCAGGTCATATGGTCTTGAGGAAGCTCTAAGACAGTGGTACAAGTTTGATAGGTGGATGACAAAGCATGGCTTTAGTCAATGTCATTGTACCTACTGTGGTTTATTTACCAGGTGGGTGATGATTGTAACATCATCCTATTACTATATGTTGTGTATTTGCTTGATGCAAGGTTACACATACAGGCTTTTTTTTTGAGCTAAAGGTAAAGTTAGTTTAGAGGTGTGTCATGAAGAATTTAGAGGAGCAAAATTCTTTGGCATAAGTGTGTTCTAGAGACATGGAAGGTCACAAGTTGATTTTGTCTCCGGATGATTGTATGAAATTGGTCAGCACGCTGAGGGTTGGATAGTTCTATGAACAATGTCTTGATTCACATGATGAGGTTAAGTACATGCATACTAGACCTGAGTTTGCCCAAGCAGTGGGTGCTGTCAGAAAGTTTGTAGTCAATCTGGGAAGGAAGCACTGGAAAGTGGTTTAGTGGGTTCTCAGGTATCTGAGAGGGACCAGCAACACATCGACATGCTATGTAGGGTCAAGTTCTTTTCTACATGGGTTTGTAGATGCAAATATGGTAGGTTACTTGGATGACAGGTGTTGCACCATAGGATGTGTGGTGGTTGGTATTCAAGATTGAGCTTGAAGAGGGATACAAGTCAGGAAATAGATTAGATAGTGTACAGGTATAGGTACAGTGTAGTTGTTCATCTCCAAGTGGGAGATTGTTAGGTTGTGGAGCTAAAAGCTTCACTGATGCAGACATGGAGGAGGTTATTGAGAGGTTGTTGAGTTGAAGAACAACTGACGTTGGTCTGATCAACTGACGTCGGTCATATCTAATGAGCAGAGCAACCGACATTAGTAAGGATCGGCTAACGTCGGTCATCTCTAGCCAGACATGGACTGATGTCAATTGCCTGTGCGGTTCAGAACTATGAGTGTTATGGATAGTTTGTTAATGAATTGGTTGTTTGCATGTAAAAGGCTAATTTTAGTCTTGGAGCTGTGGATCTAATTATTGTAATTGGATGTCTAATTATTGTTTGCATGGGATCTATATAATAGACTCATGGGCTGTATTGTAAGGTGTTCTAGTTTAGAGTTGAGCTTGGTTATCTCCTTCTGAGAGTGAAGAGAGCAAGGGTATCTCCTCCTAGTTCCACAGGGGTGTCGAGTGTGTATGATCATGTTGGTCTGTAGGTGTGCAAGATCAGGGAGAAGATCCACCAGGGTACTGGTTTGGAGAATCATAACGACTTGGTGAGGCAAGGACAAAGGTTCTTCAAGGTGTAGAGAGATCTACATGGGTAAGTAAGATCATTGATTTTTAGGGGTGTGTGTGTGTGTGAGGTCAAAGGTGATCTGTGGGGCAGTAAGATCAAAGGTGATAGCAACACAATAGGTAGCAAGATTAGGAGAGATCTACTTGGAGTACGTTGTGTACTTGGAGTGCATGGAGTACTCAGATTTGGAGTGCATGGAGCACTTGTGTACTGGTAGTAGTGATACTGATTGGTGGTACTAGCAGTAGTGATACTGACTGGTTGGAGGTGAACAACAACTCTGTGCTTGAGTTGTTGTTGGGACCGTAATTGAGAGAGTGAGCTCTTGAAAGTGAATTATTTTACACTTGGTGTGGGAAGCCTGTAAGGTGTGGAAGAGTGTGGCGTCTCTTCATTGTAATTTCTTTCTGGAAGAGTATTAATATAATTGGGTATTGTCTCTCATATTCTGTGTTATTTTTGAATTCTAGTTACTTGCTACTTCTGGTTTTTTCCGCATGTTAAGTTGCTTGTACATGGTAATCAATTGTGCTTCCTAATCCTAACAATGGAATCAAAGCATGTTTGTTGTTCTAGATTCCTGACAATTGTAGTGTGGAGTTTAGGACCTGAATGGGTCATAATAAACTTATGCGATGCCAACTACCTTATATAGTTGATTATGGGAATATTAAGCCATATCAAAGTAATGTGGAGCATGGGTAAATTTTGTCTATTGTATGTTGAGTTTTGAAACCACCCAGAACATGAATCCATACATTGTATAGATCATTGTTGTAGTCATTGTTTATAGCAAGGTCTAAACCATATTTTATTAGCTTTGGCGACATTTCAAAACCCAATAGGGCCTAGATAATGTTTAAGAGTAGTAATAAGTCTAATAGAGTCTATCTAACTCAAAATCATCTCATCTCCTTTAATCCTCAAATGTAGAAACTAGTTTAGAACCACCTGAACATGATAAAACATGTTTTATCCTTTTATTGAGCCATTTTGAACATGGTAACACATGTATGAGGTGATATAAAATTCTTGTATTACAAAGGGACATGGGATAAGACCATGGGTCAGCTCATTCTTGTTTATATAGAAAACATACCATTCATTTTTGAGGTCTTCATCTAGAAATGACCACAACTATCTTATTCTATATTTTTACTTAGTTTAAATCACATGACCATTAATTTGAAATCAAAAGTTAGGTATAGGAATGTATGTGTGGTGTGTTGTTTCCTCCATGCCTTCTATTGTTTAATAATCATGATTGTGTCATAAATCAAATTTAAATTCTACTGGGATTATGTATGCAAATTTGAATCTCTAAGGATTATGTGTTGATTATTTGACTAAATACCCATGTGTCAATTTCAATGTGTAAACCCTGCAAATATAGGAATTAGAGGCAGATATTAAATGGTCTACCCTTCCTCTTGCATTCACCTAACATTTGTGTAGTTAATAATTTGAAAACCCTCAAATTGTATTAGCATAGAAAACAACTCATTGCACCCAAAGCATATTCTGAATAGTTACATTCATGTGATATAAAAGTTTTTTTATGTGTAATATTATTTAATTTTTCAATAAATTGAGATCTGATAGCTAAAAAATATAAAATTGTAAATATTGTGGCTTCATCAATTTTTTTTATTGTTGAGCTAAGAGCTTTAAAAACAATATAATCATCCCACATCAAAAATATATGTTTGAAGTGATACAATGATATTAATTATGTAAAATCAAAAAAATCAAAGTGACAAATATGTAAAGGCTCAAAAAAAGATTAAAAAATAAAATTAACATGAAGCATGCTAAAAACCATGAAATGAAAATGTAAAATTATTAACCAAATAACTAATATAAAGATAAATGTATGAAATAATGTTTGTACTAGTACATTGGAATTATTAAATGCTTTTTAGATTTATACCATAGAGAAAGCCTCATGATAAATAAGGTATTGCTCTTTTTGTTAAAACATGATAGTAAATTAGTGCATAGGAAGAACATGATCTGAAAGGTGTGTAAGTCAAGATGTAAGTGATACAGAGTAATTATGGATAGTGTTAGCACATAGAATTAAGTTTTCTGTGAGATGATGGATAAATCAGGTTTATAGAAGGTGGAAAATCCAAATCCATATTAAGTTTCATGGATTCAAAAGGACCATAATGTGTTGGTAAATGAGAAATACATGTTGAAATTCCTAATTGGCACACACCAAGATAAGGTACGGTGTGATGTGATACCAAAGGACTATGTCACGTAATTTTAGGGTGGCCTCATAAATATGACTTTAATGTCATGAATGATAAAAGAGTGAAAATATATCACTTATAAAATGATGGAAAGAAGCTCATGCCAAGTTTGTTAAAGGACAAGGAATAAGGAGAGCACAACACTACCATGATATCATTGTATTCCATGAAAATGTGTCCTATTGATTCATTTTGTTAAACAGTTCATGTGATTTAAGTATGCTTCCACATTTTCCATACATGTCTATCAAGGCATTTACAAGTACATCATCTCTTACAAATACACTTTCAATTATTCTTTCATAGAACTCCATACCCTATTCCAAAGCTCCCACTTTTTGTCAAATAGATCCCATGTCTTGGATAAACTTCCACATTTTACATACATGTCTATTAGAGAACTCATGACAACCACATATAATTAAAAAACACTTTGTAATATGTTTTGATAGATATCCATACCCTCTTTTAAAGCTCCCATTTTGGCACAAGCTAGGAATATTATAGCAAAGGTTATGGAGTCTATATTTACACTTGCCAATTGCATTTGTTTAAAGGTCTCCAAAGCCTTTTCAACAAGCCTATCTTACGCATACCCTGATATCATTGTATTCCATGAAATTTGAAGAATTTATAAGTGTAGTTTTTTAGAAATAGATGATCAAGACTTTTCAAGGAAATATTTGAGAGGTCAATCCTCAACATTTCAGTAAGAAATTTGAGGAAAGGGTATAAAAATTAAATGAAATTAAAATTATCCAAGATTCACAACAAAACATATATTTTCTTTCCCACTTATACCTTATGTTAAAGTACACACTTGATGTGTAGATATATGGCCAAGTATTTAATTTTATAGAGGCATCCACTAAAAATGGAACAATACTTCCATTGATGTATATATTTTCTTTGATGAAGGCTTTCTTCCACCCTTCCATAATTTATATAAGTTTAAATGGCCTTGAGTCTAAAAACAATATTGTTATCCTTAGAGCTTCATCTACATTGTATAAACTTAAAAATATTTGGTAATATAAAAATGAGATGGCTTGCAAGCTTGGATGATACCAAAATGGTAGCTCCTTTTAACTAGCTTGCAATTTACATATTTATATTTTTTATTTTTGGGTATAAGTGTAAAATAAAAATCTCCAACCTTAACCAAGATTTTCAAAGGAAATGAGAGGCACATTATGGATCCATCTCAATATGGAGGCCCATAAAATACTTGTAAAGTACTAGTGTTGAATGTTAATCTGATATTTGTCATATTGGCTTCTTATATATGTATGACACCACTTTACAGTATGATGTTTATGTCAGAGGTGTTTTTACATTGAAGAAGATCCTCTTGCCTATGCAGTCTGTATGGTGGTCTTACTCCACCTTTATAAAAATAATTGATACATATTTCACAACTACATTCTTACAAGTACATTTCTAAAGTTAATTATGTAGAATGATAATGATTGAATATTTTGAAAATATATATTTTAAATTGACTAGAAGATCAACAATCACTTTGTTGAGTAATATATTTTGTAAGATGTAGTGGATCCTGTATATAATTTGTTTTTTGTGGTTTGTGTGTTTGTGATATGTCACTGTTTTCAAAACCCCTCTCTAGTTGGCATTCCAATCACTTATAGAATTCCCTAATCCAAATTAGAGATGTAAAAAAAGAGACTTCGATCACGTTTCAGTTGAATTGAAGGAAATTTTTTGTTGGCTACCACCTACTTGGGCTACTCATGCAAATCAAGTTGCCAAGATTTGGTGGAATATTAATAATGCTTTCACTTTGGAGATGTTAAAAGGCAATTGGTCACACTGACAAATGGAAATGTTGGATATAATTTTTAAGTCTAATCTCTTATCAGAATTAATTATTCCATAGTATGGAATATCTTTGAATCCCATGATGAAAAGTTAGTTTGACAAATACTTTGATAGACTAGTTATGCAACATTCTTGCTAGAAAGATTCTTTCATACATATCACCTTGTGATTAGATTTTAACTTTCAACATGGGAGGGTCTTCACAATAATTATGTACAGTTATGGAATTGCCCAAATTAAAATCTTGAATTAGATCCCAAACACATATTGGATGAGATTACATATGAAGAAACAATGTGGTGAAGAAGTCATTTTCCAACACTATCAAAAGAATCTGAGGAATATAGAAATGCACATGATCATGATGGGCACTACTCATATTAGTTGTAAAGAACTGACATTGGATAGTGGTATATGGATACTTTAATACAACTATTTGCCATCCTGTCTATTCCATCCATAAAATCTTAGATAATGGCATTTAATGTAGTTAGTGCCAATCAACTTTTATAAGTGGAATGTTGACTCATCGTCTAGAGCCCTGAACATATTTCCTATATTATGTGAGATAGAGATGATAACTTTCTATATAATTTTGTACATGTAATGAAGAAGAAGCTTTCATTTAGTTTCATAATTATGTTTTGTCATCTCTTGGGCCTCCTCAAATTTAGGGGCCAAAAATTTTGGTCTAGTAGGTGGGAAATATGGTAGTGGTGGTTTATAACAACCAAAATATCACATGGGCTTCATATCAATTTCACATTTTTTTACCCTATCTTGATTCTATGGGATTCATAACAACTTCGATATCTTTTTAAACCTTATCTTGATTATATGGGCTGCCTAGAAATTTATCTTTTTTTAACCCCTTCATGAATCTATAGGCTTCATACTAATATCACATTCCTGCACCCTTCCCACATACATGCAATTAGTGCATGCTACTTAAGATCATTTATAAATACAACTACCTTGTGCATACACTATTTTGTCTATTTCTATGGTTTCATGTTTTTGTTTTTATATGTTTTACGAGGAGTTTTACATTGATTTCAACAAGGTTATGTACATTCTTATAACTTTTTTGTTCAAAATTTATGTCATATTTTTCTTAAGTGGTTTCAATTCTCATATTTTAATTTCTATGTGTAGTTCATGGATTCTATTTGCAGTATGCTTGGCCATCACATGCATTTATTGGTTTCATATGAGTAGAAAGGAAGACAAATTTATATCAAAAGCCTGTTATTTTCTCTTAAAAATAAAATCATACAACAATATGGCACTTTTCTATTCAACGAAGTGTCTTTACATCGTGCCTCCTACATTGATTTAATGGATGGGATAGGCTTATGTTTCTATTTGCATAATCAAATATGTGTGTTCATGTACATTTATTCCAAAGATGTTTATCATGAAATTATAGGGGATAGGGATGTGCTTAGAGGTCTTCTCGTTGAGCTACATGATGACATGACATTCATGTATATATTGTTTATAGATATTCACATTTGTTATACAAATAGACATATTCAACAAGCATCGTTAGGGCATAAACAAAATGAAATATGACAAATCACTATGGATGTGTTTGCAATGCTTGATTTAAAAGATGTTCCCATAGATGAATTTTTGATACTTTGATGAATTTTTCATTGGTTGACATAGTTTTCAATGCTGACATGACTAATTATCATTTACTCATTGTCTAATGTTTATGTTTGTAGTTTCCATACTATTCTCCATTCTCTTCCCCTACTTGATGTAATGTTCAAATGAAGTCATGAAAAGTTTTTTTATATATCTGTTACACTTCTCTCGATAAACAATAAACTTTAAACATATCTTTATACAAAGTTTATTTTAACTGTTTATATGGTGTCATGAAATTCCTAACATTTTTACATATGACACACTGTAAAATAGATTTATAGATTGAATGGCCCAATATGGGTTAAATGTAATAGTGCATGTAAAACAATGTATTTGAATGAGAGGTACAAGAAATGTATCCAAAAAGGGCATTCTCCTGTTTATCAATGCATACAATTCTAACTACCCATTTTGATGATGTGTACGTGTTTTAATGTTGTTTGGACCAAATTATGCTTATATTTTATGCATAATTAAATCATTATCCTTTGTACATTGTAGTATATGCCAGATAACATTCAACTGATAAAAAAAGTCCACTGCAATACATGGAAATTTTATGTTCACTCAATACAAAAAGTCCATTTCTAATTCATTTAATGAAATGTTCTCCTTTTAGGCTATAATATATGGCAAAAATGTGGTAATAAATAATCCGTCTTAAACTACAAAAGCTAGGTGGGGGTCCATTTAATTATAGTCGTACCAAGTGGGATAATTTTCCTAACGTTAATGAGGAAAACTTGTGGGTTCCCTGGGTTGAGCAGGATAGGATTGACAACTTCATCAAAGGAGAATCAATAAGGACATTATTCCCTACAAATTTTTGTGTTTCACGTTGAAAGAGAAAATTAGATTTTACTAGAAATGATAGTAAGATCACCACCACCTCTCAATATGTCATGTAAGTCACTTCACACTATAAATTATAAGCTGATGTCTATTTAAATGCTATTATGTTATGTTCATGTACACTTTTTTCACTTTGCATGATTATTTATTTGTTCACCACAATCATGTAGCTATTAGTGTTCATATGGCCTCGATGACTTTCAAGAAATTTATACCAAGCCAAAAGACAAGTCTTTAATGCCCAAGTCTAAAAAGGGTAGCTAGTTGGGTTGAAGGCATATAAGGTGCAGTTGTCATTGTCATTTCAACACATGATGCATGGTCTATAGACCTGATCATGTGCTACTCACATAAAATCATGTAAAACACACAGACAATGAATGTAACTATTGTCATGGCCAACAATATGAATAGTTCAATGGTAACAAATGTTTTTTGCTCCTTACATCAGCCCCCAACTTAATGAATGCTTTTTGATGCTATCCACCTTAAACACTAGGGAATGGTCCATGAGAAAATTGTATTATTTAATGGTGAAACACATTAGAATGATTTTTTAAGCAATGATGACATATACAACAGAGAATGATTGATCAAGGAGGCAAAATGCGTGTACAATATTGATGATGCAAAAAGTTTTCAGGAGTGAGCACTGGTGAATCCTAACAAGTGGTTTTTCTATCAGGGATATAATACGGTAAAGCTTTATGGGGATGGGAAAATCCCCTTCTTCTTGGGCATCTAGCTCCCATAACAGCTAGAATGGTTATTGAGATTTGGGAAGCATAGCTTATTGGTAATGGATGAAATGTTTGGGATCAATGTAATGAAGGTATTGTGCTAATGTTTGTAAGAGTAGTTGATAATATTATTTTTTCAAATGTTTGTAATAATATTAGTTGTTCCAATGTTTTTATTTTTTCTTGTACAGTTTCAATTATATACACTATTGGCATTTGATTCCAAACACAAAGGTGTGCCCATTACATGGGTCATTATGCCTTAATCATGTACTATCGACATAAGACAATGGATGCAAATTCTTCTTCAAAGAGTGCATTTGAAATACATTGAATGGGCAATCAGTGCCTTTATGGTTGACGATGTAAGTGTGGAGATAAAACCTATTAGGTACATCATCATTATTCCTACATGCATCATGGAGTTCATATTTGGATGTTTATATACACCATCCCCACCTTATTCCATTCGCTTATGCAAAAATATTGTGCTATGCAGGGAGACATTTGACTGTGAAGTCTACTTATGCATTTGACATGTTTATCGTGCATGGTTGAAGAATTTGATAGCAAAGGTAAAAGACAATGATATAAGACATATGATGTTTGTTGAGTTGGGATTCATAATGCATATTTATTCTGATGAGGACATGGATACAATGGATTCCATAAAGTTTATAGAAAGATATAGCTCCTATCAAGCTAATTTTGTCAAATATCAAGAATAACAATGGGCATACAGGGTTGGAATATGATCATGATGTTGTCAAACACTTCTTCATGCTAGGCAAGACACCAATAAAGCTATATAATCTTATAATTATCATTTTAAATGTCATTTCCTAAGCACAGTAATGACTTCTACACATCACAGGGAAGATTGGTCAGTTCACCAACTACCAACATCAGTTTACATATATTATTTGTGGTTACAATTATGTAAGGACACTAGCTTCCATAGGAACTTCAAAGTAGAAAAACTTGAAAATATTTCATGGGTATAGGGTTTGATGATCCCAAATTATCATGTTACCTTCGATAATAATGACCCTTGTATGGCATGGGTATAAATTACAAAAGATGAGATGTTTCATTATCATGTATTCAATGTGATGCCTTCTATGTTGATATACAATTGATCATTTTTACTCCAAAGATATACTTGTAAGCATGTGGTCAAGGTGGCCCTAATGAGAAAGATGAAAACTCAGGTAGTTGTAGAGGATGAAACCATAATGCATGGTGTTAATGAGAGCATCAAAAACATCAATGTTGAGTACCATGTAAGTTTTGTTTCCCCCCATATTGTATGCATTGACAACTTCGAGGTGATTGTCATTTATGTAATACATTTTCATTACCTAGGTCAAAGACAATGGAGTTCAAATTAAAAATGAGGGAGAATAAGGCATGGATGTTTGAGGTTTGCACACCAAAATGCACTTTGTATCAGATATGGATATGCAAGGATAAAGTCATGCACTAGAAGGTGTTATAAAAAATATGGTGGATGACACTAAAAACCAGCTGAGGGAGGTTGATAGTGTAAGTCTAGTAACTATTCATAGTCATATGTTTTTATTTTTATTTTTTGACATTTCTAATTGGATGATTTTCATTTTATGAAGAGATCATGTATACTACTGGAGTTGATGATGTTGATGCCCTAATATGCAAAGAATGAGATATATTTAAGATATGTTGTGTAGTAGATAGAAGCATATAAACTATGGCATTATTCAAAAAATTATATGTCACATGTTTACAATAAGGTGCAGATTAGGGTGATGTCAAATGCACAACACCCAATGCCTCATCCATTAAAAATAGTGCAAGATGGGCATGAAAATTCCACTCATAGATAAAGATACTTCATAGAAAATATGAATAGACATAGAAATCAGATCATGTCATAGGAGACCACACTTTTTCCAAACCCACCTCATAACAATCCAAAATGACAAGTCTGGGATTATGATCTTAATAAAGTAGCGAAGTGAGATAGGGGTGGATATAATAGAGATAATGCATCATGATTACAACCCTTTATAGGTTTTAGTGATAACACAAAATAAATAAATGCATGTACAATAATAAATTCATGTAATGAAAAATAAATGCCTTTTTTTGAAGGTGAATAGTTCTCTTAGACTACCCACATGCGGTAACATATTACATAAATATATTGTCTCTTAAAGGATTTTTTAAATGATATTTAGAGATAATCCAAAGAATGTGGTAAATCTAGCCATTATTTTAAATAAAAATTGAATATATAAATATTATATAAATAAATAATCTTATTGATAACAGTTACTCTTCAACATCTCTGAAGATTTCCCCCAAATAAAAGCACTAGTTGTGAACCATGGAAGCTAAACTTATCTAGCTCCTTGTTAATGTTTTTAAGTAATTTACCAAACCCAACAGGATCTTACACCAACAAAATGCTATGAAACTTTCATACTGATAACATACACATAATTCACACACTTAGAGAAGAAGTTTATCCCAATCCATCAGGAAAACCTTAAAAGGCCTTCCAATTAGACTGATCACTTTCTCACTTGGTGATCACCTTCCATTCTCATTATCTTCCATATCCTAACCAAAGTGAAGGAGTTTATAGAGGTGTTTATGTGCCTATCTGAAGCAAGATATGAACATGAAGAGTTATAGTAGGTCTCAATTAATTTTCCCAATTGATTCTCATCCTTTAACTCTCCTCTTAACCTGCAAAACACATAAAATTTTGCAAGAAAACCTATTATATACCCTATAAGTACAAATAGGTTACAAGATAATTGGATGGTATGGATCTTGAGAGAGTCTTATTTAATCCTAAAACCAATTTTAGGCCATACTATCCCTCCTAGATGCATCTACATCAATTTCTTTCTAATTGAGTCATAAACAAGGGTTTTAGAGGGTTTAAGCTCATTTTGACTCTTAGCATTTATTCATTAAAACCTAACATTGAACCTATGAAAAAATTCCTATGGAAGCATGTTTAGGACCATCTTCAACATCTACCAACTCTTTGGGTCTCCATGCTAAGTGTCTATACCAAAGTGAGCTCTTGAAGTTAATTTCTCGAGCTTGGGAGTGTAATCTGAGTAAGCTTGAAGTGTTATTAAGCCAAGAAATGACTTACTTATGATATATCATAAATTATAATGGCTCCAAACAATCTCGTATCTCTCCTTGGAGATGATAAAATGTATTAGAGGGTTTAATTAGTGTTAGAAATGAGATTATCCCTCTAATTCGACTTTAGGCCTAGTACGCCTAACTATACTTCTATGGGTTTAGGCCACCATGTTTAGATTTTCAGTACTATGAGGCATCATTAATTATTTTTCATGATTTAACTCACTCTCCACAACCTTATTCAATGTTTCAACATTCCCTAACTCATCCCCTATCATTCTCATACTAAACCTATAGTCTTTTTATTTCCTGGAGTGCCCTCTATCTGAGATAGAACAAAGGGAAATTCACCTATATTCTCAGCAAGTGTGAATATATGAGGAGATAAATTAGGCCATAAGTCTATTCTATACCAATTTTTAGAGTTAGATAACCTCATTAGGGTCATAAATCAATAAAAACCTCCAGACATACTCAAAAAATTAATGACTGTGCAGGAATCCTTGAGTTGACTATGGGTTGAGAGTGTAAAGGATGTCATGGTTCTATTTATCTATTTCCAAGAACATATTTAGAATTGGCCTTACCAATGTGAAGGTTTTATAATCATTTCTATCATCCATGCTTCTCTTCTAACTCCTCAAAGTGCACTTTCCATAACTAGGCTAAACTACCTACTGTAGCAAACTATAGGTTCATATTTCAAGCAAATTAGGTTATACCTGTAGGTGTCCATTATTGAGGTATGGTCTATGAAACATTATTAATATGTTTGTAATAAAAAATCATATTATGAGTTTTTTAGTACATTATTATTTATGTGATATTTGGTTATTAAACCAAATTAACGTAAATAGGTTTGTGTTATTGGGAGTTGGTTTAGGAGAGATTTCAAAGAATATTTACTCTCCCAAAATATAGGAATGCTATTATTATATAATTTGTATCTCCTTTATGTAACTATATAGTAGAATAATTAATATTATTATTATTATTAATTATTTCTATATTTGACTCTGTTAATCTTGATCAGACCTATACCAACCCTATCATTAGTATCAGAGTGGTGTGTGATCCTTTGCATAATGGAAGCTTAATTATATTATAAGGGGTATTCATTCAGTCCTACACCCTTGAGGATGATAGAATTATCTAAAAAATTAGAGCATGAGATATATAATCTATGTTAGCATAGATTAGTGTATTTGAGTTAGATCTATATGCTTTCTCATACGAGTTTATAGATTTTTCTCTATTGATTGACCTTGGACAATTATTCAAAGCACCATCTTGTAGGTGTTTTATATCTAGGTCCAATGTTTCACTCCTTAATGGTTTGCATGATTTGATCTGATCTACATATCCAAATAGTACCTAGATACCTTGACTTGCATCACTACTCTTCTATCAAGTGTCTATTCTGATCCATGTCTATCACCATGATCATTTTGTATCACTCCCTCAATGCATGATATGTCTCACTCCAAACTTGAGCTTGCTACCTAATTCTTGTCATGTTGTAGACCCGTGCAAAAATCCTACATCATCTATACATTGACCCTAGTTGGAGAAGATGGGAAGCTGCATGCATATGCATAACTCTACTACAACCATATATAGATATAGATCCATGTATTTATTACTCACAAAATGAATATATATATATATATATATATATATATATATATATATATATTCTATCAATTATTGTCCAACCTTATATGACCAACTGAGTTGTTGTGTGGGCATTATAGAACTCACCTATAAAAGACTTGAAAAGTGATGATGTGATACTTTTCAAAATTGGATAGGTTAGATATAGCTGATCGAGTCAATAACCATGATGTATTTTCATGTAGACTATTAAAGTTCTTTGTGATACAATAAAATTTGGTCTTTGTTATATTCATAGAGTCTTGTCTTGAGTCTTTACTATAGTAGTCTTCTATTTTAGTTTATGTTCTTATGTATATTATAAATTTATATTTTTTTATTATTAAATATTTAAAATCAAGAAAATTATTAGAGTCTAATGTTGAGTCATTCTATCATAAATTAAATCTAGACCTTTTATGAGTCATTGTTAAGTCTCTTCTATTATAAAAAAATAGAGTCTTGTCAAAAATAAAATATCAAAAGAGTCATTTTTTAAAAAGAGTGTCAAAAGTGTTAAAGTAGTTTTTATGTCGAAAAAAAATTAGATTCAATAAAGTTTGTCTTTTTTGTCAAAACTCCTATGTCATATAAAGTCAAAATTGTAAAAAAAAAAAAAAAAATTGCCTCACAGACATATTATCACTTGTATACGATGTCTGAATTATGGGAGGAGTTTCTCCACAACATGAGCTTCATATCTTCATTGGCTAAGTAAGCAAATTTATCTATTAGAGGATGGAGGATTTTTATGCCTCTCATCATTCACCAACAATGGGGCCCAAAATGATTTGGTGACTTATGTGTGTGTTTGAATAAAGAATAAAAGGACATACCTATTCACATGTGTTGTGTGTTTTTTGATTTCTTCCATGTGATGTGATATGTGTCAAACTAACTAATGCCAAGGACATTTTTTTGGTGGTAGTGAAAACCATCTATGTCATTTTTTTTTGGGTGGCAACAATCATTAACAGAGGCTGGATCAAATAATAATGAGGATTATTACTCATGATATTTTCATTTTTTGAGTTGCATGTGTTTTCATTACCCTACTTGTTTGAATCACCTCTACTAGTTGGAGACAAGGGAGAGTGTGGATATAATGGAATGTGGCAAATAGTTGTATAGGAGGGCAACTAACTATATAAATCCTTTGACTGCAAAGATCTTATAACTGCCTTATTGTTGTCACTTGAACTTGCACCCAATGAGGAGATGGGACAATATTTTCCTCATTCAAGTGAGACAATGGAACCACCTCATGGATGTGGGTATCCCTGTTGGGAGGTGGTTCTCTAGGTTAGGGGCTAGCTCCCCTTGATGCATCACTAAAGCACATATCCTACTACTAACACTTGGGGGGTTGAAAAGGGTTAAGAATAACATGAAAATTAAGCCTAATATATGAGAGGTGATACACCAAATGTCTTCTCTACTCAAACTTTTTGACATTCACTTTGAACCAAGAGAAGCCTAACATTCACTCCATCTAATGACAACCTTCCCTCTTGCATCAATGTTTCAACATGGGGTCTTAGAATTGACTTAGGATAGGAATAATTAGATAATATAAATTATAAGACACACTATTTAATTATCTATTCACTACACATACAACGCCATTTGACACTTCTTGCTAACCTATAAAGAGAAGTCTTTGAACTCACAAGGTACTAGGAAAGTTGACATGTGAAGGTAAGCTAAGATACACTTGCACAAGACCAAAACCATCACATACACTTAAAAAATACTTGTATGAGGTAAAAAATAGCTATATTTATTTATTCAAGGCAAAAATTTGGTAGGGATTAACCATACCCAAGTGGATAGATATAATACAATAGCCAAGAATGCTCAATTTATAGAAGATGAGGGAAGAGAGAGAGAAGGGGAGTCCAAGAGTCACTTGGACATGTGTCACCAATGTGGAGATTAGTTAAAAATGTATGAGAGATAGGTATGGGGTCAGACATACAACAAAAAGAGCTACAATCATCATCTCCAAACATCCAAGACCTACAAATGATCAAGAAACTCCTTTTCTATGCATAAGAAATTATTCCTCATAATTAGCCTTGTAAAAATACCCTAAGTCTAAAACTAAACAAGTTTTATGATTAATATAAGTATTAGGGGTTACTAATAATACCTCACATGTATTAGAGAGGTTGTTGACCCTTCTTATCATTCTAGCCATGCATGATCATACTTGGTAGTCCCAAAATAACTCTTTTCCCTTCACCTCTCACACTTGGAACCAAAATATATTTAAACCTACAATATTATACATAAAATAAGAGGAATTACATGTGTCCCAACTTTCCATGGCATTAGTTATAATAAAAAAATCCTTAAAAAGCTCTCCAAATGAAGATTCACCATTTTCTCTAAGTCTTCCCTAGTTGGCTCACTAGATTGGATGAAAAGAAATAACTAGTAGGCACACTTAAGAGTTTATATACCTGATAAAATTACCATGGGGACTATAAAAAGTCCTAATATTCCCTCCAAAAGTGATTTGGTCTCTTGGAAGTTCACCATGCCTACAAAACATAAAAAATGGTCAAAATAATCCATGTTTTTCTCTATTCCATATAGGTCCATACAATATGATCCCATGGATATAATACTCATGGATTTGGAAACAACTTATCTTCATCACTCATTGTCAAATTTATCCATATAGATGCACTTTTGGGCTCATTTTCACCATCAGGTTAAAAAATAGGGTTTAAGAGGGTTTTGAAGTGATTAGCCCCTTAGCCTTTGTTCATAAGGATGGCATGTTATAATTTAATCCATATGAAATTGAGGACTCCTTATGTACCTTCTCAAAATTTCTTAAATTCCTCCAGGTCCCATGCATAAAATCATGAAAGCTATGAACATTTCAACTTGACCATTTGAGCCATTTTGTGCATTTTATGAGGGTTTTAGAGCTTCCAAGCCAAGAATTGTCTTCTTGATGAGTTATACTAAAATAAATGGTTCAAAAACCTGTATATTCATCCCATAAACATGTTTCCATAATTGTAATATCTCCTTAAGATCTAAAAATGAAACCTTACCCCTGTTTGGCCTTGGGCCTAGACCTTGCCAATAGGTATGCCTCCCATTTGAGACTCAACCTAGCCCTTAAATAGATTACTATAAATAATGATTGATTAAAAAATATTACACACACTAAATCTTTAATCAACCAATTTTAAAGCATGGACAAGTTCAAAAATGCACCTGACCCTCAATTTGGCTTTTAGGCCTAAGGGTTTCCTTCACACATGACTATAACCCTTATTGGTTAGAGAATATTGTTTGATTAAAAGGATCATATAAAGTTTTTTCTGGTATTTTTATGTCCCCTCCATCTTATCCAATCATAAATTTACCTTTTATAACTTTTTGGTTCACCATTTCATCATTTTCCTCAAAATTGTCATCTTCATGCATGCTAAAACTGACCCTGCTCTGAGATAAAATAGAGAGGGTTTTCCCTATTATATCATAAAATATTATTATTTTATAGTTTTTTATAGGTAATAATGGTACTATTTACCAAATTTTATCACTCAAATCCTCCATTTTACCCTCCAATTCTCCAAATTTTCTAGGCAAACTTTTAAAGAAGGCAAACTGTGAGGGTGGGCAGGGGATGGACTATGGTTTCAAGAGAAATGGACTGAATTTAGATTTTTTGTGGAATTTATATATAATTAATACCTAAAATGATGTATTCCAACCATTTTATAGTTATTTTTCCCTTTAAATACCTCTTATGCTTTGGAAACCTAAACTAGGCCTATGACTACAAAGAAGGGAAACCATGTTTTAGGCCTAGTTGTAGGTGATCCTTGAGATTTTTTTAGTCTTTTAGCCACCATAAAAAAAATAATTTTATGTTTATAATATCATTAAATTTTTCTCCATATATCATATTACCAGTTTTAGGCTCAACCCCTTGCATTAGTTCATCTCCATACTCTCAAGATTAGGCCATGCTCCTTAAGGACTGAGACATTCTATAAAACCTACCTGTAGGTCTTGGTTGAAGATTTTTTTGATGATTTTGGACCTTATATCCATGTTTATTAGGTAATAAACCTTATTCATGATTTTTCCTTACTTATATTCCTTCAAACCATATCATTACCATGCTTTGGTCTTTAAGGAGAAAACCCCTATCTTGACTTCCTAGTCATGGCTCTGCCCCTGTTTAGTGGTTTTTTGGAAAGATTTAGGCTTAGTGTATGATGTTTTTAGGTTAATATTGAGTCCATTTAGGTCATATTTATTTCATATAATCTAATTCCACCAATAAAACCTTATTTGATACAAGGATATCCTAACCTTCAACTTACTATCAACATACCCTTCATGACTATATTTTACGGATTCTAGGGTTGCCTATAGGTTAGTTTGAAATCCCTTAAGTCATGTGATTTTCAAGCATGAATTATACCTTAGGTCTAGTGTCCTTAAAACATTCAACTTCATCTAATTTTAAATAGTTTTTTTTAGCCCAAGATAGATGAATTTTTGTTAAGGCATGTTGTAGATGGTTATTCTCAGTCCCCTGTATGGATAGGGAAGAGTGTTTTAGAGGTCAAGACATCAAATACACCTTTTTATCTATCACCCTAGATTAGGAATGTCATTTGGACTATTTTTAATGATTCCACTTTGATATCATAGTTAAATACTTCCCAAATTGAAGTGCAAAGTCATTTTTTATCCACACCTTGTAGATATCATTATTTGGATTCAACGATTTTTGGCCATTTTGAGGTTGTCCAAACTCCATCTTCCACTCCTCCTTTTGACCTCAAAATTGGCATAGGCAATGCATATAGAAATGGCTACAAGGTGAACCAATAAAAATCATTGATAACTTATTATATCATGGCAACCATTATCCCAAAAAATCTCTAGGATCTATGTTTTCCACTTTTAGGGACAAAGGAACCAAAATAGTCCATCATTCTTTTGAAGGAGAATTTCCACTTTGCATAGTATATTTAGCTTCATGGCTTGAAATATCTAGACTTGGGAGATTTTATGACCTCAAACATGAATTACACCATGGATCCCATCACTTATACCTCCATACATTCTCTTGAACTCCTATAGAATTTGACTATGAGCACACTTTGCTAACA
Organism: Torreya grandis; assembly: GCA_037957365.1. Classification (NCBI taxonomy): domain Eukaryota; kingdom Viridiplantae; phylum Streptophyta; class Pinopsida; order Cupressales; family Taxaceae; genus Torreya; species Torreya grandis. The sequence continues at coordinate 794,116 of JARHVA010005660.1, forward strand.
AGGCAGTAAACAAGGAAAATTGGACAAATTAGCTTGAAGAATGGTAACTTAATTTGGTCTCTCATAGTGAAATTTAATGGAATCAAATTTTAAACATGGACTGAAGCACATTGAAACCTCCCATGGAGCTATCTTTCACGTTGCAAAACATAGGTTACCCATATATGGCTGCCAACTTTGAAAAACAAGCACACTTTGGAATCCTCCTTCAAGGGAATTGAAAGAGAAGTGTTAGATGATTGAAATACCATGGAGAGGACCTTATTCCAACTTGAAAATACTCTATCAAACTCACACACCTCCATGGGCCTTTGAAAACAAAAATAGATACAAACCATACCCCTCTTTAATGCAATTTCATAAAAGGTTGCCTAGAGTGTTAGCATTTGTTAATAAAGGATAAGGAATAAATCTAGGAATTCTTTCCATGAAAATCAAGTGGAATAAGATTACTATCCACCTGTAGAAGCATTCTTCCTGAATCCATTTGTAGCTTTCATAGTGAGTGCTTGAATTTTCCCTTCCTTGGCTTGCAGATGAATTTTTTTATGCAATCTTTTAAATCCAAACATGGAAATGACCTGTGGGGAGGTGAAGAGCCACACCACCACATTTTTAGCTACAAGGGAACTTGAGAAGTTTTTACAAGTGTCTTTTCTCTCTCTTTATCCAAGAAAACTACCTTTTTCCTTAATACCTGGCCATTTCTTTAGTTATGTCAGCTTCCCAAGACTTCTAAGGACACATGGGACATGACATCAACATTTGTAATTTGTAAAAATCCCAAGGAAACTATAAAAATCATTACATACACCATTTATACCTCTTAAAATGACTTAAAATGATAAATGTACCTAGAGAACACTTAACCAAAGATAGTACAACATCAATTGACACTAATTGACCTAGGAAACACCTTATGACAACATATTATACCCCCTTATCTGCCTAAAAGTGAAGTTTTTTACTAGGGGTGCCCTATTTTGACCTAAAATTCAAAATCGGTCAACATTTTCTTCTTTATGGAGATGATCAGCTAGTGACACATCTATTGTGGTCACATGGAGTAAATGTAAGATGTGTTCCTTCACATAGTAGTGGTCATGTACAACAAAATTTAGACAATAAGATTCAGATAATAGTATACAGATGTAAAAGTATGCATTGGCATGCGATTTTGTTCATGCCAATTGTTGAAGATGTATATTTTTCCCATGCTCACATTAAGGGGGTGTAGATAGGATTACTAATGTTCATAAAGGGGTAAATGTTGAGGTATGGTATGTGAAACATTATTAATATTCTTGTAATAAAAACTCATATTATGAGTTGTTTAGTACATTATTATTTATGTGAGATTTGGTTGTTAAACCAAACTCACGTAAATAGGTTTGTGTTGTTGGGAGTTGGTTTAGGAGATATTTCAGAGGATATTTACTCTCCCCAATTATAGGAATGTTATTCCTATATATTTTTTTATCTCTCGTATGTAATTATATAGCAAAAGAACTAATATTATTATTGTGTTTAATTATGTATGTATTTGACTCTGTTAATCTTGCTCAAATCTATACTAGCCCTATCATCCATCAATGATAGACCTTATACATTATGCTTAGGATCTCCTTTAAGTCATAAATGTCCTCTCCTAATTTGTTTAGACATGTCTTTGCCCATAAATCTAGTCAATATCCAAATTTTACATTCTTAGTATATAGTTCAGTTGTAGGTGGTCATTATGTTTGACAGTCCTGAAGGTTACCATCAATGGGAATACTATGGTTAACTTTATTTTAAAATATACTAAACAAATAGGACATGTCCATTCTTGAGACGACTCCATTCTCATTTGTGACTTAGCAATTAACATCTCCAACTACATGACTAGTTCTCAAGATGCTCAACATGATTGTATGAGGTCTTCAAAACTCAGACATCCCGTAGGTGCACATATGAATTGACACATGTAGTCCACCATCCTACCCTTTTTGAGCTTATTTTATGTAGATAAACTATTTCATTCTCTACTCTCTGACTCAACCTACAATTTAACTATTCATGCATCATAAATCTTATCAATTTTCTCTTGTCCAACACCTTTTCACTAGGTTTCACCACATTCTCATTCAAGATAATTTTTGCTAAGATTATTTATATTCTTCTAATTTTCACTTATATTCCCTTAAAACCCTCATATTCATCCATTCAACTCAGTCTACTCACCTTCTCACTCCCTTTCATTCTCCTCCTACACTAACCTTCACTAGAGTCCTTGCTTCTCAACACCCAACTCACTCCATTTATTATTAAAGGACTTGTGTGGATAATATTTAACATGGATAACCTATTTTAAGATCAATAAAATTATTTCCATCTTACTCAGACTCTCACAATCTCAACTACTTTCTACACTTCTCAAACCCACAACCTCACTTATCATCTAGTAGCCTTTTTTACTAGTTTTTCCTTCTATAAGGACAAGTAAAATTCTATCTTGAGAAACCTAATACATATTATACCACCCTCTATCATCTTACACCTCCCTACAAAGCTTTAAGTCTTAACTCACTTCTTAGATACCATTTCCAACACCTGCACAATCCTAATTAGGTCTTTAGGCCTCTCTTTTACACATAATCTTCAAAATCCATATGTACGATGGTCGTACACATATTAAACCTTCATAGTATCCTTACTCATGTCAAGACACTTCAAACTAAATAATTTTAAGAGTTTTCATTAATTTAAACATTTTCTATTCCACCTTTTGTGTGTTTCCCTAAACTAGGGTTTCCTACAATCTATGTAGGCCTGAGAGGGCTCTAAATAGGTTTATTGATTATTTATTAGGTTTCAAGCATCCAAATGACCTATGTAAGGTATATCTACTTGTTTTCCACCTTTTACAAACTCAAACTTTTCTTGGTTTCCTTTTAATCACATTACATACACATATATGACAGGGTTCTGTGCATACAGACTGACTATAACAAACTAATAAAAGGTTTTTTTGACTATATAATGACTTCCCTGATGATTTAAATCTCTCCTTCACATGTCTATTTTGTCATGGTGATATTTCCCAACATCTCCATCCCTTAATCTTCTTTGTCCTTTCATAGACTTTGTTAGTAAAGGCTCATACACAGGTTTAGTTATTGTCCTTAGCAACAGGGCACTCATAAGATTATTTTATTAAACCTTTATCTCTTATTAAAAAACACACATAGTTATTATATTTAACTATCACTACTCACTGATAGATCTACCTCTGAGATCTCACTCAAATTGCATACTATCTTTCTAGATAGGGTTTCTTTTCAAATTCTCCCAGAATTCTGTTACAGTTCTGCTAAAACACAACGCTTGTAACTTTAATTTAAAAAATGCCAACTAAAGGATTCAAAGTTATTTATATCTCAACAACAGTCATAAAATGAGATCAACACATAGGTATAAAAACATATGTTTTAGATATATTATCTCTTATTGATTTCTTCACTTACATAATTAACACTTCTAACATGGGCAAAGTACAGGGTCTTTCATTTTCTTCACTACAACTATTTTCGTTTGACTGTAATTCTATACTTTATTGACTCTCACCTAGAGTCCATTGTTTGAAACTACAACTACACACACAGGGATCTACCTAGAGCTTTAAGGGATTTATTGAAACAACACATGAACAAGAGCAATTTATGTACCATTCAAGAGAAGCTTAAACACACACAAAAGTCCTTTCTTATTAATTTGAATCATTCTCTATTATATTTAACTATGTTGATTACTGCATGAAGAATAATTACTACATTTTGTGAATTTTTTTGGAAATTATTGCTAATTGATTTCTATAATTATGTGGCAAGTGGCAGGTGGCATTAATACTACAAAACATGGGGAGTGTTGTGGAAACATGAGACGAATTCCATAAATTCACATGGAAAAAAAATATACTGGATGAGATAAATATGGAATGCCAAACATTGCACCAAATCTTGTGTGTGGTGGCCAGTTCCATCAACTGGAGGGGGCTTGGAAGCACTACAAATTTAATCTAGCTTGATGGATTGTGATGGGTGAATGTTATCATGAATTACAACATGGCATATCCTTCGCACCATATTCTAATGGTGAGCTATGAGTACGTGGCATTCATAGACAATCTTGATACTTATTTCTACATATAATGGTCATATGCATGGCCACAAGATGATGCCATTTTGCTCAATGTGTGAGGTACTCCTGGTACCATTTTAGCCTATCTGAGGCCCTTCTTGGAGAAGTTCTTGCCAACAAAGGTGTCTAATGATCTAGATGTCTATGTACATCCAAATTAGGTACAAAATATATTCATTTGTGTGAAACTACCATTATAAGTGCATTTCAAACTATACAATGTTCAAAATAACCATTTTGATGCCTTTAGGATTTATTTAGCCCAGCCATACACAACATTGTGGAAGAGGTACACAATCTCCCATAACACAGATTTTCCTCTCATCCAATTGGGGTGAAGTATTTTAAGAACAAAACCAATGTATTTTTACACACATTTTATATATGATGAAAGTGATGGTGACTATAATCCATTAGATGATAATGATGGTTCAGAAAGTAAATAGAACAATTATATAGAAATATAGTTCAATATTGATAAACAATTTTTAGTCTTATAATCAATTCTATTTGAAAATGTTTAATTTATTGATAAATAAAGTACATTTATTTGTGTATTAATTGAATTTTTTATTCTGACTCGTATCATTCAAATTCTACCTTCACTTTTGCATGTATCCATATTGATCCATAATGTGCTAATCTTTTACCATAGGTCTATAATAGTATTTGATGTTTTGATCAATAAAGAAAAGGATTTCCTTGGATGGGAAGGAGTTTATAATGTTCCTTTATATATGTTTGTGTGTTGTCTTATATAAATTTAATGTTTATATATGTTGTCAACCACTTTTTCTATGATTGTGTATGAAATGCAGAAGTATGCAAGTAGGTCTATACAGGTATATTCATAGTATGAAGGCATATTTATGTTTTTGAGTTCCTCTTGTATTTATTTTATTATTATGTTAGATTTTGATACATATTATGGTGAAAAACATAAGAATTCTATGTATTGCATAGATTGTATTTTGTTATTCACCTTATTCTTTCTTAGGTCTGTATTCTTACAACTTGTATATTTGATTCTTGAATATCATGAAAAAATAACCAAATGATCCAAACTATGTTATAAAACCATTATAAACTACTTATACAACATTGAGATACCTTAAAATAATATTTAGAGTCAAATAATGAAGCAAACCTTCAATTCATGTTCCCTTCTAGGTCTATTCTACCTTCTACACAGTCAACTTGTAATTGAACTTATTTGACATTATAAAAACTCCAATCACTTGAAACTCATTATAAAACAATGTTATGGTGATCAAATATCATTAAAACACATTTATACATGATTTTGAGTCAAAATATATTGGTAAAGAACCATTTGCCATACTTTTCTAGGTCTCTTAACATGCACCTATAGAAATTCTGAACACAATCATTCATTCATTCATAAACAACTTAAATACATAAGATGAAGTAAGAAACTGGTGGTAAATAAACATTTATTTTATAGATTAAAATGTGAACATGCATGTGTTTCAATTGATTTCCATCCAAAGTCATAAGCATACATGGAATACTGGACACATAAGTCATTGCACATAACTAATTATCAAATTTTGTGTATGGAATACCATGTGTATTGGGAGATATCCCATTGGCTTGAGAAAACAAGATATCAAAATCCACCTTCAAAATATGCATATGACACTCATATATGGAAATCATTCCTTCGTGATTCGATTACATGGCCCACACAGTCTTTGCCCTTACATCACAAAGTGTTTTTGTGTAGGCATGGGTAGCTTGTAGATTGACAACCTTTATTTCAATGTCCATCTTTTCATCCCTCATTGTGAGAAGTGCATGGTGTATCTTATTGACCTCTCTAGTATTCTTATCCAATGCATTTTAAAACTTTAGAACCTTTTCCCTTGCACCTTCAAGAAGCTCAGACAAAAACTATTTTTCCTTCTCGAGTGATTGTTTTTTTATAGTCATTAGTGACAGTTGCAAACCAAGATGTTCTTCTACACCCATTGAATTCTAGGATCGCATCCTTTAAATAAGTTATTCCATGTCCTTAGGCAATTTTTAAGACACATTCTCTTTTATATTTAGGACTTAGTCTACAAACATACACATGAAAGTCAATGATAGCATTCAATATTTTCAGCATTGAAAAGCTAAAAAAATGCTAGACATAAATGAGGGTCCATGAGAATATTCAAAAGCTAATAACATCCAATTTTTTATATTATGAATAATTTTGTTACACACATAGATTTTTCTAACTTAAATGAAAAAAATGAAATCATTATATTAGCCCAATATTGACAAATGAGAAAAGTGGGCAAGTGAAATGGATAGTACTGCATGTTACAATGGCTAATGATGAATTTGAAAATTTTGAAACACCAAAAATCAATAGATAATACCATCATTATTTACCTTTTTCATGGTCAATATGAGGTATTGGAGTGTTTACCCATTTGTTCTCACCCCTCCTCCTCTACCTTGAACCACGTCCCATAGGCATAGATAGTTGTTGTGTCGATTGCCTGAACAAACAAACACATGATATGAGACAAAGGAATGTTAGGGAGAAAAGCCATGCATACAAATATTACATTTCACTCCTTCCTACCATGATTAATTTTATAGAGACATAAAGACATGCAAACATGTGCACTTTATCACCAACATGTGAAAGAATGAAAGGAGAATAAGGTATACATGTTAAGATGATAGATCACCTATCGAAAACATCACATATCATACACATTAAAAAAATATGATGAGTACATGGGAAAAAAATTGCATCATTAAACCATGCATCATTGTTTAATACATCATTAAATGTAAATTAACCACCAAAGCATTTCTTAAGTTGTACATAAATAAAAAAACCTATGTACCTAACATAAACCAGAAATGAAACAATTATATTGAAATCTCCTATCTAAATAATATGTTTGACCACAGATCATACATGTCATACATATTATGGTAGTAGCTGTAAGGAAATATCAACGTTCATGTTGTGGCCACTAGGCCTCTAGAAATGGGCAAACAAGTGGAATCGGTCAACCACATGAATGCATGTATATTCATATGTCACCCTAAACGCCTACATTTATAAATGTGCAGTTTATAAATATCAATAAAAAGTAAGAATAAGACACCAAAATGAAAAATAAACTTATCAGTTTTGGTAAATAAGAAGTAAATATCATACTTCCTAAACATGGTCCATCCATGCCTATGATTGCACCAACTCATCTCCATCAAAAGCCTATATGCAATAACAATATACAACACTATCAAAATATTTAATGGTAGAGTTGAAAGAAAGGTAGGGGGAATAAAAAAGAGTGCATATAATATGTAGTCATTGTAAGAAGTATAATATCAATTTGTGAGGCAACCTATCTTGTAAAATTTCATTTGTTACGCCCCCCTGACAAACATATCTACCATTCTGCAAATACATTTATCTCAAAGGAATGTGATCATCATCAATAGAATGGGCTTGAGGATCATCCCTCTATAATCAGAATGGTGATTTTTGTAGAAATATTAATGTTAATATTGAGTAAGTTGAATTGAACTTAACTTTAACTTCATTAAAACTAATGAAAAAAATACATTTAACCTGAGGCCCATTATTGAATGTACCTTGATTTTGCTCCACCCATTCTCTTTTTTGCTCCATTTTTCATTAGTATTTTCTTCACTAAATGCAGGCTTCCCTTCTTTGTGCCAAGTTTTCACTTGAATCATATGCACCCATCTCGTCATTGATAGAATTCAAGGATATCTCACTAAGATAACATAACTTGGAGACATCCTCCCTAGCCAACCACAATCTTTCCAACCTGTCTCTCTTATTGATGCTCTAGTTTTTCAAGATTCACTCTATTGGCCTCCTTTGTATTTGTCTTTTCATGATTTCTCTTCTCTTCGGTTTACATTTCCCACTTCCGTCATGCCTAGGGGGGCTCCATGGAATGAGATGCCAACCATGAATCTTATGATGGTGAGTATTAAGTCTATCTCATGACCAAAATGTATGACCACCATTATATTTAAATGTGTTACATGGCCTAAACAATGAAAGGTGCACATTCCATATCGTAATACCCTAATCCTTAATATTGTACTCGCCTATATATTGTCATTCAACAAGGAAGAGATGTAAGGTTAAAATCTTAAATCAATAAACAAAATATAATGTCATCAAACATAATAAAATATTAAAAGCAATAAAATAATAAACATACGATAACGTCATCAAAGACAATCAAATATTATTACAACATTTGATTCCTCCTCTATTTCAGATTGTGAATCATCTGAAATCCAATCACCATCACCATCACCATCAACATCCTTATCATCATTATCATCGAGGCCATATGACTCCACCTCCTCCTACCACATAGGTCGATATATATATGTGAGTCCAAACATATATGGAACAACAAACATGCAGCTATGAGCATGGAAAATGAAAGAGAGAGTACACTAAATATGCACATTTATAGGGATGAAGTCATTATGCAAGTGACTATCAACCACATCCACATGGTTTTACTCCACCCCTTCTAACTAAAACACAAAACAAAAACAACATAGAAAAATGTATGGTGTGTCAAAAGTATTCTAATTTTGATTGTCGTAAGAGGGAATAAGGAAACATTATTTAACATGAAGAGCAATCAAACGTTAAGGGCAGCCAAAGGTTCCCATACATCTCTTGAGAAACAGTCATTGAGCACTTTAGGGACACCCTCTTCACCTTAGGTTTGTTCCACCCCCTCCTATAATATTAAAAAAGATGTAACAAATCAAAATATGGATGCATAGTTTGAAAATATTAAACATTTCACATATGCAACAAGAATATTAAATCAAGCATTAAAAATACACAGATCATTAATAAAATTACCTATGTTATCCCCTTGTCAGCATCTTTATTCGCTAAAGAATAAATCTCGCATTGGGATTGCATCCCTTTTTTTCACGGGCAGGGGATGGTTGTCTCATAATAGTGGGAATACCATCCCCAATGGTTGATGCTCCATATGGCTTCCTCGTTCAATCTCTGAGGGGGTTAAGGGGAACATCTAAACTGATAACTTGAACACAATGAGGAATACTGACTAACTTATTTCTCCTAACACAATGTATGTCACAACATATTAGAATCAACAAAAAAATAATACAACTCAAATTCACCTTCAAGTGTAGTAGCTAAAAATGCATATCATTTGTTCAATCTCAGCATAAAGTTCTTTGAGGCAATTGTCTAATTCCCACTCATCCATCTTAAATCTAGAGCAATTAACATTCATAGTATTAACTTCCAACAAACAACAAATTTCATTCAAACAAGTTAAGAATATGCTTTACAACACTAACCCTGACCAATGAAATGCTTATAGAAATCGTCATAAAGGTTGACATAAGAGTACAATGGTGTGCTGGTGGGTATGGTAATCTGAGTACTTGGCAACGTAACATAGCAGTCACAAAATAATTAGGGCAACCACTGTTCATGAAATTGACACCCTATATTGAAAGTATATATTATGATCCTCCAACAAGGAAATGTACATATGAGAAGGCATTACATTTTTTGTAGATAGTGTGATGTTCCAAAGTAGAGATTGTCTTTTCACATTATAGAAACATAACATACCAATTCATTTGGAAACAATCTATATAATATGGCAATTCCTCATGTGGCAATTCAAGGACAAACTAATTGAACCTTTGTATGTAGTAGATGAGATAGAGAAAATGTAATGGATACATTACATTTTGAAAACTTTAAAAGAAACAAAACATGCTTGTTGTAAATTTCAAAGGTTAGCAATAATATTTTTGAAGCCTGAAATATCAAGTCCTTGGATATTGTATGCAAAAAAATTAATTTCATTTGTAGATTCTATGAAATAGGTTGATGGCAATATTTAAAAATCTCAATGAACAATTTGAATGAATAAGTCAACAATAATAAGTATACACTATATAGTACAATGGGAGTACAAAAAATGTAGATTCACACACTCTTACAAAGTGGAAATCTGCACAAACACATGAAGTATGATAAGAGGAACACTTTCAATGTACTTAAAAGCACACATACATGATGATCCCATCACAAAGAATATAGTACATTTAGGCACTTGTAACCATAAATACACATGAAATGATGAATAAAAACACATGAATTAAAAATAGAGCTCAAGATATTAAAACTTGTAAAATACTATAGAGGCTCCTATACACCTTGTTCTACCATGTTGAACAACTCTGTTTGTCAAATTCCTAGTGCATATGACCCTGCATATGAGAGCTTGTCCTTATGTATACAAATAACTTATTAATAGAGACAAAATCTTGGGTGAGCTTAACCTTATGTATAGTGGGCCTCTGGTAAGGAGAAACATGGCTCGAGAAATAGTAGGTATAGGTAAATTGAAGATAAACATCCTTTTAAAGGATTTATTAGAATCTTCATTGCTTTTATTTACATTTTCATCTAACTAATTTATGCTCTCTAGCATCTTCATGCAAAGGAGGCTTACAAACACACTGTGAATGTGCTTATCTAAAGCATTTTCCTTTTTTCCCCATACCTATTCTTGCTTCATATGTTTTGGATTTTGTCTATGTTAATAAATGATGGATTCAATTTTTTAACATTTTGTAAAAACTCTATGATTTCTTTCCTTGTTCAACTTATTCCTTGGTTGGTAATAGTCAGTGTTCACTTGCCCTTCTCGAAACAAAGGCTCTGTCTCTGATGGGGTTGTACACCTCTATTGGTCAAATTCCTAATGCAGGGTTATATGCAAATTTAACCTAAAAAATGGACCATATCAACTGTTAATGCGCTTAGCTTAACCTTATAACATTTATACATTTTATGCAGGGTCATATGCACGTTTTATGTGTCCCTAAATCTATTGTGATCACAAATATGAATGACTCTATCAAAATGATAAAACCTGGTAGAATGGACTAGTGTAAAACTTGAGATTAACCTTGGAAGTTTTCAACCTTCTTCTGACCGCCTCTACTTGAGCTATCTCCCTCCACCTTGGATCCAACATCGAGCAAATGGTAAATGACATCTATTTGGCCTTTAGGATTTACCTAGTTAATAGTAGGGCCATAAGAGGTTCACGATTAATGATAATAGGGCATGATAATTATGATTTATGGGCATGATAATATGGGTTTACCATGGAATGATTCACATGCCATGCTGAGTCCATGTCATGTGGTAAGATGAGTGACACTTGTGCAGTCATGGTTTGTGGTCTTGACATCTTCGTGGTTAGTTTCGATGATGGTGATGGTGGTCATGAAGGTGTCTATGACGATGACTATTGATGTTGGTGTGATGGTGATAGTCTATGGGTGATTGGTGGTGTTAGTGGCGGTGACTGCAATGGGGCCGGTTGGTAGTTTAATAGTGGTGGTTAGTCACTCTTGGCAGTTAGGGGTGGGTTTGACAGTCGAATACTGGTAATGACCTAATGAAGACTTTTCGATCGATGACCAATGAAAACCAGTATGTAAATAGTTAGCGCATGTTGGTTAAGCTCACCCAGATAGAACTCCCTTTCTGATCTTTTTTCTTCCATATTTGGAATGCTTAGGAGGAAAATTTTGACAATGAAAATGTGGTGCTGGGATCTGACATGTCTCCAACTGTTGTTAGTTTTGGCAACATCCATGTGGGAAATGAATTAATGGAAAGCATGATTAGTTGTGTACAGGTCACAAGCATGCATCTGGGTAATACCTACATGTATGTGTCTTACTCAAATTCAAAAAAAAAACTTTAACAAAATAGGTGGTATCTAAAACTACCCTACACCTATCAAGCATCTAATGATAATTTATAGGCATATTTTGATGCTAAGAGGAATAGATGGTATGTTCCTACCAATATAATGCCTCCGATGTAATTAGGACATTGCTTAATGTGCTAACTAATAAAACAACAATTAAAAAATGAAAAAGATCATGACTAAACCATTGAGTGCTCCTGACCAAAAGGGGTCTCTAAAAGCCCTAAGAACATACATTAAGTTTCTATCTCTAAAAAATTAATGTATGATCTAGACAAAAGGACCCAAACACATAAACAAAGAAAAAATAAGAGAAGAAAAAAAGAGAAACATGATGAAAACACATAAAATACATCAATAACATCTAGTTTGGACCAATAATCTACAAGCACATAAACCCCCAAAACCCTACAATTTAACAACTAATAAATATATAAATACCATTTTTAAAAATTTATAAACTCAATATTCCTTATAATCAATAAAATATATAAACTCATTATGACATATCAACGATCCACCGTAAGACTCATATCCTTTGGAAACATAATATTTATTAAAACATAAAGTTATATCTTTAAATTTTTATGAGATTTTAAAAGTAATTATATAAAATTGTGGGTTATGTAAATACTTATCAAAAATTGGTTGTAGTATGTTTATAAGATTTGAAATTTGGTTTTTTAATTAAATATTAGAATAATATTCAAGTATTAAATTTGATGGTTATATAATTATATTTATATATATTTTTGTTAAATACAATTTTTTAAAATATATTATATTTCTTACATATATATAAAATATATAATAAATCATAATAAAAATATATTTTTTCTACTATTTTAATTTTTTATAATAAAAAATATTAATATTTAAAAAAATATATATTAAACAAATAATTTCAAACATAAAATCGAAAGGAAAAGCAAGGTTGAGAGTCAAATTTAATCCAGGCAACAACCTATGAAAAGATTTGAGCATATAAACGCACAAGACATTTTTTTAAAGTGTGTTCTTTACTAAGGATTGTTGTTAAAATAATTATAAATCTTATTCCGTCTTATCCCAAACAAGTAGCTTTTATTACATTAGAATGTCTTTATCTCGACCCATCCCTATTAACAAATCATTTAGAAATGGCCCATAAAGATTGCTCCCTTTTGGAATGTTGGAAATTTTGATATTCTTTTTTTTTAATATAAATATTTAATAATATTATTTCATATATATACTTGATAATATTATTTTATAATTATTATGATAATATAAATTTATCATTTATATTTAATGTTTTAAATAAAGTGTATATTAATATAATTTATTATTTATATTTAATGTTTTAAATAAAATGTATATTAATAAAGGTTGTATATCGGTTAGTTCATATTTTTATATTAAAATTATTTATGATTGATTTGAATATAATTAAAGTTAAGAATTGTTAAGATGTAGTTTTTTTTTTGTATTTTGAGATTGTGTATAATACATAAAAATTATTGCACGTTGTCGATAGTTATAGACTTAACAATTTGTATATTATATATTTTTCACGTAAATTGTAAATTTCACATTGTACGGACTTATATAAAAATATAATAGATATCTATTTGCATGGTAAATTTACTTAGCATTGACAATATTTATTCGTGACCCATAAATTTTAAATAATATTAACCTCGAAAAAAATGTGTGTATTAATAAAATGTGTGTTTTGATTTTATGACGATTTATACTTGTTATGACCCAAACGTATAACATTTAAATCATTTGGCCTTCCTTTTGGAGAGAAGGGTTAGTTAAAAATACATTTAAAATTTTAATATATATCTCGATATATATGCTGAGATGTTGGCATTGCTTTGAAGTATATGGTTGTCAAGAATGTTTCAACGCTGAATTAATCACTAAAGAACTGGACAAATGTTAGAAAGAGTCCACATTTGCGTATTGTCTTGGGCGGTACAATTACATACACAACATCACAAATATTTAATTGTTTGAGCATGTGAAAGGACGAGGTGACTTGTAATTTATCTATAATACCTCCCAATTTGATGATCTGTATTATTCAATAAATGATAAAAAAAATACTTATTTTTTATGTTTATTGCTAAATGATTTGACATACTCAACAATCAATTAATATCTTAAATTTTTTTATTGGAATGTATTGAATTAAATATTACTTACAATAAAAAATAATTAATTACATAAATAATTATAATTAAAAAAATAAATATAATAATTAATAATAGTAAACTCCTTAGAAACTTTATAAATGTCAATGATATTGACATTAATAAAGCAAAACCTCATATAAAGTAGGTTTTAACGGCATTCAAATTTTAAACAACCGAAAAAAAAATGAAAACCACTTAAAAATAACTAAAACCATGAAATTGGCTTAGAGGTGGTTTTGCATTAAAAACATGTTGTTTTTTGGTATGGCAGGTGGTTTAACAGGGAATGGAAGGTGGATTTAAATATAAATGAAGACAATATGAGGCAATAAGTCATCGAACAAACATAACCCATGATTGTGGAAGGTGAGAGGAGACATTAACTGACTGTGGATAACCCATGATTATGCAACCGTCATGTTAGCTCTTTGATTCGATCAACTTCTATTAAATTGGTCGATGGAACCAATAATGAAGTTGAGGCTCAAGCACTATCCTTGAAATTAAATTTAGTAGTGAAGTGTAGCATTATTAAAGTGATAATTGAAGGTGATTCTTTGCCCCTGATATAGACATTGCAGAATAGTCATAGATGTGCATGGCATATTGACAACATTTTGGGTTAGGCTTGGGATTGCTTGAGTTCACTCTTAGTTTGGGATGATATTCACTGCTTCCAAGAAGTAAGTTTAGTGGTGGATTTCTTGGCTAACTAGGGTATTGATCAGTGGAGGACTTCATCAATGATAATTCTTGGGGGGCTTGGTTGATGGCTCTTCCTAATGTTATAAAAGTCTAAAGTTTTTCTTTAGATTTTTCTATGTATATGCCTTGTGAGTGTTTTGGACGGATTTTATTTTTGGTGGTTGCATTCATTATTTTCCATGCCAAACTTTTAATGTTGGTATAATGATGGCTCATGCCATCAATGGGCTTGTTTGGCCTTTTTATTCTCTCCCAACCCATCCATACGTTGAGTCACTGGGTTGTTGTTGAGGTTGGTGTGAAGCTTCTGGGTCTTTGGGTTGGGAATTGGTCAGAATGGAGCGTATTCTGCAATTTGAGCTTAGTGAGGCACTTTTGAGGGTAGGGGAAGCACTGCATGACATGCCGTTCAATGATAATTTTAAGAAGGGACCCTTAAAATCTTACTATAAAATACTAGTGAATCTTAAATTTTAGGTATAATTATATTGACAAATCTTTGGCCAAATCATCATGTCAGTATAAATTGACTAGCGATTTCTATTAGTTATTTTTAAAAACTTATAAATCACTAGTGAATCAAGCGTCATATTCAAATCAATAAATAATGGCAAAAAACCAATGGAGAAAGAGGTTAGAGGATGAGAAGTCTAAAGTCGAGATCTTATTTACAGTGCTTTCTTTTTAACAATTAAATTTGTCATTCTTTTTAAAAATTAAATTTGTCCTTTTTAAGTGCTAAATTTGATGGCCATAGAACTAAGTATAAACTGAGTACAGAGCTCTTTAAGTCTCTTAAAAGACCAACTAGATAATATAATAAATTGAGTGTAGTAAAAATTATGACAAAAAATTAAAGTATAGAGTATAAACTAACTATGGGGCCATAGAGCAAGACAACTATAAAAATCGAGGATGACATAACTGAAAAAATATTCAAAACATTTTCATAGTTTTAATATTATAAACTATATATTAAGGTTTATAAATGTCTTAACCACATCTATATTGGCCTTTCAAATATTTATTTATTTCTATTAACAAACCATGCAAATTAGAATATAATTATTACTTTAAACATTCAAAAAAAATATAATACTATCATGAGGCTCTGTTACATTTATTCAATTTATTCTTTGTGCATTGTTTAAAATAAATATCTTGCATATTATTATTTCTAAGAGAAAATCAATTTCTTATTTATTTAAAATAAGTATGTGGTAAAGACCAACCAGTAATATAATAAATTGAGTATAACAAATTTATAATGAATTAATGAATAAATATAATGATAAGTTCCCTAAAAAGTATTTTTTTTAAAGTATTTTCTCAAAACACTATCTTTTAAATATCTTAACCATATCCATAATCAATAATAATAAAGTATGCCAAAATATTTTAACCATATCCATAAGCATTAATAGTCTTTCAAATATATATTTTTTAAATTTCAATTAACAAACCTTACCAAGTAGAATATAATTATTATCTTAAATAATTAAAATAAAAAAACAATATGATCATGAGGTTCTATTATGTTTATTCAATTTGTTCTTTGTGCATTGTTTAAAAGAAGTATCATGCATGTCATTATTTCTTAGAGGAAATCAATTTTTTGTTTGCTTAAAATAAGCATGTGGTAAAAAGCAACCCTTTGATATAATAAATTGAGTATATAAAAAAAAATAACAAAAAATCAGAGTATAGAAACCAAGCATGTGGTAAAAACCAACCCTAATTTTTTATCACAATTTTTTACCTAGTTTAATATATTCTCTGGTTGATTTTTAGTGTTACTACCCTAAACCCTAAACAAATAAGAAACGAATTTCCTCTAAGAAATAATAGAATACAAGATACTTATTTTAAGAAATGCACAAAAAACAAAATGAATTATATTATGTGGTTGGTCTTTACCGCATACTTCTTTTAAACAAACAAGAAACTGATTTTCTCTGAGAAATAATGGCATAGTAAACACATAAAAATGAATTATATTATGTGGTTAGTCTTTACCACATACTTATTTTAAGCAAATAAAAAATTAATTTCCTCTAATAAATAATGGCATGCAAGATACTTCTTTTAAGCAATGCACAAAATAAAATAAATTATATTATGTGGTTGGTTTTATTACATACTTCTTTTAAACAAACAAGAAACTTATTTCCACTAAGAAATAATGACATGCAAGATACTTCTTTTAAACAAATGAATAGATGCAATAAAGTCTCATGATCATTTCAACCATATTTTTAGCTAACTCGAAAATACCCATTTCATAGATTTTGAGTTTATGGAAAATATTTTTAGATATACATGAAATTTCTAAAAAACCAATATGCACAATATTTTTTTAAAAATATTTTTTAGGGAACCTATTATTATATTTATTCATTTCAAGATAGACAAATGTACATACAAATAACTTCTCCCGATCTTTAAAATTAAAAAAACACAAGTTTGTAACTTTCAATTATAAGGAAACCAACTTAGAATTTGTTTGTGCCTTCATTTATAACCTCAACTATCAGACCTTCACTTCTGCTAAGAGCTTGCATAAATGATAAGAAATAATGAGAAACCATCATATATGTATTTCAGCAACTTCTATTAATTCCGTGAGTGATGTGTTGAGAAACTTCCATTAATCCCACAGATAACATGTTGGACCAACATTAAATTTTTCTTTGGAACCCTTCAATATGCCAGCACCAATTCACTATAAAATAGGGAATGGGGAAAAATCTAAACCTCGATTTCTATAGCTTTAATTTCACCTGCACCATATTCAATGCTAGAAATAAAATAAATATTAGACTTGAAAATTATTTATTATTAAGTTTTTTAGTTATTAAAATCATATAGAAAAAAGAGCATGTGGTGCCAACAAATGTACAAAACTTTTTCACATAATAATCGTAGGTTATCTTAAATAATTAAAACTAAGTTTGTCAAAATTTCTTTATATTTCCTCAAAGCATAATGATACATGGACAAATACTATGGGACTGAATGCTATTTTATCAGGGTGTTTTTCATTGTGATATTTCTCTCAAGACATAGATGATTGTTTAATATAGTTATAACTAGAGACAGATTTTAAACCTCCGTAACTTATAACATAAACTTACAACATCCTTATTTTGGGGATGGCATCTATTGCTTATTATGTTCCTAAATTTATTATGTAAGAAAGTGATGATAAAAATGACTACTAAAAGCATCATGGTTGTTGCAAGGTATGTTTCTAGAGCAAGAAAAATATTGAAGGAACTAAATAAAATGATGAAACCGACTTGAAATCAACAAAAAGAACAATGGCATTACATCAACAGAAAATGAAGTTGTCCAACACTCTAAATAACAATTGTCCATCCTTGTCATCCTAAATAAGCTTAGAATTCGCACCATCAACAGCATGAACATGTGGGTTTGTCTTTGAAAATACGACTAAGAGCCAACTCAATTAAATCTAAATATTTTTTTCTTGCCTTTTCTTTCATACTCTTAAAATAAGTAGAAGGTTTCTCTTGTTGTTGTATACACTAACAGAACAATGAGGAAATACTCAATTTGAATAATTAAGCGTTATACATACCTGAGATAATATGAGATTTATAGGCTAGTAGAAGGGGAAAATAATACCCAAATTGAAAGTGCTCTCTCCACAACATTTACCAAAACTCTTAAATCAATCTCCATGTCATGTTTCTATCTTACCTGACTTTTTAGGCAACAAAATGTAACATTCTTGTCAATGAATTAATATACCTAAGATTTTCTTTGTCATTTTTTTCTGAATCAAATTATACTAATTCGAGTAGAATATGACAATATACCTACCCATCATGCAAAAGGCAAAGCAAAGTTAGCTTGCCTTTAATTTATTTTATTTGGTTGTTGTCGTCAGATAGGAGAATTATGTTGATCTCCATATGTGAATAGTTTACAATAGTATCACTTTCAAATAGATATATGTGTAAATATTTAAATTTTAATATTTAAAATATTTTATTTTATTTTTTTAAATTTAAAATATGATTTTTTCTCACATTTTATTGGTAATGTTGAAATGTATTTGAAATTTGAAATTTTTTTATTAACATTTTACAATTGAGGGTTGTAATGTATGTTTATTTGATAGTTATTTATAAATTTTTCTATTTACTTTAAAAATTTAATCAATTTTTTTTTAATATATTAATTATAATATAATTTTTGAAATATTTTTTTTCTTAAACATATTTTTTTGAATCTAACAAATTGATTTAACGATTAAATTGATAACACTAATTATCAATTAATATTATTTTTTGAAAAAAATTATTTAAATTATTTAATCAATATATAACTTTATGTATATATGAAAAACAAAAAAAACCTTATCACAACTAAAAAAATTATAATCTTTACTAATACCTAGCAACATTCTTTACAATTTAACATGTATGCCACCAGAGCATGTACATTAAGCAATATGTTAATTAATTTTTTTCTTGAAAATTTTTATTGTGATTAAATTATTTATATATATCTTTTTGAATTATAATAAATTACAATTTTATAATATAAAATATTTATTATATAATAATTTGATAAATTCTTTTTTTTAAATTTAATTAATATCGAATGAATTCTATATATCTCTCAATAAAAAATACTTAAGCCACATTTTATCATCCTCTTTATGTTGAGGAACTATCCATATTAACTAAATAAGAGTTGTAAACCCTTCCACATAACCACATTCATACAAATATAAGCTATACATAGCCATAATAAGCCACCGTGACCTTCATCATGTGATGTTATAACATGTACAATAAAGAGTATAAAGTCATAGGGTTTCGAGTATAAAGTCATAGGGTTTCCACTTGTCGCAAATAGTACTTGAAAACTCCATACTAACCTCCTGATAAAATATTCAGAAATGTTAAACAATTAGATTTTATTATTAATGTTGCATGACCATTGTAAAGAAATAATTGGGGGAGAGCCATTTAAAAGAAGTTGATTGGCATTATAAATGGAAAGAAAATAAAATATGATTTGATGAGAATTAATTAAATCTTTAAGTGGCCTAAGTTAACATATTTAGGGTGCCACTTTTTCTGTTAATTTTTAATTTTAATTTTTAAATCAAAATTTTGAAACTTTGGAGTTTAAACATAATAGGTTTATGTCTTCTCAAATTGCAAATAAAAAACTCATCTAAATATTAGTGTCAGGATCTTGCTCCACTAATAAGAGCACATATGATTACCTCTTGTATTAGCAACTAAACACGGAATTCAACCAGAATGATAAGTAACTAGAAATATGAAACAACACAGGAATATGAGAGACAATACACAATTGTATTAATAATCACTCAGTAGAAAATACAATAAAGAAGATGCCACTTCTTCCACCTCAAAGGCTCGCCACACCTCAAGACCTTCTTCCCTCTCTCTCTCGGTCCCAACAATCAACTCCAATACAGAATTGATGTTCACCTCCACCAGTCAGTAACACGTTGCCAATACACCAAGTACACAGTCGTACTCCAAGTAGATCTCCTGCTCTCTACTGCTACCTGCAAATCACTAGACCTTACTCACCATTGTAGATCTCCAAAAAAAGCCATGCTCACCCGCTGACCAAGATCATACATATACGAAGAACCCTTCTGATTCTCCAAACCAGCACCCACACTTGGTACTGTGGCACTAGGAGGAACACACCATTGCTCTCCTCTCTCTGAAGGAGCTTATTTTCTCTCTTACTCTCTAGCACTAGTTTACAATACAGCGCATGAGTCTATATATAGATCTCATGCTTACAATAATTAGACTATCTTAATTACAATAATTAGACGCGTAACTCAAAACTACAACTAGCCTTTAACATGCAAACTAACAGTCCAAAAATAGACTCTCCGGAATCAACATGCAAACTGCATGTTCACGCATAGGCTGTCGACGTCGGCTCCTCCCTGACCGATGTCGGCCAACTGGTAACCGACGTCGGTTACTTATTCACTGCTATCTGACCGACGTCGGTTGATCAGACCGACGTCGGTTGCCCTGCAACTCTCCGCAACCTCCGTAACTCCTCCTGTTTGCATCCTGGTGAAGCTTTTAGCTCCACAACCTAAAAATTAGGAGGGAAACTTATGTTAAAGGATAATGTATTTTAATTTATTAATTATTAGTTTTAATTAAGTTTAATTTTTTTTGTTTTGATTTAAATTTTGGGTATGTCAATTTATTTTTATAGATTTTTTAAATTTATATTTTTGATAATGATTTTCCATAATACAAATTTTCCTCTTAAATCAATATAAATAAAATGTTTGGTCTTTTGAGAGTATTTAGTGAGAGTTGATTTTCCTATCTTTTCTAAGGATGGATCTCCTTGCTTCACCAATATAAAGAACACCACATAAACACTCCATTTTATAAACTTCACTTTTTGATTAAGGTTTCACTTGGTCCTTAATTGATTTTTAAAAATGTCTTAGTTTATTTATAGGTAAGAAAGTGGTGGTGAGAAGTGGCATATAGAGACATGATTTGGCCCAAAATAAGCCCGTGAATGTAATTTATGGCTCAATCGAATGTATAAGATGTCATATATGGTTTAATTGACCCTACTTTTATCACAAATGTAATGACAAAGGAAATTAGTGAAAATATGAACCCCTTGAACCTAACTATGAGTATAAGATGTGATTTGGGTTAAACGAGCTCAAATATATTGAAATATTGAGCCAATTAATCAATTGCTATAATTTGTGATATAAGTTGAACGATATTGAACCATGTGAATCTAATTTTGACTATATAGGATGTAATTTGTGGCACAACTAGTCCTATTGTCATAAAAAAATAAACCAAATAGTCCATTGATTCAATCACGAAGGTAGTTTGCGCCAATTTGATCCCCTTCAACTTAACTCCAATTATAAAATGTGATTCAATAGTCCTACATTTTCGGGCAGGTGGTGGTGAGAAATGGCATGCAAATAAAGGTAAGTGTGTGTACTTTTTTGGTACACTTTACAAGCCAAAGAACTATCTTCATTGTGAGAAAGGAGGACAACTAAGAAAGGTGAGTTTTCTTCTTGTTCCACATCCTTAGTGAATTGAATACTTTGAACTAAACTATTGATATGGGTGTCGACTTCTTCCAAAGTGTCTCTATTATGCTACCAGTGCAAATTTATGTCATCAACATATATCTTCCAGCATTTAGGTTTAATGGGAAAGGAGTAGAGATACATCTCTTCAAAATTTTCCATATATAAGTTAACCATTATTGGAGAAAGAGAAGAGCCCATTTCCATCCCATTTGTGACTTCATAAAGGATCCTTTTGAAAGAGAAGAATGTGGACCTAAGACAAATAGTTACCAATTTAATTGATTCCTCCTTGATACAAGCTTGAACGACATCAATATCATCCCTAATTGAAACCTTGGTGTAGAGGGATTACAACATCTCTGTTCATAGTTACAACATTAAATGTTTATTTATTTTTAGATTGAGAAGCTCATAATTACATACATATCAACTTCAATAAACAAATTTGGTCTTAACCATTTGATTCTCAATGTTACATATTTAGAGGGATTTGTACCTTCGTGGATGGTATAACAAACCATCATCTTCACTAATCGAACTACAACATTATAGATATTAAATTTATATTAAAATATTATATCTTAAAAAATGCAAACACACACTTAAACCTTCAATTCCAACATACATAATATAAAATTACAATAAATTCTACGTATTTCCTTTAAGATAAATCTAATAATAAAATCTATACAAAATCAGTTGAATCTTTGAAAAAAATATCATTATTACATTCTAAATAAACTAGACTTAAAACACTAATAATATTAAACTATGCTTGGCCCATAAAAAACTTTCTAACTTGAGTTGAGAATTGAACCACATTTTCATGTGATGGGAGTATTTTCTTTACACTCTCTCTCTCCTTGCATTTCTTTATCCAAGCACTGATGCATGGTAATTTTTCTTCGAATGGAACTTTAAATTCTCCAATCATTTCATATATGGGGAACCAGCTTATTTGTGGGACAAATGCAATATCCACCAATCCAAATTCATCTCCTCCAAAATACTCCTTTCCTTCCAGGTTTCCTTCTAATATTACCAGATTTTCTATATATTCACGCTTCCCTGCTTTCTGTTCATCCCCTGTACCTCTCAATATACGGGCTCCAGCATCGAAAATCTAAAAGGATAGCAAATGGGATAAAAAGGTTAGTAAATAAAAATCAAAATAGTGACAAAAGCTTATGAATTATTATTATTTTTTTTTAATTATTTATTTATTTGGAAAAAGTTAGAACTTTCCTGCAACATTAAGATTTTAAATGGAGAAATAATAATCAGCTCTATCTTGCCATTGAACAACACCATAACCTACAACCTTTAGGGAATGGTTCTGTACAGGGGTGCTTGAAATTTCTATGCATTAAATATAGAAGAGCTATTTGCCTTGACAGGGTTCCTCTAAATCCACTTCTTTAAGACTAGTTTTTGAAGTTACATGTTCGAATCTCATGGAGGACAGGGTTATACATGTCGTTAAACTACATTTTTAAAGAAAAAAGACAAATCTTTCAATATTTTGCAGAGTTTCTGGGCCTATAACTCAGAGTAACTTGGAATCCGTTTCTTGGCTGTTCTTTAAGACTAATTTTTGACCAATATTTTATAAAAAAAAGTTGCATGTTCGAATCTCAAGGAGTACAGGGTTATACATATCGTTAAAATACATTTTTAAATTAAAAAAACAAATATTTCAATATCTTGCAGAGTTTCTGCCCCTATAGAGTAACTCAGAATCCATTTCCTACATAATCGCCTATTTCAGCAGTTTTGTTTGCAGTAAATGCCTACTCTCCTCCATGGAACCTTAAGATTTAAGACGATTATTTGGTAAAACGAAAGCAAAGCAGGCAATTGTAAATGCAGACTCGAAAAATTGCAAGAAATTTGGCAGATAACTAGAGGGTTTGATCCTTGTGGCTTCAGGTTTTTGTTTACAACACCTGAATAGGAGATTATTGTAACTTCCTCCTGGAACTAGAGCCTTATTTGGAGTCTTATAAAAGGGTTGAGATCGCAAAGACAAAACCTCCATTTATGAGAGGGAGTGTTATACCATTTCTACTTCTTTCTTTATTTCTTTGCAGATGGATATAATAATAAGATCTGAGAAATTAATAAAAATATTTTGACACAAGAAAATTAAGACCTTTCATGTTTACTTTATATTTATTTATTGATTATATTAAAAAAAACTGTAAACAAAAAAAAGACTGAAATGCAAAATTGAATCGGCATACGTTATTTACAAAGTCTGCGATGAGAGGGTAAAAACTTGAGACCCTCTGCCCATACCTCGTCAATGTATTGCAGAGCAATGAGAGACTGGGCCACAGGCTTGGCATTGTGAATAAGAACAGGTACTTTCTTATTCACAGGATTCATTTGCAGTAACAGGGGACTTTTGAAAGGGAAACTTTGTGGCACATCCTCATATTTTATACCCTTTTCTTCAAGCCCAATCAAAACTCTACACGCATAGGGACTGGCCCCGAAGCTCAGAACCAAACTATGGATGCGATGCGTAGTAATGGAAGATGAAGATATCTGTACCGTATTCATGGTATTTTGGAGGTCTGAAAATAAACATGCTGTGCATTCAATAGAAACTTTACTTCTTTAATCAGTCAATCTTAACAGCTGAAATGTGACTACAAGGCTGTGCGTTTAAATAGTTTTTTTTTTAAAGCTAACCAGACAAATTTTACGAATGAACCCAAGTTCACTGTATTCAGTTAATTTAATACAATGTCTACAATTGACGGGATTCCTTCCCCCCGCATGGACCAGTGTTTTGATCCAATTTATTAATCAAATATATTTCCATATTAAGGGAGGAGAGGACGGGAGGAGCGAGGAGAGACATGAATGAAAGCATATAAAATATAAGAGAGGTGTTTTTCTGGTTTATGAAATAAAGACTAAATTTTCTGGTTAAATTGTGTATAAAAACCAGAAAATTATTTTTAATACATGAAATGTGTTTATAATATTTAATTTGAACCAACGATCAACAAATACATAAATATTATAAAATCTTACAATTTAATAAATAGTAAATAGATTATTTTTTTCTAAAATATTTGTGTTCTACTTTGATGTTTTGGATCGCCCCATAATTGTTTATTAGAGAAAAAGAATTTATGATTCAACAATCACCCTACACTATTTAATTAGGGAAGAGATAACAGATCACGGGTAAATAGAGTTGTCTCCCCTATTTAAATAGACGTTAAGTTAAAAGGAAAACATAATTATTTTTTAAAAATTATAATTTATTTATATAAACTTTAAAAGCATAAAATATCTAACTTATAAATATATAAATATTTTTTCTTTTATAAAACATAATATAAACATAAGATTTTGTGGTCTCAAAATTCTAAAATACAATCCAATATCTTTAACAACAATAGAAATATATAAACGTATTAAGACATACCAATGACCCACACAAAAGACATATCTTTGAAAAACTTAATATTTATTAAAACATAAAATTATATCTTTAATTTTTTATGGGAATAGTGGGTTATTATGTAACTACCTATCAAAAGTTGGTTGTTGCATTTTCATAAAGTTGGAAATTTGGTCTTTTTTAATTAAGTGTCCTAACTTACCAATTCATCTATGGGTTAAAATTGATGGTTGTATGATTATATTTATTTTTATTTTTAAATACAATTAATAGTTTTGATAATGTAAAGGAAAAATTTAGACAAATTGTCAAAAAATATATAAGAAATTATTACATCGGAAGCATTTCTTTATTGTACGACAAGCATAGATTTGTCTCTATATTTAAAAATGCCAATTTGAATAAGATCTACAATGATGCTGTCAAAAGGATAGATGGCTTGTTTAGCGTACAACTATTGGAGGAAGCACTCGCATGAGCTATTAAGTAGTTGAAGGCCATTATCAAAACTTAAATGTTGTTAACACCTTTTTTGACTACCTTTCTCTTCCTATATATATTAGGCATTTGATGAGATCTTGAGATGCAACGTTGGTAGAGAAGAATTCTAACAATCAACATTTACCCGAAGGAGACTTCAAAGTTTATCCCCTTTCAAATCCAAGCATTAAGCAAAGCACACCGAATTCTACGACTAAAATTGGAAAGAAATTAACTTTCTCAATAAAATCCTTCAACCTAAGTAAGTAAATACATCAGGTCTTAAATTAAGAAAACAAGGAACCTCTTTCAAACCTATTAAAACTGCTATACACAACAAATACATTAAACTCTTCTTTTATTAAATTAGAGAATAATTTGAACTAATGACACAAGAAATCATATTTTACAGGACAAGAAGTATCTAAGATAGACACATAATCTATATATGGCTCATATGATCACATTTTTCTCCTTCCACTGTCATAAACCAGTTATTTGACACAATTTTATTAATTAAATAAATATATTTTCATATTAAAGGAGGAGAGAGGAGGAAAGATATGAATAAAGTATATATAATATAAGAGAGTTGTGTTTCCATGTTCCATGAAATAAATATGAAAATTTTCTGGTTAAACTATGTAAAAGACTTTTAGATCAATAATTTAACTAAAAACTCTTCATCTTTAATACATGAAATACTTTCATAACATCTAATTTGAACTAATGACAAATAAATACACAAATGTTTTAAAATCTTACAATTTAATGAATAGTAAATAGATTATAATTTTTTTTTTGGAATAATTGTGTTCCAATTTTTAACTTGACATTTCGGAGCACACCCACAATACTTAATTAGGAGAAAATGATTTATGATTAAACAAGCACCCCGCACTACTTAAATAGGATAGAGACAACAGATCATAAGTAAATAATATCGTCTCTACCCTATATAAGTATTGTAGTGTAGTTTTTTAATAATAAATTATTTTACCCTAATGAATGATTATGGGTGTGATTTGAAATTTTGAATTAAAAATTAGAATACAATTATTTAAAAAAAAAACGTAATCTATTTGTATGGATTGTGAAAGTATAAAATATCTAACTAGTAAATACACACGCATGTGCGCACACACACACACATGAGAAATATATGAATAAATTATATATAATATAAGAGAGATGTGTTTCAATGGTCCATGAAATAAATATGAAGATTTTTTGGTTAAATTGTGTAAAAGACTTTTAGATCAATAATTTAACCAAAAACTCTTCATCTTTAATATATGAAATATTTTCATGACATCTAATTTGAACTAATGACAAATAAATACACAAATTCTTTAAAATATTACAATTTAATGAATAGTAAATAGATTACATTTTTTTTTTGGAATAATTGTGTTCCACTTTTTAACTCAATGTTTTGGAGCACACCCGTGATATTTAATTAGGAGAAAATGATTTATGATTAAAAAACCACCCTGCACTACTTAAATATGATAGAGACAATGGATCATAGGTAAATAATATCATCTCTACCCTATATAAGTATTGTAGGGTAGTTGTTCCATAATAAATTATTTTCCCCTGATGAATGATTATGGGTGTGATTTGAAACTTTGAATTAAAAAGTAGAATAGAATTATTTTAAAAAAACCATAATCTATTTGTATGGACTGTGAAAGCATAAAATATCTAACTAGTATATATATATATATATATATATATATATATATATATATATATATATATATATATATATATATATATATATATATATATATATATATAGTTGTCTCCATTTAACTCTATATATAATCATATTATATGTCTCACACACACACACACACACACACACACACACACACACACACAAAAAAAAAAAACACACACACACACACACACGCACACACACACATGCACGTATGTATGTATGTATGTATGTATGTATGTATGTATATGATTTTGTGCTCTGAAAGCTCTAGAATACAATCAATATCCCTAGTAAACATGAAACAATATAAACCCATTATAACATACCAATGATCCACACCTAAGACATATCGTTGAAAACCTTAATACTTATCAAAACATAAAGTTATATCCTTAAATTTTTATGGGGAGATTTTCTTCAATAATTATATGGAATAGTGGGTTATTATGCGACTACCTATCAAACTTTGGCTATTGCATGTCCACAAGATTGGAAACTTGGTCTTTTTAATTAAGTCTCCTAACTTATTGGGATAAAATTGATGGTCGAATGAATTGAGATAAACAGCTGCAACTGTACCTGTACTTGTACATCATTTAGTTTGTTCCCTTGGCTCTGTATCCCTCTTCAAGATCACTCTTGAAGACCAACCACCACAAAACCTGTAGTGCAACACCTGTCATCCAAATCACCTGCCACATCCACATCTACAAACCATGTAGAAAATAACTTGAACCTACATAGCATGTGCACCTGCTGCTGGTCCCTCTAAGAATCCACTGAACTGCCCTCCAATGCTTCTTTCTCGAATTGGCTCCTAACTTTTTGACAACTCCCACTGCTTGGGAAAACTCAGGTTTAGTACACATGTACTCAACCTCATTATGTGAATCAAGACACTGTTCTGTGAACTGTCCAACCATCGGCATGCTAACCGGTCTCACACAATCATCCTGAAACAAAGTCAACATGTGACCTTCCATGTCCCTAGAACACACTCATGCTAAAGAATCTTGTTGCTCCCAGATTCCTCATGACATACTTCTGAACTAGCTTTACCTTTAGTTCAACAACTCCCTATATATGTAACCCTGCAACAAACACATCATATAGTAATAGGATAATGTAGCTAATATTATCCAACTTGGTAAAGAGAAACACAATGATCAAACCTCTATTGCCCTGCAGCTTACTCAAGACCATATACCCTGGCCTACCGTCTCACGTATCCATTTTCGCTCTTCTTCATCCTGAACATCCATTCGTCTCTCAGTGCTTACTTCCAGCTGGCAACTCCACCCAAAACTCCTGTTTGGTTTTCCTCCAAGGAATCACATCCTCATCCATGCCAAGCTCCCACTTTTTTCTGGATCTACCTGCTCTGCTTCTTTAACAACTTCCTAGTTCTTTACCATAAGTGAGCAACAAGTAGTGTAAAGAAGGGAAATGACGAATTTGAGGCTTACCTACCCTTTAAGTCCTCCATATGGGCGCTTGAGACTCCTTGACAGCTTGCTGTCCACCCAAAATTCGTCTCAGTGACCGATGCCGATCACATTCCAGTATGCACTCGACCGATGTCAGTTCCCTGCGACTGCCTCATCACCGACGTCGATTCCCCCTGACCGACGCTGGTGTTTATCTGCCCTGAGTCATCGACGTCGGGCTGCACATAGCCGATGTCGGTCCCTGTCTGGACGCTGACGCCGATTTTCCTATCAACGTCGGTCTTTGTGTTTTGCTTGTGAGAACTGAATTTTTCTCGTGAGCTCCTTTTGGATCAAACCCTTGTCCAAATTACCCTTGCTCTGCTCAGAATTCTTCTGTCCCTTGTGCTGAACTCTGTCCGTCACCTTCTCCTTGAAAACCAAGGCTTTCCTGCTCTTGTTACGAACATCAGATTCCTCAAGAACCGTTACCTTCTTCTTCTGCATACAAAAATATCGATCTATGCTCTTCAAATCTGAAAGCATACCCTTTGACTCAAGAACATGCATCTCCTTCTTATTCATGTGACCAAGCCTATTAAGCCACATCTTCGAATCTACAGCTAAAGTAGATAACCCAGAAAGAGAATCAGTAATACAAGTAGATAGATAAAGTGTACCTACTTTCTTACCTCTTGCTACAATAAGTGCACCCTTGATAACCTTCCAAGAGTCTGCTGTGAGAGTTACTATGCAACCCTCATCACCCAAAATTCTTACTAAATCAGATTTTGCTCCAGAACTGGGACATGCATGACCTCCTTCAACACCCATGTGTTACCTGTCTGCAATTTCAGCTTCACTTTCCCTTTGCCAACCATCTGACAAGGCTTACCATCCCCTACACAAATTTCTCCAAAGTCTCCTTGGACATACTCATGAAAAAATTCCCTAATTAGGGATGCATGAAAAGAGGCACCAGAATCTAAAACCCAATATTCTACTTTATCCAAAGAACATACCAGAGCATCCTGTGCAATGAAATTTGCAACATCTACTTCTTCTTCATGTCCTTCATGCTGATCTGCTACCAACCAACAATCTTTCTTTTCCTGCTCTTTCTTTCCACATTTCCAGCAGGTTATTCTGCCATACCTGGACTTGGACCTCCTGCTATTAAACTTCTCCATTCATAGCTTACTGTCCTCTGCCATTGCTCTACTCCCACTCAAACAAAAACCCTGTGAGTAACTTGTAATCAACACACACTAACCAAATCTAATCCAACCTGTTAGTATCCCAACCAAAAGCTCTGATACCAGTTGTCGGTATCAAGCTCTAAACCTACAACCAAAGCTCTGATACCAGTTGATAGGACCTAAGTTCCCCAAAGCTCTGACACAACTTGTCAGAATTAAGAGCACAATATGATTACCAAACTTAAGCAATTAAACATGCAGAAATATCCAAAAGCACAAGTAACTAGAATTCACAAATAGCACAGAATATGAGAGACAATACACTATCTTGGATTAACATTTGTATAGAAAAGAATACAATAAAGAGCCGCCACACTCTTCCACCTTACAGAGGCTTCCTCCTCAAGGGCTCCAAGTAATCTTCCCACCTGAGTAATCTTCTCTCATAGGTCACAACTAACAACTAACACAAGTTGTTGTTCACCTCATTGTACATCTAGTACAACCGAGTACGAACCGATACTCCAATTAGATCTCACCATGATCCTGCTCCTGATGTATTGCTGTCACCTTGATCTTGCTCCCCCGCCGATCCTCTTCTGACCCTCGCATACACACATCCCTGCAGACCAACCTGATCTTATTTATCACATGTAGATCTCCACCATGATCCTGCAACACCCTGCATATCAAACCTGATCTTACATACATAGAGAATCTTACTTGACTCCACCATGGGAAGAATTCACAACTTGTCAGAATTAAGAGCACAATATGATTACCAAACTTAAGCAATTAAACATGCGAAAATATCTAGAAGCACAAGTAACTAAAATTCACAAATAGCACAGAATATGAGAGACAATACACTATCTTGTATTAACATTTGTACAAAAAAGAATACAATAAAGAGCTGCCACACTCTTCCACCTTACAGAGGCTTCGCACACCTCAAGTGTATAGTAATTTTTCTTCAAAACACTCTCCTACCAAAAACGGTCCCAACACACAACTCACACACATAATTGGTGTTCACCTCTCCAACTAGTCAGTAATAACCCTACCAGTACACCAAGCACTCTATAGTACTTCAAGTTGATCTCCCATGAACCTACAACCTACAATTCAATAGACCATACTCACACATGTAGATCTCCTATGAGCTTGCAACAACCTGCAACTCAATGATCTTACAATGGAAGGAACTTCCTTGCCTTTCTTTCTAGCTCATTAGTGGAACTAGGAGAAACACACACTTTGTTCTCTTCACTGGCACACTTTACAATACATGCCAATGGGTCTATAAATAGATCACAGACTTGAACAATAACTTAGACTCTTTGTTTACTAATAATAGACATGCAGCTCAAGACTCGAAATAGCCTTTACATGCAAACACTCCGTTCACTTAACTAACTATTCGTGCAACGAACAGTTCTGAAACACACAGGCAACTGACGTCGGTCCCTGCTTGCTTGGTGCTGCCGATGTCTGCTTCATCTTGATCAACGTCGGTCATGCTACCGACGCCGATTCTTCTGGAACTTCAGCATCCTTCTTTTCTTTGTCTGCAACAAGTTGAAGCTTTTAGCTCCACAACCTAACAGTTATTATGCGACTACCTATCAAACTTTGGCTATTGCATGTCCACAAGATTGGAAACTCAGCCTTTTTAATTAAGTCTCCTAACTTATTGGGATAAAATTGATGGTTGAATGACCATATTTAATTTTTTTCTTGTAAAATATAGTTAATATTTTTTATAATGTCAAGGGAAAATTTAGACAAACTTTCAAAAAAATATAATGGATTATTACATCGGAGGCATTTCTTTGCTGCACCACAAGCATAGATATGTCTCTACATCTAAAAATGCCAATTTGAAAAAGATCTACTGCCATGTCGCCAAAAGGATATATGGCTTGTTTAACATAAAACTATTGGAGGAAGCGCTTGCATGAGTTGTTAAGCAGTTGAAGGCCATTATCAAAACTTAAATGTTGTTAAAAAAAAATTGACTGCCTTTCTCTTCCTATCTATATTAGGCATTTAACGAGATCTTGAGATGTAACATTGGTAGAGAAGAATTCTAACAATCAACATTTACCCAAAGGAGACTTCAAAGTTTGCCCCCTTTCAAATACAAGCATTAAGCAAATCACGTCAAATTCCATGTCCAAAATTGACAAGAAATTAACTATCTCAACAAGATCCTTCAACCTAGGCAAGTAACTACATCATATATTAAATTAAGAAAATAAAGAACCTGTTCTAAACTTGGTAAAAATGTTATACAAAACATATACATTAAACCCTTCTTGTATTAAATTATAGAATAATTTAAAATAACAACATAAGAAATCACATTTCATAGGATGAGAGAGATCTGAGTCAAACACATAATCTATATATGGATCATATGACCACTCGTTGGAGAATCTCAATTATCAATGGTCGACTATGCATCCCCTAGTTCTTGCCATTCATAAAGCTTTTTGGGTGCATAAAACAAATAACCTCTAAGAAATCCTCCTTGAGACCACTTTTTATTAATGATCTTATGTTTTCGAAATGCCACAAGTTGTTATGCTTTTACTCCTTCCTATCCTTAAGGAGTCATAATATTGAGCTTTTGATGTCTCTTTTAGGAAGGAAAAATCATAGGGAAATCCATTTAACACTAGACATTTTAAAGGGGATGCAATTATGCCATTAGAGGTGGTGTCAACTTGCCCAGGGATATATTGAAAGGGGGTGCACCTAGGTTTCTCTAGGGAGATTTTGGTTGAAAACACAACAGGGGAGAGTTACAATGCACATGGACTCAATGGACATCGGAATCTACGTCCTACTATGTGGGACCTTACAACCAAATCCTACAAGACTTTGGTATAAGAAATTTTATTGTGATATAAGGAAGAAAGTAGGATGGACAGATCTTCATGTTTTAATTATTTATTCTTTATATAAGAATTTTTTTTTTAATAAAATCACACCTTATTTGTATATACCTTTTGATTGCCTTGTTCCTGAAGTAATTTTGCTAAAAAATTAAAATGCATATTCTCAATCTTCTCATGACTGTCAAATGTTAAATAATCTGAGGAAGTGTCCATCAATAGTTATTATCCAACAGGAAGAAAAATGAAAGAGGATCCACATGCACATGACACCACCCAACTATCACCTCTACTGAGAACTTACATCCATGATCACTGCCATAGTTACTATAGGCACTATAGACCTTTTAACCAAAACAATGCTCATAGTCAACATCTTGAAGCCAATTTTTCTCAAATACGAAGACACCCATGGCACAATGATAAGTATAATCTCCTGACTTCTTGTAATCTCATTTTTTCCATTCTCACACTTACCATCAAACTTTATATCATCTTCCTCCTTTTAATTACTATTGTAATTTTCCTTGCTTTGAATGACCTATTTTTTTATTACAGAATAAAAGCCCCAACATTATTACTATTTTTCACAATTGTTGATACCCATCCTTTAATGGAAAGTGTAAACTTGACCATGTCTCCTAGGTGCAAATTGATCCATCTTTAACACTGATTATGCCTTCCAATGTGTGTCTATGTAAAGCCACTTATAAAGAGGCTAATATGTTGTTAAATATAAGTGTCAATATTATAAATATATTATTTTATTAATATAATATTATATTAAATAATATATACTTATAATACCATTTAATAATGTAATATAATATTTAATATTAATAATATATAATTATATAATACTAATTATTGTTTATGTGTGAGAGAAAGATTTATTATTATATTTTATAATTAAATTGTAATATTATAATAATAATTATATAAATTAACATTTATTTTTATTATTATTATTATTATTATTATTATTATTATTATTATTATTATTATTATTATTAAATTTTTTCTTGTTAATTTGGAGTAGATTTTGATTTATCTACCCTTTGTTTAATGTATCATAGTTGTTGTAGATATAAAGAATTGTTTATATGTCTACTTTTATTGTCTTTCACCACATCATTCATCTCATTTTGAAATCTTTCATTAATTTTATGTTTTGTATAGCCATGTCCTTCCCTACCATTTTATCATTGTTCAAGTTCACATTAAAAAATAGGTCTCTTCCCATCACAACACATTGCCACGTCGTATGAAGGAACACCATCTCATTTTTTACTATTACCTCTACTAAAAATATCAGATTATTATTGCTTAACACTTTGTGTACAAAAAATAAATGAAAATCAACGATCATAATTTTTAATTAAAATATGAATGTGATTCACACTCTTTCATTTTAAAAAATTCTACTTTACTCAAAAAAAAATATATATATCTCTTCTAATATAATTTACACTTTTAAAACAACTTTTAATAATATATATATATATATATATTATATTTTTCTTCTACTATAAAAATATTAACATTAAAAAAAATAATATTAAATAAATAATTATAAAAAATATATCATAATAAACAAGGTCGACTCTTAAATTTAATCCCTCAATCACCATCAATTCCCATGAAAAGATTTGAGCATATGTTCGAGACACTTTAATTAGAACTAAAAGATTTGCGCATATGCCCGAGACACTTTAGATAGACCTAAACCCGCACGCTTTTTTTAAGTACGTTCTTTATTTTTAAAAAACAATTATAAATCTTATTCTTTCAAACATATCTTTTGTTTGCATCATTATCAAAAAGTCTCTCAAGTCTCTCTTTTATATTGATTCCTCCCATAAAGATATTCTCGTTTAGAAATGTAGGTGGAACTGATATTATTTATTATATATGTGTCGGGGTAGTATAATGTAATATTTATTAATTTTTTAAATGGAGTGTATAAAAATAAAGAGGTTATGTGATTATAATATTTATTAGATAGTAATTGTTTTAAAGGCATAAGTTATATTAGAAGGAATGTAATATTTTATTTTTGTAATGTGGAGTTGTATAAAGTAAAGAAGTATATTTTGATATGATTGTTGATTTCATTTCAATGTTTGTGCATAAAGAATTAAGTAACAAGATTTTTATATTTTTAGTGAAGATGATGGTGGAAAATGAAGTTGTGTTTTTTCATATAATTTGGTAATGTATTGTGCAGGGAGGAGATGTTTCCTTTTAAAATAAACTTGAAGAATAATAAAGTAGTGGGGAAGAGAAAATCCATATAAAATATGCAAACGACGAAAGATTTTAAGGTGAGTTGAGTGATCATGGCGGGAGGCAATGATAAAGCATTTCAAATGATATTATACACCAAAGAGTTCATATTATACATTAAACCTGAATTCAAGGTAGCTAGTGGATTTCCATTACTTCTACCCATTGTAAAGAGATACGTAACTTATAAGTTGGCACTGACATCTTTGATTCATTATTTTTGGTTATCAAGGGTAAACGAAGACATCATAAGAGTCAATTTGATTGCGATAAAACACCACATATGATATACAATCATCACTATAATATCGCTAATGTGAAGACAAAATATTAAGATTCCAAAATCTATATTTATATTTACTAATTATAAATATAATATATTATTATATTATATATAGTTATTGTATATATTTATAAATATAAATAATATTAAATTTTATTGCAATATATAAATTGTTATTACTATATAAATTTTTATTATATATAATAATACATATTTTAGTAATATATGTAATAAAATTTATAATGAAAACATTATTTTTATTATAATAATAATATATTATATATAATTATATATTATATTTTTTTTATAAAAATATTAATATATATTATTATTTAAATATATTTATACTTATAATAGAATGAAATATTATTTAATAATATATAATATATTTATAATTATTAGTAATATATTATTAAACATATTTAATATATATATATATATATATATATATAATTAAATAATAATAATATAATATAATATAATATTGTATATATATATCTTAAATAAATTTATATAAAATATGATGAGAGATATCATTTTTCAGGCACCTATTTATGTTATGACACAAATCTAATAGTATATAAGTATTTTGAGAATGATATTTCTCAATGTCTTTTATATCTAAAATATATATGCTAGATTAATATTATTAATATTATCCACCATTGCTAAGTAGTCTAAGGCACCACCTTCCCTTGATCGGAACATCATATATTCACTGTAATATGCTTAAAATCTATAAGAAAATTTCTTTGTTTCTTTCATTTAGGAACTAAATTTGATGGTTGATCTTACTTGTTATGAATTATTTTGTTGACAATTATTTATTCAACATTTACCTTAAAATGCTAATATAATTCATAGTAGGAAAAATAAATATTAGAGATGACATATTTATTTATTATAATCCTTTACAGTTTATAGTCTTCCTAAAATTTCATCTTGCACTTTATATGGTGTCTTAAAAATATTGATATTTTAGAGCTAAAAAAATGTAAATATGATTATACAACCATTAAATTTAATTCTTGGTTTCATTCATTTTATAAAAAATATTTTTACAACAAATTATAATATTACTATTAATGATCGATAATTTTAAATTTTACCCATATGAATAAATTATTTAAAAATATCTCCCAACCATAAATGAAAAAATTAGTACTAATATAAATTAATAACCATTTTATTTCCTAAACATAAAAAACAATGAAAAAAATGAAAAAAAAAAAAAGTTAAGAAAATGAAAAATAAAATAAAATAAACATTAGAAAAATGAAAATGATAATGAAAGAATTAATATCTAATTTAGTAAATAAACCTTAAACCCTTTCTAAATCCTAATCACTATCGAGAAACATCAAGGGTAGTATGAAATGTGGGTTTTGGTGAAGATCCAAATCATACAAACTTTTGCAGCTCTTACTTTTTAAATCTTCACATTAAAACGTTGCTAAATCAATGATCCATCACATTGAAACCATGTAAATCCTTCTAACATGATAAAAATTGATTGCAGTTTTTGTTCACAACCCGATTATTTTTAAAAGTTGTTGGATTAAGAAAAATGCAAGGATAATTGTCACAGAGACAATCATACAAACTTTTGCAGCTCTTACTTTTTAAATCTTCACATTAAAACGTTGGTAAATCAATGATCCATCACATTGAAACCATGTAAATCCTTCCAACGTGATAAAAATTGATCACAGTTTTTGTTCACAACCCAATTATTTTAAAAAGTTGTTGGATTAAGAAAAATGCAAGGATAATTGTCATGGATACAATCATACATACTTTTGCAGCTCTTAATTTTTAAATCTTCACCTTAAAGTGTTGCTAAATCAATGATCCATCACATTAAAATCATGTAGATCCTTCCAACATAATAAAAATTGATTGCAGTTTTTATTCACAAACTGATTATTTTTAAAAGTTGTTGGATTAAGAAAAATGCAAAAATAATTGTCACGGAGACAATCATACAAACTTTTGCAGCTCTTACTTTTTAAAGTTTATTGTGTTTATATATAAACATTTTTTAATTGGATTTCAAATTTTGCGTGTTGGATCTTAGGTTTTTTCTTTCCCTATCCAAATGTTTTTAATATGGTATAATAATGTTTTAATAAAGATTAGCTTTCGAACAATATTTCACAAAGCAACTTACATGTTCGAATCTCAAGGAGGACACGGTTGTACATCTCATTAAGTTACATATAAAAACACAAATCTTACAATATCTTGCAGAGTTTCTGCAACCCTATAACTAAGAGTAACTCGGAATCCGTTTCCTACGCAATCGCCTACTTCGGCAGCTTTGTTTGCTGTAGGTGCCTAATGTCCTCCATAGAACCCTAACATTTAAGACAATTGTAAATGCAGACTTGAAAAATTGCAAGAAAGTTGTAGCAGATAACTACAGGGTTTGTTTCCTATGGCTTCTAAGTTTTTGTTTGCGACACCTCCACAGGAGATTATTGTAACCTCCTTATGGAATGATAGGAACTATTGCCCTAATCTCATGGAACTATTGCCTTATCTGGAGTCTTATAAAAAGGTTGAGATCCCAGGGATAAAACCCTCCATTTATGAGAGGGAGTGTTATAATATTTATATTTCTTTCTTTAAAGATGAATTTAATAATATTATCTAAAAAATCAATAAAAATATAGAACATTATTCATTCTTTCTTCACATTTATTTACTGATCATATTAAAAAAACTTTGATAAATATTACTGGGATGCAAAATTGAATCCGCGTACCTTATTTACAAAATCTGCCCAGAAGCGAGCCATGGCTCGGTCATATGGATGAGGGGGTAAAAACTTGAGACCCTCTGTCCATACCTCGTCAATGTATTGCAGAGCAATGAGAGACTCGGCCACAGGTTTGCCATTGTGAATAAGAGCAGGTACTTTCTTATGCACAGGATTCATTTCCAGTAACAGGGGACTTTTGTCAGGGAAAGTTTGTGGTACATCCTCATATTTTATACCCTTTTCTTCAAGCCCAATCAAAACCCTCATCACGTAGGGACTGGCCCAGAAGCTCAGAACCTTAACCTCATCTTGGCTTGCCATCTTCACTTCTTTTCTCCAAACTATGAATGCGATTCGTAGCTATGGAAGATGAAAGAAGATATGTGTACCGTATTTATGGTCTGAAAATAAACATGCTGTGCTTTCAATAATAACTTTATTTGATTGAGCTCTTAACCTACGCAATTTGACCTTATTTATAAGTCAAAATTAGGGTCAAATTTAAACCTTAAACGGAATGTTTGATTTTTCCAGAACATTTCTTTAACTATTTAATGGTTTAATTTGAACAACAAATATTTTTGTAAAAAAGAATTATAATATTTATACATTCTTTTTTAATTATAATTGAATTTAAATTATGAGTTTTAAAAGTGTAAAATACGTAAATAAGTAATTATTTTTTATTTGAAATTTATAAATCTTTACCATGTATTGTGAATGACTTTAAATAATAGATAGTTAAATTAATGATGGGGGAGAGTTTTTGATTTTGAAGTAGATCTGATTGTACAAATACGTCTAAATTAATTGGGAAGAGTTATTGTTTCATAAAAATCCAACTCTAGTTTTTATGATCTACTTTTGTCCAATCAATTTTAACCATCTATTTAAAAAATGTGTTTGAATTTTTTTAGAGTTTTAAAGAACCTTTTTATTTAATATTAAAAAAAATTGTTTTTTAATTTTTTGTTTTATAAATTTCAAACATTAAAATTTGAAAAATATTTTATTAAAAAAGGTTTTATTAAGAACTTTTTTTCGAAATTTTATAAACACAAATTTAGTGTGGCCCATTGTCGTCCTTACAACACCGCTCCACGGCCTCCCCTCTCTGCCACCTCCAACTCCCCCTGCACATCTCTTCCATCACTGTGCAGCCCCCACGCAACGTGCTGCCTTCTCCTAGCCAGGCCACCGCTGCCATGGCCCAGCTCTACGTTCCTGCAACCAAACAAAACAAACAAACAAACACCATGTTTTTTTTTTTTTTTTTTGAATTAAATCATTAACATTTCACATTGGAATTGGCATTGTAATCATTGCTTAGTTAGTGTGTTTCGATGTTGTTCATATTAATCTTTTTTTTTTTGGCAAGCCCCCTCCCTCCATTGCGAGATTCTATAGACACCTTTGACCTGTTATTTAGCATTTGTAGGCAATTTTTTTTTAAATTGG
The DNA here is from genome assembly GCA_037957365.1 of Torreya grandis. Classification (NCBI taxonomy): domain Eukaryota; kingdom Viridiplantae; phylum Streptophyta; class Pinopsida; order Cupressales; family Taxaceae; genus Torreya; species Torreya grandis. The sequence continues at coordinate 834,076 of JARHVA010005660.1, forward strand.
GAAGCTAGTTCAAATATATTTTGCATGCTATATTAAGTTTTTTGATACAACATTTGGAAGCTTCCTTATTTCATTTGCTTTCAAAGATCATGCACTTCCATGAGTGGTATTTTTTGCCCCATAAAGTATTAGTTCATGTGCTTTCGAAGATCATGCACTTTCATGTGTGATATTTTACTTTCGAAGATCATGCACTTCCATGTGTGATATTTTTTACCCCATAAAGTATTAGAAACACTTTGTTTCTTTCAGTGTATATTTTTCATATGTATTTTTAGAATATTTTATTTGATGTATGTGAGTTGAAGAAACTTCTTCTTCTCATATGTACTCCACTCTAAAGATTTATTAACAGATATTTTCAATGGAGTTCTAAAGCACTATTTTATGTTTACTATAATCAAGGGGGTTGATAGGCAATGTTGTGTTTGCCCAAGTGTTATTTGCTTTGAATGTGTTGTTTCAGACGCATTTTTTTTTGCTTGGTCTTCATTGCTTTGAGTTACTCCAATTTGCTTGTAACACCAACACTTGCAATCATGACATATTTGAAATTACTAGCATTATTAACTTCAAGCAGCTATCATACATGGAAACTTTCCATGATTGATTTATTACATAGTAAAGGTCTTAATCAGGTCACAATGGGTATAAAACTTGAGCCAAAAAATTAAATTGACAAGATTCAATGGGTGAATTGGTCTGATAAAACCTTAGGGCTCATAAGTATGAGTGTTTCTGATGGACTCAAATTTCATGTTCAAAATAAAATATTTCATTATGCAACATGGAGTAAAATTAATAAATTTTTTGGTCTAAAAAATGAGATCAATATTATTTAGATGGAAACTGAGCTTTCTTCATTAGAACCTAGTGATTTTTAAAGCATTGAGGACTATGATATATCTTTTACATAATATATTTCTTCTTGTTAATTTGGAGTAGATTTTGATTGATTTACTTTTTATTTAATATATCATAGTTGTTGTCGATATGAAGAATTGTTTATATGCCTATTCTTATTGTCTTTCACCACATCATTCATCTCATTTTGAAATCTGTCATTAATTTCATGTTTTGTATAGCCATGTCCTTCCCCACCATTTTATCATTGTTCAAGTTCACATTAAAAAATAGGTCTCTTCCCAACACAATACATTGCCACGTCGTATGAAAGAACACCATCTCATTTTTCACTATTACCTCTACCAAAAATATCATATTATTATTACTTAGCACTTTGTGTACAAAAAATGAGTAAAAATCAACGATCATAAATTTTAATTGAAATACGAATGTGATTCACACTTTTTCATTTAAAAAAATTCTACTTTACCAAAACAAAAAAATATATCTCTTCTAATATAATTTACACTTTTAAAACAACTTTTAATAATAAATATATATAATATTTAAATCTTCAACTATAAAAATATTAACATTAAATAAATAATCATCAAAAGATATCATAATAAACTAGATTTGAGTATTTGTTCGAGACACTTTATTAGAACTAAAGGATTTGAGCATATGCCCGAGACACTTCAGTTAGACCTAAACACGCACCCTTTTTTTAAGTGCGTTCTTTACTTTTAAAAAAACAATTATAAATCATATTCCGTTTCTAGACATTAGAATATTTTGTTTTTATTATTATCAAAAAAGTGTCTCTTTGATAGAGATTTGCTCCCATAAAATATTCTCATTTAGAAAGGGCCCATAAAGATATCTCATTTAGAAATATAGGTGGAATTGATATTACTTTTCATATATATAATTAATAATATAATTATATATATATTTTCAGTTTAGTATAATGTAATATTTATTATTATTATTTTATTTTTAAAATGGAATGTATAAAAATGAAAATTGTGAAGTGGTTTTAGCATCTAAGTTTCTATAACAAAATGTTTAATTGTGAAATGACGTTGATTATAATTTGAAATATGTTGTGTACTTTTTTTATATTATATAAGATCGTAATAACATCAATAAAAATTGTTACTATAATAAATAATGCTGATAACATTTATTGTAATTTTGCGTAAGTAATAAAAGAACATAATATATAAAATTTACAATTTTATATATATATATATATATATATATATATATATATATATATATATATATATATATCATTTTTTAAATAAGATAATGCTAATTATTATATAAATATTATATAGTATATGTAAATCTTATTTTATACTAATATACATATCTTAAGTAAATCTATGTAAAATGCATCAATAAATATCATTCTATTACTTAAATTTATCTAAAATATATATGTTAGTGATAATTTATTTTTAACATTTCATTATTATGATTATTTATAAATATGTTATTGTAAAAATCTATATATTATTTATAAATAATTATGATTATCTATTATAATATAATATAGTAAAATATATGTATTAATTATAAATTAATCGTGGTTAAATTTATATATTACATATAAATTAGTTATGATTATTTGTATAGTATCTATTTATTAGTTATTTTGTTTTAATATAATGCAACCAACAGTGAAAATAATTCAATTTACCTTATTTTTTTTAACTTTCTTTAATTTTTATTTATTTAGATTTAATTTATATATATTTTTTTGTTTGAATTTGTTTGTATTTATATGTTTTTTTTAAATCATCATGTTTGTTGTTTTATTTTTCTATTTAAACATGTTGATTTTTAAACAATTAAATAATTAAATGCTAACATTCTCACGCCATTATATTTCTTAACCACCACTCTCAGATGCCATTTTAGGAACACCTATCAATGTAATAATATATATTATAATATAGTTTTAAATTGTAAAAAAAAAAAAAAAAAATTGTTGAAGATGGTTAATTAGAGAAAATGAAGGTGAAGCATACATCTTTGTAAATAGAATCATAATGGCCCCACATAAATAGATTAATACCCAAATGCCATACCATAAATGCACCATATGGTTTGATGTGGCACCATAGCTTAATGATGGGGCACCATATGGTTTGACATCGATCACATTTGATCTTTGATTTGTAGGCATAAATTCATGGTCCTCTGGTTATAATATTATTGGCCGTGCACTTGTAGTATATACTTGGCCTTAAAGTGTAGCGTTTCATTCTATAAATAGCAAGAGCCCTGTTTAATTTGTACCCAAGCTCTTCCAAAGCCATCGATTTTGATTACCTCATGATGTGGACATCCTTTACATGTTTTGAGTTCTTATCTCACCTCTACAATCCCAAGCTCAATGCTTAGAAAATCAAGGCCCCTTTCTTCTTACTGAGCTGCTACTTGGGCTCTTTGTATTATTAGGGTATGTGTGTGGTCTATGTACTCTCGAGTTCCTTCCTACTACTTTGTGCACAATTGATAGGATGCATTATGTTGAGCTTGGACTCCTTGTGGTTAACTTCACTTCATTGCCTTCATTGAGCACCTTTCACCATATTGGATTCTTCAAAGTCAAGCTCACCATGACAACTCATCAAGATCATATACGATCGAGCTTTGTTGTGAATGCATCAATGATATCATCATTTCTATTACTTGTCAATCTCACTTATAATGTTTCTAGCTTGGGTTATTCATTTCACATGCACACATAATTATTAGGAGTTCTTCCTCATGTATCACTCAAACTTGGTTGTGCCACCCCCAACATGTTTACCAAGCTTGAAAAATTTCCCATCGATATATTTCCTTGTTGTGTTTTTGTGATCACCCAGATATATGATATGACATTTACTTTACAGTTTACATTTTTTCATTTTACTTGCAACATCTATGATTTATTAATGTGGTTTTATGTTGTTTGGGTACGATTTATACAACCAACCATTCACATAATTAGGAAGGAAAAAACATTCCACATGAAATCCTTTGTTTTTAGGAAAATAACAAGATTCTATTCATATTTTTATACGCCCAGCTGGATATATCTTTGTTTGTCATTATACTAATGATATATCATGTAGTTTTTCTATATATCATGTAGCTTTTCTTCACCAACTCAATTTTTTCTATTGCTCATAAATCATCACATTCATTTCCTTTATTGTTGATGATCTTGACCATACATTGAACATTGGAGCATGTGATTGATCAACCTTAAAACTCCCATTGAGTTTCCCAAGGTGTCTATCTAGATATGCAATGCATGATGCCTTGTAGTTGTTAAACACTCTAAATGGGATACTATTCACAATGAACTAGAAAATACCTCTAAATTTCCTTTTTTTTTTTTTACTTTTATTAAATTCTCTATGATTTTAGTAACAATTATTTTTGAATTCATATAAATTGTAACAATTAATTTGAATTCTATTACCTTTTGTTTTGATCCACTTGGAGATAACTAATGAGGAAAAAAAACAAAGGATATTTTGAAATTAGGAAGAAAAAAGCAGAAAGCATTCTAAAAATAAGGGAAAAAAGGAAAAAAGTATTTCAAAATTAGGGGAAAAGCAAAAAATATTTTGTAAATAATAGAAAAAAACAAAAAAATTATCCACCATTGCTAATTGGTCCAAGGCACCACCTTCCCTTGATTGGAACACCATATTTTCACTATAATATGCTTAAAATCTATAAGAAAATTTATTTGTTTCTTTCATTCAGGAACTAAATTTGATGTTTGACCTTATTTGTTATGAATTATTTTGATGACAATTATTTATTCAACATTTATCTTAAAATACTAATATAATTCATAGTAGGAAAAATAAATATTAAAGATGACATATTTATTTATTATAATCCTTTACAGTTTATGGTCTTCCTAAAATTTCATCTTGCATTTTATATGGTGTCTTAAAAATATTGATAGTTTAGAGCCAAAAAAATGTAAATATGATTATAGAACCATCAAATTCAATTCTTGGTTTCAATCATTTTATAAAAAATCTTTTTACAACAAATTATAATATTACCATTAATGATCGACAATTTTACATTTTACCCATACGAATAAATAATTTAAAAATATATCCCAACCATAAATGAAAAAAATAGTACTAATATAAATTAATAACCTTTTTATTTCTTAAACGTAAACCGAAAGTGACTATATCTTATCCCTTATACCTATAAAAAAATAAACAATGGAAAAAATGAAAAGAAAAATGTTAGAAAAATGGAAAAAAAAAATGTTAGAGAATTGAAAATGACAATGAAAGAATTAATATCTAATTTAGTAAAAAAACCTTAAACCCTTTCTAAATCCTAATCACTATCGAGAAACATCAAGGGTAGTATAGAAATGTGGGTTTTGGTGAAGATCCAAAACCTTAAAATGTTTCTAAATCAATGATCCATCACATCAAAACCATGTAAATCCTTCCAACATAATAAAAATTGATCACAATTTTTGTTCACAACCCCATTATTTTTAAAAGTTGTTGGATTAAGAAAAATTCAAGAATAATTGTCATGGAGACAATCATACAAACTATTGCAACTCTTACTTTTTAAATCTTCACCTTAGAACATTGCTAAATCAATGATCCATCACATTGAAACCATGTAAACCTTCCAACATGATAAAAATTGATCACAATTTTTGTTCACAACCCGATTATTTTTAAAAGTTGTTGGATTAAGAAAAATGCGAGGATAATGGTCACGGATACAATCATACAAACTTTTGTAGCTCTTTATTTTTAAATCTTCACCTTAAAACGTTGCTAAATCAATGATCCATCAGATTAAAACCATTTAAATTCTTCCAACATGATAAAAATTGATCGTAGTTTTTGTTCACAACCTGATTATTTTTAAAATTTGTTGGATTAATAAAAATACAAGGATAATTGTCACGGAGACAATCATACAAAAATTTTCAGGTCTTACTTTTTAAATCTTCACCTTAAAACGTTGCTAAATCAATGATCCATCACATTGAAACCATGTAAATCCTTCCAACATAATAAAAATTGATCACAGTTTTTGTTCATAACCCAATTATTAATATTATCCACCATTGATAAGTGGTCTAAGGCACCACCTTCCCTTGATCGAAACACCATATATTCACTGTAATATGCTTAAAATCTATAAGAAAATTTCTTTATTTCTTTCATTCGAAAATTAAATTTGATGGTTAACCTTACTTGTTATGAATTATTTTGATGACAATTATTTATTCAACATTTAACTTAAAATGCTAATATAATTCATAGTAGGAAAAATAAATATTAAAGATGACATATTTATTTATTATAATCCTTTACAATTTATGGTCTTCCTAAAATTTCATCTTGCATTTTATATGATGTCTTAAAAATATTGATATTTTAGAGCTAAACAAATGTAAATATGATTATACAACCATCTTGGTTTCATTCAATTTATAAAAAAATATTTTTACAATAAATTATAATATTACCATTAATGATCGATAATTTTACATTTTATCCATACAAATAAATTATTTAAAAATATCTCCCAACCATAAATGAAAAAATTAGTACTAATATAAATTAATAACCATTTTATTTCCTAAACGTAAACCGAAAGTGACTTTATCTTATCCCTTCTACCTGTAAAACAATAAACAATGAAAAAAAAAGTTAGAAAACTGAAAATGTCAATGAAAGAATTAATATCTAATTTAGTAAATAAACCTTAAACCCTTTCTAAATCCTAATCACTATCGAGAAACATCAAGGGTAGTATAGAAATGTGGGTTTTGGTGAAGATCTAAAACCTTAAAACATTGCTAAGTCAATGATCCATAACATTGAAAGCATGTAAATCCTTCCAACATGATAAAAATTGATCGCAGATTTTGTTCACAACCCGATTATTAATATTATCCACCATTGCTAAGTGCTCCAAGGCACCATCTTCCCTTGATCGGAACGCCATATATTCATTGTAATATGCTTAAAATCTATAAGAAAATTTCTTTGTTTCTTTCATTCGGGAATTAAATTTGATGGTTGACCTTACTTGTTATGAATTATTTTAATGTGATTATTTATTCAACATTTACCTTAAAATTTGAATATAATTCATAGTAGGAAAAATAAATATTGATGATGACATATTTATTTATTATAGTCCTTTATAGTTTATGGTCTTCCTAAAATTTCATCTTGCATTTTATATGGTGTCTTAAAAATATTGATATTTTAGAGCTAAAAAAATATAAATATGATTATACAACCATCAAATTTAACTCTTGGTTTCATTCATTTTGTAAAAAATATTTTTACAACAAATTATAATATTACAATTAATGATCGATAATTTTACATTTTACTCATACGAATAAATTATTTAAAAATATCTCCCAACCATAAATGAAAAAATTAGTACTAATATAAATTCATAACCATTTTATTTCTTAAACGTAAACCGAAAGTGACTATATCTTATCCCTTCTACCTATAAAACAATAAACAATGAAAAAAAAAAGTTAGAAAAATGGAAAAAGAAGTTAGAAAAATGAAAATGATAATGAAAGAATTAATATCTAATTTAGTAAATAAACCTTAAACCCTTTCTAAATCCTAATCACTATCGAGAAACATCAAGAGTAGTATAGAAATGTGGGTTTTCGTGAAGATCCAAAACATTAAAACGTTGCTAAATCAATGATCCATCACATTGAAACCATGTAAATCCTTCCAACATGATAAAAATTGATCGCAATTTTTGTTCACAACCCGATTATTTTTAAAAGTTGTTGGATTAAGAAAAATGAGAGGATAATTGTACTATCATACAAACTTTTGCAGCTCTTACTTTTTAAATCTTCACCTTAAAACATTGCTAAATCAATGATCCATCACATTGAAACCATGTAACTTCTTCCAACATGATAAAAATTGATCATAGTTTTTGTTCACAACCTAGTTATTTTTAAAAGTTGTTGGATTAATAAAAATGCGAGGATAATTGTCATGGAGACAATCATATAAACTTTTGCAGCTCATACTTTTTAAATCTTCACCTTAAAACGTTGCTAAATCAATGATCCATCACATTGAAACCATGTAAATCCTTCCAACATAATAAAAATTGATCACAGTTTTTGTTCACAGACCGATTATTTTTAAAAGTTGTTAGATTAAGAAAAATGTGAGGATAATTGTCATGGAGACAATCATACAAACTTTTGTAGCTCTTACTTTTTAAGGTTTATTGTGTTTATATATAAACAATTTTTAATTGGATTTCAAATATTTTTTGTTGGATCTTGGGTTTTCTAGAATATTTTATTTAATGTATGTAAGTTGAAGAAAATTCTTCTTCTTATATGTACTCCACTCTAAATATTTATTAACATATATTTTCAAGGGAGTTCCAAAGCACTATTTTATGCTTAATATAATCAAGGGGTTGATCAGCAATGTTTTGTGTGCCCAAGTGTTATTTGCTTTGAATGTGTTGTTTTCGATGCATTTTTCCTTGCTTGGTCTCCATTGCTCTGAGCTGCTCCAATTTGCTTGTAACACCAACACTTGCAATCATGACATATTTGAAATTACTAGCACTATTAACTTCAAGCAACTATCATACATGGAAACTTTCCATGATTGACTTATTACACAGTAAAGGTCTTTATCAGGTTACAATGGGTTTAAAACTTGAGCCAAAAAATTAAATTGACAAGATCCAATGGGTGAATTGGTCTGATAAAACCTTAGGGCTCATAAGTATGAGTGTTTCTGATGGACTCAAATTTCATGTTCAAAATAAAATATCTTATTATGCAGCATGGAGTAAAATTAATAAACTTTTTGGTGTAAAAAATGAGATCAATATTATTCAGATGGAAACTAAACTTTTGTCATTAGAACCTAGTGATTTTTAAAGCAATTAGGACTATTTTTCCAAAGTCACGCTTCTCAAATCATAATTACTAGGTTATGGCCATACAAAACTTGACAATTTTTTTATCATGATCATTCTTGCCAAGTTAAAAGGCCCATTTAAGTTCTTTGCAACCATTTTTTCCTCCACCATGAACAATTTTGGAGATAAAATTGAAATACCTACATTTGAAGAGTTTTGTGAATGTCTTACAAAAGAGAAAAATCAAATCACCATCACGAGAGTCATCTCCTCTAGGCACTCCAAGACTTAGGCATTTGTGGATAATCATACTAAAAGTATAAAGAAGAGGAAGCCACCACCACCAAGACTGCAAGGGCCCAATTCTGGAAAATTGAGTCATGCATCTTCTTCATTAGAACCTTTATGCAAGAAGATAACTACAAAAAATTGTAATTTATGTGATCAAGATTTTCATCTTGAATCTCAATGTTAGAAGAAGATGTCCCTTCTAGAAGCAGCCATAAAGAAGTACAAAATTCACATTAACAAATCATCTTCGTCCTCATCTTCCAACAAAAAAGGAAAATGCAAATGCCAAGCTCTTTCTACAAATATTTATGCCTTTACAGTCACTCATTCCTAAAGGTATGCTTGGATATTTGACTCAAAAGCTTCCCATCAAATGGTGAAGTCAAAAGATGCATTTACCTCTCTTTTTGAGAGTGGCACCTTCTAAATTTTAGTGGGTGATTCTATTCCTTTATCAGTCTTAGGATCCAACACTGTTGACTTACAAGATGGAGAAGTGAAAGATGTTTTATATATAACTGATATTTAAGTAAATCTTCTCTCCATTTATCAGATTTCACATTCCCATAGAGGCTGTAAAGTATAATTTTCTCCACATAATGTTATTTTCAAAGATCTGTAAAATCCTGTATTGGTTGTTACTTTTGAAAAACAAATGATGTGTCTCACCTATATTAGTTTGATACATTTCAGGACTCAAAATATCGTCATGCAATTATTGTTCATGCTGATTCTTTGAAAAAATTATGGCACAAAATATTTGATCTCCATTTAAGGTACTTGCAACAATTGAGTACTCACAACATGGTCAAAGGCTTTCCCAAAGTCTCTTGCAAAGATGGTGTTTGTTTAGGATGTGTTCTTGGAAAACATCATAGAGAAAAGTTTATGAAAGGAAAGTCTTGACGTGTCCAAACTCCACTTTCAATATTTTCATAGTGACGCGTCTAAGACATATTTTTATGGAGCCAAGTATGTGCTCACATTCATTGATGATTTCTCTCACTGAACTTGGGTGTACTTATTGAAGTACAAAAGTGACATTTTTGATCACTTTGTTGAGTTCAAAGTATTTGTTGAGAAACAATCTAGAATCTTGATTCAACTCCTTCAGACAAATAATGGAATTGAATATGTGGCCCATGCATTCATTTTTTATGCTAATTATAACATTCAGTTATAGGATGCAGTTCCTTACACACCTTAGGGAAATGGTGTTACTGAGAAGAAAAATTGCACATCGAAAGAAATGACAAATTGTATGATTCAAGCCAAGAATCTAGCCCCACAATTTTGTGTTGAATCCATCAATTGTGCCAACTATATTCATAACTACACTCCTCATGGAGTTATCAAAATTTTGATAATAGAAGAGTCTTGGACCAAAGAGAAGCTCGATGTTTCTCACTTCTGTGTGTTTGGTAGTCAAGTTGGGCATTCTTTCCTGATGAAAAATGTAAGGCCATGGATAAGAAGAATCAATCCTGTATTTTTATTGGATATTATGATGATGTAAAATCCTATCATTTGTTTGACCCTCATACTCATAAAGTAATTTATGGGCTAGATGTTCAAGTAGAGGAACCCTCTTTGACCTATGAACCACCATCTTCACATTACTCTTCTTCTGACACTAATGAACCTTTAGATGATTTAGTGGATGAAGGACCTCCAGTTCCTTTGGTTCCTCCTCCACCTCCTATTACATAAATAATTCCAAGATGGGTCAAAAATATGAGAGAATCAGCTAGCACTGTGGTAGGTAATCCCATTGACATTCATCAAACCAAATCTAACAAAGTTGTTGTGGGTCTTGTTGCTCATGCTCCTGATTCTGAAGTTCCTCCCTCATGCATTCCATGATGTAGTTGGAAAACCTAAATGGGATGAAGCAATGGATGTTGAATATCATTCCTTATTGAATAATGATACTTGGGACTTAGTTCCTCTTCCAAAAGGAAGAAAATTGGTTTGATGCAAGTGGGTCTATTGCACCAAGTATGAATCAGATTGTTTAATTAACAAGTATAAGTCATGCCTCATAGCAAAAGGGTTTTCCCAAGTTGAGGGAGTTGACTATTCAGAGACATTTTCCCCTGTTGAAAATATGAATTACATTCACCTTATTTCTCACTCGCTGCATGACACAATTGGAAAGTATATCAAATTGATGTTAAGAGTGTTTTCTTACATGGAGATTTATAGGAATAAATATACATGAATCAACCACCAGGATATGTTCAAGATTTTTCCCTTGTCTACAAACTTTAGTAATCTCTCTATGGTTTCAAACAGGCCCCTCGGGCTTGGTATGAGTGAATGGATAGTTTTTTGCTTGATAATGATTTCGCTAGATCCCATTTAGACCCCACCGTACACATAAAGAGGATAGATGGTGAACTCTTTATAATTTTTCTTTATGTCTATGACTTGATCATCACTAAGTTCTTCCTCTTTAATTACAAATGTCAAGTCAAACCTCATGGAGTAGTTTGAGATGTCTAAATTGGGATTTCTTCATTACTTCCTTGGTCTTTAGATTTCCCAATCTAAGGTAGGGATCAACATTTATCAACCTAAGTATGATTTGGACATGCTTCACTAATTCAACATTCTTGATTTCAATCAAACCCTATCTCCCTTTCATTTTGGAGTCACTTTGACTACCAAGTGTTCTACACCATCCATTAATGCTATATTATACTGAAGTTGGTAGGTAACCTTATTTATTTGACTCATAACTGACTAAACATATCCTTTACTATTGAACTTGTATCTCGGTTCATGAAATATACCCATGAGAGCCAATGGTAAGCCTCCAAGTAAATACTTCACTACATTCATAGCACAGTCAATTATGGCATTGAGTATACATCAAGGGGCTCAACATAGTTAATTGGTCATACCAATTCATATTAGGTAGGTGTTATTGATGATTGTAAGTCTACTTTTGGCTACATATGTCATCTTAGCTTTGGTATTCTCACTTGGTTAAGTAAGAATCTTAATGCTAGTGATCTCTCTTCGACTAAGGCCGAGTACTGTGTAGATGTTCGCACAGGCTAGAAGACTCTTTAGATCCATCAAATTTTTTTGAGTTCATATTTCCATCCGACCATCCCACTATAGTTTGGTATGATAATAAGAGATAAATATAAATTTATCGCAACCCAATGTAACACCAATGCACAAAATATATTGAGATTCACATTCACTTCATTTAACAACTCATTCGAGACCTTGTGGTCAATCTTCAGTACTATCACATAAAAGACCAAGTTGTCGACATCTTCACCAAACCTCTATCCACAACCAAGTACATGTCTCTCAAGTATATGTTAGGGTTCAAAGAAGTTGTCACTGAGGGGGGGATTATCTATTGTTCCTCCTTCATCTTGATTGTACATGATCTCTCTCTCTCTCTCTCTCTCTCTCTCTCTCTCTCTCTCTCTCTCTCTCTCTCTCTCTCTCTCTCTCTCTCTCTCTCTCTCTCTCTCTCTCTCTCTCTCTCTCTCTCTCTCTCTCTCTCTCTCTCTCTGTGTGTTGGGACCTATTTTCAGAGTTTTATCTTCTCCCCAAGTTAATATCAAGGGGGGATGTTAGATTAATTAAATTGTGCTAAGGTTAACTTGGGTCTTAACCTAGGGAAACTTCACCTTAGATAGTATGAACCATGTAGGGTTCCATGTTGCACACTCACATGTTTAAATAAGAGTCAACGTGGTTGGTATAGATGCACTAATCATTTGGAAATAAATGTTGACATTTAGCACATGGTGCTAAACTATTCATTTGGAAACTAAACCATTTTCATACTACTAAATGAACTCTCCTCACCTTCCCTCAAATGTTATAGATAGAGAGCAAGGCTTGAGTATTATAAGCAAACATGTAGGGATTAAAAATAACTATGTTTCTATACAATTTATTGCTTCAATAGTAGAAGGTTGTTTTTTGTCATGGTGAGCATGGGTTAATTATATACATCCACTATAAAATTTCTATAGATGGTGTTTTACCTATGATTCATTTTGAAAGCTTACAATATAGATTTTCAAAGACACCATTCCTTTTTGGTTTTCTACTTTGATGCTATGTACAAATTAGAACATGTGTGTCATGAACACTATTTTTTCTCTCACAATTTGTATTATACTCTAATTATGTTGATTAGGACTAGTGATATCTGGCTTTGTTGTTATTTTATATTTATGGTAGTTTTTTTAAGGTTAGTGTTTTTTGGATAATATGGTGTTCACCTAACTTGACTAGGGTCAGTTAATCACTTTATCTACTTACGCCAAGATTACATGTTAGCTAATTTAGGATTCTGAATGAAAGTAGGTGCTATAATTGGGTATGTTTTTTAAATCTAGAAAGCAATATTGGAATGAGTTTCTCCATTTTTGGTTACATGCATATACTTTGTATTTTACATCTCAAATGGGACCTTGACAGGTGGTTTTTTTGGAACAAAGCATCCACAACATTTGAAGACTACCTTTCTGTATCTGATATTTTTTGAGGAAGCTGCCATTATGTGATTTGGGTATTGTAATATGTTGATTTATAACACCTTAAAAATTGATGCCAAACTTGTAGATTCTTCATAGATGGACATAATAAAACTAAGCTATGGGATATGAGATTGGTATTTCCACTATTTCAGAAATACATGAATTCTAAGATTTGAGAATATAACATATCACCCTAATGTGAGTATGTAAGTTTTAATTTAAAACTAGGTATGGGATATTCTAACCTATGTAAAAAATGGCAAGATACTTGCATGTTCTTATTAATTAACATGGTTATATCAAGCATGGAAAACCTATAATTTCTTAGATGGATATTAAAGACTATTAAATCAAAGTGCTTGAGTGTTAGAAAGTAATTTTGTCCTAATTCTCTTGTTGTTGTATATGCTCCAAGACATAGGTATAGTTATATATTCTTTATTTGTCAATGGTGTATGTTTTCTATCACTATAGATGTTACCCAAAGATAATTTATTACCTACTACTGCAACTCCATATTCACTTTGACAACTGCATTTCTCTAATCAATGTTGATTTCATAGACATGAAACTCCCTTTTCCATTGGTCACTTTCATTAGTTTTATTACAAGAATTACATCTAAGTTTTACCCATATAAACAATTTCATGTCCACTGTTCATTTTACTGGTGGAGATCTTGGTTGTGCCACCATTCATTTTGTGCTTAGTTCAATGTATGGGAATGTTAAATGCACAAGGAAATATACATTGAATTCAAGATACACGTTTATACACATGTACTGCATTTAAATTGTTATAGTTTTTTAAGTATTATGGTTAAGTTACTTTACATGAACAACTATGTATTTGTTTTGCTTTCATTTAAGAAATTGAAAATGCATAGGCACTAAAATGTGGTGTAGAACTACTAAAGTAGATGGTGGAAAATAAATAAGCTATGCAATAGATTATAAGATACTTGTTAAATGCTTTGAGAAATGAAGAAAAATAAGATGCACCATTCTTTACCCTAATGAAACTCTGCTTTGTTTTTGTAAATTAAAAACAAGCAATGCACACTTTCCAACTACAAATGGCTAATGATATTGTATATATTAGACAACAATATTGAATGTAATTGACATTGCATTGGCTCAAGAATTTCAATTTCTCGTAATTTGTTATTATTTATATGAGTCCTTGCTTATCCAATGTCAATGACTAATGGCTCCATGACTTTGAATGTTATCGATATTTGTTTAGCTCTAATGACTTCAATACAAATAATTTCTATTTATTAAGATTGCTTCCTACAGTATCCTCAAAACAACTTCTTATTCCTCTCACAGGGACTTGGCATTCTACACCCTTGTTATATATAGTACCAATATATTTATATTATTAACAATATATTATATAATATAATATTCATTTATGTATATTATAAGTAATATTAATAATATATTATATTATACTCAATATATTATGTTATTAATAGTATTTATTATTTTCTAATAAAAATATATTGTGTATAATGCATAATATTATATTAAATAATTGTATATTATAATATATAATTAAGTTTTTTTAAAAATATTTATCAAATTAATATGCAATAATGGCATATACTATTATTTATATTATAGATATTATTAAATATATTATATTATATAATAGTGTGTGTGCGTAAAACTATAATACGATTGTATTATAGTATATATAATATATAGTATTAAAATATTTATATTAATAATAATATATTATATTATATAACCTCATTAATCGTTCTGTGGTATCCTCATTTATTATTAAGAGGGAGGATCATGCAGAGTGGATTTCTCCTCCTCTTGGGTAGTTTAAATTGAATTTCAATGGTGTTTCTTGAGGCAACCTGGGTGCTTCTTGTGTAGGTTGTATAATCAAGGATTGTTTTAGCTCTCTAATTAGAGGAGCTTTGCTTAACTTAGAAGATGGCAATAATAATGAGGTAGAGACATAGATGTTGGTTTTGGGGGTTGAATTAGCTTTACAATATGGGGTGGACAAGTTAATTATTGAGGGGGATTCTATGGTCATGATCCATGCTCTCCATAATAGGGGCAAAGACATGGTATCTGAAGAACATTTTGATTGGATTTGTCCTTTGTTAGATTCCTTTTCATCTTGGGAATCAAAACATTACTTTTTGAGAGGCCAATATGGCAATGAACTTTCTCGCTAACAAGGGCATCTCGTAAAATGTGTAACTTTGATTTGATAATGTGGCCAATGCTTGGTCAAATTATTTCCTCTCACCTTTGGTGGACATAGATTAATTTTTTCCTAGTTATATTGTCACTCCCCCTAGCATTGTTTGGCTCTCCTATCTTGGTGGTGCTAGTGTTTGTCACCTTACCTTTTATTATGTCATGATTATGTGTATTAAACTCATTCCATGATTGCTCCTTGTTGGCTTGTTGGCTTAAGGGCTTGGCACAGTTCTATTTTGGTGTGTTAGTTTCCTCAAGGTTTTTTGTGTTTGCTCACACTTGATTTTGAGCCCATCTAGACATTGTCTCCCTTAAAATCATGGCATCCTCCTTCCTTGCATCCCCCTAACAAACTCAACTTCATATTTATTGATTCATCCTCAAGCACAGAATACTCTAAGTAAAGTACAATCCTAGTTTTTATATATATGGTCTTAGGTAGATGAGAAATTTAAATGTTTTGGTTGAAACAAGATAGCATCTCCTCCTTCACACTCCATATCAAATCAAAATTTAATAATTATCCAATATTTTCTCCTTCTCCACAAGCCACCCTTCCTTCACCAACTTTTTGCACTTTGGTCAATAAATTGATGTTTTACTCTTCATTGTGTTAATGACTATTATTAGTGATTTTAATTAATTTATATTAAAATAATTAAATGTGGATATATTAATCTAGCTACCCGTACTATACTAGAATTGGTGCTTATATCGGTGAGTATATGGTTTACATATATATATATATATATATATATATATATATATATATATATATATATATATATCCTTAACACATATATAATATAGTTGATCTCAATGAATACTTATTTTCACTTTAGTGTCATAATAATATACCAGTATAGTCTAAATAAAATAAATTATCCCCATAAGGAAAACTATTTATAGCCATTTCCATGCATATTTAAGCATGCTAAAAAAAAGTAATTTATTATTATTATTATTATTATTATTATTATTATTATTATTATTATTATTATTATTATTATTATTATTATTATTATTTTCAAGGGATATGATTGTGGAAAAAGGGTTCTTAACTCCTTCTTGACTACCATAGGTAGGAGGCTCTTAAGAGAGGCCTTGAATCAACTAGTTATTAGCTACCAAAATTCTTAAATGGTAGAAGTTCTCACCTATAATCACTAAATGTATTAGCCAATGTAAAAGTTAGAGCTCATAATCAATAATTATCATGTCGAATATAAAATATCAACTCTCAATCCCTCTAGCCCCTTGAAAATAGTCTTTCGTATAAGAGAATAGTTGACCCAAAGACCGAATGATGGAAATGAAAATCTTAGAGATGGTGAAAAGGGTAACAAGGTTTTGTAACATGAGTAATTTAATGCTAAGTTAAATTCCTAAACCCCAACATTTTTCAAAACATAATCATGACATCAATGCCTCCATCAAGTGGGATAAAACCAAGTGTTACCCTATAATGACCAACTTTGGATACAATACACACACAAGATACACTATGGGTTCAAAGGGAACAATGACCTAGTCAAGATCGACAAGGACATTATGGCACAATAGGGGTGTTACATACTACCCCCATATAAAAGCATCATCTACAATGCATCACAAGCCAAGTAAATAACTCCACCAAAAGCACAATTGTAAATCAACAATAGGCACCACACTAAGAATCTAAGTACATAGACTGCTAACTCTCAAAATGGTTGCACAATGGATCAAACAAGGATCCACCATCAACATTGATAGAATGCATGAATAATGGGTATCAAATATTTACTTAATCTCATGAAGGACTTTTATTCTATTTTGAGGCGAACGTAAACTAAGGTGAAAAGTGAAAATCCATGGTGAACATACCATGTGCATAATAATGTTATTCTCTAATAATGCCATACCAGAAATGTCATACACTACAAAATCCAATTATCACTTCGAGCCATAATGTCTAGTAATTCCCATTGAGTAATCTCATAAGGTATCAAAAGAGACACAAATAACCTTGAATATGAGCAAATGAGGACAAAAATCATCCCAAGGTAAATCATGTTGTCACACACGTCTGGCCAACCTATTGAAAACCAAAATCCATTGATATGTGCATGATAGATCTAGGTATCCATCTAATGTCTAAATTATACTAAGAGAAGAATGGTGAGCACTAGTCATGGATAAATTACACTATTAAGATAAGTATCCATCCATGATAATACCTTTTAGAGCAAAATGAATAATAATGAGCCATATTGGATCGTGTTAAACCATAATGAAACCACCAATTAAAGTATATGCCAAAATTACCAAGTAGTCATTGTATACAAAATCATCTTCTAAGACCTCCCAAATAAAAATCATATATCTAAGAAGTGACCCCCCACACACACACACATCCTCCATGTTTGGTGGGGTGGGAAGGATGGTATCATGAACTTGCATGATAAGTTCCCACCTTGACCCATAGTTCTAATCTAATATAAATATCCTCCCCCATACCATGCCACATGTGTAATAATTATGCACATATGAACACAAGTGAAACTAACACCAACAATCATTAAAATAAATTTTAAAAATTAAACTAATCATGTAAAAGTAAAGTCAATAAAATGAGACTAGATGGCCTAAAAATTAAAATAAAAATCAATTGTAAAATCAACAACAATCATCATGATTGGTAAATTGATTAAAATATTTGAAAATAATAATAAAAAATAGCACTAGTTCCAAGTCAAATTAAATTAAGGTGTTCAAACAAATTAAAATTAAAATCAACAAAACATAAGCAAAAATAGACCACATTACAAACACTATGTGACTTGACAAGTCACCCAAGGGGGGAAGGAATAAGGTGAGAGAGCATCTAGTGGTCCACTAGCCATCATGAAGAATTGAACTACGTCATCAGTCATAGGGATCTATTCCACCTACCATCACCAATATGAATATAGCAAGAGAATAAAAATATGTCATCGGCATAGGGACATGATCTACCATAACATGTATCAACTGATATGGATGAGTGAGAATCTCAACAATAACTCATACACATAACATCCCAGTACCTGTAAGTACCAAATGCAACTATATTGGCTCACATCTTTGACTATCATGTAACCAATTCATTATCAAATAACATAGTTGGTAGAGAATAAATGTGTCAAAACATAACCCTATACAATTATATGACCAAAGTACTATTAAGGTAAAAACTATATGTGTTTGAAATGACACTCAATAACAACTGTCATATGTCAAAATTATTTGGATATCAATAGGATCCAAGTAATCACCTCAAGAATAAAATTATGCATCAAATGTAATACTCTTCAAGTCAAACCTTGAATAATTAGGACTTAATCATTCTCAACCAGGTGTGGTATGTATAAAACAAGGTTCTACAAACCCTGACACATGCATCTAATATGCTATCATAGATTACTTAGCACATCACATCCAAGGATAAAATAGATAATGCAAAAATATAAGGGTCACCTCACAATGTTCATCACCCATAAAGTTTGATAATTATAATATGTGTAAAACTACCTACTCAAATCAAATATCATAGATGCTACCAACTCAAGGTGTTCCCTCATCATGAGCACACCTGACTAAGGAGATACTATCACGTAGGGTTCTCAATCATTTTTGGAGGTGATAAGTATGTCATTTTATATAATTTTTCCTTATTATCAGTTTATTTCAAGGCTAAGATGCAAGCAAGGAGAGTGATTTCACAAACATAATTCATTAACATGAATAACTTTTCATAAATAGGAAAGATAATTACAACATCAGTCTAGTATTATTCACAAAAGCCAAGGAGTATAAAATTTGGCACCCAATGCCTTAAGAGATGAACATTAGATTATAGAAGCATAGCATAATAGTATAAAAAAAATCTAGGTTCCCAATTTTGACCTAACTCAAGGATTTGATGGTCTTTCCCCTAGTGTCCCATTATTTGAAACATGATGCTTTTTGGATGCTATGTCATTTTCAATCCATCCACAACCTCCATCCTTTGTCAGTTCAGGGGGTGATTGAGCGTTATGTGGGAAATTATTAATAAAATAGCCTATATCCCCATATAAATAACATGTTCCCAAAGAATTAGCCCTACACTAAGAATCTATGTTGGCCTTCCCTGTGCATACTAACATACTCAAATCAGTTTGGTTTTCTTCCTCAAGGTAGGACATTTCCTAAAACAAAAGTAAGCCATCTCATAAGGGAAGTGAAAGTGTCTCTCTGGAACCCGTAACCTCCCATATATATAAAATCGAGCATAACATAGTTAGCATATCTTTGGTTGGTTTTGTTGCATGGGTTTATGCACATATTGCTAACAAGGAGGGGATCCTTCAGGTAGATATTGAGTCTGAGGTAATCTCTCCTACAACATGTGTATCAAAAACTAAAGGGTCTACAAAATGATGGTTTACTTACATCAATTTCTCAAGTGATGGCTTTTAAAGAATCCCATCACAAGAACTACACATGTTGCCTCTATGCAACATACTTTAATAGTCTATGCAACATACTTTAATAGTCTAAAATTAAAGCTTAATTAGAATGAGTTGAAGCTAAACATCCCAGAGCTCCCAGTGTTAAGACCTAGTCTCTAATACCATAATGTAATGTCTTAAATTTTTGAGCCTAAAATTTGGGTAATTTTTTTTTGGTTATGACACAAATGTTTAAAGAGAGAGGCAATAAAGAAAATAACCAAGATTCACTTATAGTCGAATGGAAGAATGACAATACCAATAATTACTTCAAGGTTATCCTTACATACAAAACAACGGATATGAACTTTTCACTCAGCTTGTTAATTTTACACTCTTGTTGGATTTAACCCTTATACAAGTGCCACTACTATGTGTATGGAATCATTAATGTTATTACTACCTTCACATACATATGACATATTGTTATTACTATCTAACATTACACCCTCGATAAATGATCCACATCCTCATATATATTTACTACTAGATGTCATATTCTTATAATCTAACTTTTGTCACTTGATACTTTTTATCTCACTCCTAACCTTAATATAAGATCAAACATAAAATGACAAGTGCCTAAGAAGAATGTTTTGTTTGATACTACCTACTATATTAGTTCTTCATTCATTCTATTGATTCTCTGTTATTAAGTAGTTGAAAGGATTATACTTACACTATTATACTGAAGATTATGAAAACTTAACTTACTAAGAGGACCTCTTCTTTATAGTGCATTAGCTTATTAAGATGCAACTATTTGAGTTTCTTGAATTTATACCGGTAAAACTAAGTTATAAATGAATGATTTAATTCCTACTTTCATACAAAGGATGAAACTAATTACTTATTTATTAACTCATAAAATCCTTATGCCTTTTTGTATGGTTAATCACAATTTTCATCTTAGCAACAATACTATCAAGTTTGAATTCTACTCCAATAAACTTACATGCTCTTGGCTAAGATTATCCTTTGATGTAAGAAACCTTTACTTGACCCTTCTACTACATGGACAATCAAATTTTGAGATAAGATGAAGTCAATGCTTTTAGAGTGAAATATCAAGACAAAGCTAATGGTCAAGATTTACAATATGCAATCAATTCAAGTATGAATCTATCTACAATAAGCATATAACATTTAGTCAAAAGGAACCCATGACTAAGGGTGTGTGTGTGTGTGTGTGTATAAAGTCAATATTTCTTATTTTGCTTATGTGCCCATTTTATACTTTATTATTCACCTATGACATAACATTGTCATTATTCCATTTGATTAACTTGATGATCATTTCTACTTTGCATATATATATATATATATATATATATATATATATATATATATATATATATATATATATATATATATATATATATATAAATATAAATATAAAGTTAATATTTCTTATTTTGCTTATGTGCCCATTTTATACTTTATTATTCACCTATGACATAACATTGCCATTATTCCATTTGATTAACTTGATGATCATTTCTATATATATATATATATAGTTAGTTAATATATATATAAAGTTAATATTTCTTATTTTGCTTATGTGCCCATTTTATACTTTATTATTCACCTATGACATAACATTGTCATTATTCCATTTGATTAACTTGATCATTTCTACTTTGCATTGAGTTAATTCTACATCTATCTTAACCTATATTTCTTTTTATTTGACAAACCCCATTTATATTTATTTACATAATTATATGCTTTATTTTGATTATGATGGTAGTTATCAAACATAGGGATAACTTGTAGGAGATGTTCTTACACCTACTTTTCAAGGTAATGCCGTTAGTTAGGTTTTATATTCTCATATGGGAAAGATTAATTAAATTATCTATGTTATATTATAGAGAATTAATCTTCTTTCTAATTTATTTATCATTTACTCTGATTACATCACATTAGCCCTTAGTATGTTCTCATCGTTTATACAAATTTAAATGTATACATTATGCAAAACATCACATGTCACCATTATAACCTAACCATGTGTTACTCTTATTCTAATCATAAAATTATGTAAATGTTTTGAATAGTTTATTAAGATTTCCTTTCCCTCCTCTATTATACTTTAAATGTTTAACCCACTGGCTACACAATGAACCCTATCCACATTCCTTATACTTTAAATGTTTAACCCACAAGCTACACAATGAGGTTTATTAACTAAGAGTTATAAACCTCTCCACATAACCATATTCATACAAATATAAGCTATACATAGCCATAATAAGCCACCATGACTTTAGTCATGTGACATAATAACATGTACAATAAAGAGTACAGGTTTCCGCTTGTCACAAATAGTATTTTCTTAGCCTAAAAAAATATTTATAATAAATAAAAAATAATTATAATGTTATATTTTCTAAAAGTTAGTATCATATATTTTTTTTAATATTTTTACAATTTATAAAAATGAAAGTTGATTTTTGGTATTCCTAAAAAAAAAATTATAATATCATATTTTCAATAATTAATATTATATAAAAGTTTTTATATTTTCACAATTCATAAAAAAAATAAAAATTAATCTTTGAATAAAATTATATATAATTTTGATCCTACACATTTCAAATCAATATTCTAATTTACATCAAAAAAAATATATAACTCCATACTAATTTCCTTATAAAAATTATCATTATATTAAAAAATGTTGAATGGTTAAATTTTATTATTAATCTAACATAACTTGTAAGGAAACAATTGGGGGAGAGCCTTTTAAAAGAAGTTGAATAGCATTATAAATGAAAGGAAAATAAAATATGATTTGGTAAGGATTAATTAAATCTTTAAGTGGCCTCACTTAACATATCTAGGGTGCCACTTTCCATGTAAGTGTGTAATTTTAATACAATTTCTTAAGTTTTAAATTAAAATTTTGAAACCTTGGAACTTAGACACAGAATAGGTTTATGTACTTTTAAATTGCAAATAAAAAACTCAACTAAATATCTGAAGAGAAATTATAAGTGACAGCATATTTTAATTTATTAATTATGAGTTTTTATGTTTGATTAATTTTAACCTTTTTGTTTTGATTTAATTTTTGGTTATGTGGATTTATCTTGATAGATTTTTTAATTTATATTTTTGATAATGGGTTTTTATAACAAAACTTTTATTTTATCAATGTAAAAAAAATGTTTGGTTTTTTAGAGTATTTAGCAGAGCTAATTTTCATATCTTCTATAATATAATGTCAGTGATATGTTTTTTGATTCTAGTCTAGATGGATCCAATATAAAGCACACTACATTAACACTCTATTTTGTAAACTTATTTTTTTTTTACCAATGTTTCACCTAGTCATTAACTGCTTTAAGAAAAATGTCAAGTAGTTTGTTTATAGATAAGAAAGTGATAGAGATGTTTTGCATTTCGAGATCCTTGATCTTATTGGATACTCCTTCAATGTTCGATAAGAAGGATATTGAATCAGTTGTCCAGATATCAATTTTATGTTCCCTGGTATGACCTTCCTTTGCTTATTTAAACACTCTCAATGTTTACTTTCTTTTGTAACCATTTTTCTTACAAAGTTTTTTTAAATGGTCTAATTCTGGTTTAAAGTTGTTTTCATCACATACCCTAAAAGCTCAAGTGGCTATAGTCTTCAACACTCCTACTTATTGGGGTGAGTAGTGGTGAAAAATGGCATGCAAATAAAGGTCAGTGTGTGCGCTTTTTTGGTACACTTTACGAGTCAAAGAATTATCTTCATTGCGAGAAAGGAGAACAACTAAGAAAGGTGAGTTTCCTTCTTGTTCCCAATCCTTCGTGAATTGAATACTTTGAACCAAACTATTGAGATGGGTGTCGAATTCTTCTAGGGTGTCTCTATCATACTACCAACACAAATTTTTGTCATCAACATATTTCTTCCACCATTTGAGTTTTAGGAGAAAGGAATAGAGAGCCATCTCTTCAAAAATAATTATAAACAGGTTAGTCACTATTAAAGAAAGAGGAGAGCCCATTGCCATCCCATATGTTAGTTCATAAATGATTCCTTTGAAAGAGAATAATGTGGACCTAAGACAAAGAGATACAAATTTAGTTGATTCCTCCTTAATACAAGATTGAACGACATCAATAGCATCCTCAATTGAAACCTTGGTGTAGAGGGGTATCGACATCTCTATTCATAGTTATATTAATTTTTTATTTATTTTTTGATTGAGAAGCTCATAATTATATAAATATCGACATCTCTTTCATGATTTGGATTACATAGTTGATTGCAATTGATGAATAAGCATACACCTAAATTTGTATGTTTCTTCAACCAAATCATAATGAACAAATCTAATTTTAACTATTTGACTCTCAATATCAAATATCTAGAAAGATTTGTACTTGGATAGATGATATAACCAACCCTCATCATCACAATCAAACTACAACATTATGGATATTAAATTTACTTTAAAATATCATATCCTAAAAAAGCAAGCGTACTCTTAAACCTTCAATAACAAAATACATAGTGTAAAATTATAATAAATTGTACATAATTCCCTCCAGATGGATCAGTTAATAGGATATATACAAAATCTTACGGAGTTAAATCCTTGAAAAAATTATTATTATTACATTCTAAATAAGCTAGACTTAAAAGCACTAACTATGCTTGGCCCAGAAAAAACTTTCTAACTTGAGTTGCGAATTGAACCACATTTTCATGCGATGGGAGTATTTTCTTCACACTCTCTCTCTCCTTGCATTTCTTTATCCAAGCACCGATGCAAGGCAATTTTTCTTCGAATGGAACTTTAAATTCTCCAATCATTTCATATATGGGGAACCAGCTTATTTGTGGGACAAATGCAATATCCACCAATCCAAATTCATCTCCTCCAAAATACTCCTTTCCTTTCAGGTTTCCTTCTAATATTACCAGATTTTCTATATATTCACGCTTCCCTGCTTCCTGTTCATCCCCTGTACCTCTCAATATACGGGCTCCAGAATCGAAAATCTAAAAGAATAGCAGATGGGATAAAAAGGTTAGAAAATAAAAATCAAAATAATGATAAAAGCTTATGAATAGAAGTAAAATAAAATAAAATTATTATTTATTTATTTGGAAAAAGTTATAATTTTCCTGCAACATTAAGATTTTAAATGGAGAAACAATAATCAGCTCTATCTTGCCATTGAATAACACCATAACCTACAACCTTTAGGGAATGGTTCTGTACAGGGGTGCTTTAAATTTCCATGCATTAAATATAGAAGAGCTATTTGCATGGACAGGGTTCCTCTAAAATCTACATCTTTAAGATTAGTTATTAGTTTCTTAAATTTCAATGTTCGAATCTCCAGGAGAATAGGGTTATACATTTAGTTAAATTACATTTTTTTTTTTAAAATAAAAAAATTCAATATTTTGCACAGTTTCTGCGTCTATAACTCAGAGTAACTTAGAATCCATTTCCTGGCTATTTTTTAATACTAATTTTTGACCAATATTTATAAAGAAAATTGCATGTTTGAATCTTAAGAAGGACAGGGTTATAAGTCTTGTTAAATTACATATTTAAAGAATAAAAGAAAAATCTTTCAATATCTTGCACAGTTTCTTGGCCTATAACTCAGAGTAACTTGGAATCCATTTCTCGGCTATTTTTTAATACTAGTTTTTGACCAATATTTGATAAAGAAAGTTGCATGTTTGAATCTCAAAGAAGACAAGGTTATACATCTCGTTAAAATACATTTTTAAAGAAAAAATACAAATCTGTCAATATCATTTACGGTTTCTGCCCCTATAGAGTAACTCAGAATCCATTTCCTACACAATCGCCTATTTCGACAGTTTTGTTTGCAGTAGATGCCTAATCTCCTCCATGGAACCTCAAGATTAAAGACAATTATTTGGTCAAACGAAAGCATAGCAGGCAATTGTAAATGCAGACTTGCAAAATTGCAAGAAATTTGGCAGATAACTAGAGAGTTTGTTCCTAATGGCTTTAGATTTTTGTTTGCAACACCTGAACAGGAGATTATTTTAACCTCCTCATGGAACTATTGCCTTATCTAGAGTCTGATAAAAGGGTTGAGATCACAAAGACAAAACCTCCATTTATGAGAGGGAGTGTTATACCAATTCTACCTCTTTCTTTATTTCTTTGCAGATGGATATAATAATAAGATCTGAGAAATTATTAAAAATATTTTGACGCAAGAAAATCCATGAGATCATACTTGTTTACTTCATATTTATTTATTAATTATATTAAAAAAAACTGTAACAAAAAAATACTAAGATGCAAAATTGAATCGGCATACCTTATTTACAAAATCTGCCCAGAAGCGAGCCATGGCTCGATCATATGGATGAGAGGGTAAAAACTTGAGACCCTATGTCCATACCTCGTCAATGTATTGCAGAGCAATGAGAGACTCGGCCACAGGCTTGGCATTGTGAATAAGAACAGGTACTTTCTTATTCACAGGATTCATTTGCAGTAACAGGGGACTTTTGAAAGGGAAACTTTGTGGCACATCCTCATATTTTATACCCTTTTCTTCAAGCCCAATCAAAACTCTACACGCATAGGGACTGGCCCCGAAGCTCAGAACCTTAACCTCATCTTGGCTTGCCATCTTCACTTTATTTTTCTCCAAACTATGAATGCGATGCGTGGTAATGGAAGATGAAGATATCTGTACCGTATTTATGGTATTTTGGAGTTCCGAAAATAAACATGTTATGCATTCAATAGAAACTTTATTTCTTTAATCAGTCAATCTTAACAGCTGAAATGTGACTAGAACTTCCGGAGGCTGTGCGTTTAACAAGTTTTTTTTAAAACTAACCAGACAAATTTGACGAGTGAACCTGAAGCAGAAGGCCCAAGTTCACTGTATTCAGTTAATTTAATACAATGTCTACAATTGATGGGATTCCTTGCCCCCGCATATACCAGTGATGTGACCCAATTTATTAATCAAATATATTTCCATATTAAGGGAGGAGAGGAAGGAGGAAAGAGGAGAGATGAAGAGAATATGTAAAATAAGGGAGGTATTTTTTTTTTTTAAATGAAATAAAAATTAAATTTTTTGGTTAAATTGTGCAAAAGATTTTTAGATCAACTATTTAATCAAAAAATCATTTTTAATACATGAAATATGTCTCAAATATTTAATTTGAATCAATGATTAACAAATACACAAATGTTTTAAAATCTTACAATTATAATAAATAGTAAATAAATTATAGATCAAGGGTGAATAGAGTTGTCTCTCTCCTATTTAATAAACATAGAGTTGGTATGAACTCTAAAAGTATAAAATATCTAACTAATAAATATATAAACATCATTTTTTATTGTACAAAATATAATATAGATATAAAATTTTGTGCTCCGAAAACTCTAAAATGCAATCCAATATCCTAATAACAATAAAAATATATAAACTCATTATGACATACCAATGACCCACAAATAAGGCATATCTTTGAAAAACTTAATACTTATTAAAACATAAAGTTATATCCTTAAATTTTTATGGGAATAGTGGGGTATTATGCAACTACTTATCAAAAGTTGGTTGTTGCATTATCATAAGGTTGGAAATTTTATTTTCTTAATTAAATGTCCTAACTTACCTATTCACTTAGGATTTAAAATTGATGGTCGTATGAGATTATATATATTTTAAAAGTATAATTAATATTTTTGATAATGTAAAGGAAAAATTCAGATAAATTGTCAAAAAATATATATAATAGATCATTACATCAAAAGCATTTCTTTGTTATATAAAAAACATAGATTTGTCTCTACATCTAAAAATACTAATTTGAATAAGATTTACAGTGATGTCGCCAAAATGATAGATGGCTTGTTTAGTGTACAACTATTGGAGGAAGCACTTGCATGAACTGTTAAGTAGTTGAAGGCCATTATCAAAACTTAAATGTTGTTAAAAAAATTTTTGACCGCCTTTCTTTACTTGTATATATTAGGCATTTAACGAGATCTTGAGATGCAACGTTGGTAGAGAAGAATTCTAATAGTCAACATTTACCCAAAACAGACTTCAAAGTTTGCCCCCTTTCAAATCCAAGCATTAAGCAAAGCACACCGAATTCCATGACAATAATTGGAAAGAAATTAACTTCCTTAATAAGATCCTTCAACCTAAGTAAGTAACTACATCAAATCTTAAATTATGAAAACAAGGAACCTCTTTTAGACCTATTAAAAATGCTATACACAACAAATACATTAAACTCTTCTTATATTAAATTAGAGAATAATTTGGACTAACAATACAAACAATCATATCTTACAGGACAAGAGAGATCTAAGACAAACACATAATCTATATGTAGCTCATACGATCACATTTTTCTCCTTCCACCATCATAGACTAGTTATTTGACTCAATTTATTACTTAAATAAATATATACCCATATTAAGGGAGGAGAGAGGAGGAGAGATATGAATAAAGTATATACAATATAAGAGAAATGTGTTTCCATGTTCCATGAAATAAATATGAAGATTTTCTGGTTAAACTGTGTAAAAGATTTTTAGATTAACAATTTAATCAAAAATTCTTCATCTTTAATACATGAAATATGTTCATAACATTTAATTTGAACCAATGAAAAATAAATATATGAGTGCTTTAACATCTTATAGTTTAATGAATAGTAAATAGATTACAATTTTTATTGGAATAATTGTGTTTTACTTTTTAACTTGACGTTTCGAAGGACACCCGTGATCCTTAATTAGGATAAATTGATTTATGATTAGAATAACCACCCCGCACTACTTAAATAGGGCAAAGACAATGAATAACAAGAAAATAAGGTCGTCTCTACCCTATATAAGTAATGTAGGGTAGTTTTTCAATAATAAATTCTTTTCCCCTGATAAATTATTATGGATATGATCCGAAACTTCAAATTAAAAAGCAGAATACAATTATTCCAAAATAACTGTAATCTATTTGTATGGACTGTGAAATCATAAAATATCTTACTAATATATATATATAATTTTTGTTGTCTCCATTTAACTAAATATATAATCATATTATATGTTTTATTTTTGTGTGTTTGTGTTTATATTTATATATATATATATATATATATATATATATATATATATATATATATATATATATATATATATATATATATATATATATCTCTGAAAGCTCTAGAATGCAATCCAATATCCCTAGTAACTATGAAACGATTTAAACCCATTATAACATACCAATAATCCACACATAAGACACATATCTTTAAAACCAGAGCTCTAGAATGCAATCCAATATCCCTAATAACTATGAAACGATTTAAACCCATTATAACGTACCAATGATCCACACATAAGACACATATCTTTAAAAAAATTAATACTCATCAAAACATAAAGTTATATCCTTAAATTTTTATGGGGATATTTTCTTCAATTATTTTATGGAATAGTGGATTATAATGCAACTACCTATCAAAATTTGGTTATTGCATACCCATAAGATTGGAAACTTGGTCTTTTTAATTAAGTCTCCTAACTTACCATTTCACCTAGGGGATAAAATTGATGGTTGTATGATCATATTTAATTTTTTTTTATAAAATATAATTAATATTTTTAATAATGTCAAGGAGAAATTTAGACAAATTTTCAAAAAAATATAATGGATTATTACATCAGAGGCATTTCTTTACTGCACCACAAGCATAGATTTGTCTCTGCATCTAAAATGCCAATTTGAAAAAGATCTATTACCATGCCACCAAAGGGATAGATGGCTTGTTTAGCATACAACTATTAGAGGAAGCGCTTGCATGCGTTGTTAAGTAGTTGAAGGCCATTATCAAAACTTAAATGTTGTTAAAACCTTTTTTGACCGCCTTTCCCTTCATGTCTATATTAGGCATTTGACAAGAGCTTGAGATGCAACATTGGTAGAGAAGAATTCTAACAATCAACATTTACCGAAATGATACTTCAAAGTTTGCCCCCTTTCAAATACAAGCATTAAGCGAAGCACATCAAATTCTATATCCATAATTGGTAAGAAATTAACTATCTCAACGGTATCCTTCAACCTAAGTAAGTAACTACATATATTAAATTAAGAAAACAAAGAACCTTGTTTAGAATTGGCGAAAATTTTATACACAACAGATAAATTAAACCCTTCTTGTATTAAATTATAGAATAAATGAAACTAACAACACAAGAAATCATCTTTTATAGTATGAGAGAGATTTGTGTTAGACGCATAATCTATATATGGATCATATGACCACCCATTGGAGAATCTCAATTATCAATGGTCGGTTACACATCCCCTAGTTCTTACCATTCAGAGAGCTTTTCGGGTGCATAAAATAAATAGCGTTTAAGAGACCCTCCTTGAGACCACTTTTTATTAATGATCTTATGTTTTGGAGATGCTACAAGTTATTGTGCTTGTATTCCTTCTTGTCCTTAAGGAGTCATAATATTTAGCTTTTGACTTCTCTTTTAGGAAGGAAAAATCAGAGGGAAATCCATTTAACACTAGAAATTTTCAAGGGGATGCAGTTATGCCATTAGAGGTGGTGTCAACTTACCC
This sequence comes from Torreya grandis, assembly GCA_037957365.1. Taxonomy (NCBI): domain Eukaryota; kingdom Viridiplantae; phylum Streptophyta; class Pinopsida; order Cupressales; family Taxaceae; genus Torreya; species Torreya grandis. The sequence goes on from JARHVA010005660.1 coordinate 865,063, forward strand.
AGGTATATATGGAAAGGGGGTGTAGCTAGGTTTCCCTAAGGAGCTATTGGTTGAAAACTCAATAGAGGAGAGTTACAATGCACATGGACTCAATGGACATCAGAATCTATGCCTTGCTTTGTGGAACCATACAACCAAATCTTGCAAGACTTTTGTATAAGCAATTTTATTGTGAAATAAGGAAGAAAGTAGGATGGACACATCTCCATGTTGTAATTCTCTATTCTTTATAGAAGAAAACCTTTTTTTTTATAAAATCACACCTTATTTGTATGTACTTTTTGATTACCTTATCCGTGAAATAATTTTACTGAAAATTTTAAATGCATACTCTCAATCTTCTCATGACTATCAAATGTCGAATAATCTAAAAATGTATTCATTAATAGTTATTATCCAAAAAAAAAAAAAAAAAAAATCCACATACACATGACACGACCCAACCATTGCATCTACCAAGAACCTACAACCATGATCACTTCCATAGTTACTATAGACTTTTGACCAAAATAATGCTCACAATCAACATCTCGAAACCAATTTTTCGCAAGTACGAAGACACCCATAACACAATGATAAGTATGTCTCCTGACTTCTTGTAGTCTCGTTTTTTCCATTCTCACACTTACCATCAAACTTCATATCATCTTCCTCCTTTTGATTACTATTGTAATTTTCCTTGCTTTGAATGTCCTATTTTTTCCTTACATGTCGCTGAATAAAAGACCCAGTATTATTACTATTTTTTACAACTTTTGGTACCCATCCTTTAATGGAAAGAGTAAACTTGACCATGTCTTCGAGGTGTAAATTGATCCATCTTTAACAATGATTATGCCTCCCAACGTGTGTTTATGTAAAGCCACTTGTAAGGAGGTTAAGCTATTGCTAACTATAAGTGTCAATATTATAAATATATAAATTTATTAATATAATATTATATTAATAATATATAATTATAATACCATTTAATAATGTATTATAATATTTAATATACTAATAAATAATTCTATAATACTAATTATTAATTTTATATATATATATAATTATTTATATATTATTATTATATAATTTTATAATTATATTATATAATCTTATAATTGTATAATTATATATTAAATTAAAATTATATATATGGTTAATTTGGCGTAGATTTTGATTTGTATATTATTATTATCGTTGTTGTAGATATGAAGAATTGTTTATAAGCTTATTTTTATTGTCTTTTATTACATCATTCATTTTATTTTGAAATATTTCATTAATTTCATGTTTTGTATAGCCATATCCTTCCTCACCATTTCACCATTATTCAAGTTCATAGTAAAAAATAGGTTTCTTCCCAACACAACACATTAATACGTCGCATGAAAAAAACACCACCTCATTTTTCACTATTATTTCTACTAAAAATATTAAATTATTATTACTTAACATTTAATGTACAAAAATGAATTGAGATCATATATGACTTGTGATTTACACTCTTTCATTTTATAATTTAAATTATATCCTTTCCAATATAATTTAAATTTTTAAAACAACTACTAATAATAAATATATAATATTTCAATCTTCCACTATAAAAATATTAACATTAAATAAATAATCATCTAAATACACAAGGTCGACTCTTGAATTTAATCCCTCGACTCCTCCAAATCCCATGAAAAGATTTGAGCATATGCCCGAGACCTAAACCCGCACGCTTTTTTTAAGTGCGTTCTTTACTTTTAAAAAACAATTGTAAATCTTATTCCGTTTATAGATATTAGAATCTTTCAAACATAACTTTTGTTTTTATTATTATTATCAAAAAGTCTCTCTTTTATATTATTTGCTTCCATAAAGATATTCTCATTCTCATTTAGGAATGGCCCATAAAGATATTTTAATTTAGGAATGTAGGTGGAATATATATATATATATAATGTTATTATTATTATTATTTTATTTTGTAAATGGAGTGTATAAAAATAAGAGTCGTAAAATGTTTAGTATCTACATTTCGATAAGAAGTGTTTAATTGTGAAATGATATTGATTATAATTTGAAGTAAGTTGTGTAAATTTTTTTAATTATATAAAATCGTAATAATGTTGATAAAATTTATTACTATAATAAATGGTTCTAATGATATTTATTGTTATTTTACACATGTAATAAAAAAACATAATACATAAAATTTACAATTTAATATCTATAATTAATATAAAAAATATTATAAATTATAATAATAATTGATATGATTATATTATAATTAATAATATATTATATATAATATCATAAATTTATATTACTTATTAAATAAAACAATGCTAATAATTATATAGATATTATATAATATATGTAAATCTTATTTTATATTATTATACATATCTTAAATAAATCTATGTAAAATACATTAATAGATATCATTATGTTACTTAAATTTAACTAAAATATATATGTTACTGATAATTTATTTTTTAAATTTCATTGTTATGATTATTTATAAATATATTGTTGTAAAATCTACATATTATCTATAAATATCATGATTATCTATTATAATATGATATGATAAAATATATATATTAATTATAAATTAATTGTGGTAAAATCTATATATTACATATAAATTAGTTATGATTATTTGTATGGTATATATTTATTAATTTTGATGTTGTAATATAATGTAATCGGAAGGGAAATTTTTTAATTTATCTTATTTTTTTACTCTTCTTTAATTTTTATTTCTTTACATTTAATTTACATTTTTGTTTGTTTCCGTGTAATAATATATATTCTAATATAGTTTTAAATTGTGAAAAAAATCTAATTGTCTAAAATGGTTAATTAGAGAAAATGAAAGTGAACCATAAATCTTTGTACAAAGAATCATAATAGCCCCACAGAAATAACTTAATGCCCAAATATCATACCATAAATGCACCATATGGTTTGACATGGCACCATAGCTTAATGACAAGGCACCATATGGTTTGACATCGAGCACATTTGATCTTTGCTTTGTCATCATCGACTCATTGTCCTCTGATTATAGTATTATTGGCCGTGCACTTGTAATTTATACTTGACCTCCAAATGTAGCATTTCATTCTATAAATAGCAAGAGGCTTGTTTAATTTGTACCCAGGCTCTTCCAAAGTTCTCAAGTTTGATTACCTTATGACGTGGACATCCTTTACCTATTTTGAGTTGTTATCTCACCTTTACAATCTTGAGCTTAATGCTTAGAACATTGAGGCCCCTTTCTTCTTACTGACCTACTACTTAGGCTCTTTGTGTGATCAAGGTCTGTGTTTGGTCTATGTACTCTCGGGCTCCTTGTTTCTTTGTGCACAATTTCTAGGTAGCATTATGTCGAGCTTGGGCTCCTTGTGGTCAACTTTACTTCATTGCCTTCATTGAACACCCTTCACTATATTGGATTCTTCAAAGTCAAGCTCACCATGACAACTCACCAAGATCATCTACGATCGAGCTCTGTTGTGAATGTATAAAAAATATCATCATTTATATTACTTTCCAAACTCGCTTATAGTGTTTCTAGCTCGAGTTCTTCATTTCACATGCACACATAATTATTGGGAGCTCTTCATCATGTATCTCTCAAACTCGGTTTGTGCCACCCCAAACATGTTTATAGAGCTTGACAAATTTCTCATCTAGATCTTTTCTTGTTAGTTGTTGTGATCAACCAGATATACGATATGACATTTACTTTGAAATTTACATTTTTTTCTTTTTACTTGGAACATCTATGATTTATAACTGTGATTTAATGTTGTTTAGGTACGATTTATACAACCAACCATTCATATATTGAGGAAGGAAAAAAATATGCCACAGGAAGTCCTTTGTTTTTAAAAACTTAACAAGATTCTATTCATATTTTTATATGCCCAGCTACATATATCTTTGTTTGTCATTATACTAATGATATATCATGTATTTTTTCTATATATCATGTAGATTTTCTTCACCAACTCTATTTTTTCTATTGCTTAGAACTCACCAAATTCATTTCTTTTATTGGTGATGATGTTGACCATACATTGAAAATTGGAACATGTGACTAATCAACCTTAAAACCCCCATTGAGTTTCCCAACGTGTCTATCTACATATAAAATGCATGATGCCTTGTGGTTGCTAAACACTCTGAATGGGATATTGTTCACAATGAATGAGAAAATACCTCTTTATTTCCTTTTTTTCACAATTTTAAAATTGACCAAAACATTACTTTTACTAAATTTTCTATGATTTTAGTAACAATTATTTTCGAAGTCATATAAATTGTAACACTTAATTTGAATTTTGTTACCTTTTGTTTTGATCCACTTGGAGATAAATAATGAGGAAAAAAAGGAAAGGATATTTTGAAATTAGGAAGAAAAAAGCAAAAAGTATTTTGAAAATAGGGGAAAAAGCAAAAATGTATTTCAAAATTAGGGGAAAAAGCAAAAACTATTTTGTAAATTAAAAAAAAAACAAAAAAATATTTCAAAGTTAGGATATATTGTGAAATTTGTGTTTTGTGAATGCTATATTTCTCTAATTGTTTTGTGTCTCTGGTGGAATGTTTTAGAGTGTGAACATATTACTTTTTTTTATTTTCTTTACTTATTTTAGGGGTTGTTTTTCTTTGAGATTTTATATGTGTATTGATTAAATAAGGGATTTGTTATAGCATGGCCATGTTAGCCAATTTGTGTTATTTATATACAAAGATAAAATATGTGACTATATTCCAGTTTATGTAATGGGGACATCTAGGAAACTAAAGGGGGTTGTTAAGATTGATTAGTCACATGCTCGATTTGTTGTAGAATACCAAATTTTTAATGTAAATTCAACATCATCACCAATAAAAAAAATGAATGTAGTGAGTTCTGAGTAGCAGAGAAAAATAAGTGGGTGAAGAAAAACTAGGTGATATATGATTATTAAGATGACAAATAAATATATCTACAGTCGTTATTGTAGAAAAGTAGGTGTTTTGATCATGGGCCTAGTTAGGTGCTTATCTAGTTGTCCAAGTCAAATTTGAGCTTGTTTTGACGTGGTACATGCCTTGAATAATCCTATAGTGCTCAACATTTAACACTCAACTATGTTGGCATCACTTCATATAAGGTGAAAGCCTTATGCGCTCACCCGAAGTGCAACAGAGAAGGGATCAAGGTTTGTGTTGAGCTAAGTTGTGCCATGGCACAACTCTATCATTTGGAGCCTTTGGTTAGTGATAGTAGTAGTGCATTCATAGGTGCAAGCCATCCTAGGATGGGAAAAACCAATTGTCTATTAGGCACAAATGGATGGGATTTAGGTCAGTAGCTTCATAGGTGCAAGCCTTTGGGAACCTTAGCTTAATGGCATTTAGGTGCTTGAGGGGAAACTAGGTATCTATTTGAGGGGCATCGGCATAGGTTTGCACTTAGGCATAGGTATCATCATGAGATGCAAGGTCTTATCCACTTTTAGAGCATTTCCTATATTGGGCATGAGGTTCCTCATGGGTTATAGGTATGCTATAAACAAGTAGGTTAGAATCTCATAAGAGGTCAACATACATATGAAAAAATTAAGAATTTAATCCATTAAATATTTACGTAAATCCCTCATCATTAAAAAAGTCCAACAATACATCTATATTATGAGAAACTAAGCAAATGCTTGTCTTGAGATACTAAAGGCTCATAAGCAAGCTTGCGCATTACAATAGGGAGAAATTAAACGCTTCTCAAACTAACTCTAAGTTCTAATGGAAAACATAACATCTAGAACCAATATGCTAGGGATTCGCTACTCCATTTGTCTCCCCCTTGCTTACTGGACTTAGCTTGATTTTATAGAGCTTTAGAGCATCTTAATATCATGAGGAATGGAGCATACTAATTGCTAAGTTGGCACTAGATGTGCTCATTCTGTCAGCTCTACTATGCTACCTTTAGTGAGCTATAACTATCTCATGCACCCACTTCCCAATGAAGATTGAGTCAAAAAGGAATTAGTTAGTTACCCACCAACTGACACTACTAGATGACAAAATAATAATCATGATAAGTGATTGCCTCACACCTAACTATTATGTTGGCATGGATTCTATACTTAGACATATTTGGGGCCCAGCATTAATCCATACAAAATTATTAGTCTGACATCAAACTAACCTTTTAACACCTTAGGTGCACAAAAATCAGGCACATGCTCCTTTAGTTCTGCTTTAAAGTCCTCAAAACCCTAAATTGTGAACTTGATTTCTTTTACGATGTTATCTATTTCTATGGAGGCAATGTTGAGGGTAAGCACACTAGTTTTCTCCAACTCTTTCCAAAAGCCCTTTAACCTTTCCTTTGCCTTTGTTACACCTCCATCAAGGATCTCTCCCTACTCGAAGGCCTTTATTTGTAACACGTGGAAGAGTTCTTCCAGGTTCTGCTTCTAGGTCTTGATCTAGGTGTTCAAAGTGTTGACCTATGCCATTATTTGAGCATGCTTGGCCCTAATCACAATGTATTCATATGGCATCACTGTGTCCTTCTCCATTTTGCCTTTTTGAGGCATGTGTCGATGATTGATGCTTGAGTGGAGAAGTTGTAAACTATTACATCAGTTACTTCTGTACCCTCTTCTAGCTTTGTGAAGAGGTCTTCCACCTCTTTAAATTTCATGGTGATCTCTTACTTTATGCTGGTAAAAGGGTCCTCATCTTCTTCTAGTGTTGATTATGCCTTCAACATTGGGATCATCTGGTCCATTAGCACACACACCTTATTAACCTCCAAATTTTTTGAAGTGTTGATGCCATCTAGGAGGGATGATTTGACTTCCTCCATGCACTTGACCAGTTACTGCAACTTGAATCTTATGACCTTATTCATTTCCTCTTACTCTAGCATGATCTTCTTCTAGATTGAGTCTCTAACATCATTGATGATGTTACTGCACGCTACCTTGGATTCCATTCAGAGGAGGGAGTTAGTTGACCTTACTAGATTGATTACATGGGGGTTGACAAGAAGTGAATCCTACCATTCCTCTAGTTGGCCTATACTAAGGATTACCTTTTGTGGTACCTCAAATTGAGGCTCATCCATATAATTGTCAAGGAAAAATGATAATTATTGGTGCATCAGTGTCGTGGTAGTTCTAGGGGGTATGTATTCTATCATATAATAATCTTCATCTATCAACCCCTTTTATGCCTTATCTCATAGGCTCAGCTCAACTTCCTCTTCTTGGATGGCTAGCTCCATCTGCTTTAGATCTTCTTCATCAGAGCTAGTGCATTCTTCAACACTTTCCCTTGATGTGGCTTATCTCTCTAGCAAGGGTTCTTTCTCAGACTTATCCCCTTCATCTACTTTTTTCTTCTCTTTGGTGCTAACTTCACCCTCCTGAGTCTGTTGGATTTTAACTACACTCTATGTTTACTTCTCTAAGATGCTAGTATCACCTTCCTCATCTCTAGGTACCCTTTCACTACTTGGGCATGCTTGTGGTATGACTTCCTCCATTGTGCTAGTGGGGGCACTAAGTGCCTATGTTGCTTTGTCCTTTATGGGTTTTGCACCTATGGTAACCCTCATTTCTTCCATTTCTCTCATGGCCTTTTCCTCTTGGGCCTTATTTATCTCTTCCTTCCTCTTTATCACAATCATGGCTATCTTTTCTTCTTTGGCCCTTATCTCCTCGGCCTCAACTTTATCGATCTCTACTTGGGTCATTCCCTTAGCCTTCATGGCCTTAATTTTTTTATTAACTCCAATACCGCTTCTATATAGTCCTTACTGAGGCCCATTTCAATTCATCAATACCTCTTCTCCTCCTTAGTTTGTAGAGGATGTGTTGTAGGTTATGTAGTTGGGGTGCTTGATGGTTTTTCTACTTCCCCAAGTGTGGTAGCAGTGCCGCCTTAGAGAGCCTCATGAATTTCTTTAGTGCTGGGCTCTTCCTCTATTTATTCTTCTTGGATGATATACACCTTTTTCATTCCATCTTCTTCTTCCTCTTCTTGCACCCTATGTACTTCTACTTCCTCTGGTTCCTCTTGCACCTTCATTTATACCAAGGTTATCGTGGGCATCACCAATGGCCCCTTGCAATTTTTCCCTTGTCTTGGATGATGCAATCCCTAATGTAAAGACCACATGCTTCTTCTTCAATGCAAAGGGGGTAGATTCATCTTCGATAATGATCTTCAATCAGAGGCACTCTTATATTTCCTCCAAGGTTTCTCCCCACTTATTTTGAGGGGATTTTCTTGGTGTCACAAGAACCAACTCTCCTTCTTCACCAAGCTGAAGGGGGAGGTCATCATCTTTGTCTATGCGTGTGCCCTTCTTTCTTGGCTTCATCTCATAGAATAGCCTATGGATGTGACCAAGAATGATTTATCTTTTGAAGGGATATATGTTGGTAGCATCCAAATCATCCTTCTCATCTTTGGTTATATTTCCCATTGGGTTCATGTATTGGAGCCTCAACTTGTGTATTTTTGTATCCACAGTCTTCACTAGGATATCTACCTACTACATATTGGAGATTCTTCATAGTGTTTTTTTGAAGTGCTTGGCCAAAAATGCATAAGGTAGTTCTAGCCAAATAGAGTGATTATCATTTGTGAGAACCAATTAAACAATGTTAAAGTGATTCATGACAGTGAAAGTCATTATTATAAATAAACTCTGGGGGGGTTTCTCAGGGATGCACCATTCTTATCTAAATGCATTAATAAATCATGCACACCATCCCATTACTCAGGCTTTATAATTTGGGGTGAAGGTAGGGGGAAAGTGTAGTTCTAGTATTTTAGTGTTTGGGAGTCATTGTGCACTTAGATTACTCATAGGTTGTCCTCATCAACATCAGGCATGCCAATCTCCTCCATCATAATCAAGATCAACATGAAACCCCATTGAAAGGTCTCTTTTGATTTGTGATATTCAAGCATGTTATTTATCATGTTTTTTGAAATAAACTTGGTGATGTTGAATTTCACCCCTACACCATGTGGTAGGTGATACATAGGTAGGTTTTAGTTACATCTACCCACCAATTGCCTAGGCATAGTTTAGAACTCACCAGGTGTGCAAGTACCCTCATCTTGAGATCATTGATGTCCTTGATCAAGAATGTGAAGCCTCCTTTATAGTCTAATTATTTGGCCAATAAGGTTTGTTGATATCCTTATGCACCTCTCTGTAAAGTATAACTTATCCTTGTGGATGCATGAGAAGAGGAACTGCACAAGTTCCTCTAGATTTCCAAAACTTGACAACTCATAGAGTTGCATCACATCGATGTTCATGAGTTTGTCTGGGATTGATAAATAAAATAGTGTTGTACCTTCTAGAGTTTTTTCCCCTATGTCTACCACCCAATCTTATGTTAGGTCATTCCCATTATTGGAGGTTTAGTGGTTATACTCCTTCAGGAAACAGTTGTGTGTGAATGACGCCTAATTTTATCACATCAACACCTCTTTGAGAAACTACATGTCCTGATAGAACATCTTTTCAAGTACCTTTGGATTGATTTGGGTGATGCTCACTCTTACTAGGATCATTTTTGTTTTTACAGTGATATATTTTACTACTAGTTGTGCTTTCTTACCATCTTTTTGTGCTTGCTATGGGCCTTAATTCATCTACTTTTTCCCCATTTTGAATCTGTTTGTGTTAAATTATAGTCTATTTATCTTGTTAAAGCCTTCAATCTTTATTAGGACTTCACACAATTATGAGGTATGTGACTATATGTTCATCTTTTAAGCTTCATGTGCTACAAATGGTAGCCTTGGTGTTACTTTAGTTTTTAGTTGCCTGGTATTTTCCTAATTCGTGCCCCTATCTTTCTTATGCCAATTTCACAGGGAACGTAATTTGTTTCTCTTCACAATCATTCACATTTTTCCATCTAGGGGTGTTTAGGGTCTTGTTGTAGTAGTGTCTCCTTGGTTTTGCTCTCTGGTTCACTAGTTTTGCTCTAGTTTTCTATTTGAAATTCAAATTAGAATAAGGTTTGTAACCAGATGTAGTTAGTTGTTCACTGCTTTATATCTCTACTCTCATTTACCACCTTAATTATGGTTTATTAATGATGTGATTTCACATAAATTCCTTGGGATATGCTATATCCTAAGAAATCTACAAAATAATTATATTATATGTGTATTCAATATAGATCTTTGTGTTTCCACTACCACCTCATTAACTTCTTCTAACAACTTTTTAATAAAGTGACATGTAGTTCAAGTGGTCACTTCCTGCCTCACTTTGGGTGGATGCCAAGCGATCCTATTCTACACTTTAATCACTTTGAGTGACCTTTATATTTAATATGGTAACCTAGGCGTACCACCTCATATGCACATGATTTAGCCTCCTTGATCCCATTTCCTTTTTTGGTTGTGCTTCTATTTCAAACACACTTATCTATCTTGGTCAATTTCACTATGCTTTCATATTCTTGTCTTAGCCTTTCCTACCCCATATAAATCCTTTACACTGGCCCTCTAGTATGCCATTCTTATATGATTTCTTGTGCATGATCATGTTATGCATCTTCACTCTATCTTTTATGCACTTGTATCTTGTGTGACTATTTTGATTCACATGTCCTCTAAGTTCAATGGGTTTCATGCGCCCAAAAACTTAGTTATCTGGCTATATGTGCTTAGGAAGTAGCCTTGCTCAACTCACCTAATTGGTATTATGCTTGGAAGTGCTGAACTTGCCCTTCTTTAGGCCTAAACATGCCTCGCATCATGAATCTTGTGCATGAAGATCTGGTGTGCCTTGTGTCTCACTCTGGAAAACTTCATGTGCCTATACCTTAGATGTCTGGCCTTAGGTTCTTGGAGTGTGATCGTGATCGACTCACAAAACTAAATTTATGCATGAAAATACCAGAAAAATTTTAGTGGTGGTATCAAAGTGGTGCTTATTTACTACCACATCAAAATTGCAAAAAACACAAAAAAGAAACTTATTTGGCTTGCACCAAACTTTATTCTAGTCATTCAATACAATTGACTGATGATCAAGAAGTTAGTGTTTGATGTTGCAAGCACCACCTTATTATCAATACAAATTCAATTGAATTCCATTGAAATGCCAAGGAGAATTTCACTCAATAATGTGCATAGCTTACATGCACTAGTCTCTAAGATGTTGTGGATGATATATGGGCTCATCTACCTTATCTACAGCTTGCCTGGGTGCTTGATATACTTGGAGTCATAAAAAAAAATGAATTCCCCTTATATTAGCACCTTGTGCTTTATATGCTTGTCATGCTAGATCTTCTAGCACACTTTTTTTATCTACTGGCTCCACTTTGCTTAGGTGCATGTCTCATCTAAGCAATCTAAGTACTCCAGCCTTACATTCAATGACTCTTGGTCATCTAATAGACCAATGAATGAGATGAAAAATAATGTCACCAAAAACTCCACTAACAAGATCACTTTAGTGCCAAACACCAGTTGAAATGGTGTAGCCTTATTTAGGTGCTTATAAGTTATGCTATATTCCCATAACACTGTCGATACTCGATGATCCCAATTTTTGTGACCAATGCCACATATATTTTTGAGGTAAATCCTTAGGATCTTGTTGAAATACTTAGCTATGACATTTGTTTGGGGATGGTAGGGTGTTGTCTTGTGGTGTGATACCATGTATTTTGTTAGTAGGATCTACATAGTTTCGTTAATAAAGTGTGTGCCCCTGTCACTAGTCAATCTAGGTGGGCACTGATGTAAGTTTATGATGTTATCTCATATGAACCTTATGGAAGTAGTGGTTGTGTATTTTTTGGTTGGCATGACCTTGACCCACTTAGTGAAATAGTCAGTGGCCACTAGAATGTACCTCGCACCTATGCACCGTGTTGCAAGAGTAATTGGCCCAATGAAATCAATGACCCATTTAACAAATGACACTTGGGAAATAATGGGGATGAGATGCATCTCATTATAGTGGTTGGGATTCCCTATGTACTAACATATATCACATGCCTTGGCATAATCCTTCGCATCTTGAAATAGACTTGGCCACCACAAGCTTGATTATAACACATTATATGCCATTGCATCTCCTATGTAAGGGCTTTATGTTATCCCCTCATGCAACTCAAGTAGGATGGAATCCCTTTCATGATCCAAAAAACATCAATGCAAAACTTAATCTTAGCCCAGTTTATATAGTTCCCCATTAATGAGATGAAAATGGGTGGCATAAATTGTGAGATGTTTCTTTTCTCTTGTTGTCATTGTTTGGGGTGCTGATCCAGATGTTAAAAAGGAATCTATCTCTACCAAGTACTCAAGGGGGAACTAAATGTTTTATATTTGTACATCTGGCATATCATCCTCAATTGGCACTACTACATCACCAAAGTTTATACAGAACAAATGGTTTGGCCCTAAGTTCTATTTTCTAGGCTTGAGGATAATAGAGAATTGGAATTATTGAAAAAAAATGATCCATCTACAAATGTGCCCATGGATAATGGGATTATTCATGAGGTACTTAAGTGCCTCATGATCTATGAAAAAGATGAATGGGGTAACCAAAAAATATTGTCTAAATTTTTGTAGGGTGTAAACCATGGTGAGCACCTCACACTCAGCTGTAGTATAATTTTGATATGCTTTTGTTACTTTTTGGCTAGCAAAGGATATGAGATGATATATTTTACCTTCACAAGCTTCACCAATATTTCACCAATCATAGAGATATAATCATTGACATGAACGTGGAATGGGGTCATCTAGTTGGGAAATTACAAGATAGGCATGCTAACTAATCTGAGCTTCAGGGCCTCAAAGGCATCTTCTTGCACTTTGCCCTAGTAGAATGGTCCATCCTTGCATAAAAACTCTTCTAGTGGCACCTTAATATTTGCATAACTCCTTATAAATTTTTATATAATACCCACAGTGGCCAAGAAAGGTGCAAACATATTTTTGTGTAGGATTCTAGAGCTGAATGATTATTGTAATCTTCATTGGATCAATGAGTAAACCATCCTTATAGATGATATATCTAAGTAGGATTCCAAATGGTGTTAAAAATAAGCACTTTTTTAGGTTCAGGGATATATAAAGCTACCTACACCTCTCAAACATTAGGTGCAGGTTATCACAATAGTCCTTGATAAGGCTATACACTATCTAGTCATCTAGGTAAACCTGAAGGAACTTGTGGATGAAGTATTTGAACATGGTGATCACCACTCTAGAGAACATGAATTTTGCATTATTGAGTCCAAAGGGAATCATGTTATAATAAAAACAACCCCATTCAATTGTAAAGGTTGTTTTGGGCTTATCCTCCTCAATCTAGACTTGGTGATATCTAGAGAACCCATCAATGAAGGTGTAGATCTCGTAGCCTATGATGCCTTCCAGGACTTCATTGATGAATGGAGTCAAGAAGGGGTCATTGACATAGGTGACGTTCAACATTTTATAATCAATACAAATGAATATGTGCCCATATTTCTTGATGCTTATCACCATTGTGCTCACCCACTCAGACTCCTGTATAGGGTAAATAACCCTTGTAGCTAGCATTGCATCGATCTCTATTTTGACCTTAGCGTGGAGGTTGGGATTCATTCTATAGGGGTAATTTTTGACTGGTCTCATGTCATTGATTAATTTTATGTTCATCTTCCCAAGGCATGGGTGGGTACCCTTCATATCCTGATAAGTCTTGGGGAACAAGTCTTGGAACTCCTTCAGGAGGTCTATGATGTGTGGTAGCTCTGCATTAAACCAATAAGCACCTAGAGTAGCCATATTTGGCTATCCTTATATGTTGATGTCCACATTGATGGTCTTTAGTAGTGTGTAGTATGATTCATTATTGTCCTAGTGTGAGTCCTCAAATTGCTAAGTTCCCTCAGTTATCTCTACACTAAGATGAGCAAGGTCTTCTTCATCAGGAGCACTATCATCTACTTGGCACATGAGTTTTCTTTTGTCGTTCAACATTTTCTAATAACACTCCTTTCAAGTTTCATCATCTTCTTCTCTTGAGTCATTGTTGAGCATTTATTCCTCAAAGAAATTTAGAAGCGTCAACCCTTTTTCCCTGAACATGTCTTTTAGGTGCTCCTCGAGGATGGTGGTGTCTTGAACATTGCCCTCTAAATCAATTATAGTAGTTCAACCAATTCCAAGTTTTCTATGGACAAGGGGAAGGTATGCAAAAACTTCTCCTTAAGGGCATCATAATTGGTTGTCTCTTAGTGCATCTTGTTGACCACATACCATGATCACACTCATGTCTTCAGATTTCTATAGAAGGCATACACCCATAAGTGTTGTGGAGTAATCACGTCTTAGTCATTCCATATTTCTTCGCATAGGTGCAGATATGCCATGGGATCATAGTCATTAGAGTACATTGATATATCCAATTCCTTGTTACTCCTCTTGAATCTAGTATAAATATCTATTTTCACCTTTGGATAGGTTGGTAAGTTAGACTTTTGCGCTACCCACCAATGTGTGAAAGTGATTTTCAAGGTATACACTAGTGCACCCATTCTGTCTATTTCTTTGGGGATGCATGTTTCAAGGTCATGGACATCCTTTTCCACTAGGTTGCTCCCCTCAAACTTTGGGAGCACTAAAAGCTTGCCTTTACTCAGGCAGAGTACCTTCTTTCCTTCCTCCCCATGGCATGGGACCCATATTTTTGGAGTGTGATAAATCTCGACCCAACAAATCCTCATAGGCTTTGGTGCCTTTACACACACCAAGTGGCATCTATGACCAGTGGTTTCATAATCCTCTTCAACCCATTGATCATAAACGACATCAGTGGTGTTTGAGGCTAAATGCCTATCCTCCCAAGAGATCAATCCTTGATCAGAAGGGTTGAGATTCTAGGTGCCTTACACCATGATTTTATATATATGGTTGATTTCATCTTCTAGATTAATGCTCTCCACATAGGGGGGTCCTTGGTCACTTGAAATGGGAATCACTACCCTTTCCTTGCCATTTTTGAAGGCCATATATCAATTCTTAAAGCGCATATTGGCATTGTTGGCATAGCACCATGGCCTTCTTAGAAGTGCTAAATAGTTATCCTATTCAACCAACTTGATTACCTTAAAGTTAGTGTGGAATTCAGTGCCCATAATATCTATAATGGCACCCTTCATAAATTTGATCGATTGTGCTTAGGTCTTGTTGGCCATGAAGAGTACATGGGGAGAAGGCCTCAAGGTAGCCTACCCATATTTTCCCATGCATTCTTGGTTAATATATTGACCTCGGTGCCTTTGTCGATAAGGACCTCATAAACAGACCATCCATTGATGGTGGCATTCACTAGGAGTTCTTGGTCATACTCTGTGTTTTGTGTATGCCTAATCTCTCATGCCCTTTCCATGCATGGAATAGTAACTTCAACTAACTATTGTCGAACATAATCTGAAGCAAGTTATTTAATAGGGGAAACATTCCTTTTATTTTTAGGAGGTGCAAGATCTCTATCTACTCTTGCACTTCAGTGTCTTATCCATCTTTATTTTGCTAGAGGAAGTAACATGTGTCTCTAGGTCTTGCACCAATTGGAGCTCTCCTTGTAGGTTTTGGATCACACCCATAGCTTACTATAATACATCATATTAACATTTAGGGTATGGGTAAGGCATGGATTTGGGTTTTGGATGCATAATGTGCTCATCACAGCTCGACATCCCATATTCTAGGCATAACTTTGGTATTAGTGTAACTACCGATTGAGTGGTGAGTTGACTCCGATTAGTTTCCTATACTTTGACTTTATACATGTTGGTTGTACATTTGGAGTCCATTTCACCTCTTTAGACTCATGTTTGATCATCTATGTGCCCTCGTCGACACCCAGTTTACCTTGGGTCATATTTTTGTATAAGTCACGGTATTCCTTGACCTTGTGTGTTCCTTGACAATACCCACACATTGGATGTGTAGGGTAGTCATGTTGATAGTGCTCAGTTGAAATGCACTTATAACATGATCATGGTGGGAACCTTCCTGCACAACATCCACCACCTCACCCTCTAGTGCCTCTCTGCATCCTATAGCCTACATTATTTTGGTCATAACCCTCATTTCCTTGGGTTCCTTACCCTCTTAATGCTATCATTGCTTGTCATGCACCTCTCCCCATATTCTCATGCTCTCATTTGATTACACAATAGTTAGTCATGTTATGAGTATAGGCATCGCATAAATAATAATAGGTAGTTGTGCTGACCTGATTAACATGTTACAATAAGGGATAGTTGAAAACATCATGCACCTAAAGATAAACTTCACCGTTGAGGAGAAGTGTGTGCATGTTCCTTCAAAGGTAGTTGTTTCTATTATGGCCCTTCATCTCACAATTAGTGCACCATAACCCACTTTGAGTGTCTTGTGATGAACTAATAGTCAAATTTTGTAGTTAGGAGGCCATAGCCATAATCTGCACCTCCATGAAAGGGCTAATTCTTGTATTAGTGCTCCCAACCACCTCAGCTCTGAATGTGGCTTTAAGTGCTTCTCAAGGGTCAGTGAATGTTTTCATGGACAACTCTCTTCTTAATGGTACTAGCAACCCTAAACAAACCATTGCACTTTTTGGGAGGGATGAATATCATAAGGGAGCTTAGAAAGGGGAGTCTTGAATATAGCATCATATAAGTGCATGCTCTTCAATAGTCCCTAGTTGATCTCCTTGAGCATGGCAATATTCTACTGCTCAAACTCAGGTATATTAAACTCTTTCAAGAAGGCTCCATCAGGATGTCATAATCAACCATAGCCTTGTTAGGATCAAACTTTTTATACCAAGTATGGGTGCAATCAAGCAAGGTTGTCACAAACTAGGTTGACTTGCACTTAGACTAGGTTATTCCCTAAGTGTGGCATTATAATTCACACTTGATCACATGCTGTACAACATTCTCCATGCCTAGATACTTCGGTAGGCATATGTCCATCTCATAATAAATTTGGGGTAGGGGAACAACTAGTGTTTGAGGCACTTTCCCCCCTGGTACTTATCCTAGCATTGGTCTTCCAAAGCCTCCAACCACCAAGATAGGTGTTGGTCCCATGGTTACTATTGGTGCCATAGAAGATGATAACACTGTACTACTGAATAGTGGCATGGGGCCACCTCCTCCATGGTATTGCCTAGGCTGGAAAACTAATATTTGCTAGACTGGGGTGCTTGTGCTCACATTTTATTGAGTCGGTATAATGCTTTGAGGTCTAGAGGTATCCTTGCTTACCTCCTCATAAGGAATAACTTGTTCAGTCACAAAATTCTAGTCTAAATCTATAAAATGATCAAAGTCTAAGTTGACAATGGGGTCAATTATCAATATTTTTTTTTCATATGGGGGATCTAGTGCATAAAACCATGCTACAAGTTCAAAGGGGGTAGGTACATTCAATGCATCTCTAATGGTCAATTTCTACAGGGACCCTGAGCATTCACCCATCAACTATGGAGCTTGTTCCATGGCTTCAAGGGTTCCTTCCTCTAGGTGTTGCTGCCATTCGATAGATCCTTCCCCATGCCCTTCCTATTTGCTACGATTCCTCTCGGCACTTCCAAGTTCTAAATCCTCCATCAGTCCATGGCTCCTCTTGTTATAATCATGTCTCTTGAGCTCTTAGGTGTTAATCTACTCATCCCCTTCCATTACACCTCACCTACACATCCCCTTCTTACCTATTACTCTACTCACATGAGAGAGGACTTTATCCTTTCATCTTCATGGTCTCAAAGATGTAATCCACCATCATTTTCTTGAGTTTGGTGCCAAGTTATTTCATAAACATGCCTCTCAGTTTGTGCAAGAATTGATATTTTGCTTCTTCAAGGTACATCGATATTGTGATCTCAAGAATGTATCTATTCAATGCCCCTTACCACCATTTATCTACAGCTCTAGTCCAAGTGGCATCTAAGTTCTTGAGACTCTCTAGGAGCTCTTTAACCCACTCGAGGCATTATCCATAGCTTCAACTTTTGTGTGTTGCATAAGCAACCAACCATCAATATACTTGCTTTGGTAGTTTTCAAAAGAAAACCTCGTATAGGGTATCATATTAGTGGTTCTAGACCTACTTCCTTGGGTTCTTTCCTCTATAAGTTAGATTCCTCAGTACAAAGCTATCTTCTAGTCATTCTAGCCAGTGCTCGATGTTCTCGAGGGAGAGTCAGAGCATTTCCCAATACACCATTACAATAAAAAAATTCAATAGGTTTCGATAACAAAACCAAAATGTTATATAAAAGTAGGTGTTTTGGTCATGGGCCTAGTCAAGCACTTATCTAGTTTTCCATGTTAGATTTGGGCTTGTTCTAACATGGTGTAGGCCTTGACTAATCCTATAGTGCTCAACATTTAACACTCAATTACCCTGACATCACTTCACATAAGGCACAAGCCTTATGTACTCACCCAAAGTACAATAGAGAAGGGACTGGGGTCTGTGCTGGGCTAGTTGTGTCATGCACAACTATATCCTTTAGGGCCTTTGGTTAGTGCAATGATGATGGTGCATTCATGGGCGCAAGCCATCCTAGGATGGATAAAAACTAGTTGTCTATCAAGCACAGATAAATGGGATTTATGTCAATAGCTTCATGGGTGCAAGCCTTTGGGAACCTTGGCTTAATGGCATTTAGGTGCTTAAGGGGAAACTTGGTATCTAGTTGAGGGACTTAGGCATAGGTTTGCACTTAGGCACATGTATCATCATGAGGTGCAAGGTCTTATCCATTTTTAGAGCATTTCCTATATCAGACACGTGAGTCATTATGGGTTACAGGCATACCATAGATAAGTAGGTTAGAAGGTCGTAAGAGCCCAACATACATACGACATAGTTAAGCATTCAATCCATTAAATAAACCCTCATCATTAACAAAGTCCAACAATAATACATCTATATTACTAGGAACTAAGCAAATGCTTGTCTTTAGATACCAAAGGTCCAGATGCTCATAGGTGAGCTTGGGCATTACAATGGGGAGAAAATAAAGGTTTCCCAAACTAACTCTAAGTTCTAATGGAAAACATAACATATGGAACCAATCCTCTAGGGATTTTCTACTCCATTCATCTCCCCTTCACTTACTTGATTCACCTATTTTTATAGAGCTTTGAAGTGTCTTAGTATCATGGGGAATGGAACATGGCAGTTGCTAAGCTGGTGCTGGATGTACTCATTTCATCAGCTCCAGTATGTTGCCTTTAATGAGATATAACTATCCCATGCCCCTACTTTCTAATGAAGATTGAGTCAAAAAGGAGTTAATTAACGGCTTGGTAGCTAGTACCACTAGATGACAAAATAACAATCATGATAAGTGATTACCTCGTGCCCAAGTTTCTATTATGTTGGTGCAGATTCTATACTTAGATGGATTTGGGGCCCAACATTCACCATTAGAATATATCATGTCTTGAGCTCATACGATTTCTTTGCCCCGAGTTCAACTACATATCTAAGCCACATTAGACCCAACTCACCCAAGTTACACAACTGACTCACCTGCACACATTAATACAAAACAATGAACCTCTACCACTTGAAAATTTTGTTGTGATATAAAGAAGAAAGTATGATAGACACAACTCCATGTAATTCTTTATTCTTTATAGAGAGAAATCTGTTTAATAAAATCACACCTTATTTGTATACACCTTTTGATTGCCTTTTCCTTGAAGTAATTTAAAAAAAATGCATATTATCAATCTTTTCTTGACTATCAAATGTCAAATGATTTAAAGAAGTGTTCATCAAAAATTATTATCCAAAAAGAAGAAGAAAATGAAAGAGGATCCACATACACATGACACCACCCAACCACCGCCTCTACAAAGAACCTACAATCATGATCATTGTGATGGTTATTGTAGGCACTACAAACCTTTTAACCAAAATAAGACTCATAATCAACATCTTGAAGCCAAATTTTCTCAAATATGAAGACACCCATGGCACAATAATAAGTATAGTTTGGCGACTTCTTGTAGTATCATTTTTATCATCCTCACACTTACCATCAAACTTCATATCATTTTCCTCCTTTTTATTACGATTGTAATTATCCTTACTTTGAATGTCCTATTTTTTTCTTACATGTCGTTGAATAAAAGCCCCAACACTATCACCATTTTTTACAATTGTTGGTACCCATCCTTTGATCCATCTTTAGCACTGATCCATCTTTAACATTGATTACGCCTCCCAACGTGTATATGCATAAAGCCACTTATAAGGAGGCTAAGCTATTGCTAAATATAAGTGTCAATACTATAAATATATTGATTTTTTAATATTATGTTAAATAATATCTAATTATAATATATACTAATATATTAATAGTATATTATAATATAAATATATAATATTATAAATTATTATTTTATAATATACTATTATATATAATATTATAGTATAAAATACATTTTAATATATTATGTAATAAAATATATTATGATACATTATAATTAGTATTATATAATTATATACTATTAATTATTTGTATAATACTATCATATTACATAATTATGTTATATTGTATTATAATAATTGATATATTATATTATATTATAATATAACATAATTATATAATATAATCGTGTAATTACATAATATAATAATTTAATTATATATTATATTAAAATAATGATTATATAATATTGTATAGTTGTAATAATTATTATTATTTATAAATTTATTTTTGTTAATTTATAGTAGATTTTGCCCTGTTTATTTTTTATTTATTATTATTTTTGTTGATATAAAGAGTTGTTTAGGGTCTATTCTCATTGTCTTTCATCATCATCGTTCATCTCACTTTGAAATCATGTTTTGTATAGTCTTGACATTTCCCACCATTTCATCATCGCTCAAGTTCATAGTGAAAAATAAAAATAAGTCTCCTCCCAGTGTAATACATTCCTAATATAACACATTGCCACATCATATGAAGGAACATGTCACCTTATTTTTCACTCGCATCTAAACTAAAAATATCAAATTATTATTATTTAACATTTTATGTGAAAAAATGAATCAGAATTAATGATCATATATTTTTTTGAAATATCATTGTTAATTTACATTATATCATTTTCCAAAATTCTACTTTATCAAAATAAAAAATTACATCTTTTCCAACAAATATATATAATATATTGAATATTTCAATCTTCTATTATAAAAATATTAACATTAGAAAAATGATATTAAATAAATAATCATCGAAAGATCGACTCTCAGATTTAATCCTTCAATCTCTACCGATTCCCATGAAAAGATTTGAGCATATGTTCGAGACACTTTAGATAGACCTAAACACGTAACACTTTTTTAAAGTGCGTTCTTTACTTTAAAAAAACAATTATAAATCTTATTCCGTTTATAGATATTAGAATCTTTCAAACATATATTTTGTTTTTATTATAAAAAAGTCTCTCTTTTATATTGATTACTCCCATAAAGATATTATTATTATTATTATTATTATTATTATTTTTTGGTCATGTGATTACAATATTTATTAGATAGTTGTTGTTTCAAAGGTATAAGTTATATTAGAATGGACGTAATGTTTTATTTTCATAATGTGGAGTTGTATAAAGTAAAGGAGTATATTTCTATATGATTGTTGATACCATTTCAATGTTTGTGTATAAAGAGTTAAGTAATAATATTTTTATATTTTTAGTGGAGGTGACGGTGTAAAATGAAGTTATGCGTTTCTTCATACAATTTGATAATGTATTATGTGGGGAGGAGACGTTTCATTTCACAATAAATTTGAAGAATAATAAATTAGTGGAGAAGAAAAAATCCATACAAAACATGCAAATGGTGAAAAATTATAAGGTGAGTTTAGCGATCATGGTGAGGGGCAATGATAAGGTATTTCAAGTGATATTATACACCAAAGAGCTCATATTATACACTAAGCCTAAATTCAAGGTAGCTTGTGGATTTCCATGACTTCTACCCATTGTAGAGAGATCTATAACTTATAAGTTGGTGCCAACATCTTTGATTCATTATTTTTTGTTGTCAAGGGTAAATGAAGATATCATGAGAGCTCATTTGATTGTGATAGGGCTCCACATCTGATATGCAGTCATCACTATAATGTCGCTGATGTGAAGACCAAATATTAAGATTCCAAAATATTTATATATGGGTGTTGCACATGCACAAGTGCTCGAACACTTCGAGGTTTCACTACAAACTTACACCACGAGTGCCTCAAAACACTTTTATTGATTTTGGATGAACCCTAAGGAAAATAAAACTCTATACTTCTACTAATTAAAAAAAAAAACCTACCGTCCCCCTCTGCGTTTTTGGGTACAAGAAGAAGACAAAGAAGCATAAAATCAAGATGTCTCTAGCTTCAAAATTACACACCTCTAAATATAGAGTCACAAAGTGGTTTGGGTGTTGAGAATAACAACTAATATCCTCTCTTAGTGTCAATGTTTTAATTTTTTGTGCTTAACTATAATTCGCAGTTGCCCCAAAGGTGCAAGGAACGCTGGAAGAATTGATTTTTTTTTTGCAATTATATTCAGCAAGTGTTATTTTCATTTGTTGAATGTGTGTGTGTGTGTGTGTGTGTGTGTGTGTGTGTGTGTGTGTGTGTGTGTGTGTTTTGTGCTATATTGCGGTAGACTACTTTTAGATTCATCTCACACCTCGAAGATTTATTTAATACGAAAAAAACATTTTTATATAAGAAATCATTTTAGGAGAGCATCATAGTTAATCAATTATTTTTTAAATAATATTGCAGGGGCTCATATAGAAATTCTCACATTATATTGTGCTTTCTAATAACTTCAATATAATTATAAAAAATGCATTCAATAAATATAAAAATTTATATATACGTCTCTCGTAATCGCATAAAGTCCTTAGATTATATTGCAAAACTCTTTCAGTAGTTGAATGACATATTGGTTGGTTTTATCACAAGTAGCTATTAGACTAAACAGTTATTTATAAATAGTTAGCCTAACACCTTACAACTACTTCAAAGCAAATGGAATTGGTACACAAACACATAGAAAGTAGGGGGTGTCTGAGTAGATGGTAGATTGTATATAAATTTTTAATATGAGCAATCAAATTTTTAAAATAAGTGTAATTGATAGTGTTTTAGGGTGGACAATGTACTATTTTCTATGACTAATAAGATATTGGAGGTTTTAGGAAAGGATCAATTATTGTATGATGGAGAACATAACTATTATATATATAATGATATTGTGTTACACGTCTATGATGCTAGGACTTTTGTTTATTTGGCTATAAGTCTAACAAAGGAACTTACAAGAATGGAAACTTTATTAATTTTGAGTAATACGATTCTCAGTTTGATCTGCATAGTTATAGTGATGTCTCATTTTGGTTTCTTTTATTTTCTTTACAAACTCTAGATGTTATATTTTAGAATTAAATGTGTTGTTTAGTCATTTAAATAATAAATAAACTAACATTGTTCTTTGTTTTAATTTTAATTTTGATAGACATATAAATGATTAAAAGTGAAATTTTCTAGGCCTTTTAGAGTGAATAGTTTTCTCTTCTATTAGTGAAAGAACTAGTTGACTTACACATATCTTTATACCATATAAACTCCTTTTAATCTGAGGGGGATTAAAGATTTCACTTGCTCAAAATAAGCTAACATTTGTGATTTATGATTGCAAGAAAGATTCATCATGGACAAGTTGCCTTCATGTAAAAATTGATCCTTTTTGTTGAAAGGCCCCTTATACCTTTGTATTGTTCATACACTTAATTTAATTATTAAGTAATGTAAAGTATTTAATTTAATTTAAGGTACAATGTTTTTCATAGAATTAAAAATAGATTATGTTTTTCATAAAATTAAAAATATATTATGTTTTTCCTAATATCCATAACTAAAGTTCTTGGTGATGCAGTCGAGTCATAAGGAATGTGGATAGTGTTCATTGTGTAGCTTATGGGTTAATCATTTAAAGTCTAATAGAGGAGGGTAAGGAAATCTTAATAAACTACTCAAAACACTCGCATAATTCTATGATTATAATAAGATTAACACATGGTTAGGTTATAATGGTATATGTTGTCCCCCAAAAGTAGCAGTCAATTTTGGGACAACATTTGAACTATTTTGGTCTTACAGACCAAAATTGTCTCTTCCATTTCCAAAATTTGTCCTAGACATTCAAATTCCTCATTTTCCAAGTTTCTCAAAAAATCTACGGACTCTGCAAGTTCAAAGGCTTTTGCATGCAGTTTCAGTCAAAAGAATCAGTTTTCAACACTTAGTCATTCTACGGGATTGGTTCAGAGTTTTGTTTCAGTTGAAAATCTTCATCGACAAGCATCTAAGTACAAAAAGAGACTTGAACCATTGAACTATTAAACCATTGAACCAATTTGGTTCAAAGGTTCAACAGGTTCAAGGTTCAACAAGTTCAACATCTTTGGCAAGAGTTAAGCGCTTCATCAAGGTTCAAAGTTCAATCACTTCAATTGGTTCATTAGCTTTAAGACACTTGGCCAAATCAAGGCGGCTTGAACCATTGACCTGTTGAACCATTAAACCAATTTGGTTAAAAGGTTAAATGGGTTCAAGGTTCAATAGCGAGTTCAACCAAAGGAACAGTTCAATGGCTCTGTTTAACCAAGCGATTTAACGCTTTATTTCACTCATTATCTTTTGGTTCAACCAAATAGTTCACTCAGTTGGTTCATTCTTTCAGTTCATCCTTTGGTTCAATGTCTACAGGTTCAACAGCAGGTTCAAAGACATTTTTCAAAGCTTTGTTTGAACCATTGAACCAAAACTTGGTTCAACGTCTTAGTTCAATGAATAGGTTCAATGGCAAGTTCATTCACTTGGTTCATTTGATTGAACCATTGGCTTGAACCATTTTGGTTCAAAGCCTTGGTTCAACTGATTGGTTCAACGTCAAAGCTCTTGTTGGTTCAAAGGCGAGTTCATAATGTTTGGTTCAATTCTTAGTTCATCAGCTTGTTTCATTCATTGAACCATCAGCTTGAACCATTTTTGGTTTAACCGATTGGTTCAACATCTTGGTTCAACGGAATGGTTCATCGCCAAAGTTCAAATGGGTGGTTCAATGCATAAGGAAGCTTCCTGAACGACAAGTGCCCTTGTGGAGGACACTTAATCAATAAAAGCACCCTTTGAAAGGGTCATTTTCAAGGAAGCTGAAAGGTAATTATTTCAGATTTGTTTAAGGCATATTAAAATTGGCTAACACTTAATTCCTTCAGACAAAAGTTTGAAAGAATTCTAAGTGGTTGTGGGGGCAAAATATGAAGACTTGTCCAAAGATTTGGCGAAACAAATAATTTCGTGGACTTTTGTCTGCGGGAATTTTCCCCAGACTTTTTGTCTATGGGAATTTTCCCCAGACTTTTTTTCCACAAGAATAGTTCCCGGGGAAAATGTCCGCAGGGAACTTCCACAGGAGAAAGCCTAGGGATTTGTTTGCGGGAACTGCCAAGGCAAAGGGCTGCCGAAGGACCTCAAAGGGTAGGTACCCTTGCGGGGGACTCTCGATGGCCAAAGTAAAAGGCTTTTTTGACTTGACACAGGTCATTTCTCAAGGCCCAAAAGGGCAAGTCCAATTTGGAAGAACACAAAGCCAAAAGCTGAAAGAAGACCAAAGGGTGACATGCCCAAAGACGTCAAATTCAAGACAATAAACTAGTCATTGAGAGCACATTGACGGGCATGTAAACATCAATTTTAAAGTCCATGAAATAGCCATTGATCTTTTGAATTTACAGACCTGAATGCATTCCTAGAATTTAAGACCAAAACTAGCTGAAAGCGAGAAAAGACAAAACAATGAATGAATCCAGGGCCCGATTCAATTAACTAGAAAAGAAGGAATGATGAAGACAAGATCAAACCGCCAGGTGGACATTGAAAGTTGTAATCTTTCAATTGCGTAACTTGTTTATCTACATTGAGAAGATCAAATGGGTAAAAAGGCCCCAAAGTTCCAGCTTGTCTTCCTAACAGTTCCCAACGCATCATGATGTATTACTGTTCTCGTGTCCTTCTTGAAGTGGCTATATAAGGGACTTTCTTTCATTGTAAAAGAATCTCTTTTTTGACAGTTTGAATGAAACTCTGCCCAAATTGAGAGGCATCATTGAGACTTTGTGCTTAGTCTGTTAATCATATTTTGTTATTGGAATAAGAAAGCAAGGGACTTTTTCAGACTTTGTGTTGTGATATCTTTGTTATTGAGGAAACTGTTCTTATGTATTTTTCCTTGATATATTTTCTATTCCATTAACTTAACAAGCAGGATTAGTAAAATTAGTCAGGAAGGTGTCCTGAAGATTCAACTATGGAGAGACTTTGTGCCCCCATAGCTGCCTTCAGTGTGTTTTCTTTTCATTGCTGTGTAAAGGACTTTGAGAAGACTTTATGCCTTCATAGTCCTTCGTATATTACTCTTGAGCATTTCAGGTGGAGACTTTGTACTGTGTCTCAATTTGCTGGTTATCATATCTTCAGTTACATTTTGCTTTTATTTCCAGGAGTATTCTTGTGGCTGGCTGAATAGTTCTTCTAAAAGAAGAGGAGTGCTATCTGTCATTCCCTTGAGTTTTTTCCTTTGTTTTGTACACATCATCTCTGAAGAAAGAGAGATGGATGGCTTGTCCTATCTTTGAGTATTATTTTCTATTTATACATATATATAACATATCCATAGGGAACCTCCCCTTGATGAGAGGAGAGAGTAGTCTTCTTCTGATGTGATAAACTTACACATTTGGATGACTAATCTTCCTACTTTGGCTGATCATACCTATTTTGTTTACCAGTACGTTGATAGACAAAATAGTCAACCAATAGTTTTTGGTGACTCTACTAGGGAAATACCCATCATCCATTTATAGCCTATCCATTCACCTCCACACTAACCAAGAAAGAACACACAGTTTAAAGCCTCAAGATTTAACTGAAGCAAGGTTGAATCTTTTCCATTTTTGTTTCACAATCTGGCAGATTCAAGGTATACATGAAGCTAAAGGGCTAAAGGTATCGTTGATCCTATGTTTGAGCTGGTACAACAAAGTGATTTTGATCTATTTTCTTCACCATCTTATCTCCAACGAACCAAGAGCTTCCCTCCTACTAAATCTAGATCTCCATTACCATACGAAGTATCTACTTCTGTTGTTGATAAAACTATGCCTATAATTACCCCTTTGAGATTTGTTATCCCTCCTTTTCAGAATCATATAATGGTAGTTCAAGGCCCCTGGGGTAATGCTTTTGGTCCTCTCAATCTTACTCCTCCTCTACATGAGCTTCCATGCAATTTTAGGAAGAATTTTCCTAAATTCTATGGTGATGGGAAAGTTCATCTTGATGAACACATTGCAGCATTAAGTATAGCTTGTGGATTAATCAGAGTAGAATTTGAAGATGTGGCGGTCAGGATTTTTGTTGAAACACTATAAGGTGTTGTTGCATATTGGTTTTACCATCTACAAGCTCAATCTGTGACCAATTGGAATACTCTTAAAGCTAAGTTTGAAGCTAGATTCAAACCTGTAAAAGATGCACATACACTTTTGGCTCAACTTACATAGATGAAGAAAGAGCCTCATGAGCTTATGAGAGACTTCATAGCCAAATTTGACAAATTAAGAAATAGAATTCTTGTCATTGCTCGACCTATAGCTGAGAATCTCAAATGCTTTTTCATTAATTCTTAGCTACCTGAAGTTAGTTCCCTCTTAAGACGTGTTGGTCAAATAGATCTCGCTGTAGCTCAACTTTTGGCCACTGAAGTAGAAGATGATCTCATCTTAGCAAGAAAAATAAGAAGAGATCCAAATAAAAATAGAGCTTCATCATCTTCTGAATTTACATCTTCAAGCACCATAGATCTAATGGTGCAGAAATTAGCAAATGAGTTGCTTGCTCTTAAAAAGCAAATGGATCAAGGAATGTCTTCTACTCCTACATACAGAAGGACATTCTCAAATCAATCATATTAGGGCAATGTTGCCAGGAATCAAGGGCAACAAAATTGCCTCCCTCCCCCATAAGGGAAAATTGCCCTAGAAGCTCCTCCAACCAATTCAGCAATGGGATACCTTGAAGCAGAATCAAAATTCTCTTTCCAACCTGAATTGAATTAGGAAAATGATGCTGATATCATTGAAGACAATCAAGAAGAATCAACTGGCAACTCTCACATTGGTTTCCTAAATTACCAGGATGAACCCAAAATCAAAGGAGAAGCTTCAGATGGATCATATGTAGTGTTTAATAGATCCAAGAACCAATCAGCCCAACAAGTTGATAAAGAGAAGATAGAGGAACAACCTCAACCAGTAATCACAATTGCTAAACGTGGGAATGCTCTGCCTTTTCAATCAAAAGATCTGGTCATCACCCAAAAGGTAAATACATCTATTTCACCTTCACCCTCTACTCTCAATTCGCAAACCAGCCCACCTCTCATCCCTCTGAAAACTCAAAAAGTTGAAGTACCTTTCTCTGTACCTAGCTTGATTCAGCCATTTAACATAATTGATCATGTCAAAAAGACAAAAATATAGATGTCTGAATTTGAATACTTGCAGTCTAATCCAGATCAACTAAATAAGCTAGTTAAATATGTTAAAAATCAAACCATCCCTGCAAGACAAAAAGCTAAAAAAGTAATTTTTGATTCTCTAAAGAATACACCTATTCTAAACAATCTGGTCATTACTCCTCCAGCTACTCTTGGAAAAATAAAACCCTTCTATGTTTCCCTGTTAATCAATGGCCACAAGCTGAGTAGCTGTATAATAGACTCAGGCACATCTAACAATGTCATGCCTGCTAAAGTCATTGAGTCTCTTGGTCTCACACTGACCAAAACATTTGGGAGATGTTTTTCTATGGAAAACAATCAAGTACCATTGCTGGGGCAAATCAATGATGCCTAATTTGCATTCGCAGCCTTTCCAAACAAGAAGATTAAGATGACTATCCTGGTGGCTGACATCCCAGCATCTTATGGCATTTTGCCTGGATGAAATTTTTGCAAGGACGTGGGAGGAGAACTGAACATAGATCTATCTGAGGCAAGGATCCCTGTCCAAGGAGTGATGAAGAGATTACTCCCTGAAAAGGAAGCAAAGTATGTAGTCACCTAGACGTCAGCTCCTGAAGCTCAAATCTTTTTTGAATCCACAGGTATGGGTAACTATTTTCTATATACATATGAAGAAGGGCCCTCCATCTCTAATGAAGGAAAGTCTAAAGAAAAGTCAGTGTTTGATGAAATTTGGACTCTAGAATTTGATGGTAGTTGTACCTCTACTGGTTCAGGAGCTAGGATTGTCTTGATATCTCCTCAAGGAGATATGTTTCCTTCATCCTATAAATTACAATTCAACAACACTAATAATAAAACTGAATATGAATCTCTATTGCTAGGCATGAAGGCTGCTCAAGAAAGAGGCATCAAGTTTCTTCATACCAAAGGGGATGCTAGATTAGTGGTCTGTCAAGTGAGAAATCTATATCAGACCAAGAATGAGAGGTTATGCCACTATCGTAACCTAGTTTGGGACCAAATTGAAAGCTTTGATACTTTCAACATTTCTGCCATACCCAGAGAGTCTAATGACAGAGTTGATGCACTTGCTGTTTCAGGAACTCTCTTAGTTCCTCATTTAGATTTCAAAGAAGACAAGTATACTATTGAGCTGGTCTATAGACCAAGTGTTCTTGACAATGCTGATCATTGGCAAATATTCAATGATGATTATCAGATCATTGCCTTCTTAGAACGAAAAGACAATTTTGAACAACTGTATTTTGAAGGCAGCGAATCTCAGAAGTCTGAATCTATTTCTGATTCTAGTCTAGATATGAATGAAGAATTCTTACAACTAAAAGGAAACAAAATTCCCAAAGGCTTGGTTTCTCTTGAGAAGCTATTTGGCAAGCATGACAGATTCATCAAATAACATCAAATAGATTCAAATTTCTCTCAGGGATTTGACCAAGTAAATCTGACCAACAAAGAAAATCCCAAGATGGTCAACATTGGTAAGTGTTGCACCCCTGAAGAAAGATTCAAGTTCACCTCTTTGCTCCATCAATACATTGATGTCTTAGCGTATTCTTAGGAAGACCTGAAGTCTCTCAGACCTGATGAAATCTGCCATCACATTCCTCTCAGGGCTGATTCAACGCCCTACAAGCTGAAATCCAGACAATACAATCTAAAAATTTCAGGTA
The DNA here is from genome assembly GCA_037957365.1 of Torreya grandis. Classification (NCBI taxonomy): domain Eukaryota; kingdom Viridiplantae; phylum Streptophyta; class Pinopsida; order Cupressales; family Taxaceae; genus Torreya; species Torreya grandis. Next base: position 895,421 of record JARHVA010005660.1, read on the forward strand.
TTATTATGTCTGAGATACAGAAAATGTTAAATGCTAGAATTATCTTTCCAATCCACCATTCTACATGGATTGTGAACATAGTACCTGTAAGGAAGAAAAATGGTGAAATCTGCATTTGTGTAGATTTTAGGAATCTGAATCAGTCATCTTTGAAAGACAATTACCCTTTGCCAATCATGGACTAAGTGCTTCAAGTAGTAATAGGGTCAGAGATGTTATCAATGCTGGATGGCTTCTCAGGTTATAATCAAGTTGAGGTTGGTGAAGCTGACCAACACAAGACTGCATTCACCACACCTTGGGGTACATTTGCATATAAAAGAATGCCTTTTGGCTTAATAAATGCTGGTGCTACTTTTCAAAGAGCTATGGATATGGCTTTCAAAGATTAGATTGGCAAATTCATAGTGGTATATCTTGATGACTTAACTATCTTTTCAAAGCATCGATCTGATCATGTACACCACTTACAACAAGTGCTGGAGTGTTGCCACCAGAATGGTATTTCTTTGAATCCTAAGAAGTCTATTTTTAGAGTAACAGAAGGGAAACTCCTTGGACACATTGTGTCCAAAGAAGGCATAAAGATTGACTCAGATAGAGTCAAATCTATTCAAGAGCTAAATTTGCCTACAAGTAAAAATGTTGTTCATTCTTTCTTTGGAAAAGTGAATTTCTTATGGAGATTCATCCCTAAATTTGCTGAGAAGACAAGACACATTATGAACATGATGAAAGGGAAGACTACCTTTAGCTAGACTAAAGAAGGCAAATCAACGTTTCAAGATATCAAGACTACAATTGCTCACGCCCCTACCTTGATTTGTCTAGATTACTACAAAGATTTCATCATCTACAACTATGCATCTAAGCATACTCTTTCAGCAATTCTTGTTCAACAAGACAAGGAAGGTATGGAATCCCCTATTTTTTTCATGAGTTGCCCTCTTAAAACCCATGAAATGAAGTATTCAAATATAGAGAAGCACACCTATGCATTGGTAAAAGCAGTCAAACATTTTTGCTTCTATATTATGAATTCACATACTAGTGCCTTAGTTCCTGACACTACAGTCAAGTTTATATTAACTCAATAGGATTTTGGTACAAATAAAGGTAATTAGATTACAAATATCTAAGAATTTGATCTAGATATCAAGCTGACAAAGCTGGTTAGAGGTAAAGGCCTATGCCAATTAATGCCTGACAATAAACCAGAAGATACACATTGTGAAGAAGCTAAAGTGGAAGATACTCCAATAGTCCTTTTTGTCTCCATTACCAATAAGTGGTATTTAGGTATTGCTCATTTTTTGACTTATGGTGAATGTCCTGCTCATTTGTCTTACAAATAAAAGAAGACTATCAAGTTGAAAGCTACCAATTTTGTCCTTTGGGATAATGGCTTGTACAAAAGAAACATAGATGGAGTATTCCTTCGCTGTGTAGACAAAGAATAACAAACCCAGCTTTTGAAATCTTTCCATAATCTAGCCTGTGGAGGTCATTTTTTTGCTCTTGTGACTGCTCACAAAATTCTTTGAGCTAGATATTATTGGCCAACTCTTTTCTAAGATGCACATAAGTGGGTGAGGAAATGTGAACTTTTCCAATAATTTGTTGGAAGACCCAAGTTGGCTGCCCTGCCTCTCAAGCCAGTAATCATAGAGAAACCTTTCCAGCAATGGGGACTTGATTTTATTGGGACAATAAACCCATCTTCAAGTGTTGGACATGATTATGTCCTTACAGCAATTGATTATTTCACCAAGTGGGTAGAAGCAATCCCAACTAAGCATGCTACTTCAGAAGTTGTATGCAACTTCTTCAAAGAGAATATCATTTCCAAGTTTGGAGTTCTACTCAAAATTGTTACTGATAATGCAGCCTGTTTCACCTCTCAAGAGATTACACAATTCTTTTTTCATTATGGAATTACACTCTCTCATTCTTCTGATTATTTTCCACAAGAGAATGGACAAGCTGAGTCCAACAATAAGAATTTGGTAACTATTATCAAAAAGCTAGCAAATGATAATCAAAGGACATGGCATAAGGCATTGGCTGATACTCTAGGGGTAGACAGGATCACACCAAAGAGGGCAATTGGTATGTCTCTTTTTCAACTTCTTTACAGTATCAATGTTGAGATACCAATCACCTTAGAGTTACCAGCCTTGAAATTGGCAAAGGCCATTGAAGATCAGACATATGAGAGTTCTCTTGATAAAAGAATCATGTGCCTGACTCAGCTGGAGGAATAGAGAACCATGGTGGTGGATAGAATTGCTACTCATCAAAGTTTGGTAAAGAAACTTTTTGATCAAAAGGCCAGAAATTGTGATTTCCAGATTGGGGATCAAGTCCTACTGTGGGACAAAAGAAGAGAACCAAAGGGAATGCATGGAAAGTTTGATTCCATTTGGAGAGGCCCATTTATAATTCATCAACACATTGGTGAAAATAGATTTTTATTGAAATACCAAGATGGCACACTCTTTTCTCTACCCCACAATGGGCAGAATCTAAAACACTTCAACTCTTGAAGAATCAGATCATTGCCTCTCTATATATGTATAGTTGTACAATTTTAATTCTGTCTTGTTTTATTTGTTTCCATTTTTGATGCCTTTCATTTTTAGGTAGCATGACTCCATAACCCAATGGCATATGTGAAGACACTGAAGATTCTAGATTCTACTCCTTTCAATTCATTTTGCAATTGACAGAAGTTCCCCAACTGGAGCTAGCTATTGTCCCCCAAAAGTAGCAGTCAATTTTGGGACAACATTTGAACTATTTTGGTCTTACAGATCAAAATTGTCTCTTCCATTTCCAAAATTTGTCCTAGACATTCAAATTCCTCATTTTCCAAGTTTCTCAAAAAATCTACAGACTCTATAAGTTCAAAGGCTTCTGCATGTAGTTTCAGTCAAAAGAATTAGTTTTCAACACTTAATCCTTCTCTGGGATTGGTTCAGAGCTTTATTTCAGTTGAAAATCTTCATCGACAAGCATCTGAGTATAAAAAGAGACTTGAACCATTGAACCATTAAACCACTTTGGTTCAAAGGTTCAATGGGTTCAAGGTTCAACAAGTTCAATGTCTTTGGCAAGAGTTAAGTGCTTCATCAAGGTTCAAAGTTCAATCGCTTCAATTGGTTCATCAGCTTTAAGACACTTGGCCAAATCAAGGTGGCTTGAACCATTGAACCATTGAACCATTGAACCACTTTGGTTTAAAGGTTCAACGAGTTCAAGGTTCAATAGCGGGTTCAACCAAAGGAACAGTTCAATGGCTCAGTTCAACCAAGCAATTCAACGCTTTATTTCACTCATTATCTTTTGGTTCAACCAAATAGTTCACTCAATTGGTTCATTCTTTCAGTTCATCCTTTGGTTCAACATCTACAGGTTCAACAGTAGGTTTAAAGACATTTTTCAAAGCTTTGTTTGATATGTTGAACCAAAACTTGGTTCAACGTCTTGGTTCAATGAATAGGTTCAATGGTAGGTTCATTCACTCGATTCATTCGATTGAACTATTGGATTGAACCATTTTGGTTCAAAGCCTTAGTTCAACCGATTGGTTTAACATCAAAGTTCTTATTGGTTCAAAGGCAAGTTCATAATGTTTGGTTCAATGCTTAGTTCATCAGCTTGTTTCATTCATTGAACCATTGGCTTGAACCAGTTTTGGTTCAACCAATTGGTTAAACATCTTGGTTCAATAGAATGGTTCATCACCAAAGTTTAAAGGGGCAATTCAATGAAAAAGGAAGCTTCCCAAAGGATAAGTGCCCTTGCGGAGGACACTTAATCAATAAAAGCACCCTTTGGAAGGGTCATTTTCAAGGAAGCCAAAAGGTAATTCTTTCGGATTTGTTTAAGGCATATTAAAATTGGCTAACACTTAATTCCTTCAGACAAAAGTCTGAAAGAATTCTAAGTGGCTGCGGGGGCAAAATTTGAAGACTTGTCCAAAGATTTGGCGAAACAAATAATTCTGTGGACTTTTGTCCACGAGAATTTTCCCCAAACTTTTTGTCCATAGGAATTATCCCCATACTTTTTGTCCACAAGAATAGTTCTCAGGGAAAATGTCCACGGGGAACTTCCACAGGAGAAAGCCTGGGGATTTGTCCATGGAAACTGCCAAGGCAAAGGGTTGCCGAAGGACCCCGAAGGGTAGGTGCCCTTGCGGGGGACTCTCGACAACTAAAGTAAAAGGCTTTTCCAACTCGACATAGGTCATTTCTCAAGGCCCAAAAGGGCAAGTCCAATTTGGAAGAATACAAAGCCAAAAGCCAAAAGAAGACCAAGGGCTGACGCGCCCGAAGATGTCAAATTCAAGACAGTGAACTAGCCGTTGAGAGCACATTAACGGGCATGTAAACGTCAATTTTAAAGTCCATGAAATAGCCGTTGATCCTTTGAATTTATAGACCCGAATGCTTTCACAAAATTCAAGGCCAAAACCAACTGAAAACAAGGAAAGATAGAATAATGAATGAATCCAGGGCCCGATTCAATTAACCAAAAAAGAAGGAATGATGAAGACAAGATCAGACCGCCAGGTGGACATTGAAAGTTGTAATCTTTCAATTGTGTAACTTGTTTATCTACATTGAGAAGATCAAATGGGTAAAAAGGCCTCAAAGTTCCAGCTTGTCTTCCTAACAGTTCCCAACGCATCATGATGTATTACTATTCTTGAGTCCTTCTTGAAGTGGCTATATAAGGGACTTTCTTTCATTGTAAAAGGATCTCTTTTTTGACAATCTGAACGAAACTCTGCCCAAATTGAGAGGCATCATTGAGACTTTGTGATCAGTCTGTTAATCATATTTTGTTACTGGAATAAGAAAGCAAGGGACTTTTTCAGACTTTGTGCTGTGATATCTTTGTTATTGAGGAAACTGTTCTTATGTCTTTTTCCTTGATATATTTTTTGTTCCATTAACTTAACAAGTAGGATTTGTAAAATTAGTTAGGAAGGTGTCCTAAAGAATCAACTGTGGAGAGACTTTGTGCCCCCATAACTACCTTCAGTGTGTTTTCTTTTCATTGTTGTGTAAAGGACTTTGAGAAGACTTTGTGCCCTCATAGTCCTTCGTATATTACTCTTGAGCATTTCAGGTGGAGACTTTGTGCTGTGTATTGATTTGTTGGTTACCATATCTTCAGTTACATTTTGCTTTTATTTCCAGGAGTATTATTATGGCTAGCTAAATAGTTCTTTTGAAAGAAGAGGAATGTTATCTGTCATTCCCTTGAGTTTTTTCCTTTGTTTTGTACACATCATCTCTGAAGAAAGAGAGATGGATGGCTTGTCCTATCCTTGAGTATTATATTTTGTTTATACATATATAAAACATATCCATAGGGAACCTCACCTTGATGAGAGGAGAGAGCAGTCTCCTGATGTGATAAACTTACACATTTGGATGACTAATCTTCCTACTTTGGCTGATCAAACCTATTTTGTTTACCAGTACGCTGATAGACAAAATATTCAACCAACAGCATAAACGATGAGAACATACTCTAAGCTAATGTGATGTAAGTAGAGTAAATGGGAAATACATTAGATGGAAGATTAATTCTCTCTATAATATAACATAGAGAATTTAATTAATCTTGTTCATATAGAATATAAAACCTAACTAACGGCATTACCTTGAAAATTAGCTCTAGGAACATCACCTATAAGTTATCCCTATATTTGAGAGCTATCATCATAATCAAAATAAATCATATAGTTATGTAAATAAATATAAATGGGGTTTGTCAAATAAAAAGAAATACATGTTTCTAGGATAAGACAAACGTAGAATTAAATCAATGCAAAGTAGAAATGATCATCAAGTTAATGAATTGGAATGATGACAACAATATGTCATAGGTGAATAATAAAGTTTAGAATAGGCACATAAGCAAAACAAGAAAGATTGACTTAATACACACACACCCTTAGTCCTGGGTTCATTTTGACTAAATGTTATATTTTTATTGTAGAGAGATTCATACTTGAATTGATTTCATTGCTATAAATATTTACCATTAGCTTTCTCTTAATATTTCACTCTAAAAGCATTGACTTCATCTTATCTCAAAATTTTACCGTCCATAGTAGTAGAAGGGTCAAGTAGAGGTTTCTTACATCAAAGTATAGTCTTAGCCAAGAGCATGTAATTTTATTGGAGTGGAATTCAAACTTCATAGTATTGTTGCTAAGATTAACATTGTGAACTATAGGAAAAGGCATAAGCATTTTGTGAGTTAAAAATAAGTAACTAGTTGCATCCTCCTTATGGAATTAAGAATTTAATCATTCATGTATAACTTAATTTTACTAGTAGAAACTCAAGAAATTCAAATAGTTGCATCTTAATATGTTGATGGACCATAAAGAAGAGATTATCTTATTAATTTAAGTCTTCATAATCTTTAGTATAATAGTGTAAGTATAATCTCTTCAACTGCTTAATAATAGAGAATCAATAGAACAAGTGAAAAACTAATATAGTAGGTAGTATCAACCAAAAAATTCTTCTTAGGCACTTGTCATTTTATGTTTGATCTTATGTTTAAGCTAGGATTGAGATTAAAAAAAGTATAAAGTGACAAAAGTTAGAGTATAAGAACATGACATCCAGTAGTAAATATATATATATATATATATATATATATATATATATATATATATGAGGATGTGGGTCATTTATCGAGGGTGTAATGTTAGATAATAATAACAATAAGTAATATGTATGTGAAGGTAGTAATAACATTAATGAGTCCATACATGTAGTAGTGGCACTTATATAAGGGTTATATCCAAAAAGAGTTTAAAATTAACAAGTTGAGTGAAAAGTTAATATCTATTTTTTTGTATGTAAGGATAGCCTTGAAGTAATTATTGGTATTTTCATTCCTATATTCGACTATAAGTGAATCCTAGTTGTTTTCTCGATTACCTCTCTATTTAAACATTTGTGTCATAACCAAAAAAAATTACCCAAATTTTAGGCTCAAAATGTTATGACATTACATTATGGTATTAGATCCCAAGTCTTAACATTAGGAGCTTTGGGATGTTTAACTTCAACTCAGTCTAATTAAGCTTTAATTTTGGACTAGTACAATATGTTGCACAGAGGCAATATGTGTAGTTCTTGTGATTGGAATATTTAAGATCCATCACTTGAGAAATTGATGTAAGTAAAACATAAAATTTTGTAGACCCTTTATTACTTAGTGCACATGTTGGAGGAGAGATTTCCTTCGACTCAATATCTACCCAAAGGAGCCCCTCCTTGTTATAAATATGTGTAGAAATCTATGCACCAAAACCAACCAAATATATGTCAAACATGTTGCACTCAAGTTTTTAGAAATGGGAAGTCACGGGTGATAGAGAGACTCTCTCACTTACCTTATGAGATGACTCACTCTTGTTCTAGGAAATGTGATAACTTGAAGAAGAAGACCAAACTAATTTGAGTATGTTAGCATGCACGTGGAAGGCCAATAGAGATTATTGGTGTAGGGCTAAGTCTATATTTGGGAATCCCAAATGATAAATAACCTTCTTTGAGAAGATGTTATTTATGCTAGGTTGTAGTCCATTTTATTAAGAATTACCCACATAAATATCAACTGACCCCTAAACTGACAAATGATGGAGGTGGTGGAAGGATTGAATTTGATACAAATTTTGAAGAGTATCATGTTTCAAATAATGGGTCACTAGTGGCAATACCATCAAATCCTTGAGTTAGGTCAAAATTGGAAACCCAAAGTTTATTATAATATTATGCTATGCTTATATAATCTAATAGTGGAATCTTGAGGCACCAAGTGCCAAATTTTATACTCCTTGGATTTTGTGAATAATACTAGATTGATGTTTTAATTATCTTTCCTATTTATGAAAAATTGTTCATGTTAATGAATTATGTTTAGATAATCACTTTCCTTGCTTGTATCTTAGCCCTAAAATAAAATGATAAAAAGGATAAATTTTATAAAATGACATACTTATCACTTCCAAAAATTATTGAGAACCCTAAGTGGTAGTATCTCCTTGGTCAAGTGTGCTCGTGATGACGGAGCACCTTAACTTGTTAGTATATATGTTATTTTATTTGAGTAGGAAATTTTACATCGATTGTAATTACCAAAATTTATGGGTGATGAACATTTTGAGGTGACCCTTATCTTTTGCATTACCCAATTTATCCTTGTATGTGATGTGCTAATAAATTTACCATAGCATATTAGATATATGTGTCAAGTTTTGCATAACCCTATTTTATCTATACCACACTTGGTTGAGAATGGTGAAGTCCTAATTATTTAAGTTATGACTTGAAGAGCATTACAATTGATGCACAATTTTATTCTTGAGGTGATTACTTAGATCCTATTGATATTTAGATAATTTTGGCATATGATAGTTGTTATTGAGCATCATTTTAGATGCAGACAATTTTTCCCTTAATAGTACTTTGGTCATATATTTTCATAGGCTTAATTTTTGAAATAGTTATGCTCTACCAATTATGCTATTTGACAGTGGATTGGTTACATGACAGTTAGATATGTGGGCTAGTATAATTACATTTAGTACTTACAAGTCATTGGAATGCTATGTGTAGGAGTTATTATCAACATTCTCACTCATTCATATAAACTGATTCATGTTATGGTGGACAATGTCCCTATGCCAATGATGTATTTCTATTCTCCTGACAACTAGTGGACTATATAATATTGGTGATGGTAGGTGAAATAGATCCCTAAGTCGGATGATGTAGTTTAATTATTTGTGATGGCTAGTGGATCATTATATGCTCTCTCACCTTATTCCTTCTCCCCTTTGGTGACTTTTCAAGTCACATGATTTTTGTAATATGATCTATTTTTTATTATGTTTTGTTGATTTTAATTTTAATTTGTTTGAACACCTTATTTTAATTTGAATTGAAACTAATGCTATTTTTCTGTTATTGTTTTCAAATATTTTAATCAATTGATCAATCATGAATATTGTTGTTGATTTTATAATTGAGTTTTATTTTAATTTTTTTAGGCCATTTGGTCTCATTTTATTGAATTTACTTTTACATGATTAGTTTAATTTTTAAAATTTATTTTAATGATTATTGGTTCTATTTTCACATGTGTTTGTATGTGCATAATTTTTATGCATGTGGCATGGTATGGGTGAGGATATGCATCTTGGAATGTAGCTAGTGGGTTGAGGTGGGCACCTATCATGCAAGTTCATGATACCATCCTTCCCACCCCACCAGACATGGTGGATGTGTGTGTGTGTGTGTGTGTGTGGGGTCCATGCTTAGAGATATTATTCTTGTTTGGGAGGTCTGAGCAGATGATTTGGTATATAGTGACTACTTGGTAATTTTGGCATATACTTTAATTGGTGGTTTCAGTATGGTTTAACATGATCCAATATGGCTCAATATTGTTTAGTTTCCTTTTAACAATATTACCATGGATGGATACTTATCTTAGCAGTGTAATTTCTCCATGATTGGTGCTCATCATTCTTATCTTGGTATAATTTAGACACTAGATGGATATTAGAGCTATTATGCACATATCAATGGATTTTGGTTTTTAGTGGGTTGGACAAATGTGTGTGACAACATGATTTACCTTGGGATGATTTATGTTTTCATTTGTTAATATTTAGGGATGTTTGTGTTTATTTGGGTACCTTATGAGATTGATCAATAGGAATCAATACATTGTAGGGCTTAATGCAACAGTTGGATTCTATAGTATATGACATTTTTAGTATGGCATTGTCAGGGATATCATTATTATTCACATGGTATGTTCACCATGGATTTTCAATTTTCACCATATTTTATGTTTGCATCGAGATAACATAAAATTCCTTTGTGATATTAAGTAGCTATTTGATACCCAATATTCATACATTCTATCAGTGTTAATATCAAATCCTTATTCGATCCATTATGTGACCATTCTGAGAGTTAGTAGTGTGTGTACTTAAATTCTCAATGTGGTGCATATTATTGGCTTACAATTATGCTTGTGGTGGATTTCATTACTCGAGTTGTGATGAATTATGGATGATTCTTTTATATGGGGGTAGTATGTAACACCCCTATTGTGCCATAATGTCCTTATTGATATTGACTAGGTCATTTTTCCCTTTGAACCCATAGCATACCTTTTATGTGCATCATATCTAAAGTTGGTCATTTTAGGGTAACACTTGGTTTTATCCCACTTGGTGGGGCATTGATGTCATGATTATGTTTTAAAAAAATTTGGGGTCTAGACATTTAACTTAGCATAAAATTACTCATGTTACAGAACCTTGTTACCCTTTTCACCATCTCTAAGATTTCTATTTCTGTCATTCAATCATCAGGTCAAGTATTCTCTTATATGCAAGACTATTTTTAGGTGGCTAAAGGGATTGAGAGTTTATATTTTATATTCAACATGATAATTTTTAGTTGTGAGCTCTAAATTTTGCATTGGATGATCCATTTAGTGATTATAGGTGAGAGCTTATATCATTTAAGAATTGTGGTAGCTAATTCACTAGTTGATTCAAGGCCTCTCTTAAGGTCCTCTTGCCTATGGTAGTTGGGAGGGAGTTAAGAAACCTTTTCCACAATATTAGCCCTTTAAATTACAAATAATAAGAATAATAACAATAGAACAAACCGAATAAATACATTATATATTTTTAGCATGCTTATTATGCATGGAAATGGCTATAAATAATTTTCCTTATGGGGATAATTTATTTTATTTAGACTATACTAGTATATTATTATTAAACTAAAGTGAAAATAAGTATTTTTTGAGATCAACTATATTATATGCGTTAAGGATATTCTATAAATATTTAAACATAGATATTTTTATATATGTGTAGATTGTATACTTACCAGATATAAGTACCAATTCTAGTATAATATGGGTATCTAAATTAATATATCCATATTTAATTATTTCAATATAAATTACTTAATATCACTGATATTATTCATTAGCACAATGAATTGTAAAACATCAATTTATTGACTAAAGTGTAGAGAGCTGGTGAAGGAAGGGTGGTGTGATGGAGAAGAAGAAAAATTTTGTAGGTTAGTAAATTTTGATTTGATATGGAGTGTGGAAGAGGAGTTTCTATCTTATCTCACCCAAAACAATTTAATTTCTCATCCACCTAAGCCCATATATATATATATATATATATATATATATATATATATATATATATATATATATATATATATATATATATATATATATGGGTATGTGCATGGAGTTAGGGGATAATTACATGGACATACCCAACAATGCATATGCATTATAACATAAAATGTATGTATTATTGTTATAACACATACACATTATGGCTCATAATATCCAAGCCATAATGCATATGCATTATAACAATAATACGTACATGTTACCTTCACTTATAGAAACTTGTATGTGTTATAGTAATGTGTACACATTCCTATAATTAAATGTAATGCGTATGCATTACACGAACTATAAAATTTTAAAAAAAAACTTGAATTCTCATTTCTACTCTTTGTTTTGCATTCACATTTTGTTACGTGGTGCTCATGTTTTTCCCTCTATCTCTTCCTTTTTCCCTCCAATTGACGTGGAAATCATTACTTTTTCTCCCACATTTGCAATATTGATGATGCCGCCATGAAGAAGAGGTAAGTTTTGTATATTAAATCAATTTTTTAAATTTTTTGTAAATGTTTTACATACTTTGATTTGTAATTTTTCTCCAACAAGTAAATATGCTCCACATAATCCTCTACCTAACCCTCCTTACCCTCCGCCTAACCCTCCTATAGTTCCACTGGATCCCCCAAGTAGTCAGGAGGATATAACTACTCACATAGTGGAGAAAAAAATTGAAATTGAGAAAATACTGAGGAGAATGAGGGAACCCACTTCCATGAACACCTACCATACCTATTTGGCCAATACCTTAGAGTTAGTATTAGGTCAAGTTGACTTGATAATGAGTCAAATTGATAGATGGAGGTCATATAGGGATAGTTGTAGGGCTTACTATGCTAAAAAATTATCAACATATGAGGTGAAGAATAAATAAATAGCAAAAGATCAAATTTATGCCTTATTTATCAACCTAGAGATCAATGCCCCATTTCTCGTAACAACCAAACATGTCCTAATCCATTGATTCCAACATAATTTGATTAAATCCAATTTTTGGGAGTGATGGTGGATGTTGTTTGACTATCCACCTTGTAATAACCATCAGGTCCCTTTATACTTTTTAAGGAAACTCTATTGCAAGTTTGTCCTCAATGAAATTCTAAACTACTTTGACTATGGTGAGTTTCAGGGCCAAGGGAAAGGCTCTACATAGGATCAACCAGGTACACATCATGCACCTAATCAGATTTTAAGGATTCCTACCCAAAATCCACTTCATCCATAGATTCCCTATGAAGTGAAGTATGTTATGGAGATAAACACTTTGCATGCACTTAGTGCACTTATTGATACACTCGTTCATCATATGAGTAGACTTTCACAGATAAATGTTTGAGATACTCCATTTGGTGTACATACTCAACCCCACCCATGCAAATCTTGTGGTGTTATATGCACTAGACCTTCAGATGATGATGGTACACTTTAGGGGGATTGGAGGATATGGTCTTGACTAATGAGTTGTTGGTACACATGTTTGGTTTGAATATGTTGGGAGTCTCTATACACATGCATGTATCTTTTATATAAATTTCATGTTAAATTTTTAAGTTATATTTGCAAATTAAAAAGGTAAAAATTAATTTACATGTTTAAATTAAATAATATATATGTATTTTTTTTGTGTTTTAGGAGGAGACATTGCCTTTAACATCACAACTAGGTAGTGGGCCAACCCCTACTACATCTATCTATGTCAGTATCACACCATATACATTTACATAGGTAAAATTTCAAGTCAATATTATATACTCTAGATGTACATTCATACACCTTAATTACATCATCTGTATATTTTGTGTAAGAAAATATAAAATGCCTAATATAATTTTGTTGGACAATTTATTGTTTGATGTACTAACATGGATTGGCATAGTGTTAGAAACTCATCCTCCATCTCAAATTTTTTGCTTTTATTTTGAATTTCAAGTTATGTTTTCAATAACCAAAATAGTGAGTTAAACATTTGATTGATATCCCACTATATGCAGTTCCCATAGCGGGTCAATCCCAATTAGTAGGATTGGATGTGTGTGGGGGTGTGTGTGTGTACAATTTATTTGATAAAATTTGTTTGGTATAATAAATTTTTATCAATTTCCTAATAGAGAATAACATGTCTTCATAAATATGCACACCACTCCTTTCTTTTAAATACTGACCTCATAGCCAACCACTTAATTCCTTGTTATCCTAATCACATATAGTATTTCAATATCTATGATCGATATCCAAGATGGTCATAATAGTAATTCAATTCCCATCAATTCCAACTGAGCATGACAATTTCATCTCTATTTATGAAGTTATAAATTTAGATGGCATAGCCTCTTGATCCCATTGTACCTAATCAATTCCAATTTCCAACCATACTCTATTAGTAGAGCTATATATAGTAGGCCATTAGATCCCATTAGTTTGTTGGGAGAGAAATGAATATAAAATATAGCCTATATGTATATGGCATAGCCTTATGACCATATAAAAATAGGGGACCTCAACCCCATATAGATAGATGGGGTTGAGTATTTTGTTACCGACTTAGGGGGCCTAAAGACCTACTATATCTATTTGGGGGAGAGGACCTATCTATGTCCACGCACTTTCATCACTCGAGTGACATGCTTACTCTATAAAAATAGAATACCTTTCATCAAGAAAGTCCCCTTAAAATTAATATTGAGTGTCGATAAGACTATAGCACCCTTTTTTGACCTTAACCTACTTGCACTGTATACATATAGACCTTCCACTACAAAAATTGAGGGTAATCTCAAGATAGATAGTTAACCTAATGTCACCTATAGGGCAACCAAAATCATGCACTTGTAAAGAAGACTGTCCACTCACTCTTATCTCTACAATATTTAGTTCTATTTTATATATGTTTCTTTAGATTTTGATGAGACCTATTTTATAAGTAACTAGACACTCTTAAGAGGCTCAATTATAGATGTCCCTCATAAAATCAACCTATCACTATAGGTGTCTTAACCTGATTAAAACTTAGTTTACAAACTTCTCAACAAACACCTATACAGGTTACTTGTCTTATCACAATGACTATTTCTAATGGATTTTTGATCATACCAATACTTAGTTGGACTAAAAATAAATAAATGTCTATAAAAAATTATTTAAGGTGTTAACATGATCAAAATTTCAAAACAAATCAATTTAGACACCATAGCTCATAGGACTGTCCTCAACTATACCAAGTCACTGCCTTAAGATAATTAGGTTTAATGACCTTAATCAAGTCAAAATCTAAAATACACCTCAACAAAGCTATACAAGCATCTAAACTAGTGTATGTAGGTGTATCAAGGATGTTTCAACACCTAAATTGCATTCAATGACTCAATTTCACAAAATTCACTCAAAATCTTCCCTCGTCTTGTCATTCTCTCTCATGAAATTGACATTTCTTGCCTTCAGTGTGGTGTTACAAGTCACATGTTGCACATATCCACTTTTCACTTTCATTATTCTTGTGACCTCATTAGATTTTTTCATATCTTATGCAAGACTAAGTTTGTTAGCAACTTGTTTAATTAATAAATTTTCCAAGTTATTAATTATTAGGTTGTTTATTCAGCTGATGACTAGGGTGGACACTCCTTAAATATTATGAGTCGAGATAGAATCAGGAATTTTTGTTGAAATGTCATCTATATAGACACTCATCGAGGTATTTATATTCACTTATAATTTTAAACTGTAATTTATTACTTTTTTAAAAATAATTTTACTATATAATTTGGAAAATATAACTTATATGCATGAATGCATTGTGTATACAGGGCTATCATATGACATTTGATAGTCTGATTCAGATGACTATTGTGACAAATCCTCATGTTTCTTCATCATTTGACACACCTATTCATGTATTTTAACTTGGCACTAGCCCAATCAAGCATGAATGACAAATTGAGAAGGACCATGAGATTGCGGTAAGTGCACGTTTAAATAATTTTTTATTATAGTTTAAAATGAGTTTCTTAACTTTGTTTCATTTATACTTGTTAATTTTATAATAATTTTTGTATTTGAATAGGTTTGGTTGTAAGCAAGCTATGAGTGCAGTACCCACAATCAAACCTTGGAGCAATCTAAATCATTTGGGATATCTCCATCTACAAAAAGGGCATCCCAAGGAGAGTCTTATTTTCAGAAGGCAAAAAGAGAGAAACTATTTAATGATTAGGATGTTGTAAATGATGTACTTTTTTGTATGCATATATGGCAATGTATGCATTTTTGGCATTGTATATATGTATATGATGTATTCACTTGACATTAGATACTATGTTATTAGACATGATGTAATTTTTTATATGCCTATATGGCAATGCATGTATTATTGACATTGTATGCCTATATATGCCATTCATACATGACATTCTTATTTTGCACATGAATATTTAGGAAAACTAATGAAGTAAATCCTATTTAAATCACTTTTGTTCAAATTATTATAAATTATTGGTTTTGAAGTATTCTTAAGGATTACAAATGTTATGAGATTGAGAATAACTTGTTAGGGTAATGTTGCAAATCAAACCTTTATAATAAATAAAGAATATCAGTGATTGCATTTGAATTATGTTTTTATTATGATGCATAGGTATGGAGGAGAAGTCTACAAAAACATCATTATCTAGTTTTAAACCCAATTGATCACATTCACTCGCCATGGTTTGATTTGAATCTTTTTTCACAAGTTAGCTCCTCTTTTGACTCTTTGGGATTAATTTAGCTTCTTAGACCTATTACTTATTCCTTGTACTCTTAGTATCACCTCCTTGATAACATTGACCTCTATCCATACATTCACAACTCATCCTTTACCTCATTCCATTCATCTCATTCATAAATTTCCTCTCAATCTCTTCCTAGTTTCTTACTAGGCACCTTCTTTGGGTCTTAAGGACCAAATCTTGGTCTATGCTTTAAGAGCTCAACCTATTGTCACATAATGTCTTAGATGATCATAACATACTTGGTATAACCCCATTCTATTCCTCAAACAATCTTTGAATCTCATAACACATCTTATGAACACAATGCTCTCTCAAGGCTTGTAGCCTTTTTTTACTATATTTTTCCTTATACAGAAAAGTTATGATTTATAAAGAGATTATAAGGTCATATATAGGTACACTCTATCCTTTTTCATGTCTATGTCAAATTTCATATCTCAACTCTACCTCTAACTATCACTTCCTTCATTATCCTACCCTCATTTAGACCTAATTAGCCCTATTCCAAACCCTTAGTCCTATAATCCATACACAACCGTACAATCTCATGTTAAAACATTTTGATTCACATTTTACATGTATAGGGAGCAAGATTACAAAGTTTCTTTATATTCCCATTGTTAAATCTCTCAGGAAATGCCCAAAACCTAATCTAAGGTTTCCCATGCCCTATACATACTCTCCAAAGGGTAAATTTGACCTTCCTACTGATCTTATTTTCTTTAAAACATCCTCATGACATTTAAAACATCTCATAACACCATTCCAATGATCAAAAAAACCAACTCTGCATCTATGCCTTTGAGACTACCTATGGCTATTTGAGCATGCCTATGGGGATTGCATGAAGTTTGGAGTGTGAACACCCTTGAAATATGTTTAAAACCATATTAACATAATTCTCAAATAATTCCCTAATCTTGGAACCCTCAAACACACCTTAAAACTCCCAAATGTATACTTACTTGAATAGTGACCATTATGAGATCTAGAGGGGACTGTGATAAAATAATGAGCACTTAAACTTGTAATACGACCTTTTCAAGAAGATGTATGGGTATAATAAGTCATTAATACCAACTTTACCATGTTTCAAGTCATTTGGATATGTACTTTATCCTATAGACCCTTTTTACCATAATTTACCTTGAGCTACCTGCATGTTTCCTTCATGCCAAAATTTGTCTTTCTTTAAACTTTTGCATGAAACTCCTAAATTTGATCACTTATATATAATAATATAGGTTTCCAACATCATATTATATTATTTTAAGACCTCTCTAAGGCCTAAACTACTTCTTAGCATCTAGAACTGACAAAACTTCTAGAAGTATCCAATGGTTGCCTTTTTAACTGCAAGAGGATTGTCTCAAAATAGAGAGAACTTTCACTCTTTATAAGACCTTGAGGATGACATGGGATGTTTTTTTAGGTCATGGAGACCATTTTTACCAAATTTTATGATTTGACTCAACCTGTAGATGCCCCAAACTGACCAATTTCTCCAAGGTAGGTTCTAATGTTGATCATGATTTGACATAGGGTTGATTGTACTAAAATAGTGATTTAACATCCAGGACCAGGTTTGTGGCCTCCCATCTAGCATGATACACAAACCCACTACCCCTTCTAGGCTTAAGAACACCCTTCCCAATACAAGAAAGATGTTAATTTTTATCCTAACTTCAGGCATGCACAAAACCAAAACTATAAGTCATATAGAGTAATCATAAGATCCTTCCTGTGCATAGGAAGTATCTCTAATTATACCTTGAATGTAGTCTGAAGCACATCTAAGATTAATCCATGGCATAAGTTGTAGTAATGGGTCCTAAAATGCAACTTTTTAGCAGTGAAGAGATAACTTGTTGACCTCTAACTAGTAATTTTACCTCTAAGACTGGTAAGTACAAATCCACCACTTTAAACATGTCTATATATGAAAATTACATGTTATCCAATGAATGTGACATCCAATTCCATCTGCAAGTACATTTTCACTATTTTTTTAGAGCATAAAAACACTGGTAACAAATGTTGTCAAAGTTGAAGCTACAGTCTGAGAACTCAATTTTCAGTGCTTGTTGGCTAAAAACTAGCACTACCAACATATCCATAGGGGTAGGTAACATATAGTACTAGGTTCTTGGCCTCCCATCTAGCTCAATTGAAATACCCACCACCCATTTTGGGTTTAAGAATGCCCTTCCTAATACAAGAAAGATGTTAATTTTTAGCCTAACTTCAAGCATGCATAAAACCAAAACTATATATTGTATGGAAAAACCATAAGATCTTTCTTATGAATGGGAAATACCTATAATTTCACCTTGAATGTAGTTTGAATCACCTCTAATAGCAATCCATGGTAGAATTTGCAGTAACAGGTCCTAAAATGTAAGTTTTTGGTTGTGAAGAAATAACTTATTGACCTCCAACTAGCATTTTTTCCTTCACAACTGGTAGGTGCAAATCCACTAATTTTATCACATCTATATAGGCAAATTAAATTTTCTCCAATGATTGTGGCATCCAATTCCACATACAAGTGAATTTTTAGTATTATTACAAAGGATAGAAACACTGATAACAAATGTTATCAAAGTTGAAGCTATAATCTGAGAACTCAATTTTTAGTGCTTGTTGGATAAAAACTAGCACTACCAACACATCTGGAGGGGTGGATAATGTTTAGGACTAGGATTTTGGCCTCCCATCTAGGTCAGTTGACAAACCCACCACCCATTTTAGGCTCAAGAATGCCCTTTCTAATACAAGAAAGATGTTGATTTTTAGCCTAACTTTAAGCATGCATAAAACCAAAACTGTAAGTCATATGGAATAACCTTTAGATTAATCATGTGCATGGGAAATCCCTTTAATTTCACCTTGAATCTAATCTGAATCACCTTTAATAGTAATCCATGACAAAATTTGCAGTAACGGGTCCTAAATTACAACTTTTTAGCAATGAAGAGACAACTTATTAACCTCCAACTAACAATTTTGCCTCTGGGACTGGTAGGTGCAAATCCACCTCTTCAATATCATCTATATAGGTAAATTACACATTCTCCAATGACTATGACATCCAATTCCACATGCAAGTGCATTTTCCCTATTGTTCTGAAGCACATAAACACTGACAGTAAATGTTATCAAAGTTGAACCTACAATTTGAGAAATCAATTTTTTGTCCTTATTGGCTAAAAACTAGCACTTCCAAAATGTTTGGATGGGCAGATAACATCCGTAAATAGGTTCTTGTCCTCCCATCTATCCTGGTTGACAAACCCACCACCCATTTTGGGCTCAAGAACGCCTTTCCCAATACAAGAAAGATGTTGATTTTTAGCCTAACTTCAGGGATGCATAAAACCAAAATTGTAAGTCATATGGAGGACCATAAGATCCCTCATGTGCATGTAAAATCCCTCTAATTTCATGCTAAGTCTATTTTTAAGCACATTTAAGAGCAATCCATGGCAGAAGTTGCAGTAATGGGTACTAAAATGCAACTTTTTGGTAGTGAAGAGATAACTTGTTGACCTCCAACTAGTAATTTTGCTTCTAAGACCAGCAAGTGCAAATCCACCACTTCAATCATGTCTATATAGACAAATTACACTTGCTCCAATGGCTATGATAGCCATTTACACCCATAAGTACATTTTCACTACTGTTCTGGAGTATGAAAATATTGACAACAAATGTGTTTGGTGTTAGGTTGTGGAGCTAAAAGCTTCAACTGTTGCAGACATGGAGGAGGATGCTAAAGTTTCAGAAGTACCAGCATCGGCAGTGTAACCGATGTCGATCACATACAGTGCAGAAGGAAATCGGCATTGGCAGGGAGTCAGCCGACGTCGGTCAACACCAGACATATAGGGACCAACGTCGGTCGCCTGTGGCGGTTCCAAAACTATTGTTGACGAACAGTCAGTTAAGAGAAGTGAGTGTTTGCATGTTAAAGGGCTAATTATAGTCTCGAGCTGCGTGTCTAATTATTGTAATTAGAGATCTATTTTTGTATGCATGGGATCCTATTTAAAGACCCATGAGGCATGTATTGTAAATCAAGAAGGTAAGTAAAAGCATTGAAGCAAGGTCAAGGAGATCTACAAGCAAGTAAGGTCAAAGATATTAGTTGTAGCATTCAAGGAGGGGATAACAACTCAGGTTGTTGAGTTGGTTGTGGTTGAGCAAGAGAGAGAGGGAAGAAGGTCTTGAGGTGTGGCAAGCCTTTGAGGTGGAAGAAGAAGTGGCATCTTCTTAATTGTATTTTCTTCTAAGATTATCTAATACAATATTGTGTATTGTCTCTCAAATTTTTTGCTATTTCAAGTTTCTAGCTACTTAATCATTCTGGTATAATTCTGTGTTTAATTGCTTATAAGAAAAGTAATCAATTGTGCTTCTGTTGGATAGGGGTTCTTAACAGCTGGTATCAGAGCTACGGTTTGCAGGAAGTAGGTTATTGTTTGATTACAGGTCATTCTCAGGGGTTTCTGATTGAGTGGGAGTTCAACAATGGTAGAAGAAAGTAAGCTACGAATGGAGAAGTTTAACGGCAAGAATTATCAACATTGGAGGATGCAGATAGAGGATTATCTGTATCAGAAGGATTTGTACTTACCATTGGGTGGGGTTGCATGCAAGCCCACAGATATGAAGGATGAAGAATGGAACATTCTTGATCGGAAGGCTTTGGAATCCATAAGGTTGAGCCTTGCATCTTCTGTGATTTCCAACTTATCACAGTGTAAGACAATAGAAGAGTTGATAAAATCTTTGGAAAATTTATACAAAAAGCCCTCAGCTTCAAATAAGGTATTTCTTATGAAGCAATTATTTACTTTGCAAATGCAGGAAGGTGGATCGGTACATACTCATCTTAGTGATTTCCATGGTTTGGTAAACTAGTTAGCTTCAGTCAATATTGTTTTTGATGATGAAGTAAAGGCTCTCTTGATTTTATGCTCTTTACCTGAAAGTTGGGATAGTTTGGTTATGACAGTAAGTAATTCTGCGTCTAATTTTAAAATCTTAAAAATTGATGATGTTGTGAGTGTAATTTTGAATGAATAAATACGCAGGAAAAGCACAAGTGAATCATCAGGGAATGCTCTAAGTGCAGAAAGCAGGGGAAGGCAAAGAGAGAAGATCGAGCAAGAGAAATCAAGGTTGAAGGTGGGAAGGAGATCTGAATCCAGAGGTGTCACCTGCTGGTTTTGTGGAAAGAGAGGACACACAAAGAAGGAGTATTGGTTGAGGGATAAAGAGAATCAACATGAAGGTAATGAAGAAGCAAAGGATGCAAATATTGTGGTACAAAATGCTCTCATACTTTCTTTGGATAGTCAGGTAGGATCATGGGTCTTAGATTTTGGTTCTTCTTTTCATGCATCCCCAAACAGAGATTTGTTCCATGAGTATGTCCAGGGAGACTTTGGAGTGCTTTATTTAGGGGATGGTACGCCTTGTTAAATAGTTGGCAAAGGGAAAGTGCAGTTGAGATTGCAGATAGACAACACATGGGTGTTGAAGGAGGTCATACATGTCCCAGTTCTGAAATAGAGTTTGGTTTCTGTAAGAAGGTTGGGTGATGAGGGATGCATAATAACCCTCACAGTGGATTCTTGGAAGGTTACCAAGGGTGCACTTGTTTTAGCAAGAGGTAAGAAAGTAGGTACTCTTTATCTATCTACTTGTATTACTGATTCTACTTCTGGTTTATCTACTTCAGTTGTAGATTTGAAGATGTGGCTTAATAGGCTTGGTCACATGAGTAAGAAGGGAATGGACGTTCTTGATTCAAAAGGTATGAGTTCAGATTCAGAAGGCATAGATCGAGTTCATTGTAGGAAAAGGAAATTTGATGCTTTTGACAAGAACAAAGAAGCCTTGGTGTTTATGGAGGAGATGATGGACAGAGATCAGTCATAGGGGCTAAATAATTCTGAGCAGGGTAGTATGGACAGGTGTTTGATCCAAGATGAGCTCACAGATGAAGAATTCATCACTTACAAGAACACATAGACACCGACATCGGTCACTTGGAACCGACATCGATCAGGCAGATACCGACATCGGTCATGTGCAGACTAGCAGGGTCGGTAGAGTTGGGCAGAGAAGTCTGACGTCAGTCATACAGGAACCAACATCAGCAAAATGGACACCGGCGTCGGCCAGGGAAACGACGTCAGCAGTCAGGGTCAGTGCAGGGAATCGACATCGATCGGTTGCAGACTGGGAGATGGCTGAGATCGGTCATTGGAACGGATGTTGGGCTGACAACAAGCTATCAAGGAGTCTCAAATGCCCATATGGAGGTTAGAAAGGGTAAGTGAACCTCATATTCATTGTTCACCTTCTTTATATTGCTTACTGATGGTCAAGAACTAGGAAGATGTGAAGAGGCAATGCAAGTAGAATCCAGAAACAGTGGGAGCTTGGCATGGATGAGGAGTGTGAGTCCTTAAAGAAGAACCAAACAGGTATTTGTTGGTGGAGTTGTCAGCTAGAAGAAAGCACTAGATGAGGGATGGATTCCCAAGTTAGAGAAGAGAGTGGATGGACACGTGAGACAGAAGGCCATGGTATATGGTCTTGAGTAAGTTACAGGACAATAGAGGTTTGACTATTGTATTTATCTTTACTAGGTTGGATAATATTAGCTACATTATCCTGTTACTGTATTGTGTTACTTGTTGCAGGGTTACATATACAGGGAGTTTCTGAGCTAAGGGTAAAGTTAGTTCAGAAGTATGTCATGAAGAATTTGGAAGCATCAAAATTATTTTGGCATAAGTGACAGGTATAGCATCACAAGTTTTGTGGTGGTTGGTCTTCAAGAGTGACTTTGAAGAGGGATACAGAGCCAAGGGAACAAAATAGACGGTGTACAGGTATAGGTACAGTTGCAGCTATTTATCTCCAAGTGGGAGATTGTTAGGTTATGGAGCTAAAAGCTTCAATTGTTGTAGACATGGAGGACGATGCTGAAGTTCTAAAAGTACCAGCGTTGGCAGTGTAATTGACGTCGGTCACATACAGTGCATAAGGCAACCAACATCGGCAGGGAGTCAGCCGACGTCAGTCAGCACCAAACAAACAGGGACCGACGTCGGTCACCTGTGGCGGTTCCAAAACTATTGTTGATGAACAGTCAGTTAAGAGAAGCGAGTGTTTGCATGTTAAAGGGCTAATTATAGTCTCGAGCTGCGTGTATAATTATTGTAATTAGAGATCTATTTTTGTATGCATGGGATCCTATTTAAAGACCCATGAGGCATGTATTGTAAATCAAGAAGGCAAGTAAAAGCATTGAAGCAAGGTCAAGGAGATCTACAAACAAGTAAGGTCAAGGAGATCAGCTGTAGCATTCAAGGAGGGGATAACAACTTAGGTTGTTGAGTTGGTTGTGGTTGAGCAAGAGAGAGAGGGAAGAAGGTCTTAAGGTGTGGCAAGCCTTTGAGATGGAAGAAGAAGTGGCATCTTCTTAATTGTATTTTCTTCTAAGATTATCTAATACAAGATTGTGTATTGTCTCTCAAATTCTTTGTTGTTTCAAGTTTTTAGCTACTTAATCATTCTGGTATAATTCCGTGTTTAATTGCTTATAAGAAAGGTAATCAATTGTGCTTCCGTTGGATAGGGGTTCCTAACATTTGGAAGGCTACAAGGAGAATTAAACTTATCATGAGCAATTGTTCAGGAGTGTAGAAACACCAATTAATTTTAATAAGCTTATCTTAGCTTCAAGAATATGAAATTATTTACTAACTATGTCAACCATGTAAAGTTGGAAGCTGATTTGGCACCACTAACCTATAAAAAAATGTTAATAAGTAATTAAAGATGAAATTTATGCATGTACTACCTACAAAATAAAAAAATTGGTAAAATTGATTACATCTAAATTTTACTAGTCAACATACTTGTGCATTTTAATCCAACGAACCACTTGGATCTTCTCTAATCTTGATAGTATCAAGAATAGTTGCATGGTCTAACTCGTGAACTTTCCATAGATTCTTGTTTCTTGGCCTCCCATGATATTTTTGTAATTGAATATTCATTGCAAGAACCAAATTTGAATAGTGCAGTATCTTCCTATACATTTCAAAGTCTTCAAACAAACATATATTTTAATTTTTTAAAAGATATCATCGAAGCCAAGTTCCAATGACTACCATAGACCCAATGGGATAATCAATGTTTTCTCCATCTACGACTAGGGAAGTCAATTTTTTTCCCATCTACACATCAACATAAGTAGTAATATGTTCCCTCTTCATTATCTTCATCTATAATAACTACAAAAACATGGCCTGCATCATAAAAAATAATTTTTAATGACACAATGAAGATAGATAATGAGAATAAATAGTACGTAAAGATTAATCTTCTACCTAGCTATACTAGATCAAATATATGGTTAAAGTCATGTGACGATGTCATGTCTGTAAGTTACAATGCTGGTGGAACCTGATATGTGTTGATTGGAATTAGAGGTTTGGAACTCCATTCATCCACCCACTCTTATGACTCACACTCATTCCAAATAGAGTCTATGCATGCAGAATAAAAGCATGCCAAGTGTCGCATATGAATAGTCTAAGAACCTGCATTTGAGCTATAAAATGAGTGGAGCTCACTTTAACTGGTTAGAGTCATATAATCCTCATAGTTTGCCAAGTATTTTTTCTCCATTAACCAAAAGTGTCTACAAATAGTAGAATTTTTTTGATCAACATGACATATGTTCTCATTACACCATTCAACCATAGTTTTTGCATCAATCAAATTAGTAACATTGTCAAATTTTAACTCCTCCCTTGTAATGGATCTTTTTACACATGATCTAATACCATCATGCTCCTCCTTTCCATGGGAGACATCAGTGAAAATCCAAATATGTTCTACACTAATGGTAATGTGCATCCTGATCAACCAATAAAACATCTATGCATTCTTAAATTTTGATGGGAAATTGTTTGACTAAATGTAATGTTTTTTGAAAGTAATGTTCCTTTGAGTCAATTGTCTATAGAAATTCTCAAAAAAACCTTTCACATACTTTTTATAATGTGATCGGTCATCAATAATATAGAAATGGTACTCACTAATATTTTTTGATCTTCCTCTGTACTATCAGGGGCATGCATGAATATGGCAACTTGTGTTGAGTTGTAATACTGCGATTGAACTTCCATTTGTGGTTTGAATGTGTAATTTTTAGCAAAGTTGACTAATGAAATAATATAATCAAGTATGAATGTGTTCTTTCTTATATTAAAATGTTCATCCAACCACTTATCCCTATGTGTTGGCCTTGCATACTCATAAACAATTTTCTCCATGAATTCAACCATAAATTTTGAAACAGGTATCTCTTTCATAACAAGCTCACACCTTTTAGATTATTTTCCATATTTTACTTGATAAGTCATAGATTTGTATTTTCTCAAACCAACTAATTCCTATCTAATTTCACTTATACATGGCTCATGGATACATTTTTTCAATTTTGGCAATGCAACGTAAATGCTACAATTTCCATCCAAACATACTTTCTTATAAAAGCACTATCCATCTAACCATTCACAAAAAATATTTAGAATAAATTTCCTAACTAATTTTGGTAGAACTTCTATGCCACACTCCTTCAAAAAAAATTTAGAATGCAAAGTACAATGAATATGGTGAAAAACATCATAGCGCATTGAAAATTCAACATGTTGCCTACAACAACAAGCAATGCGTGTGTGATTTATTTTTACATAAAAAGGTTTGGCCATCTCAAAAAATATTTGACTAATAGTAATTTTTTGATGTTTTTCCAAAAACTTATAGTACAATTATGTTTGATTCATATCCCAGAAATGTTTAGGATGTAGTTCATGATTACAAAAACCAACTCTTCTTTTCACTACATCTCTTGTATTGGGTGAAACTCTTGTATTATCTTTCTAAAATTGTGCAAATAAGTCTTTCAAATCATCAACTATAGCCTTGTCCTTTCATGAAAGTCTACCAGAGAATACCCAGAGCTCTTTCGTATTGGGTTCGTTAAGTCTTTCATGTCTTAAAATTGCTTTCAGTAATGTTTTTCTATTTATATCAAGTGTTCAACTTGTTTTTGAAATCAGTCATTTCCCCCCTATTTTAGCACTTACTACACAATTTGTCAATATGCATTGGATAGCATTACAATCTTTGTTGCATGATTTTGGGCCTACAATATAATATGCATCATGTAGTTTTTCAATAATTTCATCATTTTCATCATCCATGTTAGATGTTCTTAGTCCTGATGTGTATATTGTAGGTCTCTTCTTAACAAATTTCATCAAAAAAATAAATAATTAACATCTTTGACTATCATACTCCAATCTACTATTCCAAACTTTTTGAGCCAGTCATATTGAATGGCAGTTAGACATTTTTTTATGCATTGGTTTCAAAATATTTTCATCAAGTTCAATTAAGTACTTATATTTTCTATGCACAATTATTGGAGGTGTTGTTATTGGTGGAATGTGTTTAGAGGGTGTTTCAAAATCATTATATGTTTGCATGAAACTTTCTTCATTATTTATTTCTTCATTGTTTGTTTCTTCATTATATGTTTCCATGATATTTTCTTCATTGTTAATTTCATCAATATTTGAGTCCATTAAATTTTGTTTATTGTTGGTGGGTAAAGTATCATGCATAGGCTCTTCATCAACAAAATGAAAAACTTTGAACTTTGAATGTAAAATTCCAACATTATCTAATTTTTTAATGTCAATTTCATCATAGTTCAATTAATTATTACGAATTTCATCATAATTCAATTCATTATTGCTAGTTTCATCATTTTTAAATTCATTATTATCAATTGCCTAATTATCTAAGGCATTTGGTTCATCAGGCTTAGTGTTTGTACCTTGTCTAGAATGAAATGCTTGGATTATACCTTATTTTTGTCTCTCAACTCTTTTAATTGCTTCGATGTTTTGTTCTTCAACTTATTCCTCTTTCCTGAATGCAAACCAGAGCTCATTTTGACAAAATCAACCAAGAATACACTTCAAAATGTGGGGTCCAAAAGAAAGTACAAAAAATTTATGCAAAGAATATGCAGAGTACGCAAGGCATGTCTGTGAGGATAACAATCTCAATTTGAGATAAAAATAGATGTTGAAAAGTAAGCTTTTGTTTTACTTCAAGGAATGCATATGTGTTGTAGTAACTCAGACATGTTCCTATAATGTGTATGTGTTCCTATAACACGTATGTGTTCCTTGAAGTATAGGCATATACTACAAAAAACAAGCACAAAGGTTCATATTCAATGCATAAAATTTCCTATAATACTATAATATGATGCAATAAGACTCAATAAGACTATAATATGATGCATAAATACCTAATATAATGTAATAATACTATCAGATGTTGCAATAAGGATATCATATGATGCAATAAGGCTATCATATGATGCATTAAGGTTTAATATAATTCAATAAGGATATCCTACGATATAATAAGACTATCATATGATGCAATAAGACTATCATATGATGTAAAAAATCTTTAATATGATGCAGTAAGGCTCAATATGATGGATAAATCCCCAATATGATGCATAAGTATCCAATACATGATGCAATAAGACTCTTGATAAGACTATGAAGCAGTAATATCATCATATGATGTAATAAGGCTCAATGTGTAAGATGAAAATGAGCTAATTTTTCCTAAAATCCCATCATAGGTCCTTAAAAAACTAGGTGAATAATGAATTCACAAATTGGCACTAATCACATTCATGAATTTATGTATATGTGATGAAATCAAGGAACTTAGGGGTTGTGTTTGTTATAAAATTAGGATTTAGGGTTAGGGGTTTAGTGTAACAGGTTTGTATATGTGTATATGTCATGAAATTAAGGTTTAGGGGAACTATACATGTTCAAGTGATAAATTTAGGGTTTATGATCAACATGTCATGAAATGTGACCTAATTTAACCCCTTTAATCACATTGTAAACTCCAATTTAGGTTCAATGGGTTGAAATTGGCCATATTTGCATTTGTATTTACATTTGTAATTAAATTAGGGTCAGTTAAGCCATACATTTTGCATTTATATTATATAATATATTGGGCCATTTATTTGGTTCAGGGGCTTAATTTTACCCAAATCACATCCCTAATTAAACCAATCGACTAATTGGTTCAATTCATGATAGATATAATCATACTTAATTTTATCTCAAATCATATATCATGCTCTTATAGTTATGTCAAGAAGGGGTTCAAATTGGCCTCCCATGTCTCTTCGATTAAATTTCCCTTATAATTGAACCTTGTTATTCCACGTGTGTACCTTGTGCACTTGAAAGTGTTAAATTTATCAGAGATACATCAAGTCTAAGAAGTTTCAGAGTTGACAATGCCTCAGGAGGCCAAATCCAATTACATATCACCAGGTGTACCTCTTACATGCTCAAGAGTGTTAGCATTGCTAGAGGTGTCAAGTCCTAGAAGCATTAAAGAGCTATCAAATCTCTATAGGCATGATCTAATTAGATACATCACAAAATGTGTATCTTGTACACACGATACTTGTGTTAGGATATAACTATCAAGTCCTATAAGCATCAAATTTATCAAAGCCTCAAGACACCCAATCTAATCAAATATTTCCACATGTGTAGGTCTTATACACCTATAGAAGTGTTATAGTTTTTAGATATGCACATATATTATAGATCTCAAAATCATTAGAGATGTTAGCACCCTGAGAGTGTTGATCCAATCAAATGGCCATGTGTACTTGTGTACACTAAGTTGTCAATTCAAACAAATAAGACTGATAGGCTAGGCCTAGCCCCGCTATCTCAAGTCATCAAAGGTACTCAATGATCTCATCTAATAATAAGAAACACTTGTAAAAATATGAACACATCTCATATCCAATGAGCACCAAGTCTAGGCATGTGCACATTATGCACTCTCTATGTATTTATTATCTCACATGAGTGGAATTCATGATATTTGATACCTAGATAGGTCCCATCACCTCCAACCAATCCAAATAAGGCCTAAACATAAATATTGTGCATACATATAAGCCAAAAATGTTTAAAGATTGATATCAATCCTATCATCTTATGTATAGTAAATAATTCACATGATGAGAGCTTTCAATAGGCTAGACATGGCCCTGTTGTTTCAAGTCATCAAAAGTACTCAATGATCCCATCAACAATAAGAAAAAAATGGAAAAATATGAACACATCTCAGATGCCATGAGGGCCAAATATAAGCATGTGCAGGTTGTACTCTCTACATTTATTAGCTCACGTGAGTGGAACTCATGATCTTTGATACTAGACAAGTCCTATCACCTCCAACCAATCCAACTAAGGCCTATTCACAAATTTATCATACATACATATATGCCAATAATGTTTAAATATTGACATTGATCCAATTGACTCATGTTTAGTAAATAATTCACATGATGTGAGCCTCTGATTTGTCATTATTATATGAAAATTTTCATATAGAGCCCTTTAAGGTCCTATCCAAATTGAACAAGCACCGAACGTTATCATTTTTCTATGTATGTATTCAAATTATTTAGATCTCTCTACCTTAAATTACCTCTAGATCCCAAAGTACATTCATAGTAAGTCTTAAATGTAGGAGAGAACATAATTCAACAATGGAGTCCTCAAATCTCAAGACGGAGCAAGAATTTTGAGATACTACTTTCTTCCAGTCCACATCATAAGGTTTAAGCTTATTACAATGAAATATGAATAAGATGATTGAAGATATGTAAGAAATATACAATATTGAAACCTTTGATGAGGGGGTGCACACTGGTATTCAAATTTTGATCAACCATCTATATGAGGTGAGCAGTTTATCATCCACATGAACAATTATTGGGTCCCTCTACTCAGCATCATCTTTGATAGGATTTAAGTCTCAGATTTAGGGGACATTGTCACTTTTAATGTATCTTGAATAATCTCAATAGAGTTTGAGCTGGGGTAACCTATACATATGTCATACTTGGTCAATTCCATGTCTATGCCACCATATATTTCTAAAGCATAACCATCCCTTCATGGTTTTAAATAAATTCCCTTGTGTATTTAGATATTTTTTAAGCTATACATTCATCACTACAAGCACCAAAATATTTAAGAAAAACATGTACATACCTTGTACCCATCATCCTACTTTCCTATCTTACCATCCCAATTACATAGTAAGGCATAGACCTCTATAGTATTGATAAGCACCAAGTATTATCTATCTTGTTTCTAAGTTTGTAATTTTTGCATACATGGTGTAGCTAGGACTAGTCCCATGTCAAAGACACATTCTTGAGATGAGGTGGGAATAGATAGAGTGGTTGATGGTTGTCCCATGTGTGATGGATGGGTAGATGAAGGAGTTGCATGGAATGGAGGATTAACCATATTTTCACAAGAGATCTTAATTTTAGGCAAATTTTGAATAATGTATTTGAATACATTAGGGGAATCTTGAATAATTGTAATAATAGAAGACTCGTGTTAGACTTTCAATTGGGACCTCAAAATGCACCTATTGAATTAGATGTACTAAGTGACTTTGGAGGAAACTTAAGGGACTTTATTCAACACATTTTAGGAATTTTTTTGGGACAATCCAACGCATGATTCACAAGTATTGGGCTCCATTAGATAACATTCTTGAATTAGATATCCAAAGATACACAGTTACACCAAGGGCTCAATTCTTAATTCTACTTACACAAGATTATATATGCTACATATTCCAATTCAATGGGTTTACCACTTAAACAAATAAGTTCAAAATTTATAAATAAAGGGGTCTAGTCAAAGATATCACAAAAACAACAAAAGGGTAAGATAGGATTTTAGGCACGTAGGATAATATCAATAAGAAACATGAAGTTTAAAGGCAAGTAGGATTTTAGGCAAGTAAGGTAGTAAGGTATATCCTTACCCTACTAGGGGAAATGTCCCAATAACTATGCATGTTCTAATTGCTTAACAAGGATTTTGTTAACATCTTCTATTGACAAAACATATTGGTGTATATAAATATTAAAGTGCACCAGAAGCTAAACATGTAATATCAAATACTTGTTCAACATTTATTATATAAAATTAAAAGTAACCAATCACATCTTGACAAGTAAGAGTTAAGTATTGATAATCTAGTGCACAGAGATTGGTACTCTAAAGGTTAAGTTTTGATCATAGGTTTAAAAAATGCATTTTATGACCTCTCATGATAAAATTGATTATATTGTAAAATGTATAATGTGTTAGACCTTGAAACCTTAGTTATAAGTAGTTAAGACAATATATTAAAATGGGTAAAATTTTCAAAGTCTAATGCAATGTTATGGTACCTTAATTCACTGTCCAAAGTTAGGATGCATGGCTAATGAGACCTTTCCCCTATAAGAAACACAAAATTTATTTGTTTTGTGTTATTTTAAAATAACTCATACATTTTATATAAAACATGCACACTGTATAATGAATCATATAATGCATACACATTGTTTGAATTTGAATTAAAAATTGAGCCTCTAGGTTTGGAAATGGCTTGGATTTTTGAGCCAAAGGCTTGTGACTGTGCATCTACAGCTGAGACCAAGAGTTTTGACAAAAACCAACAAATTTCAAATTCAATCACCAAATACACTATGGATTTCAAAATCAAAAATTCAAAAAAGTATTACCGTCATGACAAACACTTTGTCCTCTTTCTAAATATATGATTTTTTATAATTTTTAGGTTGTTTTAAGGGTTCAAACTATATTTATTTCTAACTACACCTTTTTTAGGCCACTGCATGTTACACATATGCATGCCTATTCATTTTTATGTAATTTTTTTTTAGTTGATAAAAATGCAAAATAAATTATATGGTAACAAACTAGGCTTAATTATACACACATTAAAAAAAAAAAAAAAAAAAAACATTTTTTTGAGGTAGTTAGAGGGGGCAACATGGCCAACTATCAATTTTTTTAAATCAATTTTTAGGATCTACTTAATTTCAAAATTAATAAAAAAAATATTCATTGAAAAAATATAAAAAAAATCGTAGCACACTAGAATATCTTATCTAAATATTTACCAAAGTGTTTCAAACAATATGTAACGATGCTGAAAAAATGGTGGGCCGCACGACCATCTATCTACTATGTTTTCTTGAAAAAAAAGGAGGTCCTCTTCAAATTTTAGACGTTTGACCTTTTTATACTTAACCATTTTTCAAAAAAAAAAAGTTTTTTAGAAACTATACTCAAAATGCTACAATTCATGTTTTAATACCATCTTCAAATTTTGAGTGTAGCCATCTCAAATTATCTACATAAGTTCAAATTTATGAAATTTCAAAAAAATTATGTCCATGGATAGGTCATTTTTTGTCTCCCAAATGTGTGCACTTTATATATATATATATATATATATATATATATATATATATAACTAGAGTTGTACTCAGAGTTTTTTGCACATATAAACTAGAGTTGTACTCTGCTTAGAGTGTTTTGCACTTGAGGATAAATCAATAAATATGAAGTTGAGTTGGTTAGGGGGATGCATGGAAGGAGGATGCCAAGATTTTAAGGGAGACACAAGTGTGAGAAAACATAAAAATTGTTGAGGAAACCAACACACCAAAATAGAACCATGTCAAGCCCTTGAGCCAACAAGGAGCAATCATAGCATGAATTTATTACACATAAGCATGCCATAATTAAAAGGAAAGGTGGCAAGAACTAATACTACCAAGATAGGAGAGCCAAAAAATGTCAGGGAGAGTGACAATATAGTTAGGAATAAATTACTCTATGTCCACCAAAGGTGAGAGGAAAAAATTCAACCAATCATTGGCCACATTATCATATCGAAGCTCCACATTTTATGAGATGCCCTATTTAGCGAGAAAGTTCATTTCCATAATGGCCTCTCAGAAGAAATGTTTCGATTCTTAAAATGAAAAACAATCTAACAAAGGCCAAATATAATCAATAATGTTCTTGAGAGACAATGTCTTTGCCTCTATTACGGAGAGCATGGATCATGACCATGGAATCCCCCTCAATAATCAACTTGTCCACCCCACATTGTAAAGCCAATTCAACCCCCAAAATCAACATCTACATCTCTACCTCATTATTAGTGCCATATTCTAACTTAAGCAAAGCTACTCTAATTAGAGAACCAAAATAATCCTTGCTTATACACCCCGCACCAGAAGCATCAAGGTTGCTTTAAGAAATACCATCGAAATTCAATTTAAACTACCTAGGAGGAGGAGAAATCCACTCTTCATGATCCTCCCTCCTAAGAATAAATGAGGATACCACATACCAAGTAATGAAGGTATATAATATAATATATTATTAATATAAATATGTTAATACTATATATAATATAATAGTATAATATATACTATAATACAATAATATTATAGTATTATACACACACACAATATTATATAACTATATAATTTTGTGTGTGTGTGTGTAATATAAATAATAATATATACCATTATCGCATATATTTATTTGATAAATATTTTAATAAAAACTTAATTATATATTATAATATAAAATTATTTAATATAATATTTTATATTATACACAATATTTTTTTTATTATATATTGTTGTTCCCAAAATATGTCACTCATTTTTGGGACAACATATGAACTATTTTGGTCTTGCAGGCCAAAAATTCCCTATTCCCTTCTCAAAAATTGTTCTGGGCATTCAAATTCTCCATTTTTTAAGCTTTTTCAGCTAATGGACTTCGCTAGAAGAAATCTACGGACTCTGTAGGAAAGAAAGAAGCTCTCAACACTTAGGCAATTTCAAAGTTGGTTCAATGCCAAGGTTCAATGACGTCGGCAAGCTTAAAGAGTTAAGCACTTCAACAAAAGTTCAAAGTTCAACCGCTTTAACAAGTTCAATGGCTTTAAACGGCTTCAAAAGACTTAGTGAGAAAGAAGAAGGCTTGAACCATTGAACCTTAAACCAAAATGGTTCAAAGGTTCAACGGGTTCAAAGGTTCAAAGGTTCAATAAGCAATTGGTTCAAAGCAGTTGGTTTAATTAGTTGGTTCAAGCAGTCAAGTGGAACACAAGAAGAAAGTGATTGAACCTTTGAACCTTTGAACCGTTGAACTACAGTTGGTTCCATCGGTCAGTTCAATCAGCCGGTTCAAAGGAATGCCCCAAAGCAAAGAGACCAAGTGCCCTTGCAGAGGGCAGTGAAGAAAAGAAGACTTCAAAAAACAAAGGAATGAACCATTGAACCATTGAACCTTGAACCAAATTGGCTCAACGGGTTCAACGTGTTCAACAAGTTTAATGGATTCAAAGAGATCAAGGGACTTAGAAAAATAGAGAAGCGATTGAACAAAGGATAAACTAATGAACTGATTGAACCTTGAACCAAAAAAGTTCAAAGTTCGAAGGTTCAAAGGTTCAATGGTTCAAAGGAAGTGCTAGACAAAGGGATGGTTCAATCAAAGACCAAGAAAGTGATTGAATCGAGAAAGTGATTGAACTAAGAAAGTGATTGAACTGAGAAAGTGATTAAATGAAGGAAGCGATTGAACCAAGAAAGTAATTGAACCAGGGAAGTGATTAAACCATTGACGTCCCCGTGAATGTCAAATTTAAGATAATGAAATATCTATCAATTTTCAAATACGGTGCAGACCCTGTGAACAAATTCAGTGACTGGCCAAAGAGATAGCCCAAGAGCTTAGATCGCACAAATAAGGACAAAATACAGTGGAAGTCACCATGTGTCCCTTGTAAAACTTGGCAAAAAGTGCCAAGTGTCAATGTCCACCATTTCTTCCTTTTGTCTCATTATTGAGTAAGGACTGTGGCGGGTCCTGGGTGAATTGCTAAGGTAAGCGGAGCATGCCAAGTGGCATCATCCGTGTGAATCCAAATGAGTCCCACATGTTTCTATAGTGTTTCTAAAAGCTCAACAGAAGCCGCCATGTGTCATCTTCCACAAAACTCTCAAAGGATATCTTAAGCTTCTATAAGGTAAATGGATGCTGCCAAGTGTCCTCGCTTACTTCACAGCAGAAAGTGCCACATGTCCCTTCATCAGGAATAAAGCGCTCGAGAGCTCAAAATATAGCAAAGAAAGGGGAAACGATGGAGAAAGATCAAAAAATATCCATGCATGGGATATGTTTCTAGAAGGTGAAGCAGCTGACCAAGTGGAAATCAGAGAGCGCGAACATTCAATGGCCCGGCCTGTTCTCTTGCATTGAGTAAAGAAAAAATAGCTGTGCACACATCAAGAAACACATCAGGTGACCCATATTTAAGATCGATGCCCAATTCTAGCATAGCCCATGGATAAAATTTAAAATGCATTGAAGGCATTGAATGCATCATAGGCCATCATTTTTATGAAACAAAGTGCCCAAGTCTTTCTTGGAGCACTATATATTGGACTCTCTCTTATTATTTTAAGGGAATCTCTCTGTTATCAAAAACAAAACTCTGCCCAAATTGAAAGGCATTACTGAGACTTTGAGCTCAGATTGTTGATCATATTTCATTATTTGAATAGGAAAACAAGTGACTTTTCAGACTTTGTGCTAGAATAGCTTGGTTGTTGGGGAAATTGTTCTTATGTCTATTTCTTTAATACATTTTTTGTCCATTTAATTAAATAAGCAAAATTAGTGAAAGTAATCAGGAAGGTGTCCTGAAGCCGGATGTGGAGAGACTTGTGCTGCCACAATTGTCTTTAGTTTGTCTATTTTCTATTTCTATGTAAGAGATATTGGGATGACTTTGTGCCCTCATTATCCTTCATATTTCACTCTTTGGTAGTTGAGGTGGAGACTTTGTGCTAAATTTCATCCTGTTGTGTTACTGCGCCCTGTTACAGTTACTTGTCACTACATGAAAGGTTCCTATTGTCTACTGAACAACACTTCTGAAAGAAGAGGAGTGCCTTCTATCTTTGCATCAAGATTTATCCTTTGATTGGTGAACATCATCTCTAAAAAAAGAGAGATGGATGGTGTTATCCTACCCCTGAGTGTTATTTTTAGCTTATTTATAGTAGATTAGCACATATATATAGCCCCTTCATACTTATTGGGAACCTCCCCTTGATGAGAGGAGAGATTTGTCCCCTTTTGATGTAGTAAACCTACACATCTGGCTGACAAATTTCCCTATGCTATGGTTGAAGAGACCTATTTTGCTCATCAGTTAGCTGATTGACAAAATATTCACCCAACAATTTTTGGCAACTCAGCTGGGGATTTACGCGTAATCTGAAGCCTCAAGTTTTAGATTGAAGTAGTCCCTACCCTTATCCATTATAGACTCTGGTGA
Source organism: Torreya grandis (assembly GCA_037957365.1). NCBI lineage: Eukaryota > Viridiplantae > Streptophyta > Pinopsida > Cupressales > Taxaceae > Torreya > Torreya grandis. The sequence goes on from JARHVA010005660.1 coordinate 931,906, forward strand.
CTCCATTCTATGTCTTACCCATTATCATTATAGCTTTACCATCTCCCTCCACCTCCATGTTAACTGGGATAGAACGCGCAATTTGAAGCCTCAAGATTCATGCTGAAGCAGGGCTAGTTCTTTCCCATTTTTGTTTTACAATTTGGCAGATCCATGGTATATGTGAAGCCAAAGGGCTAAAGGAATTGTTGACATTTTATTTGAGTTGGTACAACAAAGTAATTTTGATCTGTTTCCTTCACAATCTCGCCTCCAACGAACCAGGAGCTTTCCTCCTACTAAAGTTAAGTCTCCATTACCGGGAAAAGCATCTATTTCCGCTATTAATAAAGATTTGTCAATACTTACCCCTCTGAGATTTGTTATTCCACCTTTCCATAGTCATACTATGGCAGTTCAATGTCCTTGGGGTAACTCTTTTGGCTCACTCAATTTAACTCCACCTCTACATGAACTTCCACATACCTCAAGGAAAAATTTGCCCAAGTTCTATGGTGATGGAAAGGTTCATCCTGATGAACATATTGCAGCCTTTAGCATAGTCTATGGCGTAATAGGTGTGGAGTATGAGGATGTAGCAATCAAACTGTTCATGGAAACTTTACAAAGTGTTGCTACAAACTAGTTCTATCATCTACAGGCCCAGACTGTGATTGATTGGAACACTCTCAAAGCCAAATTTGAAGCCAGATTCAAGCCTACATAAGATGTGCATGCCTTGCTAGCTCAACTCACACAAACAAATAAGGAGCCTCATGAACCAATGAGGGATTTCATATCCAAGTTTGACAAGCTAAGGAACAGGATTCCTGTAATTGCTCAGCCTACAGCTGAGAATCTCAAATGTTTCTTCATCAACTCTCAACTGCCTAAAGTGATTTTTCTACTGAGACGTGCTGGCCAAATAGACCTTACTACAGCTCAAGATTTGGCCACTGAGGTGGAAGATGACCTTATCTTGGTACGAAAGATAAGGAGAGATCCTAACAGAGGTAAATCTTCTTCATCTTCTGAATATTCATCTATAGGCACCATTGATCAAATGGTGCAAAAGTTGGCAAATGAACTACTAGCCTTGAAAAGACAAGTGGCCCAAGGTTTGTTTGCTCCTCCTTATCAGGTTATGCCAGGAGGACATTTCAAAACCAACCATATCAAGGCAATGCTGCCAGAAGTCAAGGGAAACCAAATTGTCTGCCTTCCCCATGGGGGAAACTTGCCATTGAAGCAACACCAACTAACTCAGCAGTTGGATATCTAGAAACAAAACATGATTTCTCTTTCCAACCTGAGTTTGAGCAAGAAAATGATGCTAATATTTTTTCAACAGAGCAAGAAGAATCAGCTAGCGACTCCAACATTAGTTTCTTGAATTACCAGGATGAACCCAGAGATAAAGGTGAAGTAGTTGATGGATCATATGTTGTATTCTCCTGGTCCTAGAACCAGTTAGCCTAACAAGATAATAAAGTAAAAATAGGGGAAAGTTCTCAATCTACAATTTCAATTGCCAAACGTGGAACTTCTCTGCCTTTCCAGTCAAAGGACCCAGTGAGTAATAAAAAGGTAAATACATCAAGCATTCCTCCATCTTCAACTTCAATTCCACATACCAGTACCACCCCTCCTAAAAACTAGAAAGATGAACTGCCTTCCTCTATTCCTAGTCCATTTTAGTCATTTGACATAATCAACCATGTCAAGAAGAACAAAATTCAATTGTCTAAATTTGAATTCTTGCAATCCAATCCTGAGCAGTTGGATAGGTTAGTTTAGTTTGTGAAGAATAAAGTTGTCCTTGTAGGACGAGATGTTAAAAAGGTAACTCATGATCCCCCAAGGAACATGTCCATCGCAAATAACCTAGTCATTGCTCTTCCTTCTGCTTTGAGAAGGACTGAACCATTTTATGTCTCCCTACTGATAAATGGACATCAGCTGAACAATTGCATCATAGACTCAGGTGTGTCAGACAATGTCATGCCTACCAAAGTAGCTAAATCCCTTGGTCTCATACTGACCAAGACATTTGGGAGATGCTTCTCCATGGAGAAAAAACAAGTGCCACTGCTGGGAGAAATCAAGGATGCCTAATTTGCATTTACTGCCTTTCCAGAAAAGAGAATCAAGATGACAGTCCTAGTGGCCAATGTCCTAGCCTCATACGACATCCTTCTTGGGTGAAATTTATGCAAGCATGTTGGAGGAGAATTGAGTGTGGACCTGTCTAAGGTTAGGATCCCTGTCAAAGGCATCATGCAGAGGCTACTTCCTGAAAAGGAGGCAAAATATGTTGTCACCCAAGTGTCGATCCCTGAAGCTCAAATTCTATTTGAGTCTTCAGGTAGGGGTAACTATGTTTTGTCTATTGAAGACATTCCTGTTATAGCAGATGAAAGTCTTATAGGTGGAAATCCAGGAATTGGTTCAGATAAAATAATAGAAGGAATGAGAGAGCACAGTGCAAGCCTAAAGGAACTCTCCTCTCCAAATGAAGAAAAATTTGAGAAAGGAGTAGTTTTTGATGATGTATGGATATTAGGATTTGATGGTAGCTGCTCTTCTAGTGGTGTTGGAGTTGGGACTATGTTGATATCTCCTCAAGGAGATATATTTCCTTCTTCATACAAGTTACAGTTCAACAACACCAACAACAATGCCGAGTATGAATCTCTATTACTCGGGTTGAAGGTTGCTCAAGACAAAGGTGTCAAACTCCTTCACGCCAAAGGAGATACTGAGCTGATGGTTTGTCAAGTATCTAATGGGGACAATCAAATCATGTGTTGGACTAAACCAGAAGAGAAACAAGCTATGGTAGTGGACCATACTACTGCATGCCAAAGTCAAGAAAAAGAACTCTTCACCAAGAGAGCAAAGATTTATGGTTTTTAGATTAGAGACCACACCTTGCCATGGGGCAAGAAGAGAGAACCAAAAGGAGTTTACAGAAAATGTGATTCCTGGTGGAGACTTCCATTCACCCATCACTGATTCTGGGGAGAAAATGGTTTCTTACTGGTTTATCAGGATGGAATGCCATTTTCACTATCTCATAGTGGGCGGCATCTGAAGCGCTTCAAATCTTGAGGCATCAGATAAGATCATATGTACATATGTATATTTGTATAGTCTTTAGTTCTATTTTGTGCTTTTCATTTTTGTTTTTGGCACCTTTATTTTTGGATAACATGACTCCGTAGCCTAATGGCACAATTCAAGGCACTGGAGATTTTGGTTTCTACTTCCCTCAGTTGTTCCAAGTCTTCAACTAAAAGAAGTTCCCCAATTGGAGCCAGCTATTGTTCCCAAAATATATCACTCATTTTTGGGACAACATATGAACTATTTTGGTCCTGCAGGCCAAAAATTCCCTCTTCCCTTCTCAAAAATTGTTTTGGGCATTCAAATTCTCCATTTTTTAAGCTTTTTCAGCTAACAGACTTCGCTGGAAGAAATCTACAGACTCTGCAGGCTTAAATCTATGGACTCTATAGGCTTAAATCTATGGATTCTACAGGCTTAAATCTATGGACTCTAGAGGCTTAAATCTATGGACTCTATAGGACAGAAACAAGCTCTCAACACTTAGTCAATTTCAAGGTTGGTTCAATGCCAAGGTTCACTGATGTCAGCAAGCTTAAAGAGTTAAGCTCTTCAACAAAAGTTCAAAGTTCAACCTCTTCAGCAAGTATAACGGCTTAAAATATCTTCAAAAGACATAGTGAGAAAGAAGAAGGCTTGAACCATTGAACCATTGAACCTTGAACCAAAATGGTTCAAAGGTTCAATAAGTAGTTGGTTCAAAGCAGTTGGTTCAATCGGTTGGTTCACGCGGTCAAGTGGAACACAAGAAGAAAGTGATTAAACCATTGAACTTTTGAACCATTGAACCGCAGTTGGTTCAATCAATCAGTTCAATCAACCGGTTCAAAGGAATGCCCCAAAGCAAAGAGACCAAGTGCCCTTGCGGAGGGCAGTAAAGAAAAGAAGACTTCAAAAAACAAAGGAATGAATTGTTGAACCATTGAACTACTGAACCTTGAACCAAATTGGTTCAATGGGTTCAATGGGTTCAACGAGTTCAATGGATTTGAAGAGATCAAGGGACTTATAAAAATAGAGAAGCGATGGAACAAAGGATGAACCAATGAACCAATTGAACCTTGAACCAAAAAAGTTCAAAGTTTGAAGGCTCAAAGGTTCAACGGTTCAAAGGAAGCACCAGACAAAGGGATGGTTCAATCAAAGACCAAGAAAGCAATTAAATCAAGAAAGTGATTAAACTAAGAAAGTGATTAAACCGAGAAAGTGATTGAACTAAGGAAGTGATTGAACCAGGAAAGTGATTGAACCAGGGAAGCGATTGAACCATTAACATCCCTGTGAATGTCAAATTTAAGATAATGAAATATCCATCAATTTTCAAATACGACACAGACCCTGTGAACAAATTCAGTGACTGGCCAAAGAGATAGCATGAGAGCTCAGATCACACACATAAGGACAAAATATAGTGAAAGTCACCATGTGTCCCTTGTAAAACTTGGTGGAAAGCACTAAGTGTCAATGTCTGCCATTTCTTCCTTTTGTCTCATTAGTGAGTAAGGACTATGGTGGGTCTTAGGTGAATTGCTAAGGTAACCAAAAGACACCAAGTGGCATCATCTGTGTGAATCCAAATGAGTCTTGCATGTTTCTATAGTGTTTCTAAAAGCTTAATGGAAGCCACCATGTGTCATCTTCTACAAGACTCTCAAAGGATATCTTACGCTTCTACAAGGTAAATAGATGCTGCCAAGTGTCCTCACCTGCTTCACAGCGAAAAACACCACCTGTCCCTTCAAGAGTAAAGCACCTGAGAGCTCAAAATATAGTAAGGAAAGGGGAAATGATGGAGAAAGATCAAAAAATATCCGCGCATGGGATATGTTTCTAGAAGGTGAAGCAGTTGACCAAGTGGACATCAGAGAGCATGAACATTCAATGGCATGGCCTATTCTCTTGCATTGAGTAAAGTGAAAATAGCTACGCACAAATTAGGAAACACATCAGGCGGCCCATATTTAAGACCGATGCCTGATTCCAGCATAGCCCATGGATAGAATTTAAAATGCATTGAAGGCATTAAATGCACCATAGGCCATCATTTTTGTGAAACAAAGCGCCCAAGTCTTTCTTGGAGCACTATATATTGGACTCTCTTATTGTTTTAAGGGGATCTCTCTGTTATCAAAAATAAAACTCTGCCCAAATTGAAAGGCATTACTGAGACTTTGAGCTCAGATTGTTGATCATATTTCATTATTTGAATAAGAAAACAAGTGACTTTTCAGACTTTGTGCTAGAATAGCTTGTTTGTTGGGGAAATTGTTCTTATGTCTATTTCTTTAATATATTTTTTGTCCATTTAATTAAATAAGTAGAATTAGTGAAAGTAATCAGGAAGGTGTCTTGAAGTCAGCTGTGGAAAGACTTTGTGCTGCCACAATTGTCTTTAGTTTGTTGTTTTCTATTTCTATGTAAGGGATCTTGGGATGACTTTGTGCCCTCATTATCCTTCATATTTCACTCTTTGGCAAGTTGAGGTGAAGACTTTGTGCTACATTTCATCCTATTATGTTACTGCGTCCTGTTACAGTTACTTGTCACTACCCGAAAGGTTCCTGTTGTCTGCTAAACAACACTTTTGAAAGAAGAGGAGTGCCTTCTATCATTTCATTAGGATTTATCCTTTGATTGGTGAACATCATCTCTGAAAAAAGAGAGATGGATGGTGTTATCTTACCCCTGAGTGTTATTTTTATCTTATTTATAGTAGATTAGCATATATATATAGCCCCTTCATACTTACAGGGAACCTCCCCTTGATGAGAGGAGAGATTTGTCCCCTTTTGATGTAGTAACCCTGCACATCTAGCTGACCAATTTCCCTATGCTATGGTTGAAGAGACCTATTTTGCTCATTAGTTAGCTAATTGACAAAATATTCCCCCAACATATATAATAAAATAATAAATAATATATTATATTGAGTAAAATATAATATATTATTAATATTCCTTATAATATACATAAATGAATATTATATTATATAATATATATTTTTAATAATACAAATATATTGTTACTATATATAACAAGGGTGTAGAATGTCAGGTCCCTGCAAGAGGAATAAAAAGTTGTTTTGAGGATAATGTAGGAAGCAATCTTAATAAATAGAAATTCTTTGTATTGAAGTTGTTAGAGATAAAAAAATATCAATAACATTGAAAGTCATGGAGCCATTAGCCATTGACATTGGATAAGTAAGGACTCATTGAAATAATAACAAATTACGAGAAATCAAAATTCTTGATCCAACACAATGTCAATTACATTCAAGATTGTTGTCTAATCTATATAGTAGCATTGGCATTTTGTAATTGGAAAGTGTACATTGCTTGTTTATAATTTGTAGAAACAAAGTAGAGTTTCATTAGGGTAGAGAATGGTACATCTTCTTTATATCCATTGTTCAAAGCATTTAACAAGTATCTTATAATCTATTTCATAGCTTATCTATTTTCCACTATCTACTTTAGTAGTTCTGCACCACATTTCAGTGACTGCACCTTTTCAAGTTCTTAACTAAAATCAAAACAAATATATAGTTGTTCATGTAAAGTAACTTAACCATAATATTTTAAAAACTATAATAATTTAAATGTAGTACCTGTGAATAAACATGTATCTTGAATTCAGTATAGATTTCTTTGTCCATTTAACATTCCCATACATTGAACTAAGCACAAAATGAATGGTGGCACAACCAAGATCTCCATTGGTAAAATGAACATTAGACATGAATTTGTTTATATGGGTAAAACTTAGATGTAATGCATGTAATAAAACTGATGAAAGTGACCAATGGAAAAGGGAGTTTTATGTCTATGAAAGTAGCATTGATTAGAGAAGCATAGTTGTCAAAGTGAATATGGAGTTTAAAAAGTAGACAATAAACTATCTTTGGGTAACATCTACAGTGACAGATAAAATACGCCAATGACAAATAAGGAAGAGATTACCATACCTATATCTCGGAGCATATTTAACAATAAGACAATTAGGACAAAATTACTTTCTAATGCTCAAGCATTTTGATTTAACAGTCTTTAATATACATCTAAAAAATTACAGCTTTTCCATGCTTGATATAACCATGTTATTTAACAAGAACATGAAAGTTTCCTACCATTTTTGACATAGGTTAGATTCTCCCATACCTAGTTTAGGACAAAATTACCTTCTAATGCTCAAGCACTTTGATTTAACAGTCTTTAATATACATCTAAAAAATTACATCGTTTCCATGATTGATATAACCATGTTATTTAACAAGAACATGAATGTTTCCGGCCATTTTTGGCATAGGTTAGAATCTCCCATACATAGTTTTACATTAAAACTTACTCGCATTGGGGTGATAGGATATATTATCAAATCTTAGAATTCATGTATTTCTGTAATAAGGGAAATGCCAATCTCATATCCTATAGTTGATTTTGATGATGTCCATCTATGAAGCATCTACAATCTTGGCATCAATTTAGAAGGTGTTATAGATCAACATATTACAATAACCCTATCACATAATGGCAGTTTCCTTAAAAATATCAGATATAGAAAGGTACTCTTCAATTGTTGTGGATGCACTATTCCAAAAAAACCACCTCTCAAGGTCTCATTTGAGATGGACAAGCTTACAAAGTATATGCACATAACCAACAATGTAGAAACCCATTCCAATAATTCTCTCTAGATAACACAAACATACCCAATTATAGCACCTAGTTTCATTCAGAATTCTAAATCAATTGAAATGCAATTTTGGCCTAAGAAAATAAAATGATTAAATGACCCTAGTCAAGTTAGGTGAACACCATCTTAATCAACAAAAACTAAACTTAACAAGACTACCATAAATATAAAATAAAAACAAATCTAAATATCACTAGCCCTAATCAACATCATTAGATTATAATACAAATTGTGAGAGAAAAAATAGTGTCCATGACACATATATTCTAATTTGTAAATATAACATAGCATCAAAATAGAAACCAAAAAATGAATGGTGTCCTTGAAAATATATCCTATAAGATTTCAAAATGGATCATAGGTAAAACACTACCTGTAAATTTTTTATAATGGATGTATACAATTAACCCAGGCTCAACATGACCAAAAATAACCTTCTACTATTGAAGCAATCAACTCTCTAGAAACATAGTTCTATTTATTCCCTACATGTTTGTTTACAATACTCAAGCCTTGCCCTCTATTTATAACATTTGAGGGAAGGTGAGGAGATTTTATTTGGTAGTATGAAATTAGTTTAGTTGTCAAATTAATAGTTTAGCACCATGTGCTAAATGTCAACATTTATTTCTAAATGATTAGTGCATCTATACCAACCATGTTGACTTTTATTTAGAAATGTGAGTGTGTAACATGGAACACCACATATGTCATACCAACTAAGGTGAAGTTTCCCTAGGTTAAGACCTAAGTTATGCTTAACACAAGTTTATTATTCTAACATCCCCCCTTAATATTAACTTGGGGAGAAGATAAAACTCTGAAAATAGGTTGTGACAACAAGGCCTGGTCAGGTACCCATGTATAATCAAAATGGAGGAAAAATAGATAATCCCCCCTCAGTGACAAATTCCTTGACCCATAACATATCTCTAAGAGATATGTACTTGGTTGTGGATAAAGGTTTAGTGAAGATGTCGACAACCTGGTATTTTGTGCGATAATATTAAAGATTGACTATAGGGTCCTGTATGAGTAATCAAATGAATTGCATGTGAATCTCAATATGTTTAGTGTGTTGGTGTTACAAGCAATGTGGATTACACTATGATTGTCATACCAAATTGTAGTGGGATGGTCGAATGGAAAACTGAACTAAAAAAAATCTGACAGATCCAAAGATTCTCTTGGCCTGTGCTGACATCTCCATAGTACTCAACCTCAATAAAAAAGAGAGCAATAACATTAAGTTTTTTAGTTGACTAAGTGACGGTACTAGAGCCAAGATGAAATATGTAGCAAGAAGTGAACTTACAATCATCAACATCACCTACCCAATCTGAATCGATATAACCCATTAACTATGTTGATCCCCTTGATGTATACTCAATGCCATAATTAATTATGACATGAATGTAGTGAAGTATGCACTTAGCGGCTTGGCATTGACTCTCATAGGGAGCCTGCATGAAGCAAGAAATAAGTTCAATAGTAAAGGATATGTCTGGTCAACTATGAGTAAAATAAATAAGGTTTCTTACCAACTGTTGGTACAATATAACAACAATGGATGGTGTAGAACACTTGGTAGTCAAAGTGACTCTAGACTGAAAGGGAGTTGGGTTTGGTTTGAAATCAAGCATGTTGAAGTAGTGAAGCATTTCCAAATCATACCTAGGCTGAGCAATGTTGATCCCTACCCTATATTAGGAAACCTAAAGACCAAGGAATTAATGAAGAAATCCCAAGTCAGACATTTCAAACTGATCTATGAGGCTTGACTTGACATCCATAATCAAAGAGGAAGAACTCCTAGTGATGATCAAGTCAATGACATAAAGCACAAGTATAAAGAGCTCACCATCTATCCTCTTTGTGTATACGGTGGGGTCTAAATAGCATCTGGAAAGCAAAAAATTATCCATTCACTCATACCAAGCCTAAGGGGCTTGTTTGAGACCATAGAGAGATTGTTGAAGTCTGCAAACAAGGGAAGAATCTTGAACATACCCTGGTGTTTGCTTCATGTAGATTTCTTCTTATAAATCTCCATGTAAGAAAACACTCTTAACATCAATTTGATGCACTTTCTGGTTGTGTGATGCAGCGAGTGAGAAATAAGGTAAATGGAATTCATATTTACAATAGGGGAAAATATCTCTAAATATTCAACTCCCTCAACTTGGGAGAACCCTTTTGCTATGAGGCATGCCTTATACATTTTAACTAAACCATTTGATGCATAATTGGTGTTATAGACCCACTTACATCAAACCAATTTTCTTCCTTTTGGAAGAGGAACTAACTCCCAAGTATCATTATTCAACAAGGAATGATATTCAACATCCATTGCTTCATCCCATTCAGGTTTGCCAACTGCATCATGGAATGTTTGAAGATCGTCAGAATCAGGAGCATGAGCAACAAGACCCACAACAACTTTGTTAGATCTAGTTGGATGAGTGTCAATGGGATTACCTACCAAAGTGCTAGATAATTCTCTTATATTTTTGACCCATCATGGAGCTGTTTATGCAATAGAAGGTGGAGGAAGAGCCAAAGGAATTGGAGGTCCTTCATCCTCTAGATCATCTGAAGAATCATTAGTGTCAGATGAAGAGTAATGTGAAGCAGATACAATTAGAGAAGAAGAAGGTGAAGATGGTGGCTCATAGGCCAAAGAATGTTCCTCTACTTGAACACCTAGCCCATAAAGTACTTCATGAGTATGAGGATCAAACATATGATAGGATTTTACATATTCATAATATTCAACAAAATTATAGGATTGACTCTTCTTATCCATGGCCTTACATTTTTCATTAAGAATGAATGCCCGAATTAAATATCAAACACATAGAAGTGAGAATCATCAGGATTCTCTTTGGTCCAAGCCTCTTCTAGTGTCCATTTTTTCACAACTTGATTAGGAGTGTGATATTGAATATAGTTAGCACAATTGATGGCTTCGGCCTAAAACTATGGGGCTAGATTCTTGGCTTGAATCATATAAATGCTTTTTCTTTCAATGTGTGATTTTTCCTTTCATCAACACCATTTTTTTGAGGTGTATAAGGCACTATATGCTACAACTAAATGTTACAAGTAACATAAAAATTGATCAAGGCATGGATCACATATTCACCTCCATTGTCTATCTGCAATTATTGAATTGTGAATTTGAATTACTTCTCAACAAATGTTTTAAACTTAAAAAAGTGATCAAAAATGTCACTTTTGTACTTCAAGAAATACACCCAAGTTTAGTAAGAGAAATCATCAATGAATGTGAGTGCATACTTGGCTCTAGAAAAATATTTCTTAAGGAAAGACATTAAGTCACAATGAATCAATTGAAGTGGAGCTTTAATGTGCCAAGACTTTCTTTTCAGAAACTTTTCTCTATGATGTTTCCAAAGAACACATCCTCGACAAACACCATCTTTGCAAGAGATTTTGGGAAGGCCTTTGTCCATGTTTTGAGTACTCAATTAAGTACCTAAAATGGAGATGACTAAATCTTTCATGCCATAATTTGCTAAAAGAATTAGCATGAGCAATAAGTGCATGAGGAGATTTGGATTCTTGAAATGTATCAAACTAATATAGGCGAGACACATTATTTACTTTTCTAGAAGCAATGACCACTGCAAGATTTTACAGTTCTCGAACAATAACATTATGTGGAGAAAATTCCACTATTTAGCCTCCATGGGAATGACAAATCTGATAAATGGAGAGAAGATTTACTAAAATCTTAGGTATATACAAAACATCTTTCACTTTCCCATCTTATAAGTCAATTGTGCTAGATCCTAAGACTAATAAAGGAGTAGAATCACCCACTAAAATTGTAGAGGTGTCACTCTCAACAAGAGAGGTGAATGTATCTTTTCACTTTGCCATATGATGGGAATATCCTGATTGAAATATCCAAGCTTCTCTAAAGGAATGAGTGGTTGTGAAGGTATAAGCATTTGTAGAAAGAGCTTGGCCTTTGCCTTTGCCTTTGCCTTTATTGTTGGAAGGTGAGTAAGAAGATGATTTGTTAATGTGAATTTTGTGCTTCTTCATGGATATTTTAGAAGGGACATCTTATTCCAATGTTGAGATTCAAGATGACCATATTGATCACATATATTACAATGCTTTGTAGTTATATTCTTGTGGAAAGGTGTTGATGAAGAAGATGCATATCTTGGTTTTCCAGAATTGGGCCCTTGGGGTCTTGGTGGTGGTGGCTTGTTCTTATTTATCCTTGTAAGATGATTGGCAACCAATGCCTAAGTCTTGGAGTGACTAGAGGAAATGACTCTTGTGAAGGTGAGTCAATCTTGCTCTTTTGTAAGAATTTCACAAAACTCTTCAAATGTAGGCATTTCAAATTTATCTCCAAAATTGTCCATGGTGGAGGAAAAAGTGGTTGCAAAGATCTGAAATGGGTCTTTCAACTTGACAAGAATGATCACGATCTAAAACTTGTCAGGGTTTGTATGGCCATAACCTAGTAATTATGATTTGAGAAGCGTGACTTTGGAAAAATAGTCCTCAATGCTTGAAAAATCATTGGGATCCAGTGAAGAAAGTTCAATTTCCATCTGAATAATCTTGATTTCATTTTTACACCACAAAGTTTATTAATTTTATCCCATGTTGCATGAGGAGATGTTTCATTCTGAGCATGAAGTTTGAGTCCATAAAAAACACTCATACTTATGAGTCCTAAGGCTTTATTAGACCAATTCATCCATTATATCTTGTCGATTTACTTTTCTAACTCAGGTTTTATGCCCATTGTAACCTGATAAAGACCTTTAATACATAATAAATCAATCACGGAAAGTTTCCATGTATGATAATTGCTTGAAGTTAATAGTGGTTGTAATTTCAAGTCTATTATAATTGTAAGTGTTGGTGTTACAAATAGATTGCAGCAACTCAGAACAATAGAGACCAAGCAAGAAAAAGTGCGTTTGAAACAACACACTCAAAGCAAATAACACTTGGGCACACAAAATGTTGTCGATGAAGCCCCTTGATTATATTAGGCATAAAATAGTGCTTTGTAGCCACCTTGGAAATATCTGTGAATGAAGCTTCAAAGTGGAGTACACATGAGAAGAACAAGTTTCTTCAAATTATATATATCAAATGAAATATTCTGAGAAAAATTGCTATCTAAAATGATACATCTCAAAAAAATATACACTGAAAAAGAGGAGCCTCTAACGCTTTCTGGGTAAAAATTATTGCACGTGGAAGTGCAGGGTATTCGAAGACTGAAGTAGACCTCTGAAAGTAGATGAAATAAGGAAGCTTCCAAATGGTGTATCAAAAAAACTGAATAAACTATGCAAAATATATTTGAACCAGCTTCCCAACACAAAAAAAATCGCCTCCAAATGCTAAATAATGCTCAAGAAGTGAGCGAAAGAGTGCAAGGGTGTCTATAGAAGCTCGCAATGGAAGGGCCCTGCACAAAACGATCAGTATGAACAACATCGGAACACACCAACTCGGCAGTGATCACGGAGCAGAAATCAATATTTTGGAAAAAAAGCAAGTTTCTGTGGAGGGTTTGATCCCCTATCACACCGAGCCCCACTCACCGGTCTTCGCCGGGAGGGAAAAAAAAAGCAGCCTTGATAGATTCGCGAACGTCACAACCATCACCTTTTTGGTACATTGATTTTTAAAAACTCCACTTTTTCAATGGTTTACCAAAAAAAAATTCGACGCATGATATTTGAAAAAAATGGTATGGGGAAAGTTGTCAACGGACATGTGGGCGGCCATGGTGGTTGGGGAATTAAAACACATGTCTCAATTTTTATGAACAATTCACATCCCACCTTTCAAGTATAGTCATACAATGCCAATTCCAATGTGAAATTTTAATGATTTAATTCAAAAAAAAATAAAAAACTTGGTGTTTGTTTGTTTTGTTTGGTTGCAGGTACGTAGGGCTGGGCCATGGCAGCGGTGGCCCGGCTAGGAGAAGGCAGCACGCTGCGTGGTGGCTCTCACGGTGATGGAAGAGAGGCGCAGGAGCCGCTGGAGGTGGCGGGGAGGGGAGGCCGTGGAGCTGTACTGTAAGGAAGGTGGCCGAGCAGGTGGCTGGGCCACGCTAAATTTTTGTTTATAAAATTTCAAAACAAGGTTCTTAACAAAACCTTTTTTAACTATCTTTATTTTTAAAATTTTAAAGTTTGAAATTTATAAAACTTAAAAACAAATGTATTTTTTTAATATATATTAAAATGGTTTTCACTTTTATTTAAAAATTCAAATATCTTTATTTAATGGATGGTTAAAATTGATGAGGGAATTTAAGTAGTGAAAATGGAGTTTCATTTTTATAAACAAAAACTCTTCCCAAATAATTCAACCTTTGCAAATGTATATGTGTCCGTCTCAAAAAAATCCTCAAAAAATTAGTAATAATCAACAAGTTTCTCATATAAATCAAGAGTAAACATAATCAAATTTTTATGAAACAAAATCTTTCTCCACCATTTATTCACGATATAAAGAATTTATAAATTGATAAAATAAATTCAAATAATAATTTATTAAAATAAATATACAAATAATTTTTAAAAAAAAGGGTGGTATGAGAGTACACCATGTAGTAATATTGGACATAATTTAGGAACCAAAAACATAAGCACTATAAACTACTAAGCCTCACCTAGAAACAATCGATAATGTCATCATAAAAGAAAATATTAAAGAGCAAGAGCAACACCGGAGGGTGGAGGATCCATATCATCAGGGCCCCAGCGTGAGCTTGGTAAGTCATTGTCATCTGGAATTGGCTCCCAACCAGTAGCTTAAGGAATGCCCTTGTCATTTTCTTCTCCTTGTGTCCGAGTGGGTGAAATGGCTAGAGAGAGCTTGGGGAACTTGTCTAACATGTCTGATCGACCCCCAAGTGGCACCCCAAACATCCGAGTGTAGAGGAGGAGGAGCATCCCAGCCATCTTGTCTAGCAGGGGAAGGAGGTGGACGCTGCCACACTTGCTAGTGTCTAGGAGGGGTCATGCATTGGTACGGGGTACCGCTATAAGAGCAGTGCCGAGATCGGCTGCGACGGTGCTCACCATGAAGCGGTAAAACAATTTTGTCCTCTAGTTTGTGTTCCTTGAACAAAAATCGCAGAACTCGAGCCATGGCATAAGGAGCGTCTCCCTAATGGGAGAGATTACCCTAAAGGTGACCAAGCTCTGTAGCAACTTTGTTAGCGTGAACTTGAATTTGTAAGAGAACAATTGAAATGATAGAAGACTTGCTCAAAAGAGAAACATTACAATCTAAAGAAGCATTATTAAACACAATATTATTTCTTTTTTTTCAAAACCAAAATAAAATCTCCATTCTAAAAGTATCTCAGACTTGATTGTACTTAAAAGATAATGCGGATTTATCTTCAAAAAAAAATGCTCCCAATAAAAAAAATCAAACCGAAAAACCCTAAACAGAGTCATAATTCAAATTCAATTATAATTTAAAAAAAAAATTATAAAATTTATAATTTATTTATACAAAAATTAAAAAAATTATTTTGAAACCATTAAATAATTAAAGAAACATTCTAGAAGAATCCAACATTCCGTTTAAGGTTTACAATTGACCTTCAATTTGACTTAATAAAGTGGGTCAAAAAACTCGTCTCCGGCATTAAATTACATTAATATTAAACGCACAAAACTTACCCTTCACGTTCATCGGTCAAATTGCTTAGGTTAACAGCTCAATCAAATAAAGTTATTATTGAAAGCACAGCATGTTTATTTTCAGACCATAAATACGGTACACATATCTTCTTTCAGCTTCCATAGCCACGAATCGCATTCATAGTTTGGAGAAAAATAAAGTGAACATGGCAAGCCAAGATGAGGTTAAGGTTCTGAGCTTCTGGGCCAGTCCCTATGTGATGAGGGTTTTGATTGGGCTTGAAGAAAAGGGTATAAAATATGAGGATGTACCACAAACTTTCCCTGACAAAAGTCCTATGTTACTGGAAATGAATCCTGTGCATAAGAAAGTACCTGTTCTTATTCACAATGGCAAACCTGTGGCCGAGTCTCTCATTGCTCTGCAATACATTGACGAGGTGTGGACAGGGGGTCTCAAGTTTTTACCCTCTCATCCATATGACCGAGCCATTGCTCGCTTCTGGGCAGATTTTGTAAATAAGGTACGCGGAATCAATTTTGCATCCCCGTAATATTTTGCCAAAGTTTTTTCAATATGATCAGTAAATAAATGTGAAGAAAGAATGAATAATGTTCTATATTTTTATTGATTTTTCAGATAATATTACTAAATTCATCTTTAAAGAAAGAAAAAGGAATATTATAACACTCCCTCTCATAAATGGAGGGTTTTATCCCTGGGATCTCAACCCTTTTATAAGATTCCAGATAAGGCAATAGTTCCATGAGATTAGGGGAATAGTTCCTATCATTCCATGAGGAGGTTACAGTAATCTCCTGTGGAGGTGTTGCAAACAAAAACTTAGAAGCCATAGGAAACAAACCCTATAGTTATCTGCTACAAATTTCTTGCAATTTTTCAAGTCTGCATTTACAATTGTCTTAAATGTTAGGGTTCTATGGAGGGCATTAGGCACCTGCTGTAAACAAAACTGCCGAAGTAGGCGATTGCGTAAGAAATGGATTCCGAGTTAATCTTAGTTATAGGGGCAGAAACTCTGCAAGATATTGTAAGATTCGTGTTTTTATATGTAATTTAATGAGATGTACAACCCTGTCCTCCTTGAGATTCGAACATGTAACCTTCTGTTCGAAATATTTTTCGAAACCTAATCTTAAAAGAAATGGATTTTACATGATAAAAACTTATATTGGAACCATTTCAATGCAAATAGCTCTTCTGGAAATTTCAAGCACGCCTGTACATAACCATTCCTTAAAAGGTTGTAGGTTATGGTGTGAGATAGAGCTTATTATTATTCCTCCTTTTAAAATCTTAATGTTGCAGGCAAGTTATAACTCCTTTTCCAAATAAATAAATAGCATTTTTCATTTGTTTTTTTTAAATTTCATAAGCTTGTATCATTATTTCCATTTTTTAAACCAACTTTTTCATTACATTCCCTTTCTTTTTAGATTTACGATGCTGCACGACATATTTTCAGAGGTACTGGGGAAGAACAGGAAGCAGGGAAGCGTGAATATGTAGAAAATCTGATAATATTAGAAGGAGCTCTGAAAGGAAAGGAGTATTTTGGGGGAGATGAATTTGGATTGGTGGATATTGCATTTGCCCCACAAATAAGCTGGTTCCCCATATATGAAATGATCGGAGAATTTAAAATTCCATTCGAAGAAAAATTACCTTGCATCAGTGCTTGGGCAAAGAAATGCAAGGAAAGAGAGAGTGTGAAGAAAATACTCCCCCCACATGAAAATATGGTTCAGTTTGCAACTGAAATTAGAAAGTTTTTTGTGGGCAAAGCGTAGTTAAATATTATTAGAGTTTTTAAATTTAATACCCTTAATTTATTTAGAGCATAATAATGAGTATTTTTTTCAAGGATTAAACTCTTTACGATTGATTCTATAGTGATCCTACTATTAGATCTATCTTGAAGGGAATACATAGAATCTATTGGAATTTTACTCAATCTTATTATTGTAAAGGTTTTTAGTTAGCATGTATTTTGTAAATGTAGTTTTTGAGTGTTCTTGCATTCTTTATGACTATAATGTTAATTATGGAAGATGTAGTATTATAATTATTTTTACGTCAAATGATTTTCTTAAATAAAATTAGTGCTTCTTTTTTGTCTAAATAAGAATTAGTCTAAAAATATACTCAAAACAATTTTATACCTGATGATGGTTGTTGTGTCTTCTTCATTTAGTTGATATATGTCATGTGAATTTGGATAGCATCCAACGATTGTTTGTAATAAGATATGCAAATGTTTATAACTAACAGTCTTGTTTTGGGGATGGTTTGTGAATCTATTTTGCTTGAATTCAACTCAAATCTAATTGCTTGTGAAAACAAACACATTGTTTGCTGAATTGAAATTGCACACGGCTAATCTAGTCTCTTGGAATTGAAATTGTATAAAAGTAAAGCATATTGTTCAATCTAGTTTGCAAAAAATGTCATTGTGTAAAAGTAAAATACACTGTTTTAATCTAGTTTACTACAAATAAAATGCTTAGAAAGAAAATGTTTAAAAGGGAAATGTTTGAAAGTAATTTGTTGAAGGTAAGTACATACACAAACAACCTTGCAAGTTAAACACTGAAAATGATACTTTGCATGAAAATGGATAACAAATTTAAAACACTTAACAATGCATAGTAAACAAAGAAATGCTAAATATATCCTTCTTCTTTGGATGAGTGGGTCCTACTCCTCCTTAGAATATGATTGAACACTCTTATGTTTGGAAAGAATTCATGAATTCAACTTCTAATTAATATGAAAATTTACTTACAATAGTGAAAATAATCAAACTAATCACTATTTAATTATTTACTACCTCTATCATTAAAACGACATTTATATATCACAATATTTATAACTTGTTCAAGGATAAAATAACTACTAACCGTTTGATATCCTAACTAAGATCTTGTTTTACTTCATAACAACATTTTTTGCACATTCTTATGAAAATAGGTGGAAAGTGTTGGATTCTAGTTCTTGTGTGATTCTTTATCTCCCGTTGATGAATATATTGCATTTCTTTGGTAGTTATAATCATTGAACTCTCATTCAATTAGCAGAGAAAAATATAGTATTTACAGTCACCTTTTGAAAAACTTCCATAATTATTATTATATATAATATTTTTGGAAATTCTATATTTAGCATTCAAAGTGTTTATAAAAATATCTTAATTTTTTTTAGGTATTGTATGTACATCTATGTATCAATCATGTATATCCTTCTAGTGACCTTATAGGCTGACTGGAGATCTTCAGAGTTAGTCTGGTGACTTTTGGAACAAGGACTAGTGACTTTTGGGGCAAGTCTGGGGATCTCTTGACTTAGACAAAAAGTCTAGTAAGATGTTCTATGGACTCCTTAGAACTACATAGTTCTTCAAAATTGATTCTTAGTAGTTTTTTGGCTATCAAAAATATCTGACATTGACTATAGTACTTAATGTAGACCTGTACATGTTATAAAACTAGTGTATTTTCCATGTAATTATTATAACATATTGGTAAAAATAGATAATAATGATTTACATGATAATCAAGATAAATAATTCATTCTCTAATTTATATTTAACAATGAGTCCTATTATAAGCATCCAAATTCACTTAAAGGAAGGTTATTAGGGGGGAAATGAGATTAGTACTTGGATATAATGAGTCATATCAAGGACTCATCATCTCCCCTACAATTTACTTCATGCAAGTCCTCTTGCAAGCTAGGGTCCCCTCTGCTCTCTATCAAGTAATATATGCAATTGCTTATCTCATTCTAGACAATTTGGTTTTGTGAAGTAAAGATGTAAGCCCTAAACTAAACTTCTCCTACAAAGAAGTTGATCAAGAAGGATGAAATATGCCTTAAAAAGAAGTTACACAATAAAAATTGACATGATATTTTTTTGATCAAGGGAGTTAGAATAATAGGTCTCCAAAAAATCTTTGTCATCCTCAAAATCATGAGTTAATCCACACGAGATTCTCAATATTTTCCATCTATAGAACTACTTTTGTAAGAAGAGACCATACCCAGAGACAAGTCTTTTATAGGCAAGGATTTTTTCTCCTATTCCACAGGTTGTTTGTAACATAGATTCAACATTTTTTTCTCTCTTTCTTCTTGAAGTTTCCATTTTACCTTTTTATTTTCTATCTTAACTTCCTTAAGAGTTTGACATACTTCTTCCAAAGTAGCCATAATGTCAGTATAGACCAATTGAGTTTGCACACCATGATTTACTTAGGTTATAGGAACTACTAAGAGAGAGTTTAGAATCATTTCCTTCAATTGAGAAATCTCATTATCTTTATTAATGGATTGACTCTTAATTTATTATGTATAGAATAGGTTAAGATATATCCATAACTTATCATACTTAGTAAATCTAAACTCAGAGAAGGTAATCAACTAACATCTATTGCGATACTTTGTATATTAGTAACATGATCAAATTAGACATGCTAAACCTAACTAAGGGAGTACTTATCACACAACACTAAAGGAGAAGGTTTCAAAGCCTGTAGGAAATAATATCATGCAATAACCCTAGCTAGGTCCAAAATGAAATCTAATCTAGTGTTATCAAAGATTATAACATAAAAGGAGGATGATTTAAAATAAACAAAATAAACAAGTGATCATGGTAGGCAAATTTGGGTCTGGATCGCCTAAGGTGGAAGATGGAAAACCTAAAAAACCCTATAGATACACTAATTTTAAGTGTAGAGGTAATATAAGAAAGGAGTTATACATTCAAACATATTACTTAGTGCAATATCTATTTATCAAATAAAATAATAAAAGTTAGAGATACTTTTGGATGAACTTGTCGATTCTCAATCTCTCCCTTGACCAATGATGTTTTGTAAGAGATTATTTTTGTATTTTGAGGATCACACTAGTTGAAATTAAATCTAGCCTAAAATATTCCTACTTACATTCAAGATTTTCTATAAGATAAATTTTCTTGCCCCTAAGGCAAACTCTAAGCAATGGCTCCTTTAAAAGTAGATGTAGTAGAACTGTTAGTTGTAATAATGTAAAAAATGAATGTTCATCTATATTTAATTGAAGTGAAGGTTGTATTTATAGCAATGGATGGATTCTAATCTTTCTAAAATTTTATCCAACAAGATCATCCTGCCATAACCTAATTTTAAAAAATTACCGTTCGACCTTAAACTAGGTCAATTAGGGTCGACCTAGTTGCATAACATGTATTGTAACTTTTACAACTGGGTCGACCATGGTCGTCCTAATAGGAAAAATTAATTATTTATTAGTTGGGGGATATTTAAAATATAATTGACTAGGAAGTCAGATAAGCGATATTTATAATAGGTTTAGGTATGATAGAATTAACTAATTATCTTGCAAAGCTCTAATGGTATGCCCAACCATTTCTTGATGCACACTCTTAGGCATGTACTTGGAGAGATTGAAACTAGACAAGGTCTTACGAGAGAAATAACATAAGTAAATAATAAAGTTTAAAAATATTATGTGTGTATATATACACCACTCAAAACTCAACACATGCCATGAAAGTGTAACATGGGATGGTGCTTTGAGAAAAAACATAGTAACACATGAACTTGAGCTAAAAAAATGCAATAGAAAGTAAAAAATAAATGAAAGTAACTCAAATACCATTGCATATTTTGACATACATTTTCATTGAATGACTACATGCAAATATCATAGTCTTGATCATGGAAGGTGTAATACCTGCATTTGCGAAATCTTAGGGATACAAAGCTAAAAATAGAATTAATGCATGTGTACATAGGATGGTCAAAGTAGTAATGAATAAATTTCAAAACTGATTAAATGAGTTGGAAAATTATAAAGTCAAGA
Organism: Torreya grandis; assembly: GCA_037957365.1. NCBI lineage: Eukaryota > Viridiplantae > Streptophyta > Pinopsida > Cupressales > Taxaceae > Torreya > Torreya grandis. The sequence goes on from JARHVA010005660.1 coordinate 953,272, forward strand.
TCACAAAGGCTAGGTTAGAGCCCAAACACCAAACATGTAATGACAAAATAATGACAAGTGAATCTATAACATGCCAACTTATGTGAAAAACCCTATAAAACATTGTAAGTGAATGAAATATCAATATGAGGAAAGGGTAGATGCAGGATAATGAGAGACAAAATGAGGGGTATAAAGCAACACTTTTTTTCTTAAAATAACAATAGTTTAATTTGGAAAGAATGTTACAGACACTTTGATAAACAATTTGACAATGATATAAGAGCATGAATTATGGAATTTTGAATGTAGTTTATATATATATATATGATAAAATTATGTGAAATAGATGCATTTATGATAATAGGTTAGTCATTTTTTGGTGAAAAATAAGAAGAAATGTGTACAAACACAAATTTTTTGAGTAAATGAATGAATTTTTGTATGCAACTTCATATATGAATAGGTGAAACATCGAAGATTGTTGAGAATATTTTGTATTATTATTTTATTATATGTATATTTTAAATAATTTTACAAGTCAAGACAATTGAAAAATTGAAAATGCAAGTGTATGAACACACTTTTTTAACCTTAACTTAATAAAAATCAATTTTTTTTAAGCATAGTTGACAATGTGTATATTGTTTAGATATAAGTTTTATAAATGTTTGATTAATATTGAAAAAGTTATACGAGAATTTGTGATGATATGTATATAGTCCATAATGAGGTATGTTTGTAAAAATTAAGTAATAATTATAAATAATATTCTAACATAAAAAAATTATATAATTTAAAACTACATTTTCCCCTCTACAAATCCGTATAATGTTTTTTTTTAATAATAAAATTTTCATGATCAGATGTGTCGACAAAGATGAAAAAAGTCTTAAATTTCTAGAAATCAAATTGGCTAATTCATGACAAGGTTTGGACTAGGTTTGGGACCCCCCAGGCTTAAAAATGAAACAATTTTAGAGGGAAAATGGCAAACAAAATTTTATAAAATTATAAAGGACATACACCCTATGAAAACTAATTAATTTCACCCTATTTATTATTTTTTCCCTTTTTTCATGGATCAAAAAGGGCATGCATGCTTTCAAAAGTACACATGCCCTTTGTGATTCACAAATTTCTTTTAGATTTTTCACAAAATTTTCTCATTTGTTTTGTTTTTTTACAAATTATAAGTTGGTTTTTTCTGCTATAACTATTTGAATTTCGTAAAAAATTTATTCACTTTGTTTGAATCACTACAAATTCTTCAATTTTAAATCTAGAATTGGCTTATTTGGTAAAGATAAATAATGGGGTCAGGAAGTCATCGTAAAAGACTAATCAAAGAGCTAACAAGTGAAAAAATTGAAGATAAGAGAAAAAAATAAAGAAAAAGAAAATTAGATAAGATAGCATCCATAAGGGCTTCTCAACAAAGTGAAGGTGCTTCCTCCACACCAGGTAATAATACAAATGGACATAACATGCCTAATTCTATAGAATTTAGTCCAGATATGTCTTCAAATGAGATAAGAGAACTGAATCAATCTTTGTTAAATGATGAAATTTAAAATTTAGAGCATGTAGGTGATGAATTTGTAATGAGTGATGAAACATATGTGTAACAACCCCAATAGATTTTAATGGATTATATTAAATTTATTTTTAAAAATTCATTACATATACTCACCTTAAAAATTTCACCACAAAAATCTAATTAATGATTTTTAACTAACTATATTAATTTAATTAACCATAAGGTTTATAGCTAATATACTTAACTAAGGACCACCATGAATAAATATAATAATCATGAACAATGTTGAGTAATCAATAAATACTGCATCTAAATCATTAATAAAATATTACAAATTTAGTCACCGCTGATACAACCTTACAACCACTAATGTATAAGTACAATGTATAAATATTATAGTTTTCATCAATAAACAATATCTCAAATAATAATACATGATACAAAGCTCCACAGAGCATGAGTCTCCATGACTCAAGTATTAGTCTGTAATCTCAATTGTAGTCTCTAGTATAGTATTTCAGCTAAGAGAGAGAGCATAATCTAAGTGATTTTTCACTCCAACCACAGACCATATATCTCTCACACTATCTCCAAATAATAAAATGACTCTCTCTTCACGGATATGTAGATAATGACAGTGCAAAAATTTAGAGTAACAAATAATAACCTATGTGTTATACATATCTAACACATACTGTATACCATGGACAAATTCATTCTAACATGATATCACACAAATATAAAAACTATATCAACATATGAAATGATAATGTTTAATTATAAGCATTACTTTATCCAAATATTTCAATAAGTAATGATCTCTATGACTAGTCAATTTCATACACACCACTCAATCGGATTACACCTCATCTTACATTGATGACACTAATTAAACCAATAAAATCCATCTATTGCTTATTTAGAGTCATGAATGCATGAATTGGTTAAAATATATATAATATAAAAACCAATAGATTTATTCAAACTAGTTTCCTTTAGCTAATAAAAAATATGTTAAGTATAAAAATATCAAATACACACATTTAGTCCATCAAATGTAATGTACTAAATCCAATATCATCTAGTTTATTACAGAATAATAAATAAAATAAAAAATAACCCTGAATATAACATACCATCTGGATAATGATTTATCTAGACTATCAATTACTTTAAGCACTAAGTAAATTATAATGTTATTTCATCCTCAAAACAATCATTATAACAAAGGTTTATTTAATTATTCATATTCCACATATATAACAAAAGCTAGTCCTAATAACATTTTAATATGCTTTATATTTAAAACTCATAAATAACTTATTTTAATGATTTTATTCAAATATTAATATATATACAAACACCCATTTTACTCTGTTATGGTATTAATGTTTTAAAGCATATCATAGTTGTACACACACACACACACACACACACACACACACACACACACATGGCATAATCTTATTTAGATTTATAACATAGTCAACACCCATGTAATTTATACCATGTAGATATATAAATAGATTTCTTATGTACAATTTCAATACAATATAATTATTTTATTGTATATAGTATACTATAAGAAGACATCCATTGTCAATTGTCTTAGAGTATTCTATATACTCCAAATTTACATCCAGCTAACAAAATAGTCCTATAACCCTTTTATAAACCAAATAAATCCCAATATACTTGTTTAACTAAAAACACACATATTTTTATGTGATTTACCATTCATACATAACCAATCATTTAAATAATTCTATTTATTCAAATTTCTCAAATCAATTTATTCATATTAATGTTTGATTCTCTTACATTTAAATATGACCAAAGTCATGCACATAATCATTTTATGTCAAACCTGAAGAATTCTATGACTATATATCTCCATCCTAAAGTTTACTCAGTCCACAAAATGATACAACTGATAACCCATAACTAGTAAAAATTCATTATATTATCTAATTCGAATTGCATATATATTAAGACTCTCATCTAATTTATGAATTAATTTATCAGATTTATGAACTCCTTAGACAAGTAAATAAACAGTCATATGTTATAAACATAACTCAATGTTATTTCATACTTAGTCATAATAATAGGTTCCAATTGATAAACAAATTCATTCAAGACATTATATACTATTAACTCAAGTAGAAGTCTATTGTCAACGTCCTTACTCGATTCAGGACTTTCTAAGTTTAAGACTTGATCAAAATAACCCCAATTTTGAATATATTACTTAGTATATTTCTACAAAATTTTATAAATGTCACTAAGTATATATGCCCTACTCAAATTCATAAAAAAAACATGTTAAATCTTTGCTAACAGTATTTGATTGAAAACCCCGACCTTTCAATTGTCATTTGCATCTATATATACAAATATGTATATATATATCTATATATAATTTTATCAGGCACTAGGATAAATATATACATGTGTATAAGTCAATACACACACACACACATGTGTGTGTGTGCGCGCGCACACACACACACACACACACACAGAGTCAACCAATTTTGAAAACACATAACGTATATATATAATTTCACAATCAATATCTATTAAAAATACATTACTTATATATACTATTACATAGTTAATATGTTATAAAAACATATAACTTATTTCTCCTAAAAGAAATCTCAACCTAGTCTAACACAGTCAAACCCCATGTAACCCAATTAGTATTCACCTAATTTGAGCACTAACCTTATGTCCTTAGATTGGTTCAACATCCATAACCAAATCATAAAACCCTATCCAAAATGCCTCAAAATGTAATAATCAAACAATTAATTTGTCAAATTTATGAATTGAAAAAGGATTAAGGATAGAGCTTTCATAGAGGTGTATACAAACATGGTGAACACCTACAGCCTTACCCATTCCCTTTGGGTTATGGGGTTAGATGTAGGGTTCTATGGTTGGTCGAGCCATCCATAGGGCCCTACATATAGCCTCTTTTATTTTTATAACTCATTTCAAAACAAATAAAACCTATTAACCCAAATCAATTATTTTGCACAAATCCATCAAACATATCACTTAGAATTCTAAGAATAATATCAACCTATAACAAATGCTTACTATGCCAAGAAACCTAATTCACCATTTTACTTATCTCGAATACCTTTATTTTTTTATCCTTCTATCTGCTACTCCCTATATACCATGAATCACAACCTTCTCCTTTATTTTATTCTTCTCCATCACCATACTTGCCCTCAATTTCTCCCCCATTTTTAACAAACAAAATCCACCAAAAATATGCATGTCAAAATAGCTCAACAAAACCCCCATTAAGCTACAGTTTGCCACCATGTTTTATGCAATCCATAACTAATGTCATCATTTTTTTTAAAAATAATGGTTAACTAAAGTCAATGAGTGATTAGAAAACCTAATCATCTAGAAACTTCCCAATGAATCATTAAAATAATCATTATATATCCTTTATAAAATATGTATGCCTTTTTACTTAATACAATTAAAACATCGACTTTATAAACTAACTAAATGACAAGTCATAATCACCATCTTTCCATACAATTTAGACTATAGACTATTCAATTAACATAACAACTATATAGCATGATTTAAAGCATATATGAATTTAAAAAATACTATCGTAATTATTACCAAGCCATCCACAAATAAACATTATGCATTCGACCTCAAACTCATAAGTTAACCCTCTACGTTTAAATAATAACTATAGACTTTAGTAAATAATTCAACAAACATAATGATATTTATACAACTGTTTCACAATGATATTATTCTATAACACCTTATATTACTATTAATAGTAACCTTCTAAATATAAATACTCACTTACAAACTGACTCAGCTAAATAATATCATACATCGATTATTTATAATAAAGAATACAAACAAGTTTTTTTAAATAAATATTTAACTATGTACAACATTGCAGTAAATTATGTTAAACTAGTTATGTGTAGATTTATCAAATCAAATAAGTAGTAGCATCAACAACAAATAGATTAGTGAAATAATGTAATCACATAAAATGATCTGAGAATATAAAAGATCATAACTAGACATTCATAACAAAATAAAGCATACCATAACATATCTAACTCAAATAATTAATCACAAAACATGATATATTACTGTGGTGTGTGCATGGGTTTTTATTTTTACTCTCTGTCATCTCTCAATATTTCCATCTACACCATCCTCTCTGATAATGCTTTCCTTCCATCATACTCTAAGGGATAGATTTGTCATGCATCTACCTCACAATAATAAAGGTAGTTAACCCGAAACATAATAATATCTATATAATAATGTTATATAATTAGCAAATATGATAATAATATACAAATTATAAAAGTACAACTATCTTATAGTAACATAATCATGTAAAGTAAGAAACATATAACTATCCCATAATCAACATATGAAATAAAGTTTAATCAAATAATAGTTAATCAACTAATCAACCATAACAATTCATAGATCAAATGTAGTTTTTTAGCTTAGAGAAAAACTAAGATATGACATCTTTCCCCCTAAAACTAGCCATCATCCTGATGACATTAATTCAAACACAAGTTCTGAATTTAAAATATTATTTAGCAAATAATAATATAATATGCAACAACAAATCAAGCAATCAAATGTAAAAGTAGACTATAAAAATCATCATAGTACTCTCAAATGACATTATCTTTAGAATATTAGTCCCACTGGACCTTGCACTATGACACTTTTATATTAGACAAACTAAGATTACGAATGTCAATTATTTTGATGGGTTCTACAATGATCACCTCAAGATTCAAAACTTGTAAAGCATTTGAATCCAACACATGTGAAGGATAATCAATATACTTTTTAATATAAGACACATAGAAGACATTATATAAAAGAGCTAGAACTGGTGGTAATACAATGATATACACTATAGGATTAACCATTTCTAAAACCTCGAAGGGTCTCACATATATTGGTGAAATTTTCACCAACTTCTCAAATTTAATCAAGCTTTTCTGAGGCTTAACCTATAAAAACACTTTATTACCTACATAAAATTGCTTAGTTATTCTCTTCAAATTAGCATAACTTTTTTTATCTATCATTGGCTTCGAAAAACCTTTGCCTGATTATATTGAATTACTCTTTCATTTTTGAAAGCATCTGAGGTCCAAAGACTACCCTATCTTCTAACCTATTTCAACTTATTGTTGTTCTACACCTCCTTTCATATAATTCCTAAAATAAAACCATCTTTAATGTTGATTTGTATGAGTTATTATAAGTAAACTCAACTAATGAAAGTTGCTCCTTCCACTTGTATTATTGATTCATGAAATATATATGGAGATCTTCGAAAATATGGTTAACTCGCTCTATTTACCCATCATTTTATGGGTGATAAGTAGTGCTAAAATTCAGCTACATAATCAAAGATGAATTTAGAGTCAACCAAATCCTATAATTTATCCTCAGATTTTGATCCAAAATGATCTCTAAAAAACCATGTAATCGATACATTTATTTCACGAATCTCTTCGCAAGCATAGGTGCATCATCTTTCAATTTGCCTAATATGAAGTGGGCTACCTTGGTTAGTTTTTTAACTACAATCAAAATCACATCATATCAGTTTTATGATAACAACCTTTGAAAAAAGTACATACTAATCACATGCTACTTTAATTATATTACATCATGTGGATATAGGAATCTAATTGGATGCACATATCAACTTTCACATGCTGACATTCTAGACAATAAGACACAAAATCCACTACATTTCTCTTGATTCCTTTTCAGAAATAGAGAGGTCTAAGCTCAACCATGAGCTTGGTTACTATTGGATGTCCTAAATATAGGGCATTATGCAATTACTTTAGCATTGTGCTCTTCAAATTATTTGTATCAGGTACATACATCTTACTGTTGTACCATAAAATACCATCAATCTCTATCTTGAATTTCTTATACCTAATATTCTAAGCATTCTTATATAATGATTTCTTGACATGTTTGTATAATTTATCTCCTAGCAAGAATTCGATTACCTGATCTTAGAAAGTACTCCTGATATTAGCCATGGTTCTATGTACCTCCTACAACATAGAACATTAATTACTTTGTTCTCCTTACCTTTGATATATTTAATATCAAAATCATAATCAGATGAAAAATCTAACCATCATCTTTGATGAACATTTAGATTCAGTTGGGTGAAGATGTACTTGAGTCCCAAGTTATTATTTTTTAGCTTAAATGGTTTCCCCAATAGAGAAGGCCTCTAAACTTGTAAAACATTAACAATTACCATAATTTTTAGATAATGATGGGCATAATTCACCTCATATGGATCCAGTTTCATGGACTCATAGGCTACCATTGGTCCATCTTGTATAAGAACTCCTCCAAGTCCATCACCATATGCATCAATGATCAATAAAAATTAACCATTAAGATCAAGAAATCTCAACACTATTAATAAAGTAATCCTCCTTTTTAGTTCTTGAAAGGCTATCTTACACTTATCTGATTAGATGAAACTCTGATTCTTACATTGAAGAGGGGTAATTGGATTTGTTATCTTAGAAAAATTTGGAATGAATTTCTTGTCATAGCCTACTAATCCTGTGAAACTTCTTACCTCATGAACATTATTAGGTGCCAACCACTCCATTATGGCTCTTATCTTTGATGGATCCACTAAAATATCATCCATAGAGATAATATGTCTGATATACTACACTTTCTTTTTGAAAAATACAAATTTAGACAACTTGCCATACAACATGTGTTAGTAATGGTTAGCAAGCATTCCAACCCAATATTCATAAGTTATAACACCAAGAATATCACATAATGAAGCTATATAAAATTGATTGAAAAATAATGTAATTAAAGTGTTATTCAAAAATAAGATATGCTAGTATAAAAGAAACCCCTTGCATAAGTAGGTAAGGAAAGACACAAAACTAACCTAACCAACCAATGTGGGATAAATACTCACATAATATAAACTCAAAAAAATATGAAATAGCTAGATAATATACTAGAAAACATAATAAATACATACTCTATCACCCCCCTCAAGTGAATCTAGGGGCTAACAATAGTCTAAAAAGAAATAGTGGCATATCCATAGTATGAGTCTCAAAAACTAGACCTGATAAGATACTCATATACAATATGTATCCATAAAATTAATAAGAAAGATGTCTTAATGAAAATCACCCAATGAGAACTTTGAAAACCTCAAACATGCCATATAACTCAAAGAAATAAGGTGATACAAAAGGTTTCACGAAGATAGCTGTAACCTGATACTGAGTTAGAATGTACTCCATTCTAAGAACTCCACCCTGAATGTGATGACGAATAAAGTGAATATGTACCTCAATATGATCGATCCACTAATGCTCAACTAGGTTATAAGATACGTGAATTACACTCTTGTTATCATATCAAAGTATAGTGGATGAATCTTAATGAAGTCAAACTTTGTTAAAAACTGGTGAAGCTAAAGAATATACTGACTCATTGTAACTATTACCTTGTACTCAAACTCTATAAATGAAAGTGAAATAACCTGTTTCTTCTTACACAACCAAGTAATAGGTGAATAACCAAGATAAAATATGTAACTAGAAGTGGAATGCTTGTCATCAAGAGAATCTGCTCAATCTGAATCATTGTATCTAATCAACTCAGTACAATCCGTGATGTAGTGTGATCCAAAATGATTAGTGCCTCATAAATATCATAAAGTCCTATTGGCAACCTATGAATCATTATCATTAGGGTCATGTGCAGACCTAGATACAATCCCAACTATAAATAAAATGTTGAGACAAATATGGGTCAAATACATAAGACTCCCAACCATCTACCTATACAATGTAGGATCACAAAGTGGAGTAGTACAATAGGCAGTGAGAGTCACTCTTGACTAAAAATAAGGAATTGGCTTAAAATCAACTATGCCAAAATATTGAATAAGTACAAGGGTATACTTTTGCTGACTCAAATAAATTCTTGTATCTGATTATGAAATCTATAAACTAAGGAAGAAATGCAAAAGGTCAAGATTTGTCATGTCAAACTATGTTGAAAGTGCCTACTGAATAGTCTGAATCTAAGATGAGGAACTTCTTGTGAGAAGTAAATCATCAACACACAAGACCAATATAACAATATCCTCCCCAATATGCTAAATATACACTATGGGATCAAAGTGGTAGTGAATAAGTCTAGTGGAGAGAAGAAATGAATCCATCTTTTCATACCAAGTCTAAGGGGCCTATTTGAGACCTTAAAGAGACCTCCTAAGTTGAAAAATAAGAGAAGAATTGTGAACAAACCCAACAAGTGGCTCCATATAAATTTCTTAATGCAATTATCTATGTAAGAAATCACTCTTAATGTCTATTTAATATACTGGTGAACCATATGATATAATAAGAAAAATTAAAAGGTGAATAGAAACCATCTTGGAAATGGGCACAAATGTCTTAGAGTATTCGATACCTTTGACCTGTGAGAACCCCTTTGCAATAAGACATGACTTATATTTATCAATGAAACCATCAATTGCATACTTGGTGCAATAAATCCACTTACACCTAACCAAATTTCTTCCTTTAGGAAGAGTGACCAAATCCCAAATGTGATTATTCATCAATAAAGAATACTCATCTATCATTGTATCATCCCAATATTGTATCCCATGAGCCTATGAAAAATATTTTAGACCCCCAGAGAATGCCTGACATAAAATTCTAGCACCCATAAAATGTGCATGATGATGTCAAGTAAGTGGAAGATCTTATATGAAAGGTGTTGCCTCAAAAATTATAGTATGATCCCACCTAGGCATAGTAGCAACATAAGTTTGAATAAGATTCTCATCCATAATAACCTCCTTAGGAATATCCTGAATTGGCTCCTCAAATAATGAATCCTCGAGAAGAGATGAATCATTGAAAAAAGAAGGCATGGAAGAAGATGAAGATTCATGAGATGTGAAGTGCTCATCAAACTATACATGTGTTCAAAAATGAACATCATGAGTATCAAGATCTAAAAGAAGATAAGCTCTCATGTCTTCGTAATACCATACAAAAATCAAAGGTTTGCTCTTCTTATCCAATGTTTTTCTTCTCTTATTTGGTACAAATGCCCAAGCAAATATTATAAAGACTTGAAAAAATGAGACATCAAGTTTGGTTCCAGACCAATCCTCCTTCAGATTTATATGCTCAAGTGCTCGATGTGGTGTGTATTTTTGAATGTAGTTCACACAATTAACTATCTCTACCCAATAGCTAGTAGGAAACTCGTATGAATGCATCATGCAGTTAGCCATCTCCTTCAAAGTTTAGTTCTTTCAGTATGCTAAGTCAGTCTATTATGGAGTATGTGAAACAAAATACTAGTGAAAAATATCATGAGTTGCTAAAAAATTAGATAACTCTTGACTGAAGTTCTCCCCTCATTATCTATATGAAGCTTCTTGATGCAACTCAAAGACCGTTTCTTGATCAAAGCCTTAAAGACTTTGAAGTTAGAAAATACATTACTATTTTACTTGAGGAAATAAACCCAAGTACACAGCAATAAATTATCAATAAAGGTGATTTCATACTTATCTCCATTAAAATAAGGAGTAGGAAAGACCATCAAATCATTGTACACAAGCTCAAGTGGTGAATAAGATCTCATGGACATACCCTTAGGAAATGGATCCTAGTGTTGTTTTTCTAATGCACAACTAGGAAAAAATCTATCAAGACATGAAATTATAGGAATACCCTATACCATATTATGAATTCTCAACTCCTTCAAATATCTATAGTTTAGGTGTCCAAATCTCTCATGCCAAAGCTAACTCTTAGAATCTGCATGAGAAACTAAACATGTCCCTATAATAGGAGTATCATAAAAACCCTAAAAATAATAGATTCAAGAACTATGATAAAAAAAATCATGTGCAATAAGTTGTATGGCTCTAACAAATCTTGAACTTCATCACCCTATGGTGTGAAAGTCATTGTCTTGACCTAACTAGAATGACAATCTGATAAATTGAATGTAGATTAGTGGTGATGTATGAAACATATAATGCATCATTGATGCATCCACCATCTAGTTGTATGTCACCCTTCCCCTTAATAGAAATGTGTTGAGTTGTGGAGCTAAAAGCTTCAACTCTTTGCAAACAGGTGGAATAGGAAGGTTGTTGAGATCCAGGAGCACCAGCGTCGGCAGCAGGACTGACATCAATTGTGACCAGTGCAGAAGGCCACTGGCGATGGTAGGGAGTCGACCGACGTCGGCAGAATCAGACTAGCAGGGACCGGTGTCGATCACCTGTGTGTTCCAGAACTGCTCGTTACACAGACAGTTAGTTAAGTGAATGAAGTGTTTGCATGTAAAGGCCAGTTAGAGTCTTTGGCTGCGAGGATAATTGTCTAAATTAAGAGTCTAAGTTAGTGTTTGAGTTAGGGATCTATTTATAGACCCATTGGCATGTATTGTAATTAAGGCATGAGATAGAAAGGAAGGCAAGTAAGTTCCTTCCATTGTAAGATCATTGAGTTGCAGGTTGTTGCAAGCTCATAGGAGATCTACATGTGAGTATGGTTTGTTGAATTTCAAGTTGCAGGTTCATGGGAGATCAACTTGAAGTACTTTTGAGTGCTTGGTGAACTGGTAGGGTTATTACTGACTAGTTGGAGAGGTGAACACCAATTCTGTTTGTGAGTTGGTTGTTGGGACCGTTTTTTGTGTAGGAGAGTGTTGTGTGTGAAGAATTACTGTACACTTGAGGTGTGGTAAACCTCTGTAAGGTGAAAGAGTGTGGCGGCTCTTTGTTGTATTCTTTTCCGTAAAGTGTTAATACAAGATAGTGTATTATCTCTCATATTCTGTGCTATTGGTGAATTTTAGCTGCTTGTGTTTCTGGTTATTTCCACATTTATAATTGCTTATATTTGGTAATCATACTATGCTCTTTCTGAGGAGCAAGATCCAACAAGAGGAATCAGAATAGAGGTGTGTTTGTTCTTGGACTTCCCTGACAAGACCACTTGTAGGGGGATCAATCCAACAATAGATTACAATTGTGACAGCAATAAACGTGGAATTAAACTAGATTGACAGGTAATTAGAATGATAATAGCAAGAACAAGAGATACAAGAAAACACCCTAAAAACTTTTATTAACAAACTCTTTACAAAAGGAATACAATTGAAGAAAGCTTCTTTCTTCCACACCTCTCCTAGATGTATAGATCTCTCAATAGATCTCTATTCCTCAAGAGCTCTCTCTCTCAAGAACAATCAACTCCAACAAGCCTGGATTGATTCAATTCTGTACTGTTCTTCTCACACAATGAATTACAATAATTCACCCAACTACAATAATCCACTACAAAACTACAATAAGCTAGGAAGATCTAATTCTACATATAGAATTAGGAGACTTGAGCATGTACACCCAACAAGCAGTTAAGCCACTTAAACAAGGGCTCTAAAAATAGTATTGCTAACAATAGAGACGCGAGCTTGAGACTACAACTCAAACTTATCATGCAAACACTCGCTTCTGTCCACGGAAATAACTCTCTGGACACGCAGGTAACCGACGTCGATTCCTGCTGCTTGTCTGTGACCACCGTTGGCTGACACTCTACCGACATCGGCATCTCTGTAACTGCCTGTGATCGATGTCGGTTGCTCCTGATCGACGCCGGTGTCTGTGTAGACCTGAACTTGATAATGAATGCTCCTTGGTGAAGCTTTTAGCTCCACACCCTAACAATCTCCCACTTGGAGATAAACAGCTGCACCAGTACCTGTACAGCAACATCTTCTAGCTCCTCCATCTTCAACTCAATCATGAAGACCAACAGAAGTTGAATGAAGATTCAACTTCTCTTTTGTAACCGGCTTGGTTAACATATCAACAGGATTCCTATCTATATGGATCTTCTCCAGCTTCAACTCACCATCTTCCAATACCTGAGAAACTAAACATGAGAAACTAAACATGTCCCTATAATAGGAGTATCATAAAAACCCTAAAAATAATAGATTCAAGAACTATGATAAAAAAAATCATGTGCAATAAGTTGTATGGCTCTAACAAATCTTGAACTTCATCACCCTATGGTGTGAAAGTCATTATCTTGACCTAACTAGAATGACAATCTGATCAATTGAATGTAGATTAGTGGTGATGTATGAAACATATAATGCATCATTGATGCATCCACCATCTAGTTGTATGTCACCCTTCCCCTTAATAGAAATGAAGGAATAATATCCAACTTCAATGTTGGAAATAAAACTCAAACCAAGACATACAAAGGACTCCTTGGAAGATGTCATATGGTGTGAATCACTAGAATCTAGAACCCAACTATCTAAAATAAGTAACTATGATCTCCTAATAATACTAAGTTCTTTCCCATGCGCATGAGATGGAGAAAGAGTGGAGATAGAAATCTTGTATTTCCTAATGACATCCTTTAAGGATTGCATTCTCTTGAAACACCTAAACTCTTCATGATCAATCTCCCCATAATAAAAGCAAGATAGGTTAGACTTATTCTTGGATTTGGAAGATGATTTGGGTTTATATGTGTTAGTGTTGGGCTTGGGTTTATTTTGAGATAGAGGAGAGTGTTCTTCTTACTCTTAGTTTTTGCCTTGTTCTTAGGACATGATGCTATTGATACTTTTTGAGAGGTGGAAGACTCAAGGTGGGACAATTTGAATTCTTTCCTTGTAAGTCTCTCACAAAATAACTCTAGATCTAGCATTTTGAATGTGGCATCTAAGACATCCATACTATAGAAAAAGGTAGAAGCAATGATTTAGAATGGACCACTCAATTTAGATAAAATCAAGTACAGACACTCTTCATCCTTCTTATCTCATCCACTCCCCTTTAATTATGTCAAAAATGCTTAATCTTAGTGGGGTAGTCTACAATAAAGGCAAAGTCATCTAAATTTAGTGAAGTAATCTCCAATTCAAGATGCATGGATCTCAAATGATCTATTTTGAATGAATAATCATGTCCATCTAAATGAAACAAAAGACTATCACTCACATAACCCTCAATCAAACCCATACACTCTTCAAACTTACAATGGTGCTGAATTTTTTCAGATTCATATGTAAATTTTGGTTGAGTTTCATTCATTACAAAACATAATCCTTTGTGTTTTATGATTGTTTTCATTCGAGGTCTCCATGTATGATAATTATGTGTAGTCAAAGGCTCATAATAGTCAATACTAGAAGTATAATCTATGCTAATGAATCATCAAAGAGTATAAATAATGTAAAAGGGTACACAACATCAGTACCGAGACAACCCCCCAGCCCCCTCTTCTGCCCCAAAAAATTGTATTAAAGATCCCCCCTAATTTGGCACTTTATAAAAGTGTTATATTTTTACAAATTAATGACACCAATAAATAGATAATCTAAAATGATGCACTTTTGAAAAAAAATAGAACTCAAATTTGAGTTACGGTTAAAAAGTTATAGGTGTTACGATTTCCCATAAAATGGGTCAAAGCGATAAAAAAGACACTAAAAACTAATTTTTATGACTAAATCATAGTATAATATAGTCATTCAACCACTCTTTGGAACCAAAATTGAATCATAGATTCTGAATTGCCAATCAAAGTGAAAAAATATACATCTAGTTACTGTTATGCTTGCATAAGCTAATTGTGCTTCCTCGAGGCAAACATTCAGATTATAAAGCAAAAAAATGAATTAGGAGGAAATTTTGAGAGGAAAAAGATGGTTTTACTATTGTCTTTTACCTTAGATACCTCTATAAATATGCAAACTCATATCACAATTTACTGCCACCTCAGATTTTTATCTTTACACAATAGATCTAAAACTTAAAAAACACAATCTTTATGCTCCACCCTCCATGCAACATAGAGGACAAAAAAAACAATGTTTTTTCCAAAAAAAGATGCCACACTCAGTAGATGCAATTCCTAAGTCAAACTTAGTCCTCAACATAGATTTAAAAACTTCATATTAAGATGCCTCTATCTAAATAATATTCCTCTACCTTTCCAATGCCTCCTCTCAGCAAATCACTTTAACACCTCAGATTCTCAAATATGTAGATCTAAATAAAAATTAAAGAAGCAAATTTTAATGCCACACTTCACTTTTGATCTCCAATCTAGGCTAGATGATGCTACCCTATAAGTTATGCAAACAAATAAATAACAAAACTCAATGCAACATTACCTTTCTACTTCCAATGCTTTTTCTCAATAGTGCTTACCATTGTAGATTCAACACAAAGGCAAGTCTAAAACTTTAAGTTAAGATGCCTCATATCACAAAATAACAAAATTAGAACTTCCAATGCATTTATATATTTGACAAACACCACGTTCTTTATAGATCTAAAATAAACAAAAAAAGCCAATGCCTTTCTTTGCTTACCAACACCTTTCCTCTCCATGTATAAGTGCCACTTTAGACTTCTTACTCAAACACCTAACTAGTTAAATCTGAATCAAAACAAATAAATCTAAATCCAATGCCAACTTTAAAAGATGCATATTTTTTCTTCAAATAACAAAGATGTCTCCTTGTCAACATAAATAAATAATGCAGAAAACTTCAAAAAGTATTGAAAAAGGGCACCACAAGCACATCTCCATGCATGTCTCTTTCTTATTCTTGCTCTTTACCTTTTTTCCAAGAATAAAAACCACACACTTTAGTAAAACTTCAATAATTTTTCTAGATCTGTAAGAGGAAAAAAGGCTGAAGATGAAAATGGAAGAAGCAACAATAAGGAATTTTTTTGAAATAAAATATAGTAATGTGGATGGGATAAACACCTCAAAGCTCTGGTATCATGTCAGGAATGGTGAAAAATCATTCCAACCCAAGATTCAGAAGTGATAACACCAAGAAAAACATAAAATAAAACTACAAATAATTGATTACAAAATAATTCAAGTCAAGTGTTATTCGAAAATAAAATATGTTAGTACAAAGGAAAGCCCTTGCATAAGTAGGTAAGGCAAGACACAGAACTAGCCTAACTAACTAATGTGGGATAAATTATCACATATAAAAAACTCATAAAATGATTAAATAAATAGCTAATACATTAACAAACATGATAAATATATGAAATGCATACTCTAATAACCTGTGCTTTCGTAAAATTTATAAAATTATTTCTATATGTTATAGGTTTTTTTCCTCATCCTTTGAATAAATAAGGATGTCATCAAGAAAGACTAAAAAAATGAACTAGGTAATCTATAAATACATTATTCATAAGATTCATAAATGCTACTAGAGCATTTGTCAATCCAAATGGTAACATTGTGAACTCGTAATGCCCTTATTGAATTATGAATGCTATTTTTAGAATATCCTCTTCATAGATTCTTAATTGATGATACCCTACTCTAAGATCAATCTTAGAAAATAATATTCTCTTCACATTTGATCAAAGGGATTATCAATGTGTGGAAATGTATATCAACTCTTGATCATTGCTTTATTTAATATCCTAAAATTTATACACAGACACAGAGTGACATCCTTCTTCTTGTCGAAGATAACTGGTGCACCCTAAGGTGGCGCACTTGGTCAAATCATCCCTTTCAATAAAAACTCCTAAAATTATAACTTTAATTCAACTAATTTATTGGTTATGTATAATGCCTTAAACTATGATTCCAATCTAGGTATGATATCAATTGTGAAATCAAATTCACACTTGGGTGATAATCCTAGTAATTCTTTTGGAAACACGTCATGAAAATTTCTTAGAAAATGATAATCTTTGATGGATGGTTCCTTAGACTCCTCCATATCATTTATCTTAATGATAAATTCCTGACATCCCTTCCTTTGAGCTTTATTGATTTAAATTACAAAAATCTACCTTAGTTTTAACTCTCTTTTCTCATCTTAAAGTTGTGTCTAATTTTTAAAATCATCTTGACACTCAACCTTTTTCAGATAATAGTTAACCTTGGATTTATGCTTTGCAAGCCAATTGACTCCTAGGATCACATTATATGACCCCAATAGTGCATAAAAAATATCAACTACCATAGTGAATTCAGACAACCTAATCTCTGTTTTGACTAAACACTTGTCAACTTTGACCTTAGACTCATTCTTGTATTGTACCAACCACACATTTATCATAACTCTAGCCTTTCTAGACACTTTACTAATAATTATAGGAATAATTAAACCTTATATAGCTCTCATGTCAATCAAAATAAAAACTAAATGATCGAATAAAATACCTAATAATTTTATGGGTGAAGCTTAATATTTAACCTAATAATTATCAACAGTTGCATGAATCCACTACTGGAATGTACCTTGATGAGAAGCAAAACCCTTGTTCTTTGACTTGTTTTGAGGACATTCTTGAGCATAATGGTCACCTCCACATATGAAGTAACTTCTAATTAGTCCTTTCTTGTCAGACTATTAGTTTCCCTTGAAACTATTACTAAGTTTTGTATTCCCTGAACCACTATTGAGCTTAAAGTTCTGATTCTTGAACTGACTCTTGGAGTCTCCACTTCTTTGCTTCCAACTCTTCTTTTTGAAAACTGGTTTTGAACTTCCAAACTTATTTATAAACTTATCTCTGACTTGAGCAAGAGATTTTAGTTTATACTCCTACTTGACTACCTTCTTGAACACTTGATCCATAGTAGATGGACCATGCACATATACTTCACAACCAATTTGGGGTTTTAATCCCATGATAAATTTCTTAATCTTAAACCTCTTATCCACCTAATACTGAGGTACATACTTAAAGAGTTTGGTGAATTTTTCCCAGTATTCATTCAGTAATAAATCCCCTTGCTTAAAGATTCTAAAAATTTATAAGCTTTTAATTTAAGTACAACTATGCAAGCCATTGTGACCTAAATAATTTTACAAACTATTCTCAAGTGGTGGTGGTTGAGTCAATTTTCATCTTGAGCTTCTTGTTTTCCCACCAAGTTGATTCTTCACTAACAAGCTAATAAGCTCCTTAGACTGCATTAGTGACTTCAGAATAATTCTAAATCTCAAAATATTTCTCTATTTTGTTAGCTATGCTTCAGCTTCATCTCCCAAAATAATTCCATCAAACTTGAATGGATTTACCTTTTTCATATCCCATTCTAACTCTGTAGCTACTCAATCTCTCATATCTTGTGGCACTTTGTCATGCCTCTACCTTGAGTATGTTCCTGATTATTAGGATGCTCTTTAGGTTCCTTTTGAGAATTCTCATCTTCATGTGCATGTACTTCTTATTCTAGGTCCATGATTTAATCCCTAATCTCTTGCATGGTTGTGAGGATTTCATCCAACTTTGTAGCTTTCTCACTGGTAAACTGATTTGGATCAACAAGGGTTCAATATTCCAAGTACACTCACCTCTTAGTCTAGTGTACACCATTATTATTCATGCTTATTAAGAAAATAATTTTGCATTAAAAAACACATTAAGTCCTAGAATTTGAGCCTCAACTCTGATAACACAATCTGACAACCCCACTAGATTTTACTGGAATATAATATTTTTTTTGTAAATTTATTATATTTACTCATCTTAAATATTTCACCATGATAAATATAATTAGTGATCTTTAACTAACTGCATTCATTTAGTTAACCATAAGGTTTATAGCTAATCCACTTAGCTAAGGATCATCATAAATAGATATAACAATCATCAACAATGATGAGTAATCAATAAATATTGTATTTAAATCATTAATAAAATAGTACAAATTTAGTCACAATTGATACAACCTTATAGCCACTAATGTATAAATACACTGTATAAATATTATAATTTTAAACAATAACTAATATCTCAAATAGTAATACATGATACAAATCTCCATGGAGCATGAGTCTCCATGACTCAAGAGTCTCCATGACTCAAGTATCAATCTATAATCTTAAGTGTAGTCTCTAATGTAGTACTCTAGCTGAGAGGGAGAGCATCATACAATTAATTTTACACACCAACCATAGACCATAAATCCCTTACACTATCTCTCAACAAGGAAATGATCCTCCCATCATGGATGGGTAGATAATGTTGGTGCAAAAATTTAGAGTGATAAACAAGAACCTGTATATTGTATATATCTAATACATAATGTGTACCATAAAGAATTTTTTTCTAACATGGTATCACAAAAATAAGAAAACTATATCAACATATTAAATTAAAACGTTTGATTATAAACATTACTTTGGCCAAAACTTTCAATAATTAATGATCTCTGGGATTAGTCAATTTTATACACACTACTCAATCAAATTACACCTCATCTTGCATTGATAGCACTAATTAACCTAGTGGAATATGTCCACTACTTATTTAGAGTCATGAATGCATGATTCCATTCAAATCTATATAATATAAAAACCAATAGACTCATTCAAAATATTTCTTTTTATCTAATAAAAATATGTTAAGTACAAAAATATCAAATACACACATTTAGTTCGTCAAATTTAATGTACTGAATCCAATATCATCTAGTTTATTACAGAATAATAAACAAAATAAAAAATAGTCCTTAATATAACATACCATTCGAGTAATGATTTATCTAGACTGACAATTAATTTAATCACTAAGCAACTTATAATGATATTTCATCTCTAAAATAATCATTATAACACAAGCTTATTTAATTATTTATATTCCACATATATAACAAAAGTCAGTCCCAAAACATCTTAATATGATTTATATCTAAAACTTATAAATAACTTATTTTAATGATTTTATTCAAACATTAAAATATATACAAGCACCCATTTTACTCTATTATGGTATTACTATTTTTAAGCATATCACAATTGTAAACACACACACACACACACACACACACACACGGCATAATCTTATTCATATTTATAACATTGCCAACACCCATGTAATATATACTATGTATATATATAAATATAATTATTATGTACAAATTTAATGCAATACAATTATTTTATTATATAAAGTATACTCTAAGAAGACATCCACTGTCAATTATCTTAGAGTATTTCGTTAACTAAAAGCAAAGATTTTCATGTGATTTACCATTCATACACAACCAATCATTTATACCAATTTTGTTTATTCAAATTTATCAAATCAATCTATTCATATTAATTTTTTATTCTCTTACATTTAAATATGACCAAAGACGTACACATAATCATTTTATGTGGGTAAGTGCACAAAGTTGGGGACACAAAGTGGTCTACCCATGGACATGATTTTTTTAAAATTTTATAAATTTGAACTTCTATAGATAATTTTAGATATCTACACTCCAAATTTGGAGATGGTGTAAAAAACATGAAAAATATAATTTCGAGTCTAGTTTCCAAAACACTAATTTTTTTAAAAAATCATTAAGTATAACTAGGTCAAACATCTAAAATTTGAAGAGCAACACTAGTTTTTTCAAAAAATATAGTAGATAGACAGTTGTGACACACATAATTTTTTTAGTAGCATTTAATAGTATTTGAAACCCTTTAATAAAAATTTAGATAAAATATTGTGGCACGTAACTTATATTTTTTTGTATTTTTTCAATAAATAATTTTTTTAATGAATTTTGAACGTAAATAGATCCTAAAAACTGATAAATAAATGGATAGACATCCATGAGTCAGAGCTAACTACCTAAAAAATGAAAATTATTATTTTTTGAATGTGAGTAGAGTTAAACATACTACGTTACCATATAATTTATTTTTCACTTGGATCAACGAAACAAAAATTACATGAACATGTATAGGCATGCACATTTGTGGCATGTAGTGGCCTAAAAAAGACATAATTAGAAATAAATATAGTTTGAAACTTTAAATTAGTCCAAAAAATATAAGAATTATATTTTTGGAAAGAGGAAAGCATGCTCATTGTGACGGTATCAAGTTTTTAATTTTTATGTTGAAATTCTTAGTGTATTTGCCAATCAAAGTGGAAATTTGTCGTTTATTTTCATACATTTAAAAACTCAGTTGTACTTTGACAATCCAAGCCTTTGCCTCGAGAATCCAAACTATTCCCAATCCAAAAGGTATGATAATTAAATTCAAATTTAAATACCATGATCATGTTACTTAATCACATGATCACATTAATAACATGATCATGTTAATAGTACAATCACATTACTTAATAACATTATCACGTTATATATTATCATCACCCTAAAACATGTGGGAGTTGCACATGAAGGCAACATTAGACAGAAGCTTATGTTTACTACTCTGAATGTTAAGTATAAGTTTACATTTATATTGTTACATTCATTTTATAAATTTACATTTATATTGTTACATTTATTTTCTTATAATTTAAATTTATTTTAGTAAATACAAGAAATTAAGGTCACTCAACATCTGATAGAGTTGGTCTCATAGTTGCATTCCTTACAATGTGAACAATAGTTTTTTAAAATCCAATAATGTCAGTACTTAGGCATTTTCAGGGTCTAAGTATTAAACCTAGGGATTTTAGGACATAAGTTTTGTAATTGATGTCCATTTTTGGTAAACATATAGTCATTTTTTTAAGTTTTTGTGTTTTTTAGATTGATTCTTAGAATTTATAAGAGTCTTAAGTTTATCAAAATTGAAGTTTGAAAACCACTCACTTTGAAATTGATGCAAATTGGTTTGATTGGGGTAGCATAGGTCACATTGATGACTTGCACATATCAAACAACCACTTTGTGTTAATTTCACTTGTTCATTGTCCCTCCCTCATCCATGATCACTTCCTACTCATGCCTCATCACCTCTAATCACTATCTCATCATTATTAATTGTCCCTAATCACTCCCTCATTGAATCTCATTGTCCCTAGTCATCTCTAATCACTCCATCATCCATGATTACTCCCTCATTAACCCTCATTATCCCTCATCATTCATAATCACTCCCTCCTTGTCATTCATTATCCCTCATAATCCATAAGAATTTAGCGTCACTTAGCATCTAATAGATTTGGTTTCATAGCTACATGCCTTATGATGTGAAAAATAGTTTTTCAAAATCCAATCTAGTCAGTACTTAAATATTTTCAAGGTTTAGGTATTAATCTTAGAGATTTCAGTACATAAATTTTGCAATTGATGCCCATTTTTGGTAAACATATATTCATTTTTTAGGTTTTTGTGTCTTTTAGATTGATTCATAATATTTATAGGAGTCTTAGGTTTGTCAAATTTAAAATTTAAAAAATACTCACTTTGAACTTGATAAAAAGTGGTGTGATTGGGGTAGTATAGGTCATATTGATGACCTGCACACATCAAACAACCACTTTGTATTAATTTTAATTCAAGTAGCAATGACAATAATAAGTCCTTTGAATTTTCATTGCTACTTAAATGGATTTGCTTTTTCCTTATGTAATAAGAACATGAGTTGAATCTATACTAGATTTAGAAATAAAATGATCCCAACAATCTAAATATATTTCATACCTAAATGAATATCTACTTCTTATGAGACTAATATCCCTCAAGTGCACAAGTTGTAGTGTATCATCATGAGACTGATCCATTAGGAATCACTCCTCCATTATTTCATCACAAATTTTCACACTAAATAAATATATAAAACTAACAGATGGTCAAACTCCTTATGTTCATTTATATTCTATAACATCTTGTATTAATTGTTAGCCAAATTTTGGCAACCATTAGAGAGGTTCACAAAAAATTTGTTAATCAAACCTCCACCTTGATTGATCACCTTGAAAATCTTATTGTAATTCATGTTTATCATATATTAAGATAAGTTTGACAAGTTTAAGGTAATGGTTTTTTCTAACATTATGCTTGTCTAGTCATGCTTGTCCTAGTTAAGTGGGTCCAAAGAGTGTTAAAGGTTTTAAAGGTAATTGTTATGGAATTTAACATGTGTCAATTCACTTCATGTCCTCTCATGGTCTGTACAAGTACCTAAAAAGTTTTGAGCTCCCTTTTCTAATGTTATAAGCCTTTTCAAGTGTTTTACTTATTGTGTAATGTTCAAATGAGAGTATGTGTAAGATTGGTACGTAAAGACTTGATGATGTTGATAAAACATTGTTATGCATCTATACAGGTATGGAAAACTCCATTAATGTTAATCCTCAAGGTTTTCAAGTAATAATATGGTAGTTTTCATTGTAAAAGAGAGGTTTCTCAAAAGAGGTTGTAGGTTTTTAGTATTGAAGAACATTTCCAAACACTTAAAAAACTCACTCAATCTTATTCAAGTAAAAATTCATACATTTGAGTGAGTTTTAGGACCAAACAAAGTCAAAACCTACTTATCTCTGTTATCAACTTCCTTGGCAACTCCAAAGTAGTCAACAATTTTGATTTAGTATGCAGAGGAGATAGAGTTAGAAGGAATGATATTAGGGGTTGATAAGGGAACTTATACCCTTCAAGTCCATGGCCATAGTTATCATATTGATTTCCCCTCCTTTATGAATATAATAATTAAGATTTTAGGTATTCATAATTTCCCTCTCCATCCACATAGGGTTAGTTTTGGATGGTTTAATTACATCTTTGAGTTTGAATGATATAAATGGTGGATGTAGGGGTTTCCCATGATTCTTCATATTCCTTACACATTACTTTCCATCACTACTTAGCATGTGATAAGAGGAGAGAGAGAGAGAGAGAGAGAGAGAGAGAGAGAGAGAGAGAGAGAGAGAGAGAGAGAGAGAGAGAGAGAGAGAGAGAGAGAGAGAGAGAGAGAGAGAGAGAGAGAGAGAGAAACCTTCATTGTGAATGAGTTATAGGCCTAGATGATAAGTCACATGCAAGGTTTGATCATTTTTGAGGATTTTCTCACCCCAAGTGATCTTCAAATAGATTCAATAAATTACTCATTCATCCTAATATCCTCCTTAGGTTATCTCTCATCTATTATCCATCACTTTAGGTGGTCTTTGAAACCATTCAAGGTAATATGCCTCTAATGAGGAGGGGCAATCATGTAAGCAAGTGCACATAGGGCATATAGACTATGGAGAATACAAAAATGGCTCAAGTGTGTTCTCTCAGTGGGAATTAAAATCCTAAAAATCATGAGGATAACATACATCAGGTAAAAGTCACATAGGTTCATCACAAAGATACATGAGAGTGGATTTGAACCTATTTGCAATTCAAGATGGTCTCCTTAGGCTTATCTGATAGAAATATGGTTATAATGAACAAAGGATGGGTTAATCAGGATTGTTTCATGATTCATATAATGTGAATAATACCATCAAGGTGAGGCATATTGATTATAATTCTATTATTATTCAATCAATTTCATTATTGGTAGAACACAAAAAAGGAGTCTTATGCAGGATGGTAACCTACAGGGCTACCATAGGTCTAGGAGGAAGTAGACTTGTTTATGATTTAGGATGGATTTTCAAAGGAATAAAAGGATAATGTGATAGGAATAATAGGGTGTTCACCAATAGTATCACCATCAAGAGACTAGGGTTGTCTAAATAATCTTATTTCAATGATGCCTAACATTTAAAAGGTCCAAAACATCACCTACAAGCTTGAGTGTCTAAAGGTAAAAACATATGAGTTTTAGGTGTTTTAGATATTAGGGGATACTAGGGATGATTTATGGCATGATTAAGGAATAAATAAATTATTAAAATTTTCTATTGGTGACTTAAAAAAAGCAAATATTGCATATGACTGAAGTCCTTTGAATTGCTACTTGAATGGATTTGCTTCTGCCTTATGTAATAAGAATAAGAGTTGAATATATACTAGATTTAGAAATAAAATTATCCAAAAAATCTAAATATATTTCATATATAAATGGATATATACTTTTTATGAGACCAATATCCCTCAAGTGCATAAGTTGTAGTGTATCATCATGAGACAATTCCATTAGGAATCACTCCTCCATTATTTCATCACAAATTTTCATACTAAATAAAATGTATAAAACTAATAAATGGTCAAAATACTTAAATTCATTTTATATTATATAACATCTTGTATTACTTTAGTCATATTAATACAAAAGTGGTCATTTAATGTGTACAAGTCATCAATATGACCTATATTACCCCAATCACACCACTTTGGATCAAGTTCAAAGTGAGTAGTTTTCAAAATTTAATTTTGGCAAACCTAGGACTCTTATAAATGCCAAGAATCAATCTAGAAGGCATGAAAACCTAAAAAATGACTATATGTTTATCAAAAATGGACATCAATTGTAAAATTTATGTACTGAAATCCCTAGGTTTAATACCTAGACCTTAGAAATGTCTAAGTACTGACTAGATTGGATTTTGAAAAAATATTTTCCATGTTGAAAGACATTTATCTGTGATACCAAATATATCATATGTTAAGTGACCCTAATTTATTATGGATGACGAGGGGTGAGGAGGGAGTGATTAAGAATGATGAGGGAAAGTGAGGATCAATGAGGGAGTAGTCAGGCATGGTGGAGTGATTAGAGATGACTAGGGATAGTGAAGTTCAATGAGGGAGTGATTAGGGATAATGAAGAATGATGAGAGAGTGATTAGGGGTGATGAGGCATGAATAAGAAGTGATCAGGGATGAGGGAGGGTGATGAACAAGTGAAATTAACACAAAGTGGTCATTTGATGTGTGTTGGTTATCAATGTGACCTATGCTACCCCAATCACACCACTTTGTATCAATTTCAAAGTGAGTGGTTTCAAAAATTCAATTTTGACAAATCTAAGACTATTATAAATGCCAAGAACCAATTTGGAAAGCACAAAAACCTAAAAAATGACTATATGTTTACCAAAAATGGACATTAATTGTAAAAATTATGTCTTAAATTCCCTAGGTTTAATATTTAGACCCTAAAAATGCCTAAGTCCTAACCTGATTGGATTTTGAAAAACTATTTTCCACATTGTAAGACATGCAGCTGTGAGACCAACTCTATTAGATGCTGAGTGACCCTAATTTCTTCTATTTACTAAAATAAATGTTAAGTATAAGAAAATAAATGTAACAATATAAATGTAAACTTATACTTAACATTTAGACTAGTAAATATAATCTTTTGGCCATAGTTGCCTTAATGTGCAACTCCCACATGATTTTATTGATAACTCCTTAACCAAATAGGTTGAACCTTGTCCCCGCTTAGTGCGAGTGCACAAGTATTTTATTAATAATTCAAAAAATCAAGTACATAAGGGTGTCTTTACTCTGTTAACCTTTTTACAATGCAAACATGGATTTATATAGTTTTTACCAATGACCGGTAAAAACAACTAATCCTATAACCAACTAAATATGGGAAAACAACCCATAAGGTGGTTCTAATTAATAAATATAAAACATGAAAACTACCTAAAAATTAATCTAAGTTTATTTTATGGGGGTGTCTTTACTAAAAGATGCATGCCCCATTTACAATAATTATTTATTACCTACCAAAAATCTAACCTAATGTTAAGAATTTGGAACAAGTCTTAACAAACCGCCCTCTGATCCAAAGTCAGGTCTTTGGACACATACCAAGCATTTTTCTGAATTTTTCAAATTTGATTCTGTCAAGGGGTTTTGTGAAGATATCAGCTGTTTGATCGGCAGTTGGGCAATATATTGGATCAAGAGTTTTCTTTGCCACCAAAATTCATAGATAATGGTATTTGACATCCATATGTTTTGTTTTGGCATGAAACACTAGATTCTTGGACATCTTGATTGCACTCTGATTATCAATGTATAACTGTGTAGGAGCAAACTGAGAAACCTAAAGATCTTCAAGAATACGACGAAGGTAAACAATCTCTCTGGAAGCATCCCATGCAACAATACACTCTGATTCTGTTCATGAATTTGCCATTGTATCTTGCTTCTTACAACACCAAGCAATGGTAGCTGAACCCATATGCATAGTGTATCCTATGGTTGATGCTCTGTCATCCACACATCCGCCAAAATCTGCATCACAATATCTAACAAGTTTGAAGTTCTTGTTACGGCAGTATTCAAGGCCATATGTTTTCATTCCCTGAAGGTAATGAAGTACTCATTTTGCTGCATGCCAATGAATTTCTCTAAGCTCATGCATAAACCTAGATAAAATTCCAACTGATAATGAAATATCAGGCATGGTAGTCATCAAGTATATCAAACCTCCCACCAATTGTCTATATGTGGTGCCATCAAAAAAGGCACTGCTATCATCCTTAGACAATTTCAAGTTACTTTCCATGGGAGTGAGGGTAGGTTTGCAATCACTCATGCCAAACCTTTCTAATAACTCAAAAATATACTTAGTTTGTGAAATGAAAATACTATGCTCTTTTTGAGTTACCTCTATGTCTAGATAGTAGTGAAGAAGTCCAAGATCTGTCATCTCAAACCCATCTTTTAATTCTTTCTTCACATACTTGTTATGGTTTTCATCATTACCTGTAATAAACAAGTCATCTACATAGAGAACAAGTATCACCATTTTCTTACCCTGCACTCAAAAATAGAGAGTATCATCAGATTCACTGTGATGAAAACTAATGGATTTCAAGTATGAATCCATTTTCTCATACCAAGTCTTAGGTGCCTATTTGAGTCCATACAAAGCTTTTATCAATTTACATACATTGTGTTCAGCACCCACCTGTTCAAAACCCTGAGGTTGTTTCATTCCTATAAATTGCCATTTAAAAAAGCACTTTTAACATCCAACTAATGTACTTTCCAACCATTTTGTGCTGCTAAGGCAAGTACCATACGAATAGTGTGCCATTTGGCAGTTGGTGCAAATGTTTCCTCATAGTCAATACCTTCTTGTTGCACATATCCTTTTGCAACAAGTCATGCCTTATGTTTATCAATGGAGCCATCTAATTTATACTTAGTCCTATAAACCCATTTACATCTAATGGGTTTAACATGTGGAGGAGGATCAATTAAAACCCATGTATTATTGCTAAGTATGGAATCATACTCACATTTCATTGCCTATTGCCAAACATGTTTAGTAGATGCCTCCTCAAAAGTGGATGGCTCAGTGGAAGAAGTAGTAACAACCATATCATAGTTCACCTATTTTCAAGAATTCTTGGGCCCTGTTAAGCCAACTTCATCTGTTCTCAAGTCATAAAAAGTCCTTTGAGTCCATTTTAGATACTTAGACAAATTATTCAAATCAGGGACTCCAGAATTCTCATCATGTACATTATTTGAAGGGGGACTTAGAGAATTTTCAACAATTTTTAAGTCATCAACCTATGAACTTGTAGATGAAGGAGAGGAAAGTGAAGGAATTTGAGTCTCATACCATAACTTTGAAGAGTTATCCCCATTATTCAAACCCTTATCTCTTTTTGTGTTTTTCCTCTCTAATCTATCAAGTTGAGAATCAATCTCTGCAGTGTTCATAGTCCCAAACTCATCAAATATTACATCTCAACTCACTATGAATTTTCCTAAATCCTATGCAAGTAAACAAAACCCCTTTTTATCTTTAGAATAAACAAGAAAGATGTATTTTTGACTTCGTGGTTCTAACTTCATTCTGTGTTTAATAGGAACCAAAGCAAAACAAAGACATCCAAACACTTTCAAGTGTTTAACTTTGGGTTTAAACCCATACCATGCCTCATATGGAGTTTGTCCCAAAAGTGCAACTGTGGGGGACCTGTTTCTCAAATACACTATAGTACCAATGGCTTCGGCCCAAAACTTATCATCAAGCTATTTATAGTGTAACATGGCACATGTTGTGCCCTCTAAAGTTCTATTCATCCGTTTATATACTCCATTTTGTTGTGGATTATAGTCATTACTATATTGTTGATGAATGACATGTTCTCAACAATAATCTAAAAATTCATTTGAGGTATACTCACCTCCATTATCTGAACGAAGAGTGGCTAAATGTGAACTTGTTTCTTTTTTGACTAAGTGTAATCAATCAACAAACTTAGCAAAAACTTTAGATTTGTTTTTCATAAATAATACCCAAGTTATCCTAGAAAAGTCATCAATAAACAAGACAAAGTATATACACCCACCAATGGATGACTTTTTCATGTCACATACATCACTATGAACTAACTGTAAACATCTGTTAGCTCTCCAAGATGACTATTTAGGAAAATTTTCCCGATTTTGTTTGCCCAAAACACATGACTCACAAAGAATACTATCTTTGTGAAAAGTGGGAAACCCATTCACCATACCATATCTCTAAAAATCCACTAAAGAGTGGATATTAAAATGTCCATAGTGGAGATGCCATAACTGTTGTGTAGACATAATACCTGTACTTGTGTCAACAACTGCCACAAGTTCTATATTGGGAGGAAGCACCTTACAATGCAATCTAACCAAGTTTCCATCTTCATATCCTGTATACATTATTTTATAATCATCCTTCACTGAATTGATGTAAATGAGCCCATTTTCAAGCACAATTTGATAACCTTTCTTTCAAATAGTTACCAAAGAAAGTAAGTGTTTCTTTAATGTGGGAACATACCAAACATCCTCCAAGTATTTTATAGACCCATTAGGAAGAAGAATCCGAATAGATCTAAGTCCTAGTGGTGTATGCATAGAATTGTCAGCTAAGGCAACTGAAGAGAGAGAAGCTTCCTTATAAGACCAAAATAAATCTCTCCTAAATGTCATGTGTTTGGTTTCTCCTGTGTCTAAAACCCATACATCTGTGAGCTCATCTCTAGTCTCATATTCAATGTAATCAATGTGCCCCAAAGTAGTGAATGCAGATTCATGGGCAACATTACTAGATTCGTCATAGTCATGATTGACATATTGAGTAGAGTTAGTCTTAGTCACTTTTTATGGCCTCTGAATTTTATCAAAAGGAATCCTACATTGTGAGGCAATGTGACCAAATTTTCCACATCTATGACATTAAATTTTTGATCTACCTCAACCTCTGCCCCTATATGAGTTGTGACCATGTCCTCGATCACTTGTTTCATGTGAATGTGATTGATTAGATTGTTGATTATTAGAATGACCCCGACCTCTATTTTGATATCTGCCTCCTCTGTAACCTCGACCCCCTCTATAATTGTTTCCTCTATTTTTTTGATGCCCAGATGAAGATGAACTAGGCTTTGACTCTAAAACATGGGCTTCTTCAGTTTTCTTGGATTTATTGGGTAGAGAGAGGTCATGTTGGATGAGCAACTCAGCCAACTTATCAAAGGTGATGCTTGTGATCTTGTCAGAGACATGCAACATTTCAACAAAATTCTTATAGGACCCTGGTAGTCCTTTCAAAGCAACAGTAACTATGAGGTCATCATCTAGTTTTCTAAAGCTAGCCTTAGTGTACTCAGTAGTGATATTTTTCAACTTAGACATATATTCTCCCATATCCCCATCTTCATCTAATGACAAAGTAAACAACTGCATATGAATATCTATCTTCTTATGCTTAGGTTTCTTATCATACAAATCTGACAATGTTTTCCATGTGTAACTATGAGGAGAATTTTCAATATGATCATAAGTATCACGAGTACAATAGCATTTAATGAGAGCTAAGGCCTTAGAATCACGCAAATTGAATATATCTAATTTAGCCTGCTCTGTTGGTAATGTGGGATTTTCATTCTTAACAATATCCCATAACTCATTAAAAACTAGTGAAGCCTCCATCAATCGTTTCCAATCTGAATAATTGGAAATTATTAATCTATCACCATTTGAAAGCAAATTTTGAATTTTTGGCATTTTGAAATGAAAGCAAGTGCAGTAGAGAAAAGTGTGACAAAATGCAAAAGAAATGAAACAAATATCACACTCATTACACAAGACACTGCTTTTATGGGGTTTTGTACTTAACCTCCGCATAGAGCGCAAAAGAAAAAACAAGTATTTTTGATGGGTTTTGCACTTAACCTCACCAAAAATCAATGATTACACCCATATTTCACTAAATTACAACCTTATTCCACCAATTACACCCTTATCTCACCACAACAATGTAAAAGAAATATGATTGAATTCCCCCCCTTTTTTGATTTTTAAAATAACACAATACAATAAGTATGTGTTCTACAATATTTAGATTTAAAAGGGAATATTCCTTTTTCAAAAAAGCATATTCCAAAGCAAAAAGAATTTTCTCCAAAAAGAAGGGATTTGAACCCTTGACCTCCTCCTTTGCAAGCTTCTTACAAAATAGGCTTAACCAATTGCTCTAAGAGCATTTTCAAAACATTACACTCAGAAATTTCTACTTATACTAGATTTTTGTGCATGAGGGAAAATTTAAAAAAATACATGTGAGTAAATAAATTTAAATTTTTTCCTTTTTCAGCCTTCTCTTCCAAGTTTCCTCCCGTGGGACCCAGTCACAGCAAATTTAATGAATGAAAACTTTAGAAACAGCAAAAAATAGTTTCCTGAGTATTATACTATGCCATTCTTCATTGGGATGCCATGGCTACTCCTAGATGTTTTTCTGCACCTTTCTCTCTCCTACAGGCCGTACAAATCTATACAGGCTAGATAAAATTGATTTTAACTGAGTTTTAGTAAATTTTCAAGGGATGTTTTGCAGGGAATGGATTCAAAATGAACCCTGGGCATTGGAAGGCCGTACAAGTTCAAAAAATTCTCAGATTTTTTATTTTGAATGCAAAAATAGGGATTTAATACCATTTAATAAGATTGGTAGGTGTTTTAGCTTTAAAAAGATTGAGAATGAATGGAAATAACAAAGGCAACCATGAATGAAAATTTTCAGAGGTTTCAGCAAGAAACAGGGCGTACAAATCTGGTTTTTGATTAAAAAATGAATTTAATAACATTTAAATGCTAAAAATTCATTTTTTATGCCAAATTTGGAGTTTAAACATAGGAAAATGGAGTATCAAATGGCCAAAAATGACCAAACTATGGTATATGGAAAATATATAGGTTTTTAAATGTAAATAATATTTGAAAAATTAAAATAATTAATAATTTTTCAAAATATTTAAACCAATACTATATGGAATACCTTATTTCATGTCAAATGATATCACGTGAATTGATTTTTCACCTTGCTCCTTTGAATTCACCAAGCTTTCAAAATAACCATGCTCTGATACCACTAATAACTCCTGAACCAAATAGGTTGAACCTTGTCGCCGCTTAGTGCGAGTGCACAACTATTTTATTAATAATTCAAAAAATCAAGTACATAAGGGTGCCTTTACTCCGTTAACCCTTTTACAAGGCAAACATGGATTTATATAGTTTTTACCAATGATCGGTAAAAATAACTAATCCTATAAGCAACTAAATACAGGAAAACAACCCATAAGGTAGTTTTAATTAATAAATATAAAACATGAAAACTACCTAAAAATTAATCTAAGTTTATTTTATGGGGGTGTCTTTACTAAGAGATGCATGCCCCATTTACAATAATTATTTATTACCTACCAAAAATCTAACCTAATGTTAAGACTTTGGAACAAGTCCTAACATTTATGTGCAAAATAATAGGAACATGATCATGTTATCAATAATGTGATCGTATTACATATTAACCAAAATTTGCTCGATTTATTCAAATGTGCAAAATAATAATAACATGATCACATTTTTGTTTTACAATAACATGATCACATTATCTATTTACACAATCGTGTTATCTATTAACACAATCACATTATCAATTAACGTGATCACATTATACATTAACGTGATCATGTTATGGGTCGGTAATTACCTAGCCATAATTTAAATAATGCAGTCATGTTACTTAAGTAATGTGATCATGTTATTTATTAACGTAATAATGTTATGTAAAATGTCCACATAATTATCCCTCAACTCTATGCACTTACCCATGTCAAACTTGGAGAATTATATGACTATATTTCTCCATCCTAAATTTTACTTAGTCCATGAAATGATACAACTAATAACCCATAACTAGTCCATATTCATTATATTGTCTAATTATAATTGCATAGAGACTAATATTCTCATCTAGTTTATGAATTAATTCTTCAAATTTATGAACTCCTTAGGTAAGTAAATAAAAAATCATATTTTATAAACATAACTCAGCCTTATTGCATACTTAGTCACAATAGTAAGTTCCAATTGATAAATGAATTCAACCAAGACATTATATATTGTTAACTCAACTAGAAGTCTATTGTCAGTATCCTTACCTGATTCAAGACTTTTTAAGTTTAAGACTTGACCAAAATAACCCCAATTATAAATATATTACTCAGTATATTTCTCCAAAAAAATTCAATGTCACTAAGTATATATACCATACTCAAATTCATAAAAACCATGTTAAACCTTTGCTAACAGTATTTGATTGAAAACCTTGACCTTTCAATAATAACTTATATCTGTATATAAAAATATGTATATATATGTATACATAATTTTATCGAGCACTAATCTAAATATATACATGTGTATAAGTTAGTGTACATATATTTGTATACATAATCAACCAATTTTGAAAACACATAATGTATATATCCAATTTCACAATCAATATTTATTAAAAACACATTACTTATATATATTATTTCATACTCAATATTTTATAAAAACATATAACTTATTTCTCCCAAAATAAATCTTAACCCAGTATAACACAATCGAATGCCATGTTACCCAATTAGTATTCACATAAGTTGAGAACTAAGCTTATTTTATTAGACTAGTTTGGCATCCATAACCAAATCATAAAACCCTTTCATATAGATGTATATAAACATGGGAAATACCTACATCCCTACCCATTCCCTTTAGGTTATGGGGTTTAATGTAGGGTTGTATGGTTGGCCGAGCCATCCATAGGGCCCTACATACAACCCCTTTTATTCTTCTAACTCATTTCAAAAAAAATAAAACCTATTAACTCAAATAAATTATTTTCAAAAATCCATCAAACATATCACTCAATATTTTAAGTATAATACCAACCTATAACAAATTTTTATTATGCTAAGAAACCTGATTCACCACTTTACTTATCCTGAATACCTTTATTTTTTCTCCTACTTGCTACTCCCTGTATGTCATGACTCATAGTCTTCTCATTTATTTTATTTTTCTACATCACCTTATTTAACCTCAATTTATCATCCATTCTTTATTAAAAAAACCCCACCAAAAATATGCTTTCCAGAATAGCTCAACTAAACCCTTAGTAAGCTACACTCCCCCACCATTTTTCATGCAGTTCATAACCAACTTACATCATCATTTTTTCTAAGAATGATGGTTATTTAAATTTAATGAGTGACAAAAAGCCATAATAATCTCTAAACTTACCAATGACTCATTAAAATAATCATTATATATCCTTTATAAAATATGCATGCCATTTGACTAAAAATAATTCCAACATCAAATTCACAAACTACATAAAAGATAAGTCATAATCACCATATTTCCATGCAATGTTGACTATCAACTATTTAATTAACATAATGACTATATTGCACATTTTAAATCATATATGACTTTAATAAATACTATCATAATTTTTACCAAGTCATCTATAAATAAACACTATGCATTCGACCTCAAACTCATAAGTTAACCCTTTAGGTTTAAATAATAACTAGAGGCTTTAGTAAATAATTCAACAAACACGAAGACTTTTATACAACTATTTCACAATGATATTATTCTATAACACCTTGTATTATGTTATTACTTAACAAAGAGCTTTTAATTCATTATATCATTTACATGTTTATATTATTATTAATAGTAACCTTTTAAATGTAAATAGTGACTTATAAACTGACTCAACTAAGTAATAACATACATCAACTATTTATAATAAATAATCCAAACAAACATTTTTAAATGAATATTTACCTATGTACAACACTTTATTAAATTACATTAAACAAGTTAGGTATAGATTTATCAAAACAATTAACTAATAACATCGACATCAACTAGATTAATGAAATCATGTAATTGCATAAAATGATCTGAGAACACAAAAGGTCACAACAGACATTCATAACAGAAAATAAAGCATACCAAAACATATCCAACTCAAATAATTAATCACAAAATATGATATACTACTGTGGTGTGTGCATCAATTTATGGTTTCACTCTCTATCATCCTCCAATGTAATCATCTACACCATCCTCTCTGATGATGCTCTCCCTCCATCATACTCTGAGGGATGGATATGTTCTACATCCACCACACAAAAATGAAGTTAGTTATCCTGAAACATAATTATATCCATATAATAAGGTTGTATAAGTAATAAACATGATCATAATGTATAGAGTATAAAAGTATAACTATTTCATAGTAACCCAATCATGTAAATTAAACAACATATAACTGTCCCATAATTAGCATATGACATAAAACTTAATCAAACAATAGATAATAAACTAATCAAACATAATAATCCATGGATTAAATAGGTTTTTTAGCTTAGAGATAAATTGGGATATGATAATATGGACAAACACAATATAATGAAACATCCATTCATAATGAAGTTTTTGAATTGATGATAATCAACATCAATTAATGACACCAAATCATGTGTCTCCTAATGAAGAGGAATTCAACTCACCTGTAGGGTCTAATGTAGATATTCAACCCTCTACTATCCTTACTATGGTTGAAGTGGTAACACCACCCAATTTGATACAAAATATAGCTCCTACACCCACACCTCAAAGGATAATAATACAAACACCAAGGTATTTGGTTAAAATAGATGAGAAAATAATAGAACTTATGTAAGTTAAAATGTCAAAAATATTAGTTCAACATCATTCTCAACATATTTGGGACTATGCATTTGAGAATAAAATACATATAAAATGATGTCAATTATTTGTTCAATTAATGAAAATGCAAAAAATGTGCCTTGTGATGCATACTTTAGGGTTAATTACATTCAACATGGAGGGAAGAAATAACATAATAATAAAGAATTTATTTAATGCTTTTAAGGCAATAATAAATAAAAGTCATAAAAAAGATACTAATGTGGCAAGACGAGTAATAATGGAATCTACAATGAGTAAATCAACATATAAAACCCAAATTCTTAGTGAAATAAGTAAATCCTTGAGCTTAAATATAAAAAATCTAATAAATGTCATAAAAATAATAACAAGGATTGATGACCCTTGACTCACAGATTATTAGGTGTTTAGTGGTAGACTCAAATGAAAAGATAAGGTATTAGTTGAAGGAACAAGACATTTGATTGAATTTTTTTAGCACAACAACACAAAGGTATCATCTAATGTAAAAAAATGTTGTTAAAATAATCAAATGCTTAAAAAATCATGAGCCACATTCAAAACATTTCTTAGACATGACCCAAAAAAAAAAAAAAAATTAATGGCCAATTGATAATTAGCCAAATGTCATTTGAGATGTGTAAGCCTTTCTATGTTAAAATCAACCAAACATGTACCACATGTTGTTTTAGGATACATATTGAATTTTATATGTATTTTGATGTTTTTCATCATATACATTATACTTTACATATTGAAGAGATTTTGAAAGAATCTATGGTGTCTTCCCAACCTAAGACATCAAGAGAATTAATCCAAAATCTTTTATGTCAAAGACTAAAGAGACAATTATTTTTTGCCAAATAATGTTTAGATGAAACATGTAATAGTTGTGGTGGTTCGTCAAATTTTATGAATTATATATATGAATAAATTCTACATGAATTTAGAAAGAAACTAGTTAATTATAATAAGTACAAATTTATAAATTACGTGTTAAGAGATGGAAAAGAGTCATTAAGATGTGAGATGGTTATGACCAAAGTTTTTATATCTAATTTCATATTCGAATTCAATAAGAATATTATCTACCAGTACACAAGACACACACACAAATAAAAATGGTTAGATAATCAATTCAAGGTATGCAAGGACAACTTCCTAGTTGGCACCATTGTTTCAATTGCTAACTTTGCTGAGAACTACATATTACAACCACAAAATGAGTTTTAATCCCAATACTATAATTCAATTTAAGTTAAAAAAATTATTTATATTACATTCATACATACAAATGATAACACATAAGACAACAAAAATATTGAGAGAATAACACTTTTATATGAATGATGATAGATCACGTTCTCTAGAGTTTGTCCAAGGCTGTTTTGAGATATTTTATAAATAAGAATGCAAGAGAAACCATGTTTGATACACACTACATTTGGTCAAATAATTGTGTAGGGTAGTTTAAGAATTCTTAAACATTTTATTGGTTAATTAGAATACATAAGAAGAATGGTGTTCAACATTTTTGGAGCTTCTTTTAGGTTGGGCATGGAAAATGGGAACATGATGGTGTAGGTGCATGTGTAAAAAGAACCCTTAAAAAAGAGTATGGAAAGCACAATGATGGTGCTAATTTTATTGATGCTACAAGTATTATGACTTGATGTAATGAAATACTTGTCATGGATCAGATAAACATTCTCATGTGCAAATACTATTTTGGTTAATGGAGGAACAACACAAGGCAATGTATGAATATTGTAGTATAATACCTATATTTAGTGTTTCCACTCCATTCAAATCTCATATTCTATTTCATGGACTATTTATACTAGGGATATGGCATGTTTTTGTTATGTATATATGGAGTTTAATTAGAATGAATGTGAGTCAAAAGAATGGATTGATGAATGGTATTTGAGACCCATATCACCTATAGAGAGTATCCATTCACCCCAATAATTGATGGATCACAAAATGACATCATCAGTTGACTTTGACCACATCTCAGATCTTATGTAACTAGGTATAATGTTTTATTTAATTAAATATACAACCTTAGTTAGATATTAGTGATATCTTTATTTTTTCCTAGATGTGCTTACATTTTGATTATATAATTTAAATGCAGAGCATGTCTTTTTAGTCATTTCACCTAAGGATAATGATAAGGGAACATACTAATACTTGTGTCATTGTATAGAGGCCAAAAAAAATTAACCACAAATGTTATGGATGGAGAAGAGCTAATTTACCCCACTAGATCCGTAGTGGTTACAAGAACCTGGCTTCATATATACTATCATAAAAAAAATTTAAAAAAATATTATTTGATGACTTTGAAATACATAGGATGCGGCTTCATTATATATATATATATATATATATTCAATTGATCAAATATCATGGAAAGCCTCACAATAGAATTAGTAGAAAGTGTGCGAATCTGACCATGAAGCAATTCTTGAAATAATTATAGACAGAGCTGATCTTAAAAGTACATTAGATTGAATTCATAAGTTTATCTTATATTTCAAATTAATATAGTTAACTTATTTGATTTAATGTATTTTAATTTTCAATTATTTCTTCATTATGTGTTTATTTCTATTTAAATTTATTACTAACAATTTTAATGTAGGTTAGTGGCACCAAATGAGCTTCCACCTTCATGTGGTTGGTGATGTAATTAGAGAAGATTATCTTCTTGAAACAAAGAGAACCCAAAAACAATTCATATTAATGTTATTTTTCTCAAGCAAATAGGGTTTCACCTTCTCTCTATTTGTCCTTTCAAGAAAATAATAAAATAGTCTTATATAAGCCTTAATTATGGTCTTAAGTTAGAAAAAATCCTCCCCAATTTTTTTATAGGATTATTCTATGAAAGTGTGTGTGCTTATGGATTATCTCTAGCCTTCATGGTTCTCCTACAATGCGTGATAGAAGTTCACTTAGTTTGCACACTTAATGATGAGGAGATTCTCTTTAGGGATGTGTTTGATCAACTACAACCTTCATTCCTGAGGCATAACTGAGACTGGATAATGGTTGTTGTATTTTTAAAATATATATTTGAATGTGTTTATATATATAGTTCATCAATTGGGCTTATGAGTCATAATATACGACCCCCACTAACCAACTTTTGGCTTATTCTAAGAGATTTAGATGAAAGAGAAACCTCTTTGCCACATCTCTCCCAGATCAAGTCAAAGAGAATCCTCCCAAGATTTGTTAGAGGATTCATCCATGAAATTTTTAAAGATTACAACTCATATCTATCCCTCATAGTTATCTTATAATGCACAATGGAGGTTCACTCAATTTTCACACTAAAAGATGAGGAGATTCTCTTAAGGGATGCATATGATCAACTACAAATTTCAATTTTGAGATGCAACTAAGATCAGAAAATGGTTTTTTTAGCCTT
The DNA here is from genome assembly GCA_037957365.1 of Torreya grandis. NCBI lineage: Eukaryota > Viridiplantae > Streptophyta > Pinopsida > Cupressales > Taxaceae > Torreya > Torreya grandis. The sequence continues at coordinate 993,116 of JARHVA010005660.1, forward strand.
AAAATTACCATTTAGACATGTCCACATAGACAATTCATTGATTGGGATAATGAGTCAAAATATATGGCCTCCATTATCTAATTTTTGGTTTATTTTAAGAGATTTGGTTGTGAGAGAAACCTCATTATCGCATCTCATTGACTTGATTTATAGAGAATCTTTTTGGGATTTTTTAGATGATTCATCCACATAATTATGGGAAATTATGGCTTGTCTCTATCCTTCATGGTTATCCTACAATGCATGAATAAATTTCACTCAGTTTACACACTCAATGATGAGGAGATTCTCTTCAAGGATGTGTCTAATCAACTAAAACATTTGATCCTAGGGCTTGACCAAGACCAAAAAATGGTTTTTCTAGCTTTAAAATTCCCATTCGAACATGTTCACATAGATGATTCATTTATTGGGATAATGAGTCATAATATATGACCCTTATTGACTAATTTTTGGCCTATTTTAAGAGATTTGGCTACGAGATAAAAATCGTTATCATCTCTCACCCCTCTTGAGTTAGAGATAATCCTCTTGGAATTTATTATAGCACTTGTCTATAAAAATTAGAGAGTTTATGGCTTGTCTATAGCCCTCATAGTTCTCCTAAAATGTGCAGTGAAAGTTTTCTCAATTTACACAATCAAAGATGAGGAGATTCTCTTATAGGATGCATTTGATCAACTGTAACCTTCACTCCTGAGGCATGAACAAAACTAAATAATGAAAATTATAGCCTTAAAATTCCCATATAGATATATTCATGTAGATGGTTCATTGATTTAACTAATGAGTCAGAAATATGATCCCCACTGACCAACTTTTAGCCCATTCTGAGAGATTTGGCTATGAGAGAAACCTCATTGTTGTATCTTACTCAACTCAAGTTAGAGATAATATTATCAAGATTTATTAGAGGACTCATTCATGAAATTTTTGAATTTGATGACTTGTATCTATCTCTCATGATTCTCCTAAAATGCATAATGAAATTTCACCTAGTTTTCACACTCAAGGATGAGGAGATTCTCTTAAGGGATGCATTTGATCAACTACAACCTTCACTATTAGGGTGAAAATAAGATTAAAAAATGAATCTTTTAGCCTTAAAACACCCATCTAGATGTGTCTGCATGGATGGTTCATCTATTAGGTTAATGAGTCATAATATATGGTCATTACTGACCAACTTTTGGCCCATTATGAGAGATTTTGCTGTGAGAGAAACCCCATTACCACATCTCACCAAACTCAAGTTAGAGATAATTCTCCCAAGATTTATTATAGGACTCGTATATATAATTTTTGGATCTAACAAACTATATCTATCCCTCACGGTTCTCTTACAATGCATGATAAAAGTTTGTTAATTTGCACACTCAAGGATGAGGAGATTCTCTTAAGGGATGCATTTTATCAACTATAAACTTTGATCCTAGGGCCTGACTAAGATCAAATAATAGATTTTATATGCTTAAAACACCCATCTAGTGTGTTTACATAAACTATTCATTGATTGGGCTAATGAGTCATAATATACGACCCCCACTAACTAACTTTTGGCCCATTTTGAAGATTTGGCTATGAGAGATACCTTGTTACCCTATCTCACCCCTCTCAAATTAGAGATAATCCTATCAATATGTCTTAGAGAAATCATCCATGTAAGTGTGGGTGCTACTGAATTATCTCTATCCCTCATGGTTTTCCTACAATGCATGATGAAAGTTTACTCAGTTTGCACACGCAAGGATGAGGAGATTATCTTAAGGGATGCATCTGATCAACTACAAGATTCATTCTTAGGGCTTGATCAAGATTTCATAATGATTTTTGTAGCCTTAAAATTCCCATTCAGATGTGTCACATAGATGATTCATCTATTAGGCTAATGAGTTAGAATATAAAGCACCCACTAACTACATTTTGACGCATTTTAAGAGATTTGGTTACGAGATAAACCTCATTATTGCATCTTGCCCATATTGAGTTAGAGAGAATCTTCTTGGGCTTTGTTAGAGGACTCATATGTGCAATTATGAGAGCTAACAACTCATATCTATCCCTCATGTTTCTCCTATAATGTACAACAAAATTTTACTTAGTTTGCACACTCAAGGACAAGGAGATTATCTTAAGGGATGCATCTAATCAATTAAAACCTTTAATATTAGGGAATAATCAAGATTAGACAATGTATATTCTAGAATTAAAACACCCATTTATATGTATCTACATAGATGGTTCATATATTGGGATAATGAGTCATAATATATGACCCCCACTGACCAAATTTTGTCCAATTCTAAGTGATTTGGCTGTGAGAGAAACCTCATTATCATGTATCAACCCTCTCAAGTTAGAGAGAATCCTCTATTTTTTTTTATATGACTCATCCATGTAAGTGTAGGAGCTAATATTTTATCTCTTGACCTCACAGTTATCTTGCAATGCACGATTGAAGTTCACTTAGTTTTGGGATGACAAGATTCTCTTAAGGGATGCATCTGATAAACTAAAACCTTCATTCTAGGGGCCCAATAAAGATTAAAAAATAGCCATTCTAGACTTAAAATTATCATCTAGATGTGTCCACACTAATGGTTCATTAATTGGGATATCGAGTCACAATATACAACCCCCATTGACCAACTTTTGACCCATTCTAAGAGATTTGGATGTGAGAGAAAACTCATTTATGTATTTAACCCATCTCTAGTTAGAGAGAATCCTTTTTGGATTTATTAAAAAAATCATCCATGAAAGTGTGAGAGATGACAACTCATCTCTATCCCTCATAGTTTTCTAGTAACTCATGATGGAGGTTTACTTAATTTACACACTCAGAGATGAGGAGATTATCTTCAGGGATGTGTCTGATCAATTACAACCTTCACTCCCAAAGCTTGACTATGACCCAAAAATATTTTTTATAGCCTTAAAATTTCCATCTATACGTGTTTGCATAGATAGTTCATTGATTGGGCTAATGAATCATAATATAGGCCCCCACTAACCAATATTTTGCCCATTTTGAGAGATTTAGCTATGAGAGAAAACTCATTGCCATGTTTTTCCCCTCTTGATTTAGAGAGAATACTCTTGGGTTTTATTAGAGGATTCATCCATATAAGTATGAGAGTTGATGGCTCATCTCTAGCTCTCATGGTTCTCTTGTAATGTGCTACCAAAATTTTCTAATTTTTTACACTTAGGGATAAAGAAATTATCTTTAGGTATGCATCCAATCAACTACAAACTTCCCTATTGAGGACCAACTGAGATTAGATTATGGTTTTTATAGCCTTAAAACTCCCATTTAAATGTGTCCACATAGATAATTTATCAATTGGAATAATGAATCATAATATACGGCCCCCACTGACCAACTTTTGGACCATTCTAAGAGATTTAGTTATGAGAGAAATATGATTACCACATCTCTCCCCTATTGAGTTAGAGAGAATCATCCTAGGATTTATTTGATGACTAGTCCATGCAAGTGTGGGAGGTGACATATTGTCTCCATCCCTCACATTTCTCTTGCAATGTGTGATTGAATTTTTCTCAATTTTCACACTCAGGGACGAGGAGACTCTCGTCAAAGATACATGTAATCAACTGTAACCTTCATTCCTAGGGCCTGAATGAGACCAAAAAATGGCCATTATAGCCTTAAAAAACCCACACATATGTTTCCACATGTATGGTTTATTGATTGGGTTAATGAGTCATAATTTACGACCCCCACTAACTAGCTTTTAGCCCATTCAAAGAGATTTGGCTACGAGAGAAATCTCATTGTCACATGTCACTCCTCTTATGTTAGAAATGATCCTCATTATTTTTCTTATAGGACTCATCTATGTAAGTGTGGGAGATTATGGCTCATCTCTATCCCTCAAGGTTCTCCTACAATGTATGATAGAATTTTGCTTAGTTTGCACACTTAGGGATGAGGAGAGTCCCTTCAATGATGCATCTGATCAACTACAACCTTTTCTACCAGGGCCCATTTGAGACTAGATAATGGATGTTATATCATTAGAATTCCCATATATGTGTGTTTATATAGATGGTTTGTCTATTGGGATAACAAGTCACAATATACGCCCCCCACTGACCAACTTTTGGCCTATTTTGAGAGATTTGGTTGTGAGAAAAAACTCATTGTCACATCTTTCACTTATTGAGTTAAAGAAAATCCTCCTAGGAATTATTAGAGGACTTATTCATGTAAGTGTGGGAGCTAATATCTCATGTCTATCCCTCACATTTCTCATACAATGTGTGGCATAAGTTCACTTAGTTTGTACACTTAGGGATGAGGACATTCTCTTTAGGGATGCATCTGATCAACTGTAAACTTCACTCTTATGGCTTGATTAAGACTAGAAAATGGAATTTATAGCATTAAAATTCCCATCTATATGTGTCTACATAGATATTTTTTTTATTGGGATAATGAGTCATAATATACAAATCTAACTAACCAACTTTTAGCCTATTTTGAGAGATTTGGCTATGAGAGGAAACTCATTGTCACCTCTCACCCCTCTTGAGTTAGATAAAATCCTCTCATTATTTATTATATAAATCATCTATAAAAGTGTGGGAGATTATGACTCATCTCTAACCCTCATAGTTATCCTATAATGCATGATCAAAGTTTTCAAAATTTGCATACTCAGAGACGAGGAGATTATCTTAAGGGATGCATTTGATCAAGTACAAACTTCACTCCTAGGGCCTGAATGAGACTAGAAAATATTCATTATAGTCTTAAAATTCTCATATATATATGTGTGTGTGTGTGTGTGTGTGTGTGTGTGTGTGTGTGTGTGTGTGTGTTTATGATCCAAAAAACATTTTAGGTGACAATTTGGGTGATGGTTCCACCCCAATTGGTGGCAGAACGTTTGAGAGCCATAACTTTTACACCATAGCTCCGTTTGACTCCCCATTTGAAATGTTGGAAAGCTAAGAATGAGGGGAATGTCATGAAATGGAATATATCTTGACTTGGTGGGTTTTAATCCCTGAAAAACAAATTGGAAGTTCCCTAAATTTCAATTTTAGTGGTGTAGTCTAAAAATAGTAATTCCTCGAATTATGTATTATTGTAAATCATGGAAGTCAAACCACTTACTCTTCCTCGAGATTGGTGACCTTCAAAATCATACTCATACCTTAAAAACATGTATAAATGAATATGTAACCCAAAATGGAAATCAGACATCTCTTCTCAGAGAGAGGCATATGTTTGGGTCTACAACTTTGATGAACAAGACATCTCTTCTCAGAGATAGCATTAATGTTATTGTGTTGTTCTTGTTTCTTGAATTATCTTTCAACCAAATATCTTGAGTTTTAGATCAGTTTGTGTAGATAGTTCACCAATTGGGATAATGAGTCACAATATATGGTTCCTACTGACCAAATTTTGGCATGTTCTGAGTGATTTGGCTATAAAATAAACCTCATTGCTACATCTTTACCCTCTTGAGTTAGAGAGAATCATCTCAGGATTTATTAAAATACTTATTTATACAAGTGTGGGAGCTAATAAATCATCTCTATCTTTTACATTTCTCTTGTAATACATGACATAAGTTTACTCAGTTTGCACACTCAAGGATGAGGAAATTCTCTTAATGGATGCATCTGATCAAATACAACCTTCACTACCACTACCTGATCAAGATCGGATAATGATCTTTCTAGAAATAAAACACCCACCTAGATGTGTTTTCATAGATAGTTTGTCTAATGGGATAATAATTTACAATATAGAGCCCCCACTGACCAAATTTTAGCCCATTATAAGAGATTTAGCTATGAGAGAAAATTATTTACCATGTCTCACCCCTCTCAATTTAGAGATAATCCTCCCATACATTCTTAGAGGATTTTTTACATGTAATTATGGGATCTGATGTCTCATCTCTATCCCTCATGATTATCCTATAATGTGTGACTGAAGTTCACTCAATTTACACACTCGAGGACAAAGGAGATTCTTTTAAGGGATGTGTCTAATAAACTACAACCTTTGATCCTAAGGCTTGACTAAGACTAGAAAATGGCCATTTTAGACTTAAAATTCCCATCTGGACATGTCCACATATATGGTTCATTGATTGGGCTAATGCGTCATAATATAAGACCCCTAATAAACATCTTTTAGAATGTTTTAAGAGATTTGGCTACGAGTGAAAAATCATTACCACATCTCACCCATCTCAAGTTAGAGAGAATCTACCCAAGATTTCTTAGAGAGCTTGTCTATTCAAATTTGAGATTTGATGACTCATATATATCCCTCACATTTGTTCTATAATGTGTAATGAAAATTTTCTTAATTTGTACACTCAAGGATGAGGAGATTCTCTTCAGGGATACATCCTCACTGTAGAGAGGATTACAAAGCAAGTTAGTTAAGAATTAGTACATAAATAATGAAACATGCATAAAGAAATAACTAACCAAGCCTATCTATTCTTATGGGAATTACAAAGGATAGTAAGAAACAAATAAAAGAAAGCAACACAATATTACCTTCCCAAATGGATTCACCATATCTATGTGGCTCAAAAACATGTTCTCCATTGATCAAGAATCCTTGTCTTTGTCAGCTCCTCCAATGCCTCAAGAACACTCCACAAGACCTAGGCTCATGATTCCAAATCACTAAACTAGCCTATCAATAAAGCTTGTGAACAAAAACTATGATCAAATGCAAATCCTTGTGGAAATAATTTAGCATTATAACTTTGAAATATTCAATATTTAAATATATTTGAGCATAATAACCTTGCATCAAAATAGCTTAGAAATGATGTTCATGGCTTCTCTATTTATATGTTTTTGAGATTGGTCAGGATCAACCATGACTGTCCATCTCAAGATTGAGATGTGTGGCCATGGATAATCCTAATAGTTGGAATTAAATCCATAATTATCTTCATCATGACCTTGGAAGAAGGGGCATTGAAGAGGCATGGGTGACCCACAATCTTGATATTTGTGGTATTTATGGCCTAGGGATGTCTTCCCAAGAAATGATGTCACCTAATGATGCAATTAATAGGAATCAATTTCCAAAAATAAATATTCAACAACTCTAATGAAAAATCCACTTAAGCTCTTGATTTGGATTAATTATTCTTAAACAAGGTTAATCAACATTTGTGCAATTTATTTGAAAATTGGCCCTCAATTAATCAAAATGGTTAGAAAGTCATATTACTGGGTCATAATTTGATTAGAGAGGAAATGAAAGTTGATGTTAGATGCATTGGAGTTGTATTCCCATTTAGGATTTTGCCAACACCAAATAACAAAGTTATGTGGCATGTACAAATGAATTAGAAGAAAAGAGTGATCTAGAGCACAAAAGGTGAAATCGTCATTTTGACTCAAAATAATCTGATCAAAGTTAGTTGGCCCATAAAATGCATTACCCTATTTAGGGATACTTTGACCTAAACTATCACTTTTAAGTGACAAGTTCAAACCATTTAAGGTGTTTTATGGATTTTGACCTAAAATGTGCATTTGAATGCAATTTGAGTAAGATTGACAATTTAAACACAAACGGGGTTAGGAATTGGATGTCTACATTTTCCCCCTATTTGAGAAGGCATAGCGAGACATTTAGGTGAATCAAAATCTTTTCAAAGAAAATATTTGTCAAGAATAAATTGGAATAGACCCATGATGGCCCCTCAAGAGGACATACTAGGATGAAAGGGAAGGATGGACTCTCAAAAAGAGAGAGAAAGTGAGAGATTAACCCATGGAATAGATCACATCCAGATGAGCTAATGATTGCACACGTGATTACCATCAATGATCAAAATATAATTAGAGGCATGATATGCCCCAAAGATAGGGGTAATGGGAAATATTCAATCCATAATTGTAAGGGACACACTATAAACATACCTAAATTGAGAGTACAAGCAGCATGCTTATGACATTGATCAATTTTGAGACAAGTTACACACTAAATATTACAATCATGGGCGTCAGTGTGGAGAGCTTGGAATTAGAGGAAAAGGGAGAAGATTCTACTTTAGGAAAGGAAGCACCACTAGAATAGGGTTTTTAAAGATAATATAATAAGTACTCCAGTAGAGGTGATTTGATCATTATAAAACAATTTTACCCTAGTAGGGCAAATCTTGATCATTGATAAAGAATAAATAATGATTTGTCCCTATAGATATAATTTGATTCAGATGAGGTTTAGATGTTGGGCCCCAGCATGGTCAATTGGCAAGCAAAATATCTCAAAGATATAACCAAAAAGATAAGTTAAAGTGAGTGGATGCAAACATACATGCGATGGTGTAATGTCTTAAAATGCCATATAAAACCAAGCATATAAGAATGAAAAAAGTGATGAGAGAGATGAAAAGAAGAATAGAGATAGCTGATTTGACCTTAATAGAAATTGAGCACTACCTACATAGTTTTATGGACTCAAGTTCCAACATGAACTTCAGACCAATGTAGTTCACCCAATTTTGGGAGAGAATGGAATGAGGAATGATGAAAAATGACCAATAATTGATTAGACTCACAATTTATGTAAAGAGTTGCATGACTAAGCATAAATTTGAGTACTAAAATACATGCTACCTAGAAGCCTAATTCTATATCATGAGCCTAGGTTTTACAAAGTGTTCTTTAGAATCATTCATCAGAGCTGATGTTGATGTTAAGACATTGAGATCTGAGCTCAAAGTGATTGTTATAGAAAAATAAATTAGTCATCATAAGTATGAATAAGTTAGAATGACATAAGATTCTAATTGTACTGAGCCAGTTCTAATGTGAATATCTATAACTAAGGGTAATGGTAAAATAATGACCAAGACCAAAGTTACAATGATTTACATTTAAACAAAAAAGCAAAAACAAAGAAAAAGATAAACATAGATGAACCTAACTTGAAATCAAGATATGATTTTAAGTAGAAACAAAAATGTTTAAAAATAAAAGGCAAAAACATCTTAATGACATGAGACCAAGATATGAATAATCAAGACCCATGTGAACCATCAAGGCATTCTTGAACATAAAAGAGAAAAAACAAAATCAAACAAAAAAACCAATCAAGGAAACACAAGACCAATAATGAGACAAGAGGTAATATAAAGAGAGAAGGAGAAGAAATAAAAGGAGAGGTGTGAAAGCACAACAAAACACCAATAAAACTCAAATAAACACACACAAACAAAAAATAAGTTAGTGTGGTTGAAAGATAAATGTTCATGCATGTGCGGTAGAGTTGTTACTTTCCACTAAACCATAATAAATAAAAATGACATGAAAAATATTTCCTAATTAAAGAGGAACAATGACAGAAGAAATGGGGGAAGAGAAGAAAAGGAAGGGGTTGGCTGAGTTGACTCTAGATGTATAAGACAAGTGGATGCTACCTACATAATTCCATAGATGCATGTTCCAACATGAACTTCAAGCTAAATTTAGTTCTCCAAAGAAATGGGATAGAAGAAAAATGATGATTAGACCAACATGATTAATGTTATAGAAGAAATAGAAGATACGACAAATAAATGAAAATGGTCTAGTAAATAAGAAGTTGATGAGATGAGAAAGAATGATCTTGTAAAATTGTAAGTGCATGGGATAAGATGAAATGAATTGGTGGTTTTGTGCTTTAAAAATATCAATATCATTCAAAACTGACAGTTTCTCATAAAATAATAAGAGTGTGGGATGGTGGAATAGGAATGTACAAATTATAAAAGCATGAGATAATGTTTTTATTTTTTTGTGGATTATGTTTTAATTTTTTTGGTACTTTCAAAGTACTTTCAATGTTTTTGGGATAAAATATGCACAAGGTGAGACCATCTAGTCAAGGATATGCATGTACTTAGAATATAGGTTCCAATAAGATAGCTAAGTTGGCTGTAACGGCCCATGTTCACAAATCAGTGAGAGCGATGTTCTTGATTGCTCACAAAATGGTGAGAGCGTATGGAAAGTGGGACTAAGGTGACCTAAACATGAATTGAGCATGACATAAATAGTCCTAAAATGACCTCAATTTATATTAATTCCATCCACATAAAAGGTAGGGAAAAACCAACTAGGTCCCGACAAGTTCTCAAATCTGGTAAATGGCCAATCAAATGAAAATAATGATGGTAAGGTGATGCGGCAATGCATGATAAACAAATGTTACCCCTAGTTTTTTCATAGGTAGATATAATTAAGATATAATGGTATAGGTCAATGATATTAATTTTCCCATAGGTGGTTATAATCAGTAGCAAGACTAGTGAAACATTGATTTGCCCATAGGTGGTTATAATCAGACTCACATAAACAAACTTCATAAAAGATGAAAGATATCTTGCCAGATCCATTATCATACTAATTTCATAGACTATCATTATAAACATAGATTGAATTTATTATTGAAACTTGATCGGAATCCCCCCATAAAAGGTGCAGGAAGAACTAAATGAACCAAGATCAAAACAAGATTGGGTAGGATGACTAAAAATAGGCTTTGGTCTAGATAGGAATGGAATGATAGGATGGTATGGTCTTGCTTAGGATAATGATAATTTTTGATAGATTAGATTAAATGGTAAGAGGGTTTCCCCCAAGTGATGGTGTGAATGGTGGGATATGTGATAATGGCAAAAGGATATGTAACAATGGTAATGCCATGGTAATGTGAACTGGTATGGTACATGTTTTTTTATCTTGGGTGTGGTTTTTGATTATATTGTTCATACTGATGGAGAGATGTGCATCCTAATCAATAAATGATACATACATAATACTTGATCATGTTAATTGCTAGCCCATACCTCATCTAAATAACTACTTTGTCAAAATCAGTGTATAGATATTGATGCCGACAATGCTTTTGAGACCTTCCTTGGTTATTGATTATGATTACTTCAAGTGTCAAGACAAGGTATCTTTGTAGCCTCTAGAAAGGAAAGTGTGGTCATGGATGGTAAATAGGGACAAATAATGGATGGTGGGTTTGATTGTGAAATGGAATGGTAGATGATGATAAAATGTGGAATGGTTGGGAAATAAATGAAGATTGAGATGTTCAGTCACACTTAATGTTGTTGATGCTAGATTTAACATAACTTTGGTTATTGCAGGGCTATAAACCTCTAAATATTATCTTGGTAGGACCATCAAATTTTTCTATTTCTTGATCTTGAGAGTAGTTACCATCTGATTATGTTGTAGATTGGAAATTATTTTGATTTAATCTTTGATATTATCTTCAGTAAATAATGAAGAACTTTTGTGCTCAATTATTGGTGCCTTAATAATTTTTTCACTAATGAATTTTTTTTGATCATCCCATATCAATTTTGAGAAGGTTTTAATAATGAATATTATCTTTTGACTTTGATTATCTTCTAGCACTTCCAAAAAAGTTTCACTAGAAGATGATGAGTTCTAGTTTTGATTGTCCCCTAGTGCCTTTGTAAAGGTTTCACTAGGATATTTTTCTTATTTTGAATGAATGTGGTCTTGGTCCTCTTGATATTCTACAAATGATATGTCACCATGGATGTAGTTTAACAAAGTATGATTCTGTCGATCTCAATCGACACTGGTGAGAGGTGGAATGTCAATAATGTGGCTATATTGGGTGGTAATAATGGGATGGTGAAAGGTAGCACCATCCTCATAGAAGATACTAGGGTAAATTGTGCTGATTCTAAAGTAATCATCCTCAAAAACTATAGAGGGATCATAAATATATTCAAATTGATCTGCAAGGTAATTATAATCAATGTTGTAATAACCAATACTATAATATGTTTCTGACTCTGATTCTAAAGTAAAGGACTCTGAATCTAATGTCATAATTGATGTTAATTATATTTTTGATGTTAAATCCAATGTTGGTTCAAAAATCGAACTTGATTCTAATATTGATTCTTCATCTGATATGGTTGTTTTGATAATGTTCTATGAAATGCTGAATTTTTGACAAGTAATGGCCTTTGATGGCATAATGGGCTCAATAAAAATTGATTCATCTTGGAAGGGTTCAACATAGATTGACTCATCTACGTGAAGCCCCTCAAAAAGAGGGAACCACTCAAGGGATGTCTTGAAAAAAGCATGTCTATCAAAGTGAGACTCCTTAACGAGTGAAAAAAGATCAAGAGATAACTCTATTGAAACTGGCTTGTCAAGGAGATGAGGCTCTTTAAAAATAGGTAACATATGAATAGGTAACTTATCATAGTTTATGTTTTTAGAAGTGGGTGTTTCAACAATAACATATTGGTTTTGGTTCATAATTGGTTGTAAAAGATCAATTTTGAACCCATTTTGATCGTCATAAGATGGCTTTTAAAGAGGTAATGATTCTTGTTTAGGCTCAAAGATCGAAAAAAAATTTCTAAAGTGGGGAACGTTTGGTTTAGCGAGAAAAATGGTTTGTGGTTCAATAATGGACTCTCCAAAGATTAAACTATTTAATAAGGGATAAAAAATAATTGGTTCATCAAATGGAGGTTCTTCAATAATAGGTTCATCAAAAACTGGTAATGAGTCAAGAATGGTAACAACTAAATGCTTCTTAGTTTGGCTGCTCATGAAAACCAAAGGAGGAGGTCATAAAATGGTGATCTTGGTATGTTTTGGATTTTGATTACTTACATAAGCCAAAGCATCCAAGTCTTTCTGATAAACCCAATTATTTAAATCATGAGTTGGATCATAAGTTGGATCTTGACTATGTTCTCATGGCTAATTTTTGTGAGGTGGATAGAAATATGTCTCACAAACCATATTGTCACCATAGGGGTATTGACTAAATTCATAAAAGTCATTTTGTGTGGCCATTCTATCATATGTTGGTTTATCCATGACTGCACCATAAGTTTTACAAACAAAAGACTTAAAGTTTTGCAAACTTTGAAAAGCAATGTTTAAAAGACAAAAGGTTTAATCTTGGTTGAAAGGGTAAAGCTACATCTCAAAAGTAGTTTGTGCCAATATTTGGCATAAACAACCTAAAGTCAAATATCTAACATCAAAGGTTTTTGTAGAAAGGTTGTGTTTTCCTAAACAAAGTCACAAAAACTGATAAGGATAGGCATTCGAACAAATAAACAATCAATAGTGTTCAAAATTGGGTAATCATTTAACCAAATATATGCAACCCAAAAGAAAAATATCTATGTACTAACCCCATGAATTGAGGCCTAAACAGAAATCAATCAATGTTTAGATCCAAATTTGACAAGGTTAATTGAAAATGCAATGTTGAAGACTAGGATTGGACCAAACAAGCTAAATAAGAGCAGATAATATAACGATGCATAAACAAGTTCCAAATGGTCTATATGACATAGTTTGAAACAAATGGTTTTTGATACAATGGTAAACAAGTTTTTGAAACAAATTGAGTAGCCTAATGGCGTAAGCATGCTCGAATGATGTGGTCAATTGTTATATTTCAAAGACTCAAAGGTAAAAAAGATTTGACATGATTTGGGTAGCATAATGATACCCTTGTTAACTCAAATACATGATTTTGACATGGCTTATAAAAAAACAAACAAATTTTAACCTCAAAGCATACCAAGCAAATAATTACAAAAATGTACTAAGTATAATCATCCAAATCCTAACAAGGGTATGGCAAAATGGGGTTATCTAAAATAGCAAGGTTTTGATCATTCTAAGGGAATCAATTGCAAAATGACTTTCATGTCAAATGATGCAAAATAAAATCATTAAAATCAGGTGACCGTGACATTGGCTAGTTGTAAAAAGGTCTAGTCCTTTTTACAACCACTACATCCTGTTGTTTTCTCAGTGTAGTGTGATGTCCAAATGTAGATACGTCCCATGTGAAACTCCAAAGGAGTCAAATGAAGTCAATGTCAGGAGGTGAAACCCCATATCAAAGCTTCCATAAAGAACTCAAAAGAGGTAATGATGTCCCCCTCGTAAGCCAAGTTTTCATGAAAATAAAGAAAGCATAAAATAGAAAGACTTTAAGGTTGTTTTCAAGATCACTCAAACTTTGCCAAGTTTTTGGAGAGTGATTTCAGCAACATTATTTCTGAGCCTTGGAATAGACTATTTGCAATAGGAATGGTGATTTTGATTCCAAGGGTTCCCTATAGGGGACAAATGGAAGATCATACACGTAACATTCCTCTTTTTTCCAAACAAAATCTAATTAAACAACTATTGCAAACAAGAATTGACAAGTGTGTTCAATTTTATGCCCAAATGAAATGTTTCATGGCGTTCATTTGACCTCTTGGTCTTTGTTTCAAACTTTGAAAACATTCACCAAAACATCTAAATTCTTAGTTAAACACCCAAAACAAAGTTCTTAATTGATTTTTAAGCATGCAAGAGGTGATTTAAACATGTTTTTATCAAATCAAAATATTGTTCCTATAGCAAAAATGTTAGCATGTCCTTTAGCTTTGAAGCTCTTTTTAGCTTGAAATAATGAACTTTGAAAAAGTAGCTCTCAGTTCTATGTTTTTTGAAAAACATAGTGAGCAATGTCAATTATTACAACTGATGACAGTTACTTTGCTAACTGAGACCTAGACAATGTTAGTTTTACTAACGACATCGGTTAAGCTAGGTAATCAATGTCGGTATCACTTTCCAATGTCAGTTACTATGTAAAACTGTGGCAAACAAAAATGGCAAAATAAAGCTAGAAAATCAATTTACACGAGTTTTAAGGGTCCAAATGGATATTTTGGAGTTACAAAGTGATATTCTTTAGGTGTGAGATGTGTCTTGTCCTAACAGGCATGCCAAGATGTATAGAGGATTAAAAATAAAGTTAGTTAAGCATTAGTCCATAAATAATAAAACATTCATAAATAACTAACTAACCAAGCCTATCTATTCCTATGGGAATTACAAAAGATAACAAGAAACAAATGAAAGAAATCAACACCATATTACCTCCCTAAATGGATTCACCATACCTATATGGCTCAAAAACATGTTCTCCCTTGATCAAGCATCCTTTTCTTTGTCAACAATGGTGGTAATCTCCTCCAATGCCTCAATAACACTCCACAAAACCTAGGCTCATGATTCCAAATCACTAAACTAGCCTATCAATGAAGCTTGTAAACAAAAACTAGGATCAAATGCAAAGCCTTGTGGAAATAATTTAGAATTATAAATTTGGAATATTCAAGCTTTGAATATATTTGAGCATAATAACCTTACACTAAAATAGATTATAAATGATGTTCATGGCCTCTCTATTTGTAGATTTTTATGATTGGTCAGGATCAACCATGACCTTCCATCTCAAGATTGAGATGTGTGGCCATGGATAATCCTAATATTTGGAATTAAATCCATAATTATCTTCATCATGACTTTAAAATAAGGGGCATTGAAGAGGCATGGGAGTCATGGTTGACCCATAATCCTGATATTTATGGCATTTATGGCCTAAGGATATCTTCCCAAGAAATGATGTCACCTAATGATGTAGTTAATAGGAATCAATTTTCAAAAAGAAATATTCAATACCTCTCATAGGAAATCCACTTAAGCTCTTGATTTAGATTAATTATCCTTAAACAAAGTTAATCAACATTTGTACAATTTATTTGAAAATTGGCCCTCAATTAATCAAAATGGTTAGAAATTCATATTACTGGGTCATAATTTGATAGGAGAAGAACTGGAAGGCGATGTTAGATGCATTGGAGTTGTATTCTCATTTAGGATGTTTCCAAAACTAAATAACAAAGGTACATGTCATGTACCAATGAATTAGAAGAAAAGAGTTGTCTAGAGCACAAAAGATGAAGTCATCATTTTGACTCGAAATGATCTGATCAAAGTTAGTTGGCCCATAAAATGCATTTCCCTATTTACGGATACTTTGACCTAAAATGGCACTTGTAAGTGACAATTTCAAACCATTTAGGACATTTTATGGATTTTTACCTAAAATGTACATTTGAGTGCAATTCAAGTAATATTGACAATTTCAACACAAATGGTGTTAGGAATTGGATGTCTATATTTTTCCAACAAAGTAACACCATATTACCTTGTTACATATCTTGAATCCATTATTACATATCATTTTGCCATTATCACATATCTTACCATTCACCCCATCACTTGGGGGAAACCCTCTTAACATTTTATCCAATCTATCAAAAACCATCATTATCCTAAGCAAGACCATACAATCCTATCATTCCATTCCTATCTAGACCAAAGCCTATTTTTAGTCATCCTACCCAATCTTGTTTTGATCTTGGTTCATTTGGTTCTTCCTATAACTTTTGTGGGGGGATGTCGATCAAGTTTAAATAATCAATCCAATATATTTTTACAATGATAGTCTATGAAAGTAATATGGTAGTGGATTTGGTAAGACATCTTTCATCTTTTATGAAGTTTGTTTATGTGAGTCAGATTATAACCTCCTATGGGCAAATCAGTGTTTCACCAATCTTGCTACTAATTATAACCACCATTGGGAAAATTAGTATCATCGACGTCTATTGTTGTATCTTAGTTATAACCACCTATGGGAAAACTAGGGGCAATACTTGTTTATCACACATTGACGCATCACCTTACCATCCTTATTTTCATTTGACTAGCCATTTACTGGATTTGAGAACTTGTTGGGACCTAGTTGGTTTTTCCCTACCTTTTTTGAGGATGGAATTACTATAAATTGAGGTCATTTTAGGACTATGTAGGTCATGGTCAATTCATGTTAAGGTTACCTTAGTCCCCCTTTCCATATGCTCTCACCATTTTGTGAGCAATCAAGAACCTCGCTCTCATTGATTTGTGAGCATGGGCCGTTGTAGTCATCTTAACTATCTTATTGGAACCTCTACTCTCATAACATGCATCCCCTTGAATAGATGGTCCCACCTTGTGCATATTTTATCCCAAAAACATCAAAAACATTAGAAATACTTTTAAAGTACCAAAAACATCAGAACATGATCCACTGCTTTTGTACATTTATACATTCATGTTCCACCATCCCACGCTCTCACCATTTTATGAGTAACTATTAAGTTTGAATGCTCTTACCATTTTACAAGCACAAAAACACTAGTTTATTTCATCTTATCCCATGCACTTGCCATTTTTTAAGATCATTTTTTCTCATCTCATCAACTTCTTGTTTACAAGACCATTCTCATTTGTTTGTCATATCATCCATTTTTTCTATAACATTAATCATGCTGGTCTAATCATCATTTTTCTTCTATCTCATTTATTGGGAGAACTACATTTGGCTTGAAGTTCATGTTGGAACATGTATCCATGGAACTATATAGGTAGCGTCCACTTGTCTTATACATCTGAAGTCAGCTCAGCCAACCCCGTCCTTTTCTTCTCTTCCCCCATTTCTTCTATCATTGTTCCTCTTTAATTAGGGAACAATTTTCATGTCATTGTTATTTGTTATGATGTGGTGGAAAGTAATGCCTCTACCACACATGTATGAACATTTGTCTTTAAACCATACTAACTTGGTTTTTGTTTATGTGTGTTTATTTGAGTCTTCTTGGTGTTTTGTTGTGCTTTTGCACCTCTCCTTTTATTTCTTCTCCTTATCTCTTTTTATTACCTATTGTCTCATTCTTGGTCTTGTGTTTTCTTGATTGTTTTTTCTATTTGATTTTATTCTTCTCTTTTATGTTCAAGAATTCCTTGATGGTCCACATGGATCTTGATTATTCATATCTTGGTCTCATGTCGTTAAGATGTTCTTGCCTTTTGTTTTTAAACATTTTTGTTCCTACTTAATATCATATCTTGATTTCAAGTTAGGTTCATTTATATTTGTTTTTTTCTTTTTTATTTAAATGTAAATCACTGTAACTTTGGTCTTGGTCATTATTTTACCATTATCCTTAGTTATAGATATTCAAATTTGAACTGGCTCAGTGCAATTAGAATCTTATGTCATTATAAGTTATTCATACTTATGATGCCTAATTTTTTTTGCTATAGAAAGCACTTTGTGCTCAGGTCTCAACATCTTAACATCAACATCAACTCCAATGAACGATTCTCAAGAACACTTTGCAAAACCTAGGCTCATGATATGGAATTAGAATTCTAGGTAGCATGCATTTTAGTACTCAAATTTATGCTTAGACATGCATATATTTTAATACATTGTGAGTCTAATCAATTCTTGGTCATTTTTTTATCATTCCTCATTCCATTCTCTCCCAAACTTGGGTGAACTACATTGGCCTAAAGTTCATGTTAGAACTTGATTCCATGGAACTATGTATGAAGCGCTCAATTTCTATTGAGGTTAACTCAGCTATCTCCATTCTTCTTTTCAACTCTCTCATCACTTTATGCATTCTCATATGCTTGGTTTTATATGGCTTTCTAAGCCATTACACCATCACATATATTTTTATGCCCACTTTCTTTAACCTATCTTTTTGGTTATATCCTTGAGCTAATTTGCTTGTCAATTACCCATGCTAGGGTCCAACATCTAAACCTCATCCAAATTAAATCATCTCTACATGGGAAAATCATTATTTATTCTTTATCAATGATCAATATTCACCCTACTAGGGCAAAACTATTTTATCACATTCAAATATCCTCTATTGGAGTACTTATTATATTCTCTTTAGAGACCTCATTTTATTGGTGCTTCCATTCATAAAGTAGAATGTTCTCCCTTTTCCTCTAATTCTAAGCTCTCCACACTGATGTCCATGATGGTAATATTTAGTGTGTAACTTGTCTCAAGATAGATCAATGTCGTAAGCACACAGCTTGTACTCTCAAAGTGGGTATGTTTACAGTGTGCCCCTTATAGTTATGGATTGAATCTTTCCCATTCCCCCCCATATTTGGGGCCTATTATGCCTCTAATTGTATTTTGATCATTGATGGTAATCACATGTGCAAGCATTAGCTCATCTGGATGTGATCTATTCCATGGGTTAATCTCTCACTTTCTCTCTCTTTTCAAGAGTCCATCCTTCTCTTTCATCCTAGTATATCCTCTCAAGGGGGCATCATGGGTTTGTTCCAATTTCTTCTTGACAACTCTTTTCTTTGAAAAGATGTTGCTTCACTTGAATGTCTAGCTATGCCTTCTCAAATAGGGGTAAAATGTATACATCTAATTCCTAACACCATTTGTGTTGAAATTATCAATCTTACTTGAATTGCACTCAAATGCACATTTTAGGTCAAAATCCATAAAATGCCCTAAATGGTTCAAACTTGTCACTTACAAGTGCTAGTTTAGGTCAAGTATCCCTAAATAGGGCAATGCATTTCATGGGCCAACAAACTTTGATCAGATTATTTTGAGTTTAAATGATGATTTTGCCTTTTGTGCTCTGGATCACTCTTTTCTTCTAATTCATTGGTACACACCATGTAACTTTATTATTTGGTGTTGGTAACATCTTAAATGGGAATACAACTCCAACTCATCTAAAATCACCTTCTAGTTCCTCTCTAGTCAAATTATGACCTAGTAATATGACTTTCTAACCATTTTGATTAATTGAGGGCAAATTTTCAAATAAATTGAACAAATATTGATTAACCTTATTTAAGGCTAATTAATCCAAATCAAGAGCTTAAGTGGATTTTCCATGAGATTTGTTGAATATTTATTTTTGAAAATTGATTCCTATTAACTGCATCATCAGGTGACATCATTTCTTGGAAAGACATCTCTACGCCATAAATGCCACAAATATTAGGATTATGGGTTACGCATGCCTCCCATGCATCTTCAATGCCATTTCTTCCAAGGTTATGATGAAGATAATTATGGATTTAATTCTAAATATTAGGATTATCCATGGCCTCACATCTTAATCTTGAGATGGATGATCATGGTTGATCCTGACCAATCTCAAAAATATATAAATAGAGAGGCCATGAACATCATTTCTAAGTTGTTTTAGTGGAAGGTTATTATGCTCAAATGTCTTCAAATCTTGAATATTTCAAATTTATAATGTTAAATTGTTTTCACAAAGGCTTTGTATTTGATCATAGTTTTTGTTTGCAAGACTCATTGATAGGCTAGTTTAGTGATTTGGAATCATAAGCCTAGGTTTTATGGAGTGTTCTTGAGGCATTGGAGGAGCTTACCACCATTGTTGATAAAGACAAGGATGCTTGATCAAGGGATAACATGTTTTTGAGCCACATAGGTATGGTGAATCCATTTGACAAGGTAATATGTTGTTGCTTTCTTTCATTTATTTATTTTTATCCTTTGTAATTCCCATAGGAATAGATAGGATTGGTTAGTTAGTTATTTATGCATGTTTCATTATTTATGGACTAATGCTTGACTAACTTTCTTTGTAATCCTCTCTACACTCTCAACTGTAAACTTCACTCCCAAGTCTTAATTAAGATTGGACAATGACTGTTATAACCTTAAAATGCCCATATATATGTGTCCACATATATGGTTTATCGATTGGTCTAATGATTCATAATATACAACCCTCATTGACCAACTTTTGGCCTATTCTAAGAGATTTGGCTATGATATAAAAATCATTATCACATCTCACCCCTCTCGATTTAAATAGAATCCTTCAATATTTTATTAGAAGACTTGTCTATGAAAGTGTGGGAGATAATGTCTTTTCTCTAATGCTCATATTTATCCTAAAATGTGTGACCAAATTTTTCTCAATTTGCACACTTAGAGAAGAGGAGATTCTCTTCACGGATGCATATGATCAACTTCAATCTTCATTATTAAGGCCTAAAAAATACTAAAAAATGGTTGTTCTAACCTTAAAACACCCATATAAACATGTTTTCATATATGGTTCATTGATTTGGATAATGAATCATGATATACATCTCCCACTGACCAATATTTGGCCTATTTTGAGTGATTTGGCTTCAAGATAAAACTCATTATCACATCTTTCCCCTCTCGAGTTAGAGAGAATACTCTGGGGCTTTATTAGAGAAATCATGCATACAAGTGTGGGAGTTGATGGATAATATCTATCCCTTATGATTCTATTGAAATACATGCTTGAAGTTCGATTAGTTTTCACACTCAAGGATGAGGAGATTCTCTTTAGGGATGAATCTTATCAACTACTAGACAATGTTTTTTTATAGCATTAAAACAACCATTCAGATGTGTCTTCATAGATGGTTCATAAATTGAGATAATGAGTCATAATATACAACTTCTAATGACCAACTTTTAGCCTATTATGAGATATATGGCTGTGAGAGAAAGCTCATTGTCATATCTCACCCCTCTTAAGTTAGAGAAAATCCTCCTGGGATTTATTAGAGGACTCATCCATGCAAGTATGGGATATTATAACTTATCTATATCCCTCATGATTATCCTACAATGTGTGATCAAAGTTTTATTAGTTTGTACACTTAGGGATGAAGAGACTCTCTTCAAAGATACATCTGATCAACTATAACCTTCACTCTTGGGGTTTGATCAAGATTTAACAATGGATATTATAGCCTTAAAATGACCATCCAAATTTTTTTGCATATACATTCATATATTGGGATAATGATTGACAATATATGACCCCCACTTACAAACTTTTGGCCTGTTCTGAGAGATTTGGCTATGAGAGAAAACTTATTGCCACATCTCACCCCTCTCAATTTAGAGAGAATCCTCTTGAGATTTATTATAGGTCTCATACATTAAAGTGTGGGATATGATGGCTCATCTATATCCATCATGGTTATCCTACAATGTGTGACTGAATTTTGCTCAGTTTTCACACTCAAAGATGAGGAAATTCTCTTTAGGGATGCATATGATCAATTGTAACCTTCACTCCTAGTTTCTAACTGAGATCAAATAATGATTATTATATATTTAAAAAAACCATATCTATGTTTCTTCATATTTGGTTTATATATTGGGCTAATGATTCATAATATACAACCCTCATTGACCAATTTTTGGCCCATTTTGAGAGATTTAGTTGTGAGAGAAAACTCATTGCTATGTCTCACCCCTTTAAATTTAGAGAGAATCCTCTTGGGTTTTTTAATAGGACTCATTTTTTCAAATGTTAAATCTAATGGCTCATCTATAACCCTCATGTTTCTCATGAAATGTGTGATCAAATTTTGCTCAGTTTGCACAGTCACAGATGAGGAGATTCTTTAAAGAGATGCATCTGATGAACTAGAACCTTCACTCTTAGGGCCTAACCAAGAATAAAAAATGGCCATTATAACCTTAAAATTCCCATCCATATGTGTCTACAATGATGGTTCATAAATTGGGCTAATGATTCATAATATACAACCCACATCGACCAACATTTGGCCTGTTTTAAGAGATTTAGTTGTGAGAGAAAACTCATTTCTACATCTCACCCATCTCTAGTTAGAGAGAATCCTCTTGGAATTTTTTAGAGGAATCATCCATACAAGTGTGAGATTTAATGGCTCATATCTATTCCTCATGGTTTTCATGTAACACATGATGGAAGTTTGCTCAATTTTCATAATTAAGGATGAGGAGATTCTCTTTAGTGATGCATATGATCAACTACAACCTTCACTCTTAGGGCTTGATCATGACTAGATAATGATTATTCTAGCCTTAAAATTCCTATCCAAATGTGTATATATAGACAATTCATCAAGTGTCCTAACGAGTCAAAATATATGCCCCCATTGACCAACTTTGAGCCCATTTTAAGGGATTTTACTATGAGATAAACCTCATTACACATCTCACCTAGCTTAAGTTAGATAAAATCCTCTTGGGATTTCTTATAGTAATCTTCCATTCAAGTTTGAGAGCTAATTACTTGTCTCTATCCCTCATGGTTCTCCTGTAATACATGATCGAAGTTAGAGGAGGATATTAACCAAAATTAGGAATTGTAATCTTGGTAAAGCTCTAAACTTCCTGATATGCATTGAGTTCATTAAGAGGGAGATGTTGAATACCTTAAACAAGCATAAAAGGACATAATTTTTATCATTAGAGGGACTAATGAATGATCTACAATCCAAAATAGAAGTTTGTGTAATGTGTGAAGGAGTAATGAGGGGTGTAATGATGGAGTAATTTTTGTAGTAGGTATAAAATAGGTCGAAGAATATGTGTGAAGGTCCTTCAATGTGTATGTATTTTCTAACTATGATAGAGACCAATAAATGATAAGTATAACTACCATGTAACATGAGAATGGTAATAAAAAGGAAGTTTCTTGTATATTTTAGCATATAAAGGGTTGAAATTGCATAAGAAAGGAGTTGCAGTGTTGTAAGAGGTGAGAACATCATATAATAGATGTATAGAGTTTCAAGAAATACCAAGAAAATATTCATTTATGAATAAACTCTGATATTCTATAGAACTTTATAGAAGATAATTTTATATACAATAAGATCTATGAATGAATGAATGTTTTTTTAGTATAGTTGGGGTTGCCTATAATAATTACTATGTGAAAAAGATTATAAGAAGATAAAGGGTGCTTAAAAGTGGTTTGGGTTTCTTTATAAAGCCTATAGATTGTTCTAAATAAGAAGGTTTGGGTGCCAAAAGGGCTACAAGTAAGAGTAGTCTTTTATTATCAAAAGGGGTGTATGTGAGATTTGGTGAGTGAGTGAGGTCGTCAGCTGAGTTGGTACAAGTTTTTTAGGGACAAGAGAACCCATATATAATGTGTGGGTGTGTCCATGGAGAGTCAATGAAGAAATTAGCATATGAACCATAAGAGGAGGATCAAGACTAGTGCATGACAAGGAAGGTGAGGTGATGAATTTGGGTAAGAAAGTATAAGATGTTATTTTTAGGAGAGGAGTAACTGATCTATAAAAGAGGAATGATGGTGTGTCAAGATAAGTTGAAGAGGAACTACCAAACAAGGAATTTTATAAGCCTACACAAAATAATCATTGAAAGAGAGCTCAAACTAAAAACAAGTACCTAGCATGATAAGGACAAATGATGATGATCAGAGGTCAAGGAAGAGTTTAAATCAAGAATTAGAGTCAGTAATAGGTGATAAAAGGATGTAGGTAGGTCTTATCTACACTATAAATCTTATCAAAAGTAATCTTGAAGGAAGAACATAGAGTGGAGTCTTAAAAGTTGTGTGTGAGAGGATGATATTTACACTAAAGAGGATAAGATTGAAATAAGGGATGATAGGTTTCATAATCAAGAAGGAATTCTATAACTAGAAACCTAGATCAAAGTGAATCAAGTATAAGAATAGGCCTAGAGGAGCTTGAAAGTGTAGAGTTGAGCATAAGAGGAGAGAGTGAAGAGGGAGATGAAGGGTGATATGTCTTGTATAGAGAGAAAAGGACTATGTAGGCAAGAATTTTATGAACCTATTGAAGTTGAGAATGAGCAAGGGTGTTCAAGGGAGAAGTAAAAGACTTTCTATCCATGTAAAGGATCAAACCAAGTAGAGAGCAGATTGAAATCAGAGATCAAAACTAGGTGAATGTCTATTGTAAGTATATATTCCATTTATATCAGGTATTTATTTTTCATTTACATCATAATACCTTAACCATAATCAATTCAATGTTAAGTCATGCATTAAAATACATTTCTATGAATCTTAGACCACGTGACCATAAATGATCCTTTCTAGTAGTCATGCACATTTAATAGGTGATGAATTTATCCAATAACATCAAAGTCTCTTTATTACAAAATTAAATTTAGTTTTTTAGGGAAAATATAAACACACTGTAATTGAGCTATTATAAACAACTTGAAGCCATGTTAGTCTAATTATGACCAAAAACACACTATATACACCCTAGTGGATGATGCTCCTACATCACTAGACCTCCTTACAACTATGATGAAATACAATTTATAATATTTTCATCCCTAAAATTGATCACAAGTCCACTTACATCATAATTTCAAATTTATATGTAATTAAATGTAAATTAAATAAGTAAATAGTAAATATGACTTGTAAATGCAATATATACATAATGATGAAGTACCTAATTTAGATTAAAATGTGGATTGTTTTAGCTCCATATGAAATAATAATGATAATTAACCAATAATATGTGTAAACATTAAATTATCAAAAGATAAAATATTCATAGGTAAAGGAATACTATTGTTGAATAGTATATATGTATATAAAAAATTCTATGTCATAATTCAACATAAATAATAGGACATATATCAAGAAAAATTTTAGACCATAATATGTACATAGAAAAAATGTGCCATATAGGCATACAAGGTGGGCTATATCAGTATACAAAATCGATTGTGACTATAACTAGACCCCTAACACAACAACTAGCTCTCATGCTCATCATTGCATCTAAATAAATTACACTTTGTTGACATAGATGCAAATTCAAGGGTGTTGGATGCCTTTACATGAGGAGAGACTCTCATCTCATCATGCGAGTCATCCATTATTTCATCCACAACCTCTAAAAATTGTTGTGTCTACACAACATATGAAAACTAAAAATTAATGAATTAAAATTTTATATTGAAAATGATAAATTTTTTAAGAACAAAATTTTGTAAAATGATTCTAGACTCAGCGTATTTCATCTAAATGGTTGTTTAGGGCTAAGAGACCACATATACAATCATGATAGAGAATTATATGGAGTATACATATATCATTAGATCTAGATGTGCATAAATTTATGTAAATATGACATATAATATCATTGATTGAAGCTAGAAAACAATTTTACTATGTGTTCTCACTAGTCTCCATCCCTAAATCATGACCTGCTACAGAGATAGTGGATCCTCATATGTAGGCACAACATTAAGAAAACCTTCTTGTCATTCATGAGTGGTGACCATAACATCCTTCATCATCTATAAAACCAATAAATGAATAATGCGTGAATCCAATGAACATGATAAAAATCTATGACTATAATTAACATCTTAAAACATATTTTTTTGTTCAAGGGAAATTAAACATACATTAATAAATATGTAATTAAATTTTTTCCAAACCTATGTATAGGGTACATAAGTGACGTTTTTGGCCTCTCAATAGATTCAAGGCCTATTGAGCTACCCAAAATATCACTAATCATCTATACAAGAAAAAATAACAAGTTCAATCAAATAAATTAGTCATTAAGTAAACACATACTAGAAATTAAACTTAATATTATTTTACAAACGTAAAAATCTATAATTAAAATTAAATATGTGTATCAAATACAAGTGGTGAAGCTAGTACATATGGCATAGTTTCTATCATACTACTATTATGTGTTGTTTAAGCATCTATAGGTGGTGTATGATTTTGAAGCATCTACAAGTGGCATATGCTCTAGCATGCTAATCTCCATAAATGTAATCTATGTATGTCATACTTGAATACCCATACACTTTTTCTGACATGATTTGCAATAAAGCATTGGAACTGTAACTTGAGTAAGAGGGATACTAATACCACGAAAACCACTTCCACCACTACCACTACCACCAATACCACTACCACTAACACCATTAGTGCCACTACCACTAGCCTCACCTATAGGCTAAGCAAAAGTCTTCAATTTATTCATACCATGCTCAATCATAACTTGTGTCAAACTCGTAACTACCTCAAGGGTCTCCATCTGTATATTACGATGCAAAATTTTATGAATAGAGGCATGTGATATTATACTTATGTTTATCTAAGCTCATTTATGATGTTATTGGTCTTGCCTAGCACCAGGTCTATCAATTGAAGACCCACCTCCCCTACTTTGGGAGGCCTTCATGTCCAAATAGTTTGGAATTTCTTGTAGCACATACAATATAATTTTCCCAAAAATTATAATGAAACATCATTATTGTTACATGGAGGCTTATCAAACACTATCCACCACCTATCCTAAAAGTTATCTTTCATCTCCTCATGAACAGATAAATCAATACTGATATGTTTGCAATTCGATGGTGGAGGTTGGTTGGTTTCAGACTTAACAAACAAAGTGCACACATCTTATTTTGATAATTTTTTCTTAACACATTAATATGAAAATTTGTTTGAATAAAATTGTTTCATGGTCTCTCTTCGATTCATTATTGCATTAGGTTACAAAATTATATTTCCCATTTCATTAAAAATAGTCTCTAGTGTATTGGGAAGTGAAATGTGTGCAGTATCAATTGGGGAGTGACATAAACCATTAATTTTTTTTTGTAATTGTTGATGTTTTTAATTATGTTATTCATATAATTAAACTTATTCTTTTAAAAAATCAAATTATTCAAGGTTTTGTTTAACATTTTATTCATGTAATGGATCTATCATTCAATTATGTATCTAGATTTAAATAGAAATACCTATTTATTTTTTAAGTAATGCTAGAGAATATAATGCAAATCTAAACTCAAAACTCTAATTTCATAAATAAATATAAATACAAATGAAAAATTTAAAATTTAAAAATCACCATACCTGAGGTAGCAACTTAAATGTTGAATCTGATTGGTGGGATGTAAATCTGAAGCACGTACATGGAGAGAAGGGAAATACAAGGGAAAATAAAAATGCTATTTAACTCCAGCCATGGGTTTGAGATTCAAATATAAAATGAAATGAAAAAAATAGGGCACACTCCCTTTATGTTTTACAAAGGGTGTATGCCCTTGAGGCTTGAGCACAAGCCTAAGCCTTGACAATTCAAAAAAAAAATTGTATAGGGTGATGCAAACCATTGATGATTATTTGTAATTATTGACATTTTGAATTGTATTGTTCATACAATTAAACTTATTCTTGTGTGAAATCAAAATTTTTGGGGTTTGATCTAACATTTTATTCACGTAATAGATCTATCATTCAATTATGTATCTAGATTTAAATAGAAATACATGTTTTTTTAGGTAATGAAAGAGATTATAATGAAAAACTAAACTCAAAACCCTAATTGCAAAAATAAATATAAATACAAATGGAAAATTTAAAATTTAAAAATCAACATATCTGAGGTAGTAACTTCAATGTTGAATCTGGTTGGTGGGATGCAAATCTGAAGCACACACATAGATAGAACGAAATGCAAGGGAAAATAAAAATATTATTTAACTCTAGCCATGGGTTTGATCCCCAAATAGAAAATGAAATGAAAAAAATAGAGCACATGCCCTTTATGTTTTTCAAAGGGCATATACCCTTTAGTCTTGGGCATAAACTAGAGCCTCGATAATTTAAAAAAAGTAGTATGCCCTTTGTACACCTTTTTGTAAAAGGTATATGCCATTGAGGCTCGAGCACAATCCTGAGCCTTGACAATTTAAAAAAAAAAAGGTGTACATCCTATCAGGATCTTGCTCCACCAATTAGAGCACATATGATTACTTCTTGTATTAGCAACTAAACACGAAATTTAACCAGAATGAATAAGTAACTAGAAATATGAAACAACACAGGAATATGAGAGACAATACACAATTGTATTAATAATCACTCAGAAGAAAATACAATAAAGAAGATGCCACTTCTTCTTCCACCTCAAAGGCTCGCCACACCTCAAGACCTTCTTCCCCCTCTCTCTTGATCCCAACAATCAACTCCAATACAGAATTGATGTTCACCTCCACCAATCAGTAACACGCTGCCAATACACTAAGTACACAACCGTACTTCAAGTAGATCTCCTGCTCTCTGCTGCTACTTGCAAATCACTAGACCTTACTCACCATTGTAGATCTCCAAAAGAAGCCATGCACACCTGCTGACCAAGATCATACAAATACGAAGAACCCTTCTGATTCTCCAAACCAACACCCACCTTGGTACTGTGGCACTAGGAGGAACACACCATTGCTCTCCTCTCTCAGAAGGAGCTTATTTGCTCTCTTACTCTCTAGCACTAATTTACAATACAGCCCATGAGTCTATATATAGATCTCATGCTTACAATAATTAGACTATCTTAATTACAATAATTAGACACGCAACTCAGGTCTCTAACTAGCCTTTAACATGCAAACTAACAATCCAAAAATAGACTCTCTGAAATCAACATGCAAACTGCATGTTCACGTACAGGCTGCCGACGTCGGCTCCTCCCTGACCGATGTCGACCAACTGGTAACCGATATCGGTTGCTTCTTCACTGCTATCTGACCGATGTCGATTGATCAGACTGACGTCAGTTGCCTTGCAACTCATTCTGCAACTCTCTGCAACCTCCGTAACTCCTCTTGTTTACATCCTGGTAAAGCTTTTAGCTCCATAACTTAATAATCTCCCACTTGGAGATAAATAGCTACACCTGTACCTATACATGTACACCATCTAAATTATTCCCTGGCTTGTATCCCTCTTCAAGATCAATCCTGAAGACTAACCACCACACATCATGTGATGCTACCCCTGTCATCCAAGTAACCTGCCACATCCGAACCTACAACTCCATGTAGTGAAGACCTTGACCCTGCATAACATGAATCCCTGCTGCTGATCCCTCTCAGATACCTAAGAATCCACTGAACTTCCCTCCAGTACTCCTTCACCGAATTGGCTCCAAACTTTCTGACAACTCCCACTACTTGGGAAAACTCAAGTCTACACTATACCTCATGTGATTTCAAACCCTGTTATAAGCTAAGCTTGAACTGTCCAGCCCTTGGTGTGCTTTCCGATTCTGCATCCTGCATCATGAACCCTGCCAACACCATCTTCACACTAGCTCCCATTGGAGACAAAATCTCCATGTCTCTTATGCCAAAGAATTTTGCTGCTCCCAATTCCTCATGACATACCTCTGAACTAACCTTACCCTTAGCTCAACAAATCCCTGTATGTACAAACTTGCTAGTAAATCACCCACATATAGTAAATGGATAATGTCATGACTCATCATCCACCTAGTAAGACAAACACAATAGTTACACTGACATTGACTGAAGCTCTGCTTTGTCATCCACCTGTCAAAACCTATACCATTATCATGTAGCTTCCTCAAGACCATATACATTGGCCTTCCGTCTCACGTATCCATCCACTCTCTTCTTTAACTTGGGAATCCATCCATCTCTCAGTGCTTTCTTCTAGCTGACAACTCCACTAGAAAATACCTATTTGGTTCTTCTTTAAGGACTCACACTCCTCATCCATGCCAAGCTCCCACTGTATTTGGATTCTACCTGCATTGCCTCTTCACATCTTCCTGGTTCTTGACCATCAATAAGCAATATAAAGAAGGTGAACAATGAATATGAGGTTCACTTACCCTTTCAGTCCTCCATATGAGCGTTTAAGACCTTTTTGATAGCTTGTTGTCTGCCCAACATCTGTTCTAGTGACTGATCTCGGCCATCTCCCAGTCTGCATCCGACCGATGTCGGTTCCCTGCACTGACCCTGACTGCCAACATCATTTCCCTTGTCAACGCCGGTATCCCTTCTACCAACGTCGATTCCTGTATGACTGACATCGGTCTTCCTATTGCCGACATTGGTTACTGTCTAGCCGATGCTGGTACCTGTGTTCACCTGTGAGTGATAACTTTTTACCCGTGAGCTCTCCATGGATCAAAACCCTGTTCAAATCAACATAGCCCTGCTCAGAATAATTCAGTCTCCTCCTTTGATCTCTGTCTGCCATCTCCTCCATGAACACCAAGGCTTTCTAATTCTTAAGTTTGTCAAAAACATCTGTCTTCCACTTAAGAACATGCATTCCCCTCCTACATATGTGACCAAGCCTACAAAGCCACATCTCTGCAACAGAAGGTGAATCAGTAATATAAGTAGATAGATAAAGGATACCTACTTTCTTACCACCATCTAATTCAAGTGCATCCATTGTGAGAGTTACAGTGCATCTCCCATCACCCAACTTTCCTGAAGAAATTAGACTCATCTCCAAGACTAGGCCCTGCATGACCTCCTTCA
Source organism: Torreya grandis (assembly GCA_037957365.1). NCBI lineage: Eukaryota > Viridiplantae > Streptophyta > Pinopsida > Cupressales > Taxaceae > Torreya > Torreya grandis. The sequence continues at coordinate 1,024,050 of JARHVA010005660.1, forward strand.
ACACCTGTGTGTCATCCGTCTGCAATTTCAGCTTCACTTTCCCTTTGCCAATAATCTGACAAGGCTCACCAACCCCTAAATAAATCTCTCCAAAATATCCAAAGACCTACCCATGAAAAGATACTCTATTTTGGGCTGCATGGAAAGAGGCAAAAGAATCTGTAGACAAATATTCTACTTTATCCAGAGCAACCTGTGCAACATCACCTGCAACATCTGCTTCTACACGCTGATCTTCTACCGACCAACAATCTCCTTTTTCCTGCTCTTTCTTTCCATCAATCAGACCATTCGTGCTATTTAGTTTCTCCATTCGTAGCTTACTTTATTCTGCCATTGCTATACTCCCACTCAATCTGAAACCCCTGAGAGTGACCTGTAATCAACAAACACTACCAGATCTGAACCACCTGTTAGTCAACCCAACCAAAAGCTCTGATACCACTTGTCAGGATCTTGCTCCACCAATTAGAGCACATATGATTACTTCTTGTATTAGCAACTAAACACGAAATTTAACTAGAATGAATAAGTAACTAGAAATATGAAACAACACAGGAATATGAGAGACAATACACAATTGTATTAATAATCACTCAGAAGAAAATACAATAAAGAAGATGCCACTTCTTCTTCCACCTTAAAGGCTCACCACACCTCAAGACCTTCTTCCCTCTCTCTCTCAGTCCCAACAATCATCTCCAATATAGAATTGATGTTCACCTCCACCAGTTAGTAACATGCTGTCAGTACACCAAGTACACAACCGTACTCCAAGTAGATCTCCTACTCTCTGCTACTACCTACAAATCACTAGACCTTACTCACCATTGTAGATCTCCAAAAGAAGCCATGCACACCTGCTGACCAAGATCATACAAATACTAAGAACCCTTCTAATTCTCCAAACTAGCACCCACCTTGGTACTGTGGCACTAGGAGGAACACATCATTGCTCTCCTCTCTCAAAAGGAGCTTATTTGCTCTCTTACTCTCTAGCACTAATTTACAATACAGCCCATGAGTCTATATATAGATCTCATGCTTACAATAATTAGACTATCTTAATTACAATAATTAGACACGCAACTCAGGTCTCTAACTAGCCTTTAACATGCAAACTAATAGTCCAAAAATAGACTCTTTGGAATCAACATGCAAACTGCATGTTCACGTACAGGCTGCCGACATCGGCTCCTCCCTGACCGATGTCGGCCAACTGGTAACCGACATCAGTTGCTTCTTCACTACTATCTGACTGACGTCGGTTGATCAGACCGATGTCGGTTGCCCTGCAACTCATTCTACAACTCTCTGTAACCCCTGTAACTCCTCCTGTTTGCATCCTGGTGAAGCTTTTAGCTCCACAACCTAACAATCTCCCACTTGGAGATAAATAGCTACACCTATACCTATACCTGTACACCGTCTAAATTATTCCCTGGCTTATATCCCTCTTCAAGATCAATTCTGAAGACTAACCACCACACATCATGTGATGCTACCCCTGTCATCCAAGTAACCTGCCACATCCAAACCTACAACTCCATTTAGTGAAGACCTTGACCCTGCATAGCATGAATCCCTACTGCTGATCCCTCTCAAATACCTGAGAATCCACTAAACTGCCCTCTAGTACTCCTTCCCTGAATTGGCTCCAAACTTTTTGACAACTCCCACTGCTTGGGAAAACTCAGGTCTACACTAGACCTCATGTGATTTCAAACCCTATTCTAAGCTAAGCTTGAACTATCTAGCCCTTGGTGTGCTTTCTGATTTTGCATCCTACATCATGAACCCCACCAACACCGTCTTCACACCAGCTCCCACTAGAGACAAAATCTCCATGTTTCTTATGCCAAATAATTTTGCTACTCCCAATTCTTCATGACATACCTCTGAACTAACCTTACCCTTAGCTCAACAAATCCCTATATGTACAAACCTGCTAGCAAAACACCCACATACATTAACTGGATAATTTCACGACTCATCATCCACCTGGTAAGACAAACACAATAGTTACACTAACATTGACTAAAGCTCTATTTTGTCATCCACCTTTCAAAATCTGTACCACTGTCTTGCAGCTTCCTCAAGACCATATACATTGGCCTTTCGTCTCACGTATTCATCCACTCTCTTCTTTAACTTGGGAATCCATCCGTCTCTCAGTGCTTTCTTCTAGCTGACAACTCCACAAGCAAATACCTGTTTGGTTCTTCAAAGACTCACACTCCTCATCCATGCCAAGCTCCCACTGTATCTGGATTCTACCTGCATTGCCTCTTCACATCTTCTTAGTTCTTGACCATCAATAAGCAATATAAAGAAGGTGAACAATGAATATGAGGTTCACTTACCCTTTCAGTCCTCCATATGAGTGTTTGAGACCTTTTTGATAGCTTGTTGTCCGCACAACATCCGTTCTAGTGATCAATCTCAGCCATCTCTCAGTCTGCATCTGACTGATGTCGGTTCCCTGCACTGACCCTGACTGCCGACATCATTTCCCTTGCCAATGCTGATATCCCTTCTACTGACGTCAGTTCCTGTATGACTGATGTTGATCTTCTTATTGCCGATGTCAGTTACTGTCTGGCCGATGCCGTTACCTATGTTTGCTTGTGAGTGATATCTTTTTACCCGTGAGCTCTCCATGGATCAAAACCTTGTTCAAATCAACACAGCCCTACTCAAAATAATTTAGTCTCCTTCGTTGATCTCTGTCTGCCATCTCCTCCATGAACACCAAGGCTTTTTAGTTCTTAAGTTTGTCAAAAACATCTATCTTCTGCTTAAGAACATGCATTCCCCTCCTACATATGTGACCAAGCCTACAAAGCCACATCTCTGCAATAGAAGGTGAATCAGTAATAGAATTAGATAGATAAAGGATACCTACTTTCTTACCACCATCTAATTCAAGTGCATCCACTGTGAGAGTTACAGTGCATCTCCCATCACCCAACTTTCCTGAAGAAATTAGACTCATATCCAAGACTAGGCCCTGCATGACCTCCTTCAACACCTGTGTGTCATCCGTCTGCAATTTCAGCTTCACTTCCCCTTTGCCAATTATCTAACAAGGCTCACCAACCCCTAAATAAATCTCTCCAAAGTCTACAAAGATGTACCCATGAAAAGATACTTTATTTTGGGCTGCATGGAAAGAGGCAAAAGAATCTGTAGACAAAGATTCTACTTTATCCAGAGCAACCTGTGCAACATCACTTGCAACATCTGCTTCTACACGCTGATCTTCTACCGACCAACAATCTCCTTTTTCCTGCTCTTTCTTTCCATCAATCAGACCATTTGTGCTATTCAATTTCTCCATTCGTAGCTTACTTTCTTCTGCCATTGCTATACTCCCACTCAATTTCAAACCCTTGAGAGTGACCTGTAATCAACAAACACTACCAAATCTGAACCACCTGTTAGTCAACCCAACCAAAAGCTCTGATACCACTTGTCAGGATCTTGCTCCACCAATTAGAGCACATATGATTACTTCTTTTATTAGCAACTAAACACGAAATTCAACTAGAATGAATAAGTAACTAGAAATATGAAACAACACAGGAATATGAGAGACAATACACAATTATATTAATAATCACTCAGAAGAAAATACAATAAAGAAGATGCCACTTCTTCCACCTCAAATGCTCACCACACCTCAAGACCTTCTTCCCTCTCTCTCTCGGTCCCAACAATCAACTCCAATATAGAATTGATGTTCACCTCCACCAGTCAGTAACATGCTACCAGTACACCAAGTACACAACCGAACTCCAAGTAGATCTCCTACTCTTTGCTGCTACCTGCAAATCACTAGACCTTACTTACCATTGTAGATCTCTAAAAGAAGCCATGCACACCTGCTAACCAAGATCATACAAATACGAAGAACCCTTCTGATTCTCCAAACCAGCACCCACCGTGGTACTGTGGCACTAGGAGGAACACACCATTGCTCTCCTCTCTCAGAAGGAGCTTATTTTCTCTCTTACTCTCTAGCACTAATTTACAATATAGCCCATGAGTCTATATATAGATCTCATGCTTACAATAATTAGACTATCTTAATTACAATAATTAGACACGCAACTCAGGTCTCTAACTAGCCTTTAACATGCAAACTAACAGTCCAAAAATAGACTCTCTGAAATTAACATGCAAACTGCATGTTCACGTACAGGCTGCCGACGTCTGCTCCTCCCTGACCGATGTCGGCCGACTGGTAACTGACGTCAGTTTCTTCTTCACTGCTATCTGACTGACGTCGGTTGATCAGATCGATGTCGGTTGCCCTGCAACTCATTCTACAACTCTCTGCAACCTCTGTAACTCCTCTTGTTTGCATCCTGGTGAAGCTTTTAGCTCCACAACCTAACACATCCTTTGTAAAAAAAAATTCAAATATGGGAGAATGTCATATTTTTTGTCCCCCAACTTTGTGCATCAACCTAAAAAATCAAATAAATATATGTAAGTAAATGAAATTTAAATTCATGTCAAATAAACATGTCACATCAAACACAAAGAAAACATAAATGATTGAAAATGAGAATGTAAATAAAAATGCAAGACAAATATGTCAATTCAAATATAAATAAAAACATGTAATCATGTCAAATGTCCTATGTAAGATAAGCGAAGTCCACAAAAATCAAATAAGAACATGATGGATGAATCAATCATTCAAAAGATCTAAATAATGACAAATCAAACTTAGTATTTGCTCTAAAATGTGATGTAATAAAACACAACCACTAAATGACATGACTAGTATGATAATGAGATGGTGTAATAAACAATTATGAAGGGATGTGTTTGAGGAAAACCTAATCTTATCAGAGGTATTACTATGCAACTCATAAACTAGAAAAGCCAAAATGCATAAGATGGAAATTGTTATGAAGGATGTGATCAACTAAAATCAATACCCATCAAGGGTAATATTGATAAAATATGATGTAAATAAGTAATATGAGGTGCCACATGGGTGATGTGAACATACTTCTCAAAAATGCAACACACTAGCCAAGTGAGCAAGGATATAAAATATTGACATCAAGGACCTAGAACACTCCAACTAGTGAACACAAAGATTGGGCTAACAAGTGAAGTACATATATCATCCCATGAATATTAAGTGTATGAAAATTAAAATGGGCATGCCTTCCCATAGCATGTTTCCCACTCCTCGAGATCCCTTATAAAGTTGTTAGTCTACTAGAAAAATTGGGTAGTTGTGTGAGAAATTAAGTGGCACTATAAGTATATGAAATAATGAGACTTCCTACCCTATATACTGGCCTATTGCACCTAAATGGCCTCAAATATATTATGAGGATAAAATATGAGTTTGATTTTTGACTAAGATATGATATGTGCCAACTAAAGATCATGTCTTTTGGTGTGCTCTAACTTAAAATATTATATTTGCCTTTTAATCATTACCTTTTATTATATGATATGGTTTTTAAATCTTTTATTTTTTTCCATTCCTCATCCATATAGATTTAGAGAACAAACCATGTTTTAAATAATTTATGAACATAAGAGAACTTATAATTGGATACTAGAGAGAAGGACCTAGAGACTATGGTGTCTAAAGACTCCTAGACATCCCTGTTGATTGTTCTAGATTGCACCCTAGCTAAGCAAGGGGATTTTTCAAGTCCTCCTACTCAAATTTATTCCAACATGGGAATGATCCTAGGCTGTGGGTCACCTAATCTTGGGTCATACCTCTGGATAAGGCCAAATTCCTTCTGGATCTATCACCTAAACTATACTTAAATTAACATTTGCTTGTAAAAGGGGAGAGAGATTAATAACAATCTATGAAATCATGTAAAATTAGGTGATGCAATAGTAATTTGAACACGTACACTTTACACAAGACACACTATAAGACACATTAAATACTAAAGAAGACCAATCCTCACATAAGTATTTCACAAAAAGGCATTGATTAGCTATCAACTTAGCATGGGAGGGCAGTTTTCCACTTACAAACTAATCAATAAACTATATATTACACTTCGAATGACCCATGAGAACCAAAAAATAACTTCATGAAGGTGAGTAAACTCATATAAAGGCAAGGAAAACATACATTCACTTAACCACAACACATAGATTCATAGAACACACTTTAATTCAACTTGTAAAAATGAAGGAATTTAGTCTTTAATGCATCAAATAGGTATTACATTATTGAATCCCCTTAGATTTCAACCTCTATATTGAATCCCCTTAGATTTCAACTTTTAATCTCACTCATCAATTTTATTTTCATGGAATGTACACTAGCCATCAATTTACTTGGTAGATTAAAGTGCTCATGATACTTGGCAATCTCTCACTCTTCCTCAGGATCTTCTAACTTATTGACCTTGATTGCATTGTCGATCTCGATCTATATGAATGAATGCATACCATTAATCTTTTTCTAGTTAATGTGGTCATGACACTTGGTATCTTCTCATTAGACTTTGAGATCCATTGACTTGTTGACTCATTGCTCACCATTAGATCTCTGTATATGATTGCATGCTCACCATTGATATGTTTAGACCCATTTTCCTTATCAATCACCACACACCATTGATTTCTATTAGGACACCTGATATATTGCCACTTATCAACTTCTCACTTATGCTAACCTTTTGACTTAAACTCACACCATTAGATTTAATTTACATGAAATACATGTCCTTTATTAGATCTTGGGACCCAATGATTTTGTCAGTTAGTGTGCACAATTAGATATGAACACTTGTCACTCTCAATTAAACCTTAGGATATTTGAATTCCAATGGTTACTTCATGGAGCTTAAACTTGACATTCTCATGAACATCCCACTCTGCAAGTTTAACTTTAGAAGCTTATATCTTGAGATATCAATTTCATCAAGACATGAAATTTACAGAGCATGATCTAGTCATGAAATACATCATGCTTATGTAGTTTTTTTACTGTGAGAGGCTTTCTAAGTGAAGTTATAAAATTATCAAAATTATATAGCCAATCCATTCTTGTATGACATTTGATGATGGTCTGGTTCCTTAAGATCATCATACTTACACTTTAAGCCTTCTTAAAGTGTTTCAAAATGTTGAAAATGCTATATTATCTCCTCTTGAATTACATACACTCCTTGTGACATTAGATCACTCCTCAATTAGGACCTTTCTTATATTCTCATCAAATGCTAGGCACATTTTAGTATGTAGGCCAAATTTGGCCAACATCTTTGGCGACTCAACTGGGGAGCATGCCTATTATGCTTTGAGAACATGGACCATTTACTTGATTCTTGGACTCACCAAAATTATTAATCTAATCCTATGACTATAATAAATATTTTTGACTTGCAAAGATTAAAAATTCCACCAAATAGGGAAAGAAACAAACTTTAAAGCGAAACTATCCTAACAAAATAGATATGCAAATAAATCACTTGTTTAGGATAAAACATAAATAAACTAATGTGTCAGAACAAAACTTGGAGGAAATCAAGACCAAATAACTAAGTACAGGGAACTTAGCCTCCTTAATAGTAGTGTTTTAGATGTATCCCATTGACTAGGATACGAATCTCCTCGCCATCCATATTTTTAAGTTAGAAGCATTGTGGGGTTTATAATTGGAAATTGTATATGGACCACTCTAAAGAGACTCAAAATTTGTGTGCCTTCCTAATTTATCTCTATCCTCATCCCACTTGAGGATGAAATCTCCTTCCTTTAAACTTCTTTAATAAGATCTTTTGTTAAAATATCTCTTCACCTGTGCTTGATGGGCTTCCATGGCCAACATAGACTAGTGTCTTGTCTCTTCTAGATCTATGAACTCAACATATCTAATTTCTATGGGATCATTATCTAATAACTCAATTTGATGCATTATTTCTAAATTAGGGAATTCAAGAGAAATAGACATTCTTGCTTCCTGACCATATCCCAGCTTATATGGAGAGTTGGCCACTGATATTTTATAGGTGATCCTATCAGGCCAAAAATCTCAATTCAACTTGAATGTCATGACCTCTGATTATCTTCAATATTCCTTCTAATGATATTTAACATATTCTTTTATTAGTGGATTTAGCAAGGCCCTTGTGGATCATAGTTTTATGAACTGCTAATAACGACACTATGTTAAACTACCCACTGGATGATTTTATACCCCAAAAAGGCCATACATTATCATAAATAATGTTTTAAGGGACTCCAAGTCTAGTAAGCAAACCTTCATAGAAATCCAAAACATTGGACTCATTTGCTTCTTTCAATGCCACTGCTTCTATCCATCTAGTAAAATAATCCCTTTATGTCAATATCCATTTATGTCTTGAGCTTAAATGGGGGTTAATGAGACTAATAAATTCTAATACCCATTGGATAAAGGGTTGATTCACTATAATTGGTTGGAGAGGTAAGGCTGCAAGTTTCACTTTTCTAACAAACATAACACACTATCTAGATTTTTTGACCCGTGCATGACAATCAACAAATATGCTTGGCCTATAATACCCACCTCTCATGACATTATGAGTTGTGGTCCTTGATAAATAATTCCTTCCATCATGTCCATCATGGAAATTTTAAAGTAGCCTTTAGTTTTGATGTTGTTCAATGTATCTTAACAACATGCCATTGATATATTTTTTGAACAAAACACCATCAATAAGAAGAAATGGAATGGATTGCAATCTAAAATATCTTGTGTTTGAAGGAGTTAGGTGAGAGGGATAAATACCATCCTAGAGGTATCTTACCAAATCTTGAGACCATTTGGAAGGTGAAACATGATTAGTTACATCTTCTTCATCATTTAACACAAAAACCATCTCATTTTCCTGTTACAAGTCTTAGGCTACGTGTTCACAAAGTCCTTTCCCTCTAATCAGCTTTGTGACCTTGATCTCCACATCATACTCCATACCTTGGTTATCTAACCAGATCTCTTATCATTTATATCCTTATTCAATAGAAAATCCTTAACACTTGGATGTATAACCATTAGGTGTATCTTATTGTTAGACAATAAGTATCTAAACTTTTTGAGAGACCTTATAACTAAAAGTACATGATTTTCAAGAAAAAATTACCTTGTTTCATATTATTCCAAGATTTGACTGAAGAAGGTTATTGGTTGATCTAAGGCTTCATGATTATGTTGTATAAGAATACCTAAAATAGTGTCAATGTTAACATAAGTGTACAAGATAAAATCCTTTATGAAACTAGGGTTCAAGAGTATTAGAGCATTGGCTATGGCTTCCTTGATCTCTTCAAATATTTTTACTCCTTCCTTGGACCAATTGAAACTCTGACCCTTATTTAGCATGGTTGTAAGTGGCCTAGCTAAAGTGGAAAAAATAGAATTGTACCTTCTTATAAAATTGATTTTTCTTAAGAAGCTTTGTAAAGCTTTCTTGTGCTTAGGCAAGAAAAGTGAAAGAATAGAATCTATCCTATTAGGATCTATACTTGTACCATGTTTTGAAATCACATTTCCAAGAAGCCTGCCTTTATCAACAAAGAAAACACACCTTTTGGGATTAAGAGACACCCCAAAGTGCTTGTACCTTTCAAACACTTGCTTGAGGTGAATCATGTGCTCACCTGCATTCTCAAAGAATATTGTTATGTCATCAAAATAAATAAGTATAAACTTGTTAAGGAGACCCTGGAATGCCATATCCATGAATTTTTGAAAACTTTCTCTAGCATTGGATAAACCAAAGGGCATATTTCTATATGCAAATGTCCCCCACTTTGTGGTGAAGGTTATTTTGAATTAATCTTCTTCCTTGACCAAAAATGATTATAACCACTATAAACATCCAAAAAAGATAACCTTTATAGACTTGTAACTAATTGTAAAATTTGTTTCATAGATGGCAAAAGATAGTGGTCTTTAAGGGAAGCCTTTTTCAAGTCATGAAAGTTAACTCATAGTCTAATTTCACCATTATTTTTCTATATTGGAACAAGGTTTGCCACCCAATTTGAATGCTTGATTGGAAATATAATAGCTGACTCTTTAAGTTTATGAAGGTTAGCTCTCATCAAAGGCTCAATCTTTGGATTAATAGGCCTTTGCCTTTGTCTTACTAGCTTTGTTTTAGTTTCTAACTCAATGGTGTGTTGAGCTAAAATTGGATCAAATCCTTTGAGGTCACTATATTACCATAAAAATACATCCATAAAACTTGAACATAACTTAATGAAGGTTTCCTTATCTAAAGGATTACAAACCTTACCTAACTTTAAGTTCTTACCAGTTGTAATATCCACATTTGTATAGTGTTCCTCCTTTGTTGACAATGAAGACTTTTCTTTTCTCAACTCATCATCTCTACTAAATATGTTCTCAAGGGTGACCAACCCTTTAGGAAAATTATTTGTTTTTAGCTACATAATCTGGTCACCATACTTCTACAAGAACTTGTCTTGGTTCATGAAAAATTCAAATTTCAATGGTCATTGTTAATCATCAAACACTTTGTCAACATTTGGTGACCTCTCATATATTGAATGAATATGCATCATTGATATCCCTTGAAAGTATCCTAATATTTAGTTATGCTAAACATCTATTAGTTTGACCTCATCTCATACTCCTTGGTAATTTTGACCAAATATGCATCATTGATCTCCTCAGAAGTAACTCAGTCTTTACCTTTGATTAATGTTAAACATTGAACACTTGTCTATCTTGCTACTTCCTAAAAATTTGGAATAAACATGCTCCATTAATATATTTGAGATTATATTTGACTTTAACCAACTTAAACATCATACACATTGACTTTTTTGACTCAATATACATCATAGATCTACATTTGTTTGAACACTCGCTCATCATTAGATCCTTATCTAGTCCTGATCTTTACCTTTTTCAATTTTGGCTAAGTATGGGAACTTCTACAATCTTCCTGGAAGGCCAAATTTTAACCTTAATAACTTTTATTGTGCTCAATCACATGTCCTAAAATTTAAACCATATGATCTTCTTTCATAAGGGAATTCATCCATATATCAAGCATTTCCTAAAACCTTTATGCATGTGAAATATAATTCCATAAAATTGCTTACTTAGTTGTACTTGAACTTAGACATTAATATTAAATTAATTTCATGTCACAGAACTATAATACAATCATATGCACACCGTTAGATCTCCATTTCAAATTTGGTTAAGTATGGGAAAACATTGCAAATTCCCTGGGAATCCACATTTGCATAGTTATATCTTTTGCTTCACTCAATTGCATGACCTAAAAATTAGACCATAGTAACTTGGGACTAATTTTATCACACCTATATGACCAAATATCCCTATGGTGATGGTGATGTCATCAAACTACCTACTTATATTTTTCTATCATAGAACCAACTATGCCAAGATGAACATAATGAAGAACTAGATGAATACCATGCAATTCCACAAGTTCTCCAATCATCTTTGACCTCTGATAAGAACTATAACACATGATCAATACTTTATACCCATCCCTAATCATGCCAAAACTAAAGTTTAACCAAGCCTACTTCAAGCATACTGAGATAGGCACACTGCACACTTTGTTATTGAAACTTAGGCTATCAAGACACTTCATCCACTCACCTAGACACCTCCATGACATCAATAATAACTCTCCAACAATCTCCTTATTTTCCATTTATGTCAACACCCATCATACAACTCAATTTCCTTCTCTCTCTTCAAGTACTCTCATAATAGGAAGATTCTCCCCCTTTGACACAATGACAAAGTGGGAATAAAATGATCTTGAGGACCTAAAAATACCACCAAAAGGAGAGGACCACCTTATAAATATGATACAAAATCCCCCTTACCTTGATCCTACCTATTCTAATAGAACTCACCAATAAACATATGAGAGGGACTCCCCCTAAGATCTTTGAGCCATTTCACCTCTTGAGCATCTTTAGATCTCTACCCACCATGAAGAACCACCACACAGGCGTACTAGCCTTCTCTCTCAATCCACCTCAAGAACCACTAAAAGAACTTCATGCCACTCCCAAAATATTAAAAATGCTCTAAACTAACCTGAGAACTCACCTTGAAACCCTCATGCCTTACTCTTTTGGATAAATTAAGCAAACACATCAAATCTTCACACTAGGCCTATTTAGCTCCTTGTAGTACTACCTAGAACTTATAGAGCCCACAACTTTCAGTAGACATACTTTCAAAAACTAAAAATTCATATGTAGAGCACTATCCTATGCCGCTTAAGCACACAAATTTTCATCACCTATTTCCTCCTCTACAACATACTTCTTTCAAACATCTACTAGCTAATTAGGCCTCTATTTTAACAAAAACTTGAATAATTTAAAAAACACAAACCTTCAAATCTCTGTGAAGCTTGATTCAAAAATTGATTTGGCCCATTCAACATATTAATAATCCTTAGAACTAAAATCATAAGGTAAACCACTTTTCTAGCATAGCCCAAAACTCTAGAATCTCAAAACAAACAAGGTAAACAAACCTCCTTCTGGTCAATGCCCATCTCTAAAACTTCTTGCACACATGGAGATAACCAACACACAATTCTATACCAAGATTTGAGCCTTCACACCTTTTGGAAAATTGACTTTCTATACCATGGCTTTGATCTGAAATAAGAAAGATAAACCTAGGAGCACACAAAAACCTCCAAAAGGCAAAAATGAGATCATCAAGACACAAAAACACCTAGAATACATCACAAAGAAGTACACATACCTTTCTAAGTACCAAACTCTTCTTGACATTCCATAAATCTCATTATGCCACCTAAAAACACCCATTCTAATCCTAAAAACATTGTATACACAACAAAAACACCTTATAACATCACTTTAACCTCATCAAATCACTTCTCCCATCTTAACACACCAAATCTAACTAGAAAAAATCATCTCTTGCCTTCTATGACCTTCTGAAGAACACCATAACAACACCTACTTCTCCACTAAAATGAGTCTCTTAAGAAGCATAGAAAGAGACCTCCTCTACACCACAATGCTCTAAAACAAAGTGAAGCTAGGAGTGCCCCACATCTCTTCAGTAACCATTGAAATCCTTTTATATCTATAATATTTCTTGTTTTTATCCTTCTTAGTCTAAACTTTGACAACTTGTTCCTTTTTTACATCACTCACTATCTCTTCTATGATAGGATATATAACATTTGGAGAAACTATGAAATATGGACATACCTTGATCACTGAAGTATATTCTTTGCATGTAGAATATCACCTTTAGACCTTGACAACATAATAACCAAGCTTGAAACTTGCTCACACACAACAAGTTTCTCATTAGAATCTAAACACACCTCAGAACTAGCCTCAACTAGAACCTGGTCTTCTCCTTGAGCTTGGTTTCTTCATTCACAACATGAGTAGATAATGAGAGCTCTTGGCACTCTCCAACTTTTGTAGTATTATCCACTATAACAAATAAATTACTTATACCTACAAACTCATCATGACTCACACTTACCACCTTGAGTTAAATTTACTTCTTCCTTGTACTCTAGGATCCTGATTGAATTTATTTTTACTTGATAACCTTTACTTGTAGAACCTTGCAATGTGACCAATCTTCTCACAATTGTAGCAAATAATACTTATTGAAGGAAACTCATCTTTCCTTACTTTAAATGGATAATGTTTTTCAAAGTGTCCCACATCATGATGGTTGAAGCACTCAAACTTTCTCACACCACCTGACTGATGATTCCACTATTCTTAGCAAGTTTTCTACACTCCTTATCCATATGACCAAATTGATTACATGTGTAACAATAACCATTAAAACTTGCATACCTCATGGCATTTGGTTGTCTAATCTGATTTTTCTTCACTTTGCTATTATCTTCATTCCTTGACAAATTATTGACCTTCAAGGTCTGATTACATTAGTATTCATCGTTTCTTGAGTTGCATTTTATAGTTCTTCTTTGTATCCAAGACCAGTTCTATCACTTGCATGATTTTGACCACTCAAAATATTGTCTACATAAATTGAGCTCTTTTTAGATCTCACAGATGATTTCATCTTACTAGATATCTTCTCTAACTTAAATTTTAATGACTCATTTTCAATTACATACCTTGAACATTCATATTCTTTAGCTTTTAGGCTTGCAGATAGGATTTCTAATTGACAACTGACATACTTAACTATATCGTCATGTTCCTTGGTATCTTCATTCATTCTTACTTCATACACACTGAATTGCTCCTCATAGTCCTTGATTTGTGAATTCATCTTCTTTTTAACCTTATTCTCAATATTTATTTCTTTAAGGTCATTCATCAATTCAATCTTAAAGTCCATCTCATCTTTATCATCATCTAAATCACTCCAAGTAGACTCCTTTTGATATAAGCAAATTCCTTCCTTAGCCATGAAAAGGGATTCATCTTCAATAGGAACATCATCTTTATGATCATACTTTAAGTCACTATCTTCACTCTCATCTAATGAGATGAAATATTTATTGGTGTAGAGACTCTTTTTGTTCTTGAAGGACTTCTTATTATTGTCATACTCTCTGAATCCTTTCTTCCTCTAATCAAACCCACATGTCTTCTTGTCTTCATCTTGGCCTTCACCATGATATTCATCATAATTATTCTTATACTTATAAGGGAAATTACTAGAAAAATGTCCTACTTCTCCAAAATTAAAGAATTTAAAGGGTAGTTTACCCTTATACTTGCTTGAACCTATTTTCAATTTCCTTGTAAATAAAGTAATTAATTCATCATCATCAATATCAAATGTGTCATCCTTCTTGATTTTATTACCTTGGAACTTCTTCTTTGTCTTCATTTATATCTTGAATGTTGAATCCTTCTTTGGCATTATATCATCATTTACTCTCATCTCATAAGTAGTAAGGATGCCATGCAATTAATCCATCTTCAACTAAGTAAGATCATGACTTTCTTCTATAGCAGACACTTTAAAATCAAAATTGAGAGAGAGAGACCTTAATAAATTTTGAACTATAGTAGACTCTTCAATATTCTCTCTAAAACCTCTAATGATGTTCACAATCTCATAAAATTTCTATAGAAAGGATGCCACATAATCTTCTTCCTTCATATTAGGACACTCAAATTGTCTTCGGTGCATCTGCAACTTTACCAACTTAACCTTTGAATATCCTTCATAAATAGTCTTTAATTTATCCCACATTTCCTTGGTAGATGTGTAATGTATTACCTTGGTGTATTCAATCTCTAAAATACCACAAGTGATAGCATTTATTACCTTAGAATTATTCTCAAACAACTTCTTATTTGTAACACTAGATGGAGGAATAGTAGGTGTAGAATAACCATCCATAATAGATTACCAGGTGTCAAACCCTAGGTACATGATGTAGGTCCTCATCTTCACACTCAAAAAAGCATAATTGGATCCATTAAACATTGGTGCTTTCTTAGTGTAAAAACCTCCTTGCATTTGATTTATATCCATGTTGTACCTTGGATCTCTTTTAAGCTATCAAGACTTTACCAAAGGGCATACTTTGATACCAATGGTTAGAGGTAAAATCACTAAGAAGGTGGGGTGAATAATTGAACTAGATATTTTAGACTTTAATCCCAATCCTTTCAAAATCTTAATCAATTACCACAAGAATTTATAAAATATACAAGTCATTCATAACAATGAAAAATATATAATGCAAGATCACACACAACACACAAGATATATGTGAGAAACCCTCTTGGGGAATACAACCCACTCTCAAGCCTAAAAACACATGGACTACTTATCTTATAAGGTGTTAAAAACATGAGACTTTAGTGGAACACCCATTCCACAAGGAGCACCTACCCTATCTAGCTGAGCACCCACAACAACTAGACCTTTTTCAAGATTCACCTTATAAGGAGGAACTAAACCCCTAGATGTTGAGCAACCATAAAAAAACCTATGAAATTAACATCTCCTAAACACTAATTGCCTACCAATATAATGGAGATATAATGTATATCATCTCTGTTAAACTCTACACACTCTCTCTAGCCTTCATACCCTTCTCAATGCATCTAAAAACCTCCTTCTGGATCATCTAACTTCTTCACACTTAATCACTTCATCACGCTTGAAAAAAAATCTATTACAACCTTAAAAGCATGAAAAAATGATCATACAACCTCAATAGTATTGGGTCAAGCCCTTCAAGCCATGATATCTATAAATGATAGATTAAGACCATAAATAGAGTCTCACGTAGCCTTCAAGATAATAACTAAGTAGTTTTAAAATTACTAACACATAATTTCTATGGAAATCAAGACAAAGTGATAAATAAAGGTGAAAATCAAGTATCAAAAATCTATTTTTAAATTTCTAAATATAAATAAATAGGCAACTAACTTTTTTCAAAAAGAATGTGAGATTAATTACTATGAAATTTAAAGTGAATTACATTGCTTATGTAAAAAGTAAAAACATACAAAACTAAGTTGGACATACATAATCAATGTCGGTAGAGACAATATATTATGAAAGTAGGTCAAAATAAATTAGGTCAGACAAGGTCAACTTAGTTTACTGGATAGAAAATAGACACATAACTAAGTCAATTAGGGTCAACTTAGTTGACTGTGTAACAAAATTTTGATAGAATTAAAAAATTAGAAAACAAGAGTGAAATATGAAATACTAATTTATCTAACTATAAAATATAAATATAAAAATTATTTAACAACTATTTTATTGATACCAAAAAGAAAAGAAAATGTAAGCTAGGTTGAGCTAGATTGATCTAATTAGTTAGAAAGAACATGAAAAAATTGACTAGGTCAACCATAATCAACTTAGTTGGATAACTTTGAGTGATATATATATGAATACTTAAATTATGTCATATAGGATTGATTTAGCTCTGCAGAGATAAAAACCTAAAAAACATAGAGATTAAACAAGGTTGACTATGGTTAATTTAGTCTATAGAAAGTTAAAAATTAAAAATAAATGAAATAAGAATAGGTCAACCTACATCGACCTAGTTGGATGAAAATAAATACTAAAAATTATATAAAATTAACTATATGACCTACATCAACCTAGTTTCATGTAGATGAAAATAAAAAAGTAGTGAATAAAATTGGGTCTTCCTGTGTTGAACTAGTTTCATGTAGATGAAAATTAGTAAGTAGCGAATACAAATAGGTCGACCTATGTGACCTAATCACCTATAGATGAAAATCATAGCGAATAAATAAAATTAGGTTGACTTGCATGACCTAGTTTCCTATAGATGAAAATTAAAAAGCAGTGAATAAAATTAGGCCAACCTGTATGACATAGTTTCCTATAGATGAAAAAATGCAATGCAAAAGTTAAATTCATGTCGAGTTCACTAGAATATATGAAACATATTAATATATATCTAAAACTTATCCTAAGTAATAAATCCAAGTTTGGATGAGGTAATCAACTAACATCTATTGTGATACTTTATATATTAGGAGCATGACCAAATTAGATCCACTAAACCTAAGGGAGAACTTGTCACACAACACTAAAGGAGATGGTTCTCAAGCCTCTAGGAAATTAATATTATGAAATAACCCTAGTTAGGTATTATAATTCATAAAATGAAATCTAATCTAGTATTACTAAATCTTATAACACAAAGGGGGTGGTTTAAAACAAATAAAACAAAGAAGGGATCATGTAAATAAATGGGGCCTAGATCACCTAAGGTGGAAGATGACAAGCCTAAAAAATCTTATAGTGACACTAAGTTTAAGTTTATAGGTAATCTAATCAAGGATTTATACATTAAAACCTATTATTTTGTATAATATCTATCAATTAAATGAAATAACAAAAGTTAGAGATACTTACATTTGGACGAACCTATCGAGACTCAATCTCTCCCTTGGCCAATGGTGTTTTTCAAGAGATTGTTGTAGATTTTATAGGATCATACTAAGTGAAATCAGATTTAGGATAAAATATTATTACTTTCATCCAATAATTCTCATAAGAAATTTATCTTTCCTCAAAGGCAAAATGCTAAGCAATGACTCCTTTAAATACAAATGTAGTAGAATTGTGAACTATAATAATGCAAAAAATGAATGTTCCTCTCTATTGGATTAAAGTGAAGGTTGTATTTATAGAAATGGATAGGTCTCAATCCTTCAATAATTTTATCCAACAAGTTCATCCCACTAGGACCAATTTTTAAAAGTTTTCATTTAGCCTCAAACTAGGTTAACCATGGCTGACCTAGTTGTGTAATGCACACTTTAACTTTTTCAACTAGATCGATCATGGTCGACCTAGTACCAAAAAAAAAAATTCTTAGTTAGGGGTTATTGAGAGGATAATTACCTCTGGATTTAGATAACTGATATTTTTAGTGGGTTTAGGTATGATAGAATTAACTAACAATCTTTCAAAACAGTAATGGTTTACCCATCCCTTTCCTAGTACACCCTTTAAGGCATCCACTCAAAAATATTTAAACTCAATAGGTTTATGCAAGAGAGAAAGCATTAGTCAATGATAAATTTTTAAAATATTGTCTATAAATATTTTAACTCTTTTTATAAAGAGTAAATATCTTCTTCCTTACCTTTGAGCATTTTCTTAAAGAAGGTAATCTCTTCTTCTTGCCTGATAGTTACAATTTCTCTAGGCAATACCATTGATTGTTGTATTTTCTCATCTGCATCAAGGATATAGGGTGATCTTATTATAGTATTGGTGACTTTACCTTATCAAAAACTGGCCTAGAGGAGGAATATTGAGGAGGTTCTTTCAAATTTTATTTAGTTTTGAATTATTTAGCCATGTTTACAAGCTCCTCAATTATTATGGATAGTTCATCTATTATTATTTCCTCATATGCTAGTTATTCAATTTTAGGAGGTACCTCAGTTTTTTAAATATTTATTTCTTGATTAAGACTTTTAGGTATCTCTAAAACATCTTACCTTTTGTCAAGGTCATCCTCTTTACATAAGATAAGTCTTCTCCTTCTTAGCATCATTTCTGACTTACACTCCTCAATTAGAGTATTTATTCTTGCACACCATCTCAAGACTCTAAGATGGGTTATTTATATATATATTATTCATAATCATTATATATTTATATAATTGGAATGGTTTTTATTTCTGGTTTTGGAGGTTCGCTTGAGGTGGCTCCAAAGGTCTTTATTTTTCTCAATCTCCTTTTATTTTTTGGCTCTAGAGAAGGTTCCTCTACTATGGTTTATTTCGTAAGACTAGAGCTAGGTGTGACATAATAATATAATGTAACTATCTTAGTTTTATAATTTTTACTTAGTCTCTCTTCTAAAAATACATTCCATTTTGCCTCTCCATCAACTTTCTTCAAAAAGTGGTATTGGAAAATTAATTGAATCAATCCATCGTATATAAGATCCAACCCTTTAAACATACTTATTTTCCATGCCCTAAACAATACCATGAAAAAAATGAGGTAAATTCACCCTCCAATAAGTTTTATCCTTCCCATGCTTGAGATGGTTTAAAATTCTCATTGCATCTCCAAATATTGATCCATATTACTCATCACAAGTGAATAATTTAATAACCTAATAAACTATAATCCTCCAAGGTTATAGAATAATTTCCTTTATTATCCCCTTATTAAATTCTTGTGGGTTCATAATCAATTTAATAATTAGTTATCCTTCCACATGAAATACTTGAATAAAAAATTTATATGAAGGATTATTGGTTATTTACATACTAGTTTCAAAAATACTAGATAATTGATTGATAATAGAGTTGCTTATCGGTATTTTGATTCCCTTAAATTTAAAATTCTCCCCCTCTAAATTGATGATGAATTATTATTAAAAAATTTCATCATATCCATTAATTTTTTTATAAAATATAACTAACCAGATTCTTGAAATATGTTTGCCACTGCTTCATCTTGAAGGAGGAGTTCTAAAGATTATGGGTTAGACTTCTTTTTTTGTCCTATTTAAAAAAATTAGAAGGATTTCTGGAGATTTGGGTAAGAAAATTGGTAGGTAATAAGAACATGAACAATAATAATTTAATGTATATAGCAATGAACAATCTTTGAAAAATAGTGAACTAATATTTATCTCTCGAAATATCTAAGAGCTATATTTGGTTACTATTGACTATTTTGACCACAAGTCAAAATAATTCAAGCCCATATAGTTAAAAAATTGTATGAGGTATTATTAGTGTCCTCTATGGTTTTTCATAGTCCTAGATAGGGGTCATTTAATATGTCATTACTTTGATTACATCCATTTTAGTCCCTTATGTCATTTCTAGTCACTAAGGGTGATGTTTAGACTATTTAATGAGAGTTGTATGGTTTTATTAGGTAGGAAAATGTTCCTAAATATTTATAAATGTTAAATATGTCATATCCTATCATCAATTTTTAGTCTCTAACTAAAATCTTTAGGTACTACGTTGAAACAAGAAGAAAAGAGGCAATTTGGGTAGTTTTTGTAGTTATACAGCTTATGGATAAGTGTAGCATGTGTGGCAAGTTTTTGGAATGGATCTTAAACTACCCTAAACTCATTTTAATGCTTTATTAGATTTCTAATGCTCAAAAATGGCTGAAAACCATTCTGCTCCTTCATCACTCCACTAGACATGTAAAATTGGTCAACATGTCTTGTAATGGTATGATCAATAGGAGATATTCTAGGTCAAATGATATTGGTGGTAGATATTAAACTTGTTATAATTAATTTTATTGGTATTAGTTCAAGTATTGTTTGCATGTACTTTATGAACCATCCTTTAGAAGTTGACTATCTCATTTTGTATGTTAATCCTCACACCCTACATGTTTTATTTACATTTGAGACAATCCATACAAATCAATTGATGAAATTGCTTCCAAAGGATGTGTAAATCATTATCTCATGGTTTACATGTTTTTTTGCATGTTTTAAGACTAATTGATAAGCACAACATCTCAAGTTGTAGGTTGAGTACACTAATAGAGTTGCAGACATGTTTACACGATTTGTAGAGGTTTCATGTCATTGTAGTGGATTCAAATTAAGGTGATATGTTTTATTTAATGTTTCCCATATCTTGTCAACTAATTATCCTTCCAATATTAGTTTCAAAGGGTCTCGCATGGAATTTCAATCAAAGAACATGCCAACACCATCAGACTTTTCATGACTATCACATACAATGAGGTGTATAAAGGATTGAATAACATCCATGGAGAGAAAATGAAGAATCTCAAGAGGTTAAACACACTTTTTAACATCATAAATCAAGCTAAGTCCTCCAAATTATATATGATTAAATGTGACACTTGTTCTTCTTTACACATAGTCATGCACCATTAATGTGCATATATAGGTGGCATATATGAGACTAAAAACGTTGGACTAGGGCATGTGACTTTTTTGGAGTATTTAAGGCTGAAATATAAGTTTGAAGAATTTTTAGAGGTCTAATATTGATCACAAGGTCATCTACCATGCATAATATCCATGTTTCATCTTCATTAACTTGTTTGTAACTGTGTGTGCACCCACAAACACTTATAAGAGGTATGAATATCTAGTATGAAGGTATTTGAGCATCTTGGAGATCCTCATAGAGATTTCAGAGTTTAATAATGTCATTAAAATCATGATTTAGGTCATTAAGAGGTAGTTAGGCTTGATAAGCCATGCTCAAGTTGGAGAAATTTTTTTAGGGACTAGTTACCTTAAAATCTCCAAATAAAGACCTAACCATTCTTTTGCTATTTTCATGGTGAGACATTTTGAAGATGATAAATAGTCTAATGTTTCTATCATGTAGTTTAGGTGAAAGAGAAGTGGTTTGGCATGATAGAGGGATATTTGGTCAAAGGGGTATGATGATAGATGACTCCCATTTTATGCATTCTTACACTGTATAATGTAAGTATTCTCTATAGTGTTATAGGTTCAAATAACCTCTCAATACACCAATATATAATGGAAGCCTACCTTTTAATAAAATGACTCTTCCTAAAATAATATGGTGCTATAATTATCAAAGGGTAATTATAAAGGGTTCATATTCAATATTTGATGTAAACCATCACCTACAGGTCCCCTTTGGTCACAAAATAGTCACCTGCAGTCTGGCTCTAGTGTGACAGTGGGTTGGAAAAAATAATTTGGGTGTTGGAAAATTCCAAAGCACATTGGTCTGAGTCCAAACCAATTTTTATTGATTTAAAATACTCAAAGGAGGTCTTAGAACATGAAATCAATGCCAAACACAAAAATACACCTACAGGTATACTCCTTTCTAAGTAGAAACATAGTTACAGTTGAATGCAACTAAGCTTGGCAAAGTGAAAGGTATGTCTTGAAGAGTTTGAAAGAGATTATAATGATGGATATGTTTTAATTTCCTTAATTTTGATGATTCCATCCTCATGAGATTCTTAAAATAGGGCAAGAGTTGGTTTCAAGTAAACCTACAATCATATGCCAACCCTGCACACAATGAGTAATATACAATCTACCTTGAGGTTTTCATGATATTTGGAGATGCTATTGATATATTATAACTCTATAAATTCTTAAAAAGTATACTTAAGACCTATATAAGTATTTCTTGTATTCAAATCACTTGAGGTAATAGGGGAAACACCCTTTGTTCTATCTCAGATAGAGGGCACTCCCAGACTAGTAAAACCCTATAGGTTTAGTAAGAAGGTGATGAGAAAGTGGGGTGAGAATTTTTGAAGGAAATACATAATTGTAAAGTGAGTTTTCTTAGACATGAATAAACCAATATAAGGCCTTGCAACCTTGGGAGACTACTCATAGGTGTTGATGAGTAGCAAAGTACAATTAATTCTTACTAAACCTAGACTAGTTCCACTACCTAATGGGGGTATAACATCACTTTTAGGGATAATTTAGATTAAAAATACATTATAAGACCTTCATTAGGAGTTATAAGGTGATTTAGAGAAATCTTTCTATATAGGAGGTTACATAAGAATCATTTCTTGACTTGAGAACTTGGTAGCCTGCATAGAATAAAGGAAAAGACTCAAAATGCCATGTTTAGAAGCTTGAAACTATATGAACTTATACCATGGGATTTGTATAAGATAGGATGTGTTGAATAGGATCTCAAACAATATTTTAGTGTAATTTATTCATAATTTTAACATCACAATTTCATGAACAATCCTTAAGGGGTGAAACTACGTAAAACCCTTGATAAGGAACTGATTGGAAAGACAAATAAGAGAAGGCATATAGGAGGGATATAATGACATGGAATATGATTGGAAATTATAGAAGACTCTATAGGGATCCTTCCAATCAAATTGAGTTGTACCCTATATGTATGGACGTGGTATAAAAACTACTTTTCTTAAAAAAGTTATGTGTTGTGAAGGTAAATAAAGGTTTCAAAGGATAAAAATCACTTGGGGATGTATAATGAGACTTAGCCTAACTCCTCATATCCATTTATTTCCTTAATATATCATACAAGTACCTCTGTAATCACCTTCATCTCAGCTAATCTAGAATGGCATAGTGAACAAAGAGTGATGACCAAGTGAGAAGGTAATAAATCCAATTGGGAGGCCTTTTAAGGTTTTATTGATGAATATAAGGCCATGAGGACTCTTTAAAATTATCATACCCTCACCTATATGGATTTTTTTGATAAATTGATGATAATCTTAGTGCCAAATGTGAAGACAAGTCTAAAGGAGGATGATAGTGACTGTAGGTAGTGATAAATCATGTCTAAAAGAATATCAATAATTAGGGACATAACCAATGCATATTGGGGACTATTTCTGATCCCCCCCTTCATATTTTAATTATATAATTATTCTTATTCTACAATATACCACTCAAATAAGACAAAATGATGAGGGAAGTTTCTAAACAAGTAATTGAAGAGTCCTACGCTAAACCTAAAGGAGTTTCATACTTTGAAGGACATTTGTCCAACTATAAATTACATAGTCTATCCCATATTAATTTATCCTATATATGTAGCTTCTTATCTTAGATTGACAATATTTATTATTACTCTTGGACTTCATTCTCTTCTCTCCTCTCTCAAATTCTATAAGTACTAGCCATTTTAGATCTTGTCTAATAATTCCACACCATGTATGGTGAAGCCATGCTAGTTTGACATCGTAATTTACCTTTTAACAATAAATACAATCTGGTTTGAGTTCATATATAATCTTTTTAAAGTGTGTGAACATATGTATAGTGAATATCTAAGTGATATTCATCTATCCTTACTTTCTCTCAATCCTTTCATGCTTGATGCAAGTTGTTCCACTCTAGCAGGTCATATTAAGTATTGTCAATTGTTTGGGTCTATTTTCAAGTATAAAATTATCCTTAGTGTTTGAAACTAATCTATGGTTCACTTTCCTTGGATATTCCTCATGTATATCACATCCATATTGAAATATTAATGCTAGAGCATTTTAGGACTTTGAAGCTAGTATTGTAGGTCTTGTTTCTTAGTGAAATAAGTATGAAAGTCTTGTGGAAATCCTTTTGGTGTATCACCCCCTTGAATTATATTTAGTTCATGCACACTTATATCCCTTTTTCCACAAATAGTTATTTAGTGTAGGTGATAAGCACTTAAAGGCAAATTTAGGGAGCTAACCCTTAAACCTAGAGGTCTGGCTCTAATATAGGCAACCCATAGGCCTAGAGGTATTCTAATGTTTCCCATATATAGAGGAGGATTGAAAAACCTCCTCTAGGGTGAATTTTTTTTGACAATATTTACCAATATTATATGTTCTTAGGAATGAGGATCATTTATAAAAACTTGTGAGGAGATTTGAGGTGACTCAAGTCAATCTTTTTACTCCTACATGCCAATTCTACCACCTTCCTTTATTTCACTTGCCATTATGCCATATTTATCCATGCCAATTTATTCCTTGTCATAAGTGTCCTTATAATAACCTTTCCTTTCACAAGTACCTTAAAATACCCTTTTTAGAAGGTACCCCTTCCTAGAAGACTACCTTTTAGAAATAACCCCTTTTAGGAAGACCCATTTTAGGAAATTGGATATTGAAATGAAAACATAAAATTCACAGTTAATTTTAATCATAAAAAATAAATTATATACCTTATATTACCTATTATCATATTTTCTCATATTTTTCCATGTGTCCTAGGATGATGAAAAAGAACACAAGAAGTTAGTCAAAAGCACTATCTTTGTTGCTTTGTCTATTGAAATTTTTTTCATTCATTGGTTTTAAAAAATTTCACTATTATTTCTCTTTATTTATTTTGATTTTTTTATGGAAATAGGATCATCATTTTCTATTTTTCAACCATATTCCTTTATTTGGACTCAAACCCTTATCCTTTGATTATGATAGAAGAAAGTGGTTCTTACATATAACCAAATTTTGATTGGTATTGAATCTTCTTTTGAAACTCTTATTTTTTATGAGGTTGATGATGTAACCTCAATATATGTATATCAACCAAGGTTTTTCATATTTTCATCAATTGGTAACATCTAAACAAACTCTTTATCAAATAGTTTCTCAATTTTATAAGGACCTAACCATATAGTGTAGAGTTTACATTTGAAATGTTTATTTAAAATCAAACAATAATACCCAACCACCTTATTTGAATTATCTTTCATTAATGTGATGGCCATGCCATGCTTTCCTTTAATATTAAATAACCTCCATATGTTACAATGCTTTAAGTCTCATGTCATCTAGTTGATTCAATTGAAGAATTATATCCCTATGTGCTTCTATTAAGTTAATACCTACTTCCATAATTGTCCTTGATATCTATAATTCAAAATAAATTAGAAGCAATGGCTTCTTTCCATATACTAGGTCATATGGGGAAAAACCTATAGTGGACTTAAATGTTATGTTATAGGCCCTAACTACTTAATATAGTTTACTTGCCCAGTATTTCTTGCTGATATATACTATCTTTGTTAGGATGTTCTCTAATTATCTATTGGTGACTTCAACTTGATCATTATATTAAAGGTGGTAAGGTGATGAATTTATGTGGGTGATCTGATAGTGATATGTGAAAGCTTTGATCGTATTGGATTAAAATTTATGTCTTTGTTATAAAACTATGGCTCTAGGTGTTATAAAGCACTGAAAAATCCTATTGTAAAAGAAGTCAATAACTTTAAGTTCATAGGAAAATGTTAGAGCTTAAACTTTTGTCTATTTCATGAAATAATTAGTACATACTGATATGTACTCCTTTTCTTGAGATGATACATCAATGAGACCAATTAAATATAACCACCATTTCTCAAATGCTCCTAAGACCACTTAAAGATGGAGGTGCATCTCATTAAACAATGTCAATGTCCCCTTCCTTTGGTAAGGGTCACATTTCCAAATATAACTCTTCACATTCTAGTGAAGTGAAGGCCAATAATATATAACCCCTAAGATTTTTTGAACAATCATTTTGTCTGAATAATAACCTCCTCCTAGCGTCATAGATCTCATATTAATGAACATACTTTTGAAGAACCAAATTAGGTCCACATTTTAACAATACTCCATTAAACCATTTATAAGTATCACTATTTATAATTTCTATCAACACACCCAATATCTTACCACTTGTCAACTTCTCACTTACATTGACCTTTTGACTTTAACTCACACCATTAGATTGACTTTACATAGAATGCATGTGCTCTGTTAGATCTTGGGACCCACCGATCTTGTAATTCAATGTGCACCATTATATATCTATCATGACACCTGAGATATGAATACTTGTCAATCTTAGTTAAATCTTAGGATATTTTAATTTCAATGGCTACTTCATGGAGCTTAAACTTAACATTTTCATGAACATCCCATTCTGCAAGTTCAACTTTAGAAGCTTATATCTTGAGATAGCAAGCTCATCAAGACATGAAATTTGAAGAGCAAGATCTAGTCATGAAATACATCATGTTTATGTAATTCTTTGACTATGAGAGGATTTCTAAGTGAACTTATAAAATTCTCAATATGAGCTGACCAATCTATTCTTATATGACATTTTATGATGGTTTGGTTCCTTAAGATCATCTTATTTACACTTTAATCTTGATTAAAGTGTTTCAAAAGGTTAAAAATGTTATGTGATCTCCTCTTGAATTCCATACACTCCTTCTGACATTGGATCACTCCTTTATCAGGACCCTTTTTATCTTCTCATCAAAGGCTAGGCACATTTTAGTATGTAGGGCCAAATTTGGCCAACATCTTTGGTGACTCAACTGGGGAGCATGTAAGTTATGCTTTAAAAATCAGACTATTTACATGATTCTTGGACTCACCAAAGTGATGAATCTGATCCTGTGACTACAATAAATATTTTTTAACTTGCACATTTAAATAATTCCACCAAATAAGGAAAGAAACAAAATTTAAAGGGAAATTATTCTAGCAAAATAGATATGCAAACAAATCACTTATTTTGGATAAAACATAAATAAAATAATGTGTCAGAACAACACTTGGAGGAAATTAAGACCAACTAAATAAGTACAAGGAACTTAACTTCCTCAATAGTAGTGTTTTAGATGTATCCCATTGACTGGGATAAGAATCTCCTCGCCATCCATCTTTGTAAGTTAGAAGGCATTATGGGATTTACAGTTGGAGATTGTGTATGGACCACTCCAAAGAGAGTAAAACTTTGTGTACCTTCTTAATTTAGCTCTATCCTCATATCACTCAAGGAAAAAATGTCATTTGAAACTTCTTGAAGAAGCTCTTTTGTCAAAATATATCTTCACTTATGCTTGATGGGATTCCATGGCCAATATAGACTAGTGTCTTATCTCTTCCAGCTCCATGAGCTCAACATATCTGATTTACATGGGCTCATTCTATAATAACTCAAGTTGATGCATTAGTTTTAAATCAAGGAATTTAAGAGAATCAAGCATTCTTGCTTCCTTACCATATACCAAATTATATGGAGAGTTGGCCATTGATCTTTTACAGGTGATCCTATCAGGCCACAAAGCTGTCTTTAACTTGAGATGCCATGACCTCTGATTATCTTCAATAGTCCTTCTAATGATCTTTAACAAATTCTTATTAGTGGACTTAGCAAGTCCATTGCCTTGTGGATAGTAGTTTTATGAAGTGCTAAGAAAGACACTATGTTAAACTACCCACTGGTTGATTTTAGACCCCATAAAGGCCATAACATTGTCAAAAATAATGGTTGAAGGGACTCCAAATCTAGTAAGCAAACCTTCATAGAAATCTAGAACATTGCACTCATTTGCTTCTTTCAATGCCACTACTTCTATCCATCTTGTAAAATAATCTATAGTATTCAATATCCATTTATGTCATGAGGCTGAAGGGGGTTAATGAGGCTAATAAATTGCAATCCCCATTGGATAAAGGGTTGATTCACTAAAATTCGTTGGAGAGGTAGAGCTTCAAATTTCAACTTTCCAATAAACATAGGACACTGTCTGTATTTCCTAACCTATGCATGACAATCACCAAATATGCTTGGCCAACAATACCCATCTCTCATGATCTTGTAGGTTGTGGTCCATGTTGAATAATGCCCTCCATTATGTCCATCATGGAAATTTTCAAGTATCCTTTCCTTTTTATATTGTTCAATGCATCTTAACAACATTCCATTGATATCTTTTTTGAACAAAACACCATCAACAAGAAGAAATGGAATGGATTGAAATCTAAAATATCTTATTTTTGAAGGAGTTAGGTGAGAGGGATAAATACCATCTTGGAAGTATCTTACCAAATCTTGAGACCAGCTAGAAGGTGAAATATGATCAGTTGTAGCTTCTTCATCATTAAACACAAAAACCATCTCATTTTCATGTTACAAGTCTTAGGCTAGGTGTTCATGAAGTCCTTTGCCTCTAATCAGGTTTGTGACCTTGATATCCACATCATACTCCATTACCTTGGTTATTCAACTAGTTCTATTATCATTTATATCCTTATTCAATAGAAAATCCTTAACACTTGGATGTGAAACCATTAGGTGTATCTTATTGTTAGACAACAAGTATCTAAATTTTTTGAGAGACCTTATAACTGAAAGTACATGTTTTTCAACAAAAGATTACCTTGTTTCATATTATTCTAAGCTTTGACTAAAGAAGGCTATTGGCTGATCTAAGGCTTCATGACTCTATTGTATAAGAATACCTAAAATAGTTTCAATGTTATCATAGGTGTATAGGATAAAATATTTTATGAAATCATGGTTCAAGAGTATAAGATCACTGGTTGTGGCTTCCTTGATCTCTTCAAAGCTTATTACTCCTTCCTTGGACTAGTTAAAACTTTGAACCTTATTTAACATGGTTATAAGTGGCCTAGCTAAAGTAGAAAATTTTTAAATGTACCTATTGTCATCAAATTATGCACCCTATGACAATCTATGAAGCTCTCTCAATTTGATGTAACATTGAATCATCTCTCAAGTTTATGGGAATTTGTAAGAGAGATGAATCTCTAGGATTGAAAGGGCTAGCTCCCTAAATTCTTATTTAAGTGCCTATCACCTAATCTAATGCTTTTTATAAAATGAAAACTATACTAGAGAGGTGATCCACCAAGAATATATCCCACATACTATCATACTTATACTAAGCAAAAATGTTTCCCAAGACCAATTCCATCCATTGAAAGATCCTAACATAGTGTTTCAATGTGAAGGTATCATGCTTGGGACAATCAACAAGATACTTGACCTAAGGGCTAGATTGCACACTATAGATAAAATTTCATACTTGAAAGAGATATTATTACATTAAACACACTTCACATTACCTATTAACATCAAAACTCTTGCTTAAACATGAAGGATAAAGGGAGTAAGGATGATACTATCACTTAGCTCCACTATACATCACTCACACACTTAGATAAAAATATTCACAACTCAGAATTAGACATTTATTCAATGTTAAAAATAAAAGTGTAATGTCATTTTATCAGGGCTTTTCCATACCAAAAATGTGGTCTCTTTACAATGGCCAAAATGGCTCAATTTATAGAACTTTGAGGAAGAAAGAGAGAAGAGAAGTTGAAGAGGCACAAGGACATGTGCCACCAACATGAAGATAAGTTAAAAATGAATGAGAGATAGGTACGGGGTGATCCATATCATGTCAATATTTAAAATTTTCATTCCCAATCATCCAAGACCTGTAAATAGTCAAGAAACTCCTTTTCTATGCATAAAAAATTGCCCCTCATGATTGGCCTTACAAAACTATCCCAACTCTATAATTGTTAAATTTTGATTATTAATATGATTAGGATGGTTACTAATAATCCCTCACATTAATTTGGGAGGATCTTGACCCCTCCTATCATTCTAGCCATGCATGATCATACTTGGTAGTCTCAAATGTTTTTCCCTTCACCTCACACACTTATCACCTTCAAGCTCTGCAAACCTGCAATATGATACATAAAATAAGAGGAATGACATTTTCAAGGAGTTATCATACCATCAATTAAAATAAATTATCCTTAAAATCTCCCAAAATGAAGATTGACCATTTTTTCCAATTCCTCTCTAGTTGGCTCATTAGACTGGTTGAAATGAGAGAACTAGTAGGAACACTTAGGAGATTATAAACTTGATCCAATTACCATTATGACTCAGAAAAAGTCCTAAATCTTCCTCTAAAAGTGATTTGGCCTCTTGAAAGTTCACCATAACTACAAAACACCAAAAATGGTCAAAATAATCCCTATTTTCCTCTTTTCCATTCAAGTCCATACCATCCAATCTCATATATGTGATCCTCATGGATTTATAAACAACTTCTCTTCATCACTAATTTTCAAATTCATCCATATGGATACTGAAATTGTCTCATCTTCCCAGTCGAGTCACTATGGAAGGTTTGCAAGGGTTTTGAAGTGGTTTTCATTTTAAGCATTCATTCATATCCATGGAACATTATAATTATGATAAAATTCAACTTATGGATTCTAAATTACCTACTTAAACTTCATTTAATGGCTCAAGGTCCCATGAAAATATTGGTGGAAGTTCTAAGCACTTGAAGTTGACATTCTAGCTCTTTTTTTGCTTCCTAGTGGGGTTTGAATGCTTCTCAAACCAAAACTAGCTTCTTAAAGATTTTATTTTAAATACAAGGGTTTAAAAACCTCTTTATATACCCTAAAAACTTCCTCCAACATTTATAATGGATTTACAAAATCTTGAAATGGAAATTGACCCCTGTTTGGTTTTAGGTCTAGACCTTGCCAATAGGTTTGCCTACATCTTTGAGCTTCTCTTGACCCTCAAATGGTTCTATTTTCAATGTGATGGCTTTAACACACCCAAAATACATTTTTAAACATGTATTTATCACTTATAAATCATATATTAGGTTGTAAATGCATATGACCTCCAATTTGGCTTTTAGCCCTAAGGCTTTCCTTCACACTTGACTATAACCCTTGTTGTGTAGGGTGTCTTGTTTTCTCTAAGGCCTCCTAGAAAGGTTTATTTGTATGTTTTAGGAATACTCCAGCTTATATAACCTTTATTTGGTCTTTTTTTCCTTGAGATCATCAATTCATCACTTGTCCCCAAAATAAGAATTCTTATGCATGAAGGGACTATCCCTGCTCTAAGACAAAACAAAGAGAATTAGGCCTATTTGTTTTGGAAAAGTGAGTATTTTTAGATCTTCAAAAGTCCCTAATGACAAACTTTACCAAATGGTTTTGTTTTATTCCATGTTTATGGTGTCTAAACATCCTAATTTCTTCAAAAAAGGGGTAAAAACCCTTGTTTTTTCATGTTCTTGTCCAAACCTCCTCATGGATACTCCTTCTTCACTTCCTTGATGCATCAAAGTTGTTTATGTATGTTACTTACCATCTTTTAATGCTTATGTAACCTAGGGATACACTCAAAACCTCTCTCCTAGGTGGAATCCCCAAACTCACCTCTGAGGATGTCTTGGACATATTATTTAATTCATTTGATCATGAGGAATCCACCTTATATGATTTCAAACTCTCCTTTTCTTTCCAAGGTACCAAAATCTCACATGTACCTCTCTTTCTTATGACTCTATCTAATTGTGACAGTGAATAGGGTGATTTTTCTTTAGGCATCTTTCTTTGGAGGCTCTAATGATGGTTTCAAAACATTGTATAATACTTTTTGACTTACCTTCATATGCCAATTTGAGCTCATATCCAAACCTAACATCTTGGCCCTTTTAGGCTTTCCAAGTGCTCACTATCCTCTTGGATTGAGACAATCCTAGGAACCTACTTGTAGGTGAGTTTAGGGTGAGATTAACATGACATTGATCTTGATTTGTGCTTTATCAACTCCTTTAGATCCCCAAGTCACTTAGGTTTTAACATTGTAACCTTCTTTAGCCTAGAATTACCTTAAGACTCCTTGAAGTTCCATAATCTCACTTCATTATTGTCCTAGTTATAGGTGACTATCCCTTCCTTCATTTTAGGCATGTAGGTTATTTTCTAGGTCAAGAATGGACTTGTTTATGGTGGCATTGATGGAATGAATGTATTTGATTGAATTCAAAACATAAACTTTCCTTCATCTCATTCATGATCATGCCTATTTCATAAAATTTGACCTTTCTGCCTGTAGGTGGCTCCTCACAGTCTTGTGTATGGACAGAGAAGTATGCATTAGGGGCTCAAGACATTGGATTTCTCCTTCTCTCATGGCCTCTTATCATGCAATCATCATTTGAACCACTAGCATCATTCAACTTGATAACATAGTCCAAGATCATTAAAATGGGATGCAAAGTTAATTTTTTGATCAATAACTTGTAGTTAACACTGCCTTGCTTTAGTGGTTTTTAGCCATCTTTAGGCTTTGCAACATTCAATCTCCATTCACCCTTTGCTTCTCAAAATTGGCACAATTATTATAGGTGAATAAGGCTACCAATTTGTCCAATTTGAAATCTTAGATCACCTAAAAAGTGAATTTTATGAGGTCCTAAAAAACCTTCAAGGCCTCTATTTTCCATTTTTAGGGATAGGGGACCCAATATGGCATGATCACAGTCCAACCTTCTATTTGATGCTTTGATACTTTCCTTGTCAAACTAGGATGATCAATAGGTCTATCTAGGTCATTACATAGTAAGGAATCTTAAATTGGATTGATTAATTTTTGAAATAAATCTATAAGGCATATCTACGGCATCAACTATAGATGGTCATCTCCTCTATACAGGCAGGACTGAGAACACTCTTTAAGTTTGCAAGTTTATAACACATACATGCCTCCATCAAACATTTCAATGTACACTAGTGGTCCCAAGAGGTTAAGTACCATGTCAAACCTTCAAATTTTCATTTGTGATGTTAGCATGCTCTTGTAGGTGGAGTTTTTTTTACTGAGACATATAAGGAAATCATAGAATGGTAAGAAACATGCAAGGAATTATTTCAATACAATTCAAGAGTAATTGTAAAAAATTTAATGCCAAATATACACCACGATCATTTAAAAAAAAACACCAAAACATCATCTCCAATGTGAAGGAAACATTTTCAGAGCAATGAGATGACTATGAATGCAAACTAGACATTTTTTAATCCTAGAAGAGGCTTTCTCAAACAATTGAACTCTAAAAAACAATAATAAGTATGGAAACATCTTGAAAATAGTGTGGAAACACCTAAACCACACTAATCCATCAATTCAAAATAATGAACTCTGAGACAAGCTCAAAAAGTGACCCCCTCATGGTTGAACATGCATATGGTTCATAAAGGAGGATACACAAAATCTCAATTTATTGTTATGAAAATTAAGTGTACTTAGATTAATATCCACCCCTAGAATCACTTCTCCCAATTCCACCTGTATGGCCCATGCCAAGTGCATGAAGTTGTTCATTCTTTGCTTGCCAAGTGAAAATGGAGGAAAACAAGTTGTAGATGAAACTTTTTGAATTATTATTGAAAACCAGGCATTGAAATTTATGATGGGAGGTAAAGAGTTACTTTTCCCATGTTTTTAGCTAATAGTGGACTTGAGAAGTCTGTGCAAGTGCCCAAAAACTCCTATTTTGAGGGAAAACTACCTTCCACTAAAAATAACTACTTCTCTCCTAACAAATAACTATTCATAACATGATATTGACATGATCCACATTGAAACTCACCTTGTTGTCAATTTTTCTTGCATGAAAATCCATACAAGTCATTAAATTGGATA
The DNA here is from genome assembly GCA_037957365.1 of Torreya grandis. Lineage (NCBI taxonomy): Eukaryota > Viridiplantae > Streptophyta > Pinopsida > Cupressales > Taxaceae > Torreya > Torreya grandis. Next base: position 1,058,390 of record JARHVA010005660.1, read on the forward strand.
AAATATGACCAAAAGGCCCCCTTTTCCACATGAGACATAACCTATATCCAATTTATGACTTGTAAATAGATTAAAACATATTAAGAACCATCTTAGGATATTTTAAACACAACTTTACCCTTTGACTACCTTTTACTAGGGTTGACCAACCTTTGACTCAAGTTGAATAGCCTAGTGCATAAGGGGTGGACTTCAACAAGGACTAGGGGTAGAATGAGTAAGACAATAGACTAAGATGACACACTATAAGACACATGGGAATCTTATTAAAATTTAAAAATAGTATGGGTTGAGCCAAATTTAACTTGGGGTCAAATTTGTTCAATAGTACCTTCTTATAAAATTGATTTTGCTTAAGAAGCTTTGTAAATCTTTCTTGTGCTTAGGCAAGGAAAGTGAAAGAATTGAATCTATTCTATCAATATCTATACTTGTACCATGTTTTTAAATCACATTTCCAATAATCCTACCTTTATAAACATATAAAACACAATTTTTGGGATTAAGAGACACCCCAAATTGCATGTACCTTTCAAACACTTGCTTGAGGTGAATCATGTGCTCACTTGCATTCTCAGAGAACATTGTTATGCCATCCAAATAAAAAAGTATAAACTTGTTAAGGAGACCCTAAAATTCCATATTCATGGATTTATAAAAACTTTCTCTAGCATTGGATAAACCAAAGGGCATCTTTCTATATGCAAATGTCCCCCACTTTATGGTGAAGGTTATTTTGAATTGATCTTCTTCCTTGACCAAAATATGATTATAACCACTATAGCCATCCAACAAGGATAGATTTTTTGAACTTGTAACTAATTTTAAAATTTGCTCCATAGATGGCAAAGGATAATGGTGTTTAGGGGAAGCCTTTTTCAAGTCATGAAAGTCAACACACAGTCTAATTTCACCATTATTTTTTTTGTATTGGATCAAGGTTTGCCACCCAAGATGAGTGATTGATTTGAAATATAATAGCTGACTCAATGAGTTTATGAAGCTCAACTCTCATCAAAGGCTCAATCTTTGGATTAATAGGCCTTTGTCTTTGTCTTACTAGTTTTGTTTCAGTTTATAACTCAATGGTGTGTTGAGCTAGACTTGGATCAAATCCTTTGAGGTCACTGTATTACCATGAAAATACATACATAAAACTTGAACATAACTTAATGAAAGTTTCCTTTAGGACTACAAATCTTACCTAACTTTAAGTTCTTACCAGTTACAATCTCCACATTTATATAGTGTTCCTCCTTTGTTGATAATGAAGAATTTTCTTTTCTCAACTCATTATATCCACTGAATATGTTCTCAAAGGTGACCAACCCTTTGGACAACTTTTTTTTTTTTAGCTGCATAATCTGGTCACCACACTGTTGCAAGAGCTTGTCTTGGTTCCTTTAGGAAAATTCAACCTCTTCTTGCAAGAACCTAATAATCTGATTGTTATATTTAAACACCTAAAAATTATCATGGCTATCTATAATAGAAGGTCTTATAACCATATTAATGTGTGACTGAACCTTTTCACTCTTTATGTCAATTGGGCTAATGAATTGTGATACAAACCTATTTGCATGTTTGTTCTCATTTCTTGATATGGCATAAATATTGAATGATTGAAATTCTTCAAATAAGTACCATACTTTATGATTATAAGACCTAAGCAATGGATTCTTGCATACATTAAGACCTCTTACTTGGTGAACTACCAATTCACTATCACCAAAAACTTGTAAAGTATTGACCTTCATCTTTCTTGTCCACTACAAACCATGAACTCGTGCCTCATATTTAACAAAATTATTTGAATAACCAAACTAAAACTTGAGAGAAGAGAAATACCTTTGATTGGTTGTATAAATCAAAATAATTCCAACCTTGGTGCCATGTTTGCTCCTTGATCCATCAAATTATATTTGCCACATACAATCACTAGACTCATCATCCTTCATCAATGCTGAAATTCGTGTATGTTTTTTATGAAGGTAATAAAAACCAAGTCCTTATTTAATTAAATTATAAGGATAATGTTCATGAAAATAAATGGCCTATTCATCAAGGAATATATCTATAACTCCATTTATAGGTGACTTAGTTTCCAATTCAGTATTTTCTAGTACCTTATCTAAGATAGTACAATTAGTGTTCACCATACTTGGCATATATGGTTCCAAATGGAAACATGCAATAGGTTCAAAAATTATTGTTACCTTAGTACCATAACTGGTCTTAAACATCAAATATGTCCAATTAGATTATAATTATCCTATGATCTTTGAGGTAAAGTCCCTTAATAGACACATGGCAAAATAGGGGGGAAAGTCCACCACTACACATCTTGGTGAATGGTAACATTGGGACAAACATGTAGTGTCAACTTCAGATATTTGATTATTCCTATTATCTTTATTGGTGACCTATCTAATTGTAATACCCCTTTAGCATTTGGTTCATATACAAGACTAAGCTTGTCTGTAATTTGCTTAGGCATGACAATACTATTGGCTCCACTATCTACCATACAATTATGAACTAAACAATCACCAACTATCAAAGAGAGGTAAAAAAAAGAGGATTTTTTTGTGATTTTACATTGGTTTTGTCCACTTTACCATTTTATGTGTTTTTTGATCTTATTGCTTGGTCGGCTGGTTTAAATTATCCAAGACAACACCTTGTTTCTCAATTGGTTTTTGAGATAATTTGAGGGATAAAAGATCTTGGATGAGCATGCCTTTTTGTCCTAGAATGGAAATGGAATCCCACATGCTAATAATAAAATTGGGTTTCTTCATCTAATTTATTATGCTGAATGAGGCTCCACTAACCTTTGGTTGTACCTTGTGAACCTCTAGTTGTTCTCTAATCAAAGGTACTCAAGGGACCTTCTCAACCTCTACATTCTGATTTTTTTGTGTTATAGGGGTAGTAGGTTAATCCTTGATACTCTTGGGAATAATATTAGGATTACTATAATCATTTCTCACATCTTAATCTTCCTCAACAACTCTTCTTTTAGCTCTAGTTAGAGCTACAACTTGACCACTTATGTTTCTAGTCTCACCAATTTGATTTAATGCAACATGATCATCCATTTGTCAATCCACATTAATGACATTAGGCTGCCCTTAGACTTGTTGAGCCTCTCTTTAGGGTACCAAATTTATCTCTTGATACTAACCCTCTTGAAGAGAAAAATCTTCTTGTGTCATTTATGGCATAGTAATATCCTATGATACCAAGGCTTGGTTTTGAATATCATTTGGATTAAAAGGATGCCAACTCAAATTTTACATCAAGTTTTTTTGAGGAAGTGTAGGAACACTAACTCTTGAATTGGAGGGTACATTATGGTCAAGGGATGCATATGGTTTAGCTTGAGTTTTGGATCCTTGAGATTAGTAAGGTGGTTTATTTTATTTTAAACCTTAATAAAGAGGCCTTTGATCTCTAAAAGGTTAATAGATCTGATTCTATTATTGATAAGACCAACCTTGGTACTACTATCTCTTGAGTTGAACTATTTCATTCCCAAAAGCTTGTAACATACTTTTCAAATCTCTGATCTCACTAGCTTGAGTAGAAGGGGCTACAACTTGGGTTATAGAGGATGTAATAAAGGATATATATGGGATTTGAGTAACTTGAGGGGGTGGGATAGGTTGAAAATCTATTAATTATAGGCATTAGGGGCCTTGGAGAAAGCTTGCCATCTTGTAACAAATTGTTCTCTGCTCTTATTACAACCTCATAGGCATTTGGTAAGGTATTACCCCCCATGGATTGTATCATCACACTAATATCAGAATTAAGGGATTTTAGATAGTAAAAGAAGGTATACTTTGGGGATGATCTAATCAATGTAGCAATCCTAGTCCATGTATTTTGGAATCTAAGGTTAGAATTAGACATGAACTCATGGGGGTATCTTTTAATGGTAGTCAGCTATTCAACTAAAGATAGGTGATCATATTTGTCTACAAATTATCTAACTAAGGTTGTACCTACCTCATCCTAGATAGTAATGGAGGTTAAAGGAAGATTTCCCATTGCAATGCTTTTCCTTTGAAGGAAGTAGCTAGCGGTCTGATAGACACATTATCTTAGATAACATTGTGAATGGAATAAAGATTAGCAACATCTTGGATATGCTTAATAGAATTTGTTTTATCCCATTCTCTTGAGAAGAAATGGATGATATTTAGGGAAGACACATGAATATCATCATACTAGGCTAAATTCAAGGGACTACCCCTATTAAATGGAACAAACACTTGATTCCTGATAACCATTTGGGTAATGGGGACAATAGATTGAACTAAAAAATAGGATGATGAAGAGATGAATATTTATTTTGAGGATAAGGATATTTTTTATTGAATCTTTCTTTTTTATAATAAGTATAAGGCAACTCAATGAATTCAAAAGGAGTACCTTTACTTGCTAACCTTGTAGTAATCTTTGGCATGAAAATACTATTTGGATGATTATATAAACTCTACAACTTGAAGAATCTTCAACTTTTGATGATGGTGAATGTCTCCTACTACTAAAAATATTTATTCTCAATCTCAAAATTTAGTTATGCCAAATAAAACTCTATCCCACTGGGCATGTTAGAAACTATTGGTTGTTCTAGATTGCACCCTAACTAAGAAAGGGGTTTGTTTAGGTCTTCCTACTCAATTCTAGTCCAACATCTAAATGACCCTAGGCTGTGGATCACCTAATCTTGGGTCAGACCTATGGAAAATGTTGGTTTCCTTTTGGATCTATCACCTAAACTAGACTTAAATTAACACTTGCTTGGAAAAGGAGAGAGAGATTAATAACAATCTATGAAATCATGCAAAATTAGGTGATGCACCAGTAATTTGAGCACTTACACCTTACATAAGACACACTATAAGACACATTCAAGACTAAATAAGACCAATCCTCATTTAATTATTTCACAAAAAGGCATTGATTAGATATCAACTTAGCATGGGAGGGTAGTTGTCCACTTCCAAACTAATCAACAAACTATATGTTGTACTTAGAATAACCTATGAGAACTACAAAGTACTTCATGAAGGTGAGGAAACTTAGACAGAGGAAATGAAATCATACATTCACTTAGCCACAACACATATATTCATAGAACACACTTTAATTTAGCTTGTAAAATTGAAGGAATTTAGTCTTTATTGCATCAAATAGGTATTACAGTACAAATCTTGGCATAGCCTAAGCAAGTTAAAGGTATAAGAGAATTTTCTCTAAAAATATCAGATATTTCTTTTCTAAAATTTTTAGAGAGATATCTCCAATGTGGAAGAAGATGGGACATATATAGAAAAAAGGGAAGAGAGAGAGGGAATTGCAATGGATTAGCATTAATATGAGGATGCTAAGTCATGATCTTATCAAGAAGGAAGTAAACTTTAAAATATCTATAAAAGAATTAAATGTTCCATTACCCTTATCTAACCATTAAGTATCATTCTTGGGACTCTATGTCATTTTCTACTTGATCTATTGATGAGGACAAACTTCTCATATCTTAGAAGTAACAGAACAATGGCATATCTACTTTGGGTGGTCATAGGTACTTGATTATCAAAAAATGTGACCATATCAAAAGATGAGACATTTCTCCATAACAATAACATAGTCTTCCCCTACTTTGAAACATGATCATAAGTCCATGACAAATAAAAACCGATTCATTTATTGGTTTTCATATAGTAGGAATATCAATGAAAACCTATAGACTAATTTATCTTATTGTAATAGTTGGTTGCCCATCTTTGATCCCTATTAGGTCTAAAAAGACTTATTTTGCCTTTGAGAATTTATAAAAGCCAATAACCTATTATATAGATAGAGATTCTTCAATATATGGCAAACCCAGTTATGAAACCATACTACAAGTCTATAAAATAGACCTTGTATGTTCTAAAAATTCAAACCAAAGTTTCATATTGAGCTTTAATGGTGACAGAGCTTCATCCTAATTATATGACTACATATTATTATTTATCAATGCTCATTTGAACTCTAATGGTAGCATAGCTCTTTAAGTCAACTATTTTGGTTTGACCTTGACCATATGTTCAACCTCTATATTGAAGCCCCTTATGTTTTGAATTTTAATCTCACTCATCAATTTGCTTTGTATGAAATGTACATAAGCTATTGATTTACCTAGAAGCTTAACATGCTTATGACACTTGGTAGTCTCTCACTCTTCCTCAAAATATTATAACTTATTAACCTTGATCATACCATCAATCTCAATCTATACAAATGAATGTATACTATTGATCTTCTACCAGTTAACATGGTCATGACACTTGGAAGATTCTCATTAGCCTTCAAGTTTTATTGACTTGATTCATTACTCACCGTTAGATATTTGTGTATGATTTCATGCTTACCATTGATTTATCTAGACCCACTAACTTCTTCAATCACCATGCAATGTTTATATTTGTCAGGACACCCAAGATCTTGTCACTTATCATCTTTTCACTTACTTTGACCTTTTAACTTAACTCACACTATTGGATTGACTTTTCATGGAATGCACATGATCCATTAGATATTGGGACCCATTTATCTTTTTATTCATCACATGACATTAGATCTCTATCTAGACACTTTTTACTCTCACATTAAACCTTGGGATATTTTAATTTAAATGGCTACTTCATGTATCTTAAACTTGATGTCTGCACGAATGTCCCACTCTACAAGTTCAACTTTAAAATCTTATATCTTGAGATAGCAAGCTCATCAAGACATGAAATTTGTAGAGCATGATCTAGGCATGAAATACATCATGTTTATGAAATTAGTTGACTATGAGAGGATTTTTAGGTAAATTTATAAAATGTTCAAAATGAGTTGACCAATGTATTCCTACATAACATTTAATGATGGTCTAGTTCCTTAAGATCATCATGTTTACACTTTAAGCCTACTTAAATAGTTTTAAAAGGTTAAAAATACTATGTGATCTCCTCTTGAAGTCCATACACTCCTTATGAAATTGGATCACTCCTCAATTGGGACCCTACTTAGTTTCTCATCAAAGGCTAGGCACATTTTGGTATGTAGGCCAAATTTGGCCAACAATGCCCACAAGTAAGTGTGCAATCTCAAACCTAACCTATGTGTGCCTTAAATGAAAGGATTAAATGGAAATATGAGGATCATGTGAGATCCATCCATGTAATAAGTGATACTATGATGAATATGTTCATAGTTAATCACATGAAGGGAAAATAATGTTCCAAAAGAGACAAGGCTATGCTATTATAGTCATGTCACTAAGGAAGTTTTATTGACATATTAGAGATATAACACAAGTACTAATTAAATTAGTAGTCATATCAAAATATGGGGAGAGTAAATGATCAAATAATCACAAGGAAGATAAGTAAAAAGTGATAAAAATGTGAGAAAGGTAAAAAAATATGAGCAATGAAAATGATACATAAGAACCATAGGGAAAACAAAGGATGAAAGCATTGTGATATAAAACCAAAGAACCAAAAAGGAGACAATGGTGTAAGTAAAATGAAATTAAATGAAATAAAACACACAAAAACATATAAACATGAGAAAAAATGACATGAAAAACCTATGTTAACATCTATATCAAATATGAACATGTGAACTACAAGCCTATGTGTCTCATAAGGTTTCTTGAAGATGAATTTATTTTCTATTGTGTAATGTATAAGAGTGAATGTTATAGGATGCACCAATGAGTAATTTGATGTAGGATGGGGATCAAAATATGCCCCAAAGTCTAAATTGATATGTGGATGAGCATTGTAAGATGCCCGACATGTGATGTAGATTGAGGTGAAATTAAAAAATTAGAATGAATCACATTGGGCTGACAGGTGTACTTGTAGACATGCAAACGTGCTGATATGTTAGATTTTAAGGATGTTTAAATTGATACATGAATTTTAAGAGAGGTTTGAAGAGGTATACAAGCTAAAATAGGACCATTTATAATGTGCTTTTGAGTAAGAATTTAAACTATGTGCTCATTATATTTGTGTGATCTACGAGGCTGAGGATTGACAAATGCAACCACCTATTTGAATTTTTTCATGTTAGCTATCCTTTCCTTGTTACTACAAGAAGAAGGATAAAATATGGTTTGGACAACATTAGATGATGACTAGGGATTAGGAGGGTGTTGACATTGATTATTAGGTAGTTTATGTTGATGTGATTATGATTGATTAGATTAGGCTTGAAGACTTTAAAATAGTATTGACTACATTGTTGAGTGAGAGTGTCAATATTAAAATGTGGACAAAGCAAAAAGTAAGGAGAAATCAATGAATATCATGAAAATGACCTATCATGGCATGCCACAAATAAGACTTACTAGGAGTGTATCATTTTGGAGGAGCCTTGAAAGGATCAAGGTTCATGGGTTTAGAGGGTGGAAATTTATTCTTAAGTTCTTCTAGACTTAAGGGACGTTGGCTTGGGTAAGAATTGGTTGAATTGGATTCTCCTTTTTAAGGTTGGGGAGGCTTAGATGAATAAATGTTATAATAAAATTATTGGAAAGATTCCTCAATATTTGTTTGAGGTGATTCAAATTGACTCATAAGAAGTCTTTTCCTATTTACTTGGTCTAAGGCTTCTTCTAAATTTTTAGGGAAAACATCCTAACTTTATATCGAAGTAAGCTTTAAGAGTGGTAAGAATAGTTTTAAAATGTTATCATCACTAATTTTATGGTCCAATTTGTGGTCTAGATACTTTGATCATTTGATTAAAACGTGTCTAGATTTGTTGGGTAGCTACTTAGCATTAATGAAGTGGCTAAGGTTATTTTCAATAAAATCATTGTGCTGAAATTATTTAACTAGAGCATTGACTAAATCCTCTAGTTATAAGATGAAATGTTGAGGGAATTGAAGTTGATTATACCATTCTAAATCATCTCCTATGAATTTTTTAACAAAAATTTTAGTAATATAAAAAATATTAGTTTGGACCCAGTCCTTGTAAAGATTACCAAAATATTAAAGAAAGATAGCGAGGTCCTTAGTCCCATCATATGTAAGAGTTGGAGAAATATTTCCAATATATGTGGATACAATAATTGGGTCTAAAGATTCATTTTGAAGATTTTGAAGCATTTTTTATGCATGATATATTTATGGATGATATACCCTTTTGGCATCTCTAAGAGGAAGAGGAACAAAATTCTGATTTAGTTGAGTCATGATGACTTGAGGTGGTTGACTAGCCATTTATCATATATGAGATTGCATTTGCATCATTTGATTACTATGAGAAATTTTTATAGTGGTCATTTGTTGAGGTATTTGATCAAGGAGTTGAGTAGTGTCAATGGGAGGAGTAGTATTATTGGGTGAAGGAGGATTCCTAACATTGATATTAGGAAGAGGATTAGGGTGAGTAATTTCAACTATATTACATTGTGTTTGACTTGAGCATGAAAAATTTAGGTTGCATGCTGTAGTAAGTGGTTTGGGATTAGGAAGACATGAAGGAAGGAATTGAATAGTTTCATCTTAAGTAATAATATAAGTGAGGTTTTGATCTAAATCCTTGATTATTTAGTGTTGTTGATTGATTGAAAGCTGAAAATATGACATAATTATCAAATAAAACTAGGTCAACTAGGGTTGATGTAGTTCTATAGAAAAGATAAATAAATAAAACTAGGTTGATTAAGTTATGTAAAAATGATCGACTTAGTTATGTAGAAAAGGTGGATAAATAAAACTAGGTTGACTAGGGTCGATGTAGTTTTATAAAAAAAGATAGAAATAAAACTAGATCAACTAGGGTTAACTTAATTTTGTATAAATAATAGAGAAATAAAACTAGGTTGACCATGGTCAACTTAGTTTTTTAGGAAGATAGAGAAATAAAAATAGGTCGACCAAGGTTGATGTAGTTCTATATAAAAGAAAGATAAATAAAACTATGTCGACCATAGTCAACATAGTTAGATCTGAGAACAAATTAACAATATTGGAAATAAACAATTCTAGTAAATATAGACTAATAAACATAGGCAAAAGAATAAAATACATAATACTAAATTGATTTTCATTGATGTATCTATTCACACATAGTCAAATAGATCAATGATAGTTGACTTAGTTGAAACACATATCACATAACTATATAAACACTAACCGACATAATTTGTAATATAAAAGAGAATAATAAGCAATAAGAAAGATTTAAAGTTTGTAACTATTATTTCCAACTAATTATCCAAAAATAATATACTTCTTGGTGTTAACGACTAACCGATGTACTAAAAAATCAAATGGATGGTTGGCTTCCTAAGGTTAAATAACAAAGGGGAATCTTAAATGTTTTGTAATGCCCCTTATGTTTGAATTTCTGTGACCTTGTTATCATCGTGCATTTTCTTATCTTGATGAGTCTTCAAATGTATAAGAATTCAAATGTTTTTCCCTCCATTATTTTGAAAGCTTTACTTATTAAAATATAATTATAATAATCTCTTTTATTGAAATCATAATTCAATAAATATATAAATCCACATAAATCATGAACAATTTTATAATGGGTTTTAGTAGTAACTTGTGTCTAGCCTCTTTAGGAAGGCTAGAGGAACTATTAGTTTGGCCCTAGGATAGGGTAACGAATGTAATTTTAGACAATGTAAGAGAAGGTATTGTTGAGTGTAAAGAACCCTTTTAATTTTTACTAAGTGGTGACTTTGGAAAAGTAAGCCCACATGGGCTTGTAAGACATGAGATGACTCTTGTAAGAAAATTATCCTCTCATTTATTAGTTTGGGTGGAAAATCCTTTAAATAAGAAATTTAAAATTTATTTATTTATTCACACACTTAGTCTTATTTTCGGGGGTCATTCTTTTGGTGGTGATTTGGAGAAATTGGAAAAAGGAGCATAGGAAGAGCTTGTTGGAAGCCTGAGAGGAGAAGATCTTCATGGAGTTTTTAAAGCATGTGTCATGTGTGTGAAATGAAGGAGGAGATGTAGGCATTATTTTAGTGCATCTTATGTAAAAGATAGAGTTAGATTTGTTAATAAAATAATGATAAATGAGAAGTTAGATTAGTAAATATTTGTATATCTAAAATCTCTCTCTTTTCTCCCTCTAAAAATAAAATAAAATAAATAAAGTATATTAAAAAATATATTAAATGGTTTGGTTGTGTTTTTTTTCTAAGTTCTCCCTTCTCCCTCTCTTTTCTCTCTTTATAAAATTTAGTAGAATTTGGCATGATGTCAAAGATAATCAATCTATGTTAAATTATTAAAAATATTTGTCTATCCTTATGAGAAATGATTTGGTCTATACCCTATCTTCATTAAATGAGATATAAGGTAATATATGTGCCCAAAACAATAAATGTACCCCTTACAATTAAGATTTTTTCATCACTTTAAAAAATGTCCCACCCATTGTAATGAACACTTCATAAAATATGCCATGAGATTAAAAAAAATCCCTCCATCAAAAATAGTTCATCTCCACTTTAAAACATTTTACTCACTTTTTTTATCATACAACCACTAACTATTGAAAAAAATGCATTTCTTGTAATATCTCTTAAAGGTAAATTTTAATAAAAAAGCCAGGCAGAGAAGGTGAAGATATCGATTCAACTTTTTTAGGGTTATGGAATTTAATACTTAGGTTTATAAAGGGTCTAATTATAGTAAATAAGGGTATAAATATGTAATAAATACAACCACTAATTTGTAATAATATTGACCTAGTTTGACCTTTTTAAAAATAGTAATAAATGATGTAAATAAGTACTTAGCTATAAATTGATCGAGAGTGTTAAAACCCTTCTTGGATAGTAGCACCAATGGCATCAGTGTCCTCATTTTGGTGTTAGTGTCATTTGTGTATAACTATTTTGAGCTTCTAGGTGTATCTGTGTCTGAGTCTACCAAGCCTATTCCTATGCACACAAGTTTTAATTCCCTGTCAGTGACCTATTTTGATTGATTTTGTATGTAAACCCTAGAAATCCATATTATTAGGGCATTTAATAGGCTATTATGAGGATACAAATTATTAGAAATCCTCATATGTTATGATAAAAATTATGAGGATTTTACAATGGTCTATTTCTGATTGGTTTCATAATAAAATTACTTTCTCTTCCTTCCATCTTGCCTTCCCTCCCTTGTCTTCATAATTTGTTTTAAAAATGGAATTGTTATTTTTATTAATTATATATTTCACAAAAAAAAATGTAGAAATTATTTTTATTTGAATGAATAGAAAATATAATAATAATAATCTTTTTATCCACTCAAGTATTGCAAGAAAGTTTGGTTATGATAAAAATTCTTTATCTCACCTTCCTCCCTCTCTTTTTCTCTCGTTGAGTCATGAAGATAAAATTCAAAGAGTGAAATTTATTTACCGTATATCTATATGTGGTAAAAGAAATCAAAATATTACTCTTTTTTTAGAAATTTAAATATTTTTCTTCTTTCCTCTTTATTTTGAAAGTAGTTTTGGAAGTAAAAAAATCATTATTTAAATTTAAATTTATTATAAAATATACATATATACCATGCAATGACATTGGTATAGGAAACCCTACCCAAAATATGCAACACCACATTTTATTTTAGAAAGCTGACTCAAAATATTGTCAAAAATCCATCTCAGTGAGAATTTATTCATGCAATGACATTGGTATAGGAAACCCTATCCAAAATATCTAACACTACATATTATTTTGGGACCCTCCTAAGTTTCATTGAGATGATGTTGGTATAGAAAATCCCACCCCAAATATGCAACAACATATTTTATGGAAACTACACTCAAAATATTATTGAATGTCTAGTGTGAATTTCTTTGTGCAATGACATTAGTATAGGAAACTTGACCTAAAAATGTAACATTGCATATTATTTTGGAACCCCCAAGTTTCGTTGGGATCTCAAGTTGCCTTAAAATGATGTTGGTATAAGAATCCCCACCCAAAATATGTAACAACATGTTTTATTTTAGAAGCCCCATTCAAAATATTATCAAAAATAAAGTCTAAGTGTGAATTTATCCATATGATGACATTGGTATAGGAAACCCCATATAAAATATACAACACTACATATTTTTTTGGACCCCCCAAGTTACATTAGGAGTCTAATTTTCATTGCGAGCTCCTACTATGCATTGAAATATGTATTAAGCAAGTTACACCAGGTTAACATACATTAGGCGATCGACTCAACTTAGACCAAGATACATTAGTTTAGATACACCATACATGAACTACCACATGAGTTACACTAATTGGGATGACTTATGTTGCATGAGATGAGTTACATTATGCAATATGAATAACACTACACAAGGAGCATTGTGCAAGTTGAGATATAGAGTTACAATGCATGAATTGTGTTAGGTGGTGAACATAAACTAGGTCAAGCTACATTACATGGGATGTGTCATACTGCCTAAGCTATGTGATTTTCATTGTAAAAAATGACTTGTGCTATAGGGGATGATTTAGGCTACATGATCTATGATGATTTGAGATATGTTACATGATTGGAATAAACTAGATCAACACATCTTCGATCAAGTTACATTAAGTAAGCTATGTCAAATGAGATATATTATATGAGTTTATTTCCATGAGATGAGTTGTGTAATGTGAGTTGCACTACATGAATTGTGTTGTGTGAGTTACAATTCATGGGATATGTTAGGGCGAAGTCACATTAAGCAATTTATTCTCCACGTATCTTATACAAGTAGAGTAAGGTGATATAATATTGTTGGGTGTGATCATACTAGTGTTAGTGCATCGTATCCCATTAGAAATCCATAGTTAAGTGCCCTTTGGACAAGGTAGTAATGGGATGGGTGACCTCTAGGGAAGTCCCAGTGTTACACCCTCTTTTTATTTTTATCGAGGCATTGGGTGATCTTATTGCACCCCCTTTTATTTTTATCAAGGCATTTGAGTGATGTATGTTGTATGAGTTGTACTACATGAGTTGCACTACATGAGATGAGTTTCACTATAAAAGTTATCCTATATGAGTACATTGTATGAGATGTGTTTCATGTATTATACTTCTAAAGTTGTATTGTGTGAGTTACACTACATGAGTGGTCTATGTTAGGTGATCATCACAATCTAGGCTGGTATTGGATGAGTTGTATTGGATGAGATGAGTTAAGTTATTTGATATGATTTACATTTCATGAGTTATGATAATTAAAATTAGCATAGGTTTACTCATCTCAATTTAAGCTCTATTAGGATATTGCCATAACCTAGGTCAAGCTGTATTGGGTGAATTATACTCCCAATATGATCAAGTTGATTTGGCACAACCTTGCTCAAGTTACTTTGGGAAAACTATGCTACATGAGTTGTACTACAAACATTGAACTACATTATATGAGTTATGATTATGAGTCATAATACACAAGTTGTGTTTCATGAGTAGCATTTATCAAATTAATTATGTAAGCTACACTACATAAGCTATGTCAAGTTGAGTTGTGTTAGACTATTGGCACAACCTAAATTTAGCTACATTGGGTGAGATACGATGTGGATAAGAAATACATTAAATTATTTACATTTCATAATATGGGATTCATAAGATGATCTTCCTAAGATGAGATTCACTAGATGTGATGCAAGATATGGGATTCACTTATTAGGTTGCATGAGATGAGGTGTGTTGTGCAAGATGCGTTACAATAAAGAAAGATTATTTACATCATGTGAGCTACGTTAGGTCAAGATGTATTAGGCAATCATCACTAATAGGGTCAACACAACCCAAGTTAAGCTACATTGTGTGATCTATGCAAATCAAAATGCACTACATAATTTATGTTACATGAGATAAGCTACATTGTGCAAGATATACTACACAAGACATGCATCACAAGTCAGGATCGATTGAGTTGTATTAGGTGATTGGCTCAACCTTCGTCGATCCATATATTGGGATACATGATATGTATTATACAAGTTATAGTGCATGAGTTATGCTACATAAGATTCATTGATCAAGTTTCACTAGGTCAATATATGTTAGGTGATCGATTCAACTCAGACCACACTATATTGGGCAAGCTACGCTACACATGACCCATCATGTGATTTGCACTAATCAATATGAGTTATGTTACATAATATGAATGACACTACATAAGGTGCATTTCACAAGTTGAGATAGTGAGTTATGATGCATGAATTACATTAGGTGGTCAGTATAAACTGGATCGAGATACATTACATGATATGTGTAATACTTCCTGTGCTACATGAGTTTCACTACACAAAATGAGTTATGATGTGGAGGATGAGTTACACTACATGAGCTATGTCATTTTGAGATGAATTATGTGATTAGAATAAACTAGGTTGGCACAACCCCAGTCAAGCTATATTAGGAAAGCTATGTTCAATGAGTTGCATTATGTGAGTTTCTTTGCATGAGATGAGTTACATTATGCAGGTTACACTACATGAATTTTTTTATGCAAGTTACAGTACATGAGATATGCCCAGTCAAATTCATGTTAGGTGATTGACTCTCCACACATCTCCTACAAGTAGATCAAGGTGATATAATATTATCGGGTGTGATCATACTAGCATTAGTACATTGGATCCCATCATAGCTTTGTAGTTAAGCATGCTTTGGTTGGATGGTATTGGGATGGGTGACCTCCTAAGAATTCCTAGTGTTTTACCCTCTTTTTATTTTTGTTGAGGCATTAGGTGCTCTATGTTTCACCTCCTTTTTCCTTTTATCAAGGCATTAGGAAATCTATGTTGTATGAGTTGCACTATGTGAGTTTTAATATATGAGATGAGTTATAATGCAAGAGTTATCCTACATGAGTTATGTTGTACAAGATGTGTTCCATGTACTATGCTTCTAGAGTTGTATTTTATGAGTTACACTACGTGAATAGTATGTATTAGGTGATTTTCATAACTTGGGTCAACATTAGGCTATATACACTGCATAAAATGAGTTGAGTTATTTGGGATGATTTATGTTACAAATCAAGCTCCCAATACATTACCAACTTGAGTTGCATTATCATCCTAGTCTTGATAATGCAATTCAACCTAAATTACTACACAAAATTCATTACATGAGTTATGATACACAAGATGTATTGGATGAGCTATTCTAGGTCTGGTTGTATTGGGCTTGACATAACTCAAGTTGAACTACATTGTATGAGCTACGATGAAGGAGTTACCTTGTGATATATAGGATGAGTTATGTTGTGTGAGATGAGCTACATTACATGACATGAGTGGAAATTCAAGTTATATGCTATAATTTGAGATAGTGAGTTACAATGTCCAAGATGTGTTAGGCAATCAACATAACCTAGGTTGAGGTATGTTATATGGTATGCGCTATGTGAATTTCACTACAATGATGAGTTCCACTATACAAGATGAGTTATATTGAGAGAGATGAGTTTTTTCATATGAGATGAGTCATGTTATGTGAGTTTTACCTTGTAAGTTACACTAAATGAGTTGTGTTACGTTTACCCTCACTAGGCAATCAACATAAATTGGGTTGACACAATGTTAGTCAGGGTACATTAGGTGATTGATTAATGTTGTACAAATTACACTAGCAAGATGAATTGTGTTGCATAATTTGAATTACACTATGTGATTTGTGTTAATCAAGATACACTACATGGGTTACATTTCACGAACTATTCTTCTTAAGTTATGATATGTGAGTTACATTGCATGAGATACATTGGTTTGAGTTGTGTTAGGTAATCCACATAATGCAAGTCAATATAATTGGGTTGAGATACATTGTGAAAGCTACACTATGAAGATAAAATGTCTAAGCTATGCTACATGAGATGAGTTGTGTTTCATGATTAGGGATTCATGAGATGTGATCCATGAGTTTGGATTCACTAGATGTGATGTGTGAACTAGGCTTCATAAGTTTTGTTATGTTAGATGAGTTATATTATGTAAATGAGTTGTAATAAATGATTGTGTCAAATCTAGTTGTGGTATATGATCAACACAACCTAAGTAATAACAACATGGGATGATATACACTATGGGAGATAGTTTATGTGAGATGAACTATGCAAGTTTCAGTGCACATGATGAGTTACACTGCACAAGATTAGTTTTGATGCATGATATTTGCTACATGAATAACATTAGGTTGATTTGTGTTAGGTGATTGACATAACCCATGTCGAGATGAATTAAATTCCTTACCTTATACACACACACACACACTAATGGTCAAGATGGAGTGGGAAAGATACTAACACAAGATACACTATACAAGTTGCACTGCATGAGATGAGTTATGTTACTTGAGTTGTACTATGCAAGTTATATTTCATGAGATAAAATATGTGACCTGTGATTCTTGAGTTAAAATGTATGAGATAAATTTCACTATCTACATTAGGTTGAGCTACATTAAGTGATAAAAAAAAATTGCATCAACATTGGTTGAGTTACACTACATGAGATGCATTGTGATACATTAGATTCACTATGTAAGATGAGGTCATTGCATGAGTTGCACCAAGTTAAACTACACAACCCAGGTTGACACAACTCAAGTCAAGTTATATTACATAAGTTGTACTATATGAGATGAGTTTTGTTAATGGAGATGAGTGACATTATGTGATATGCACTTCACGACCTACACTAAGTTGAGATATGTTTGTAAATCAACACAACTTGGATCATGTTACATTAAGAAAGCTACATTTCATGAGATGTGGTGATCAAATTACATTTCATGAGATGAATTATACTACATTAGGTGTACTACATAAGTTTTAGTTCCTTGTGTGAGATGCACTATGCTAGCTACTCCATGTCAATTTATGTTACGTGATTGACATAAATTTTATCATTAGAAGAAAAAGGATTGGTTTACTCTATTTGTTATGAGACATAAATCTATAACTTCTTGTATTTTTCCCTTTTTCCATACTCAAAAAATGGTATTTCATCAAGCTAATTTGAATCATATTGATAATGATCTTATTTATTCTTACTGAAATAAGAGAAGCATAAACCTCTTTTATTTTTGGTTTTAATCCTCTGGCTAATGGATTTTAAAAATAAATCATTTTTTTCAATTGAATCACCCCTGATAATCTCCCCATATTTTATTCTTGAATTATCAATTTGAGGATCATTCAAAAGAGCAAAAATCTGATTTCTCTATAGAATACCTTTTCTGGGTATTCTAAGAATCAAATTAAGACAAGGGATTCTTATCTTTACCCATTCTTTATCACACCATAATAGTATGATGAGTCAATTTGTTTCTTTTTTCTTTTCATATTGGGATTTTCATAAAGAATGGTGGAATAAATAGATTTTTGATCTTCGTTAGATATGGTCCAATCAGTTTTAGAATAATTGAAGTTTTTTTTTCTTTTTTGGCAAAGTTTGAGTCAACTAATCTGTGTTTCACTTGATCCACTGAATAATTCAAAAGTGATTGATTTTTTTCAAGAAGAAGTGGTTTAATATTCACTTGATCTTGATCTTTATGAAATGAAGAAAAAGGTACTATAATGAATTCGTACACCTCCTGATAATACCCATAAATGATTTATCTTTAATATAAAATTAGACATAGGGAAACTCTAGTGCATTTCTCTTGTTAGGTTAGAATATATATGCTTCTCCAATTTTTTCTTTGAAGGGAAATGTTTTAGTATGAAACTCAATAATAACTTATTTTGATTCCATGAGTTGATGATTTTGAATGAAAAACAAACTTTTTGGTGGAATGGTTAGGTTTTTTACTTTATCTTGACTATCAAAAATCATGCATAGATTATTATGACATATATAAGCAAGATGTCCATGATGTGTACATGTAGGATAAATCAAATTTTCATTGAATTCAATTTTTCCAATGAAGGGATTGTATATGTTCTGAAATATCACTTATAAATACCCCAGCAATATGAAAAGTCCTTAATGTAAATTAAGTCCCTAGTTTTGAAAATTCAAGATATAGTGGGCAAGCTATGCTACATAAGATGAGTTACAATGCAAGAAATGAGCTACATTATGAAATATGTGATGCACGAGCTACCCCTAGTCAAAATACAATGAGTTAAGATAAATTAGGTGATCGACATAAAGCAGGTCAAGTCAAGCTTCATTAGGTGATCTACATTGCATGAGACATAATATAAAAACTACACTACCTAAGTTGTATTGTGTGGGATACACTATGCAAGCTATGCTCCATGAGTTACACTACATTAGATGAATTGTGATATACAAGATGAGTTAGGGTAAAATGATACACTATGTGAGATGCACTCCATGAGATGCATTTCATGATCTCTATTACACGAGTTGTGTTGTAGATATGCATTAAATGACCTAGACTTTACCAAATGTGATACACAAGTCAGTCTTTGTGAGATGGTACTATGCAAGATGAGGTGCATTGTGCAAGGTGACTTGCATTGTGTGAGATGAGTTGGGATTCATGAAATATTCCAAGTCAATTTATATTAAGTGATGGGACAAGCCAGGTTTAGATGCATCGTGTAATTTATCTTAAGTTGGGTACATAACACAATTTGCATTTCACAAGATGATTTGTACTACACGAGATGATTTATATTACATGAGATGAGTTCGATTATGTGAGATAAATTTCAATGCATGAGATGAGTTACATTATGTAAAATGAGTTGTACTATGCAAGATTAATTATAATGCACATGATTCACTATAGAAGTTACTTCAAGTTAACTACATAAGGCAATCAAGACAAACCAATTTAGTACAACCTTTTTTAAGTTGCATTGGGAAAACTATTCTATGTGCTCTACACTACATGAAATGAGTTTCCTATCATAAGATGAGTTATGATGTGAGATATGTACTAAAATAGTTATATTTCATGCACTGAATCTCAAGTTGTGTTGTACAAATTATATTACAATAAAATTCACCTGGTCAAGCTATGTTGAGTATGAAACACTACAGAGATGCACTCCACAAGATGGGATTTTCCAAATGCGATGTACAAGATATTCTTCATGAGATTATGATACACAAAATGAGGTATATTATGCAAGGTGAGTTTCATTGTGTGAGATGAGTTGAACTGTATGAGCTATGCTAGGTTAAGTTGTATGAAGTGATTGAAACAACCCATGTCAAAATGCATTATGTAAGTTAATTTGAGTGGGTATACTATGCAATTTTCATTTCACAAGATGATTTGTGTTGTGAAAGAAGTGTTGTACAAGCAATGCTTTGTGGGTTGCATATGGTTGAGATGTATTAAGTGATCAACATAACTTGGGTCGGGCTATGATTGGGCAAGCTATGATACTTGAGTTACACTATGTGATATGAGTTGTGATGCATAAGATGTGTTACATGAGATGTGTTGTAAAAGTTATGATGCATAATATGCATTGAGTGAGTTATGTCAAGTCGATTTGTATTAGGTGATCAGCATAACTCAAGTCAAATTTCATCATGTGAGTTATGATATAAGAGTTGCATTGTGGTGTATAGGATGAGTTATGTTGTGCAAGATAAGTTATACTATATGAGATAAGTGGTAATGTGCATTATCCATTGCATAAGTTAAACTAGCAAGTTACAATGTGAAATACATGTTGGGAAATTACATAACCTAGATTGAGCTATGCTACACAAGATGTACTACATGAGCTATATTGGGAGCCCAAGTTGAATGTGAAAGATGTGTTAAAAAATTAATACAAATTATGATGCATTGAGAGCCAGAGTTGTATTGCGAGCCTGAGTTGACTGTGAAAGATGTGTTGGGAAATTGGCATAACTTGGGTTGAGCTATGTTATGCAAGATACATTATATCAACTGTGTTACATGAGTTTCACTACAAAGATGAGTTATTTAGTATGAGATGAGTTGTACAACATGATATGAGTTGTTTTGAGAAAGATAAGTTGTGTCATATAATATGAATCATGTTATGCCTTCTAATTTACACTACTTGAGTTGTATTGTGTTGGCCTATGTTGGGGGATCGACCCAAACCAAGTTTACACAAGTCTTGTTAGGGTAAATTGGGTAAGAAATATTGCATGAGCTACATTGGGAGCTCGAGTTTCATTGCAAGCCTGAGTTGAATGTGAAAGATGTGTTAGGAAATCAACACAATGTGGGTTGAGATATGTTATATGAGATACAATGTACAAGCTGTGTTAAACACAAACTATACTAAAGAGATGAGTTATGTTACATGAGATGAGTTATGCTAAGTGAGATGAGTTGTGTTAAATAATATGAGTCATGTTACACCTTTAAAGTTACATTATGCAAGTTATTATGTTGACTTGCATTAGGGTATTAACCCAAATTGAGTCCACACAACCCTTGTTAGGGTACATTGGGTGAGAAATGTTTCATGAGTTTCACTAAAGATATAAGTTATGCTACATGAGTTGAGTTTTGTTATGTGATTTATGTTGTTTGAAGTACACTATACAGGTTACATTGCATGAGTTATGCTTCTTAATTTGAGATATATGAGTTACATTATATGAGCTATAGTGGGTTGAATTGTATTTGGTGATTGACACAATGCAGGTCAGTATAATTGAGTCGAGATGCATTGGGTGAGCTATAATTTGAGGATGAACTATCTAAGATATGCTACATGAGATGAGTTATGATGTGTGAGTAGGGATTCAAAAGATGTGATGTGTGACCCATGATTCATTAGATGGAGTGTGTGAGCTAGGTTTCATAATTATTTTTACATGAGATGAGTTATGTTGTGTGGAATGAGTTATAATACATGAGATGTGCTAAATTTATCTATGTTAGCAGATCAATGCAACCCAACTAGGAAGAACATGGGTTGAGTTGCATTGTGGGAGCTATGTTGCATAAGATACACTATGAAAATTATGATGCATAAAATGAGTTACATTGCATGAGATGAGTTCTATTGCATAAGATTCAATGCATGAATACCATTAGGTTAAGTTTATTTATGTGATCGATATAGCTCATGTCAAGCTACACTAGATGCCCTACCTTATATATCTATGGATTGAGGGTCAAGATGTATGAAGAAAGCTATCTCACCTAAGATGCATTGTGTGAGTTTTACTACACAAGTTGAGATACATTGCTCAAGATACACTATACAAGTTACATTATAAATTTAAGATGGTAAGTTATGATGCGTGAGCTGCATTAGTTGATCAACACAACCTAGGTCAATATGCACTACATGAGTTGTGTTACATGAGCTATGCTACATGAGCGAGTTTCACTACATGGCATGAGTTATAATAAGCAAGATGAGTCGTATTACATAATATGAGTTACGTTGTGTGAGATGAGATAAAATAAAAAATAATATGATAAAATATATATATATATATATATATATATATATATATTCATATTTATAGTAATAAAAGAATGAAATATTCAAATGAATAATAAATTTTCTTTGGGGTTTCATATATATAAAAATTTCTTTTGATAGTAAAATGATATAATTTATATACATATTATGTATATGTACTTGAATGAAATTGATCCATCATATCTTTGTCTTGGAACTCTCATTCCAAACCCTCCATCAAAACTTGCAAAATGAAAAGAAAAAATGAGAGCAAAATTAATAGTTTTGACTTTTTATTAAGATCATAAAGAAATTTAGGGTAAATTTTAGAAACCCTGAATCTAAGGGTGGAAATATACCCAATCTAGTGGTATGGATTTGATCCACCATCACATAGCTTAAGAGGGAGGGGTTTTTATTATTACTAAATTACTCTTAACTCCCATTTGTTAAGTCACTTTGTAATTTAGTTCCTTAAGACTAGCTAATAATAAACTAACCATTTTTATTATTAGATTAGGTTTCACAAAATCTTTGGGATGTTTAAAATATTAAAACTATCACGTTTCGACATTTAAATTTCAATAAAATCAAATAAAATCAAACAATATACCTAAATGTTTTTCCAATTTAGTTGAAACCCCTTCCAAAATCAATCAAAAATAAATACCTAAACTAAGAGTTTGTCAAAACTAAGGTTTGAATTTTTTTTCTTAAGTTACATAATTATCCAACAACCATTAAATAATTTTTTAACCCCTTTAATAGTGGTTCTTTGGGGTCATTTCTAGATGGTCTTTGCAGAAATAGAACTAACTCTTGTTTCTAATCTCAAAGTCAATTTCGAATCAACATAGTTACAATAGTAAGGAATGATATTTTTCAAATATGAAATTTGTAAGAAAAGTATTATATCTTTAAACTATCATTAAAAGAATAAAATAAATTTTATTGTTAAGTTTACTATTTTTTTCTATGGTGATTTCGTAACCAATTTTTTAAAAATTATGAGTGATAAGTTTTCTAAGTATTAAAGTCACCTTAGAATGGTTGATAAAATCATGGTTTTACTCATTATAAAAATATTTTTTAGCTTTAAATGTAATATTTATTGTTTAGAGAATTTGTTTTTGTGAAAATAAAAAATTATCCTCTTTTGTCAGATTTAAACTAGAGGTACTTTTGCACCTGATTATTAGTGTGAAAATTAGTGCATTTTGTCTCATTTGGAAGTGTTTTTTTTTTTTTTAATAAATTTTATGATGGTGTTTTTTAGCATTTATAATTTGGTTTGAGACTACCTTACACTATTTTACACCTTTATATGCTAGTTACCTTGGTTCAAATTTTAACTCATAAATGCATGCGTTAATGTTTGGCTTTAGTTACCATTGGGTAAACCTCAGTTGGAGCCTACTTGAAGTTGTTTTGGAGTGTACCCTTGGTATTCACACTCAATCTTAGATTGTATACATGTTTACCTTGTATATGTATGAAGGTGCTTGCAATTCTTTGTAGTGCCTAGATATGCTTGGGCTAACTAGTGGTTATAGGGTTATTCACAAGGGGTAACAATGTTACACTTAGTTGTGTAGTTGATTGGTGAAGGACGATTATCTTCACATCTAAAATATCACTCATTTAGGAATGTATTAACTACATCTAACCCTAATTCTATGTGTGATGCAATTATCATAGATATATAAGTAACCCAGGGAGTGGGTGCAGGCTTAGCCTACTAACACTTAGAACATCCCTTTGTGTGGGTGTTATCAACTAACTTGAAAATGTTATTGGAGAATATGTGTAGAATACTAACCCTTAAGATGACCTTATAGTGTTGACAATTGACAACTAACCTTAAGGTGTTCTTAGAACACATTCTTAAACATATAACCTTAGATCACTTTCTTTAGCATAAATATTTTAACATTATTATTCACACATGTGTTTCTTTCCAATTCTATATGCGTAATTTAATTAATTGTTTATTTATTATAAGATAGTGACCTTCACTAATCATTGGTTTTTTTTTAGTTTGATTTATACCATCTTAGATTTAGACACCATTAGTTACCCACTCGGGAGATAGTTTTTCTATGAGTAACATAGGTTAGATATTACTGAGACATTGACCTCATTGGAAAAAGATAATATAAGTTCTTTTTCATGCTTGAATCATATTTGTGTCATCATGTGGGAGTGTTTGGGTAAGCACACACACCTTGTGAAACTATTAGTTTATGTTTTATGACCTTTGAATGTATTTTTCCTTTGAATAGGTGATAAGAGATTAATATCTCACTTGTATGGCATATTAAATCCCTTGTTATCTAAGATCATGAACCATTTCTCTATGATTAAGTATTGCAGATGAGGTCATCACAAGTGTAAGGAGAACTACATCAGACCCTGATTCCATGGAGTGGATATGTAGGTTGCCCAAGTTGTGGTGGGGGAATCATGTCTAGATTCTTAGGTTAGGTTAGGTTTGTTTATCATCTTCCTTAATATTGGGCTCGTACATCTTTCATTGGATTATCTATATATGTATAATATTAATTTAAGTTTGATTTTTATCATTATGTGATTATTGTCAACCATTATAATTTAAATATGGTTGTATTATTTGTCTTGCATGCTTTGAGAGTAGAATTGAATAATGTTAATCAAGACTTTCCTTTTATAAGACTTATGTTAGATTTATAATCACTAAGGTGGGGGCGGGGGGGGGGGGGTGGCAGAGCGGGTGAATTAGTGAGATAAATATTTCAAACTTTAATTCCAATCCTTTTAAACTCTTAATCAATTACCACAAGCATTTATAGAATATACAAGTCATTCATAATAATGAATAATAGATAATGCAAGATCACACACACAACACAAGATATATGTGGGAAATACTCTTGGGAAATAAAACACATGGAATAATTTTCCTATAATTTATTACAAACATAATACTTTAGTGGAACACCCATTCCACAAGGAACACCTACCCCTATCTAGTTGAACACCTATAACAACTAGACTTTTTGCAAACTTCACCTTGCAATGAGGAACCAACCCCCTAGATGTTGAGGACCCACAACAACACCTATAAAATGAACATCTCCTAAAGAATGATTTCCTACAAATATAATGAATATAAAATGTATATCAGCTCTCTTCAACTCTACACACTCTCTTTAGCCTTCATACCCGTCTCAATGCATCCAAAAACCTCCTTTTGGATCAATCTAACTTCTCTACACTTACTCACTTTATTACACCTTAAAAAAACTCTGTTAAAACCTTAGTAAAATGACCAAATTTTCATACACATAGTACACACTCTGTTCTTTAATCTATCCACCAAGAACACACAACCTTTATGTTTCCTTTACTCACACTTAGCATTCAAAATAGTCTTTTGGATCAACTTAGATCTCTTTTCTCATCCTCAATGTTTAAAACTAAAAGAGCACTATTATGACATCATAAATATGATCTACAAGTCATACACACAATCATCAACTAGCTTGATTCTTCAATCCATCCACTAGTCACCCTTAGTCTCTTCCACCTCTCAACTCTATACTCTTGTTCCACACTTACAGCCTTAGAAATCATCTTTGATTTCAATATTTATAGATCCTTCATGAATATCAAATTTTTGGTCATCCACTAGACATGAATTAACCTATAAGGATTTTATAACATTAAGACATAGCTCAATACCATCTTCATAGGTTGGCCATAGCATCCATGGGTCACCCTTAAGCAACTACACCTTTCAATTAGTCCTTAGTAGCCCTTATAGGTCTCATGGATACCTATTCACCCCTTTATCAATTCAATGAGTAAATTAGAAACACATGAACATTTAAAAATTCATAGTTATACTCCACATGACCTCTTAGACATCCTAAAATGATTACAGTCATCATTACACACCTCTATGTATGCCCAATCTACTCAAACATTAGCTTTATACACAAAAACACCATGAATGAACAAACAATCAACTTCTAAGCATTTTTTCATACTGAATTTGGATTGGTGAAACCTCCAAAATCTATACATATGATCCTTATGGAGTATACAACACTCTAAAATAGCTCAATCCCCTTGAAGCATCTAAATACCATTATAATAACTCAAATATCCTTCTTGAGT
The DNA here is from genome assembly GCA_037957365.1 of Torreya grandis. NCBI lineage: Eukaryota > Viridiplantae > Streptophyta > Pinopsida > Cupressales > Taxaceae > Torreya > Torreya grandis. The sequence goes on from JARHVA010005660.1 coordinate 1,084,994, forward strand.
GACTTACAGAGCATGTCAAATGCATAGCCAAATTTGGAACTTAATAAATTTGATTATATAAACATTCAAACCTTATAACTAGATTCAATAGATGTGATTTAAAGTCCTATACAACTTTTATTTTTACTTCATTAATAAATCCATCCTAGATCAAAAGTTATAGCTCAAAAACTAAGCACTAGTTTTCCTTCGTTAATTTAAATATTCAAATTCCAATGGTCACTCTTAAACATCAAACACTTTATCAACATTTGGTGACCTCTCATATATTAAATGAATACGCATCATAGATATCCCTCAAAATTGTCCTAATATTTAGCTATGATAAACATCTATCAGTTTAACCTCATCTTATGCTCCCTAGTAATTTTGACCAAATATGCATTGTCAATCTTCTCAGAAGTAACTCAATCTTTACCTTTGCTTACTATTGAACATTGAGCACTTTTCATCATCTTTATACTTCCTAAAAATTTGGAACAAACACACTCCATTAATATATTCGAGAGTATCTTGGACTTTAACCAGCTCAAACATCATACACTTTAACCTCTTTGACTCAATATGTAGCATAGATCTGCATCTGTACAAACACTCACTCATCATTAGATCCTTATCTGGTCCTAATATTTACCTTTTGAAAATTTGGCTAATTATGGGAACCTCTACAATTTTCTTGGAAGGCTAACTTTGAACCTTAATAACTTTTATTGTGCTCAATTTCATGTCTTAAAATTTAAACCATGTGATCTTCTTTCATAGGGAAATCTATCCATATATCAAGCTTTTCCTAAACCTTCGCGCTTGTGAAATATAATGACATAAAATTGATTACTTTGTTGTAATTGAACTTAGACATTAATATAAGATTAATTTCATGTCATATATCTGTAATGCAATTAAAAGTGCACCATTAGATCTCCTTTACAAATTTGGCTAAGTATGCGAAAACATTATAAATTGCTTGGGAAGCTAACTTTACATAGTTATATATTTTACTCCTCTCAATTTCATGACCTAAAACTTGGACCATAGCTAGTTGGGACTAATTTTATCACCCCCATATAACCAACTCCCCCTGACTCATCCATATATGGTAATGGTGATGTCATCAAACTAACTACTCAAATTTTTCTATCACAAAACCAACTGTACCAAAATGAACATAATGAAGAACAAGATGAATACCATGCACTTCCACAAGCTCTCCAATCATCCTTGACCTATTATAGGACCCCTAACACATGCTCAATACTTGAGAACCATCTGTAATCATGCCAAAATTGAAGATCAACCAAGCCTACTTCAAGCATACTACACACTTTTTTATTGACACTTAGGCTATCAAGACACTTTATCCAATCACTTGGAAACCTCCATGAAATCAATAAAAACTCTCCAAAAATATCCCCCTTTTTCATTTATGTCAACACCCATCATACAACTCACCTTCCTTCTCTCTCTTCAAGTACTCTCACAATATGAACCTTCTCCCCCTTTGACATAATGACAAAGTGGAAAAAAACTAATATTGAGGACCTAAAAATACCAAAAACAAAATAGGACCACCTTATAAATATTATATAGACTCCCCCTTACCTTGATCCTACCTCTTCTTGCCTTGACAACTTCCTCTTGCTACATACCAACACTCTCTTCAACTAAGCACTGCAACCAATGAAGAAAGAACACACAAAATCATTGAAATATTATGGAACTCACTAATAAACATTTGATAGGGACTCCCCTAAGATATCTAAGCCATTATGCCTCTTAATCATCTTCAGATCTCCACCCACCATGAAGAAGCACCACACATGCTTACTAGCCTTCTCTCTCAAGCTACCTCAAGGACCATTAACAGAACCTCATGCCACTCAAAAAATATGAAAAATTCTCTAAAATAAACTAATAACTCACGTTTAAACACTCATGCCTTAATATTTTGGAGAAACTAAGCAAAAACATCAAATCTTCACATTAGGCCTATCTAGTTCCTTATAGCCCTACCTAGAAATTATAAATCCCACAACTTTTAGGAGATATACTTTCATGACCTAAATAATCATATACAAATAAATATCTTATTCCCCCTTAGCCACACAAATTTTCAGCACCTAGCTCCTCCTCTGTAACATAGTTCCTTCAAAAATCTACTAGCCAATTAGGCCTCCATTTTGATAAAAAATTGAATAATTTGAAAAACACAAACCTTCAAATCTCTGTGAAGATTGATTTGACAACCCATTTGGACCATTCAACCTATTAATAAGACTTAGACCCAAAATAATAAGGAAACCCACTTTTCTAGCATAGCCCAAAACTCTATAATCTCAAAATAAACAAGGTCAACAAACCTCCTTCTAGTCAATGCCCACCTCTAAAACTTCTTGCACACCTGAAGATAACCATCACACAATTATGGACCAAGATTTGAGCCTTCACATGTTTTATAAAATTGACTTCCTATACCTTGGATTTGATTTACAATAAGAAAGATAAACCCAATGACACATAAAAATCTCCAAAAGGCTAAAACAAGATCATCAAGACACAAAAACACTTGGAACACATTACAAAGAAGTGAACAGACTTTTCTGAGCACCAAAATCTTCTTGACATTCCATCAATCTCATTATGCCACCTAAAAACACCCATCCTGATCTTACAAACATTGTATACATAGCAAAAGCACCTTATAACATCACTCTAACCCCATCAAATCACTTCTCCCATCTTAACACACCAACTCCAATTGGAAACACTCATCTCTTTCCTTCTATGACCTCTTTAAGTACACCATAACACTTTCTTTTCCACTAAAATGAGTCTCTTAAGAAGCATAGATAGAGACCTCATATAAACCATAATGCTCTAAACAAAGTGAAGCCAGGAGTGGCCCACATCTCCTCAATAACCATTGAAATCCTTTAATAGCTATAAGACTTCTTATTCTTATTCTTCTTATTCTAAACTTTGACAACTTGTTCCTTTTCTACATCACTCACTTTCTCTTCTATGATAGGATATACAACATTTAGAGAAAGTATAGAATCTTGACATACCTTGATCACTAAAATATCTTCTTTGCATTGTAGAACATCACCTTCAGACCTTGACAACACAAGAACCAAGATTAAAACTTGATCATACATAACAAGTTGGTCATTAGAATCTAAAAACACCTCAAAACTAGCCTCAACTTGAACCTTGGTCTTCTCCTTGAGCTTGGTCTCTTCATTCACAACATGAGTTTTAGGTTGTGGAGCTAAAAGCTTTAACTATTGCAAACATGGAGTTGGTTGCTGAGTTCCAGGGAGACCGGCATTGGTAGAGTGCAGTGCACAATGCAACTGACATCGGCAAGTGTGAGCTGAAGACAACTGGCATCAACAGGAGATCAGCCGATGTCGGTCACCTCCAGGCAGATAGGGACTGACGTCGATCGCCTGTGGTGGTTCCAAAATTGTTCGTTGCACAGATAGTTAGTTCGTTGAACCGAGTGTTTGCATGTAAAAGGATATTTTGAGTCTTGAGTTGTGTGTCTAAATTAAGAGTCTAAGTTATTGTTTAAGTCTGGGATCTATTTATAAACCCATTGGCATGTATTGTAATTAAGGCAAGAAAAGGATTTCTTCTAGTTGTAGGATCTTGGTCAGCAGGTGTGCAAGGCCACGTTTGAAGATCTACATGTGTAAGTAAGGTCTGTTGAGTTGCAGGTTGTTGCAAGCTTATGGGAGATCTACTTGAAGTACTTTGAGTACTTGTGTACTGGCAGGGTTATTACTGACTGGTTGGAGGTGAACACTAATTCTATGTGTGAGTTGTGTGTTGGGACCATTTTTTGATAGGAGAGTGAACTCTTGAAGAAAATTACTAAACACTTGAGGTGTGGGAAGCTTCTGAGAGGTGTGGAGAAGAGGTGGCATCTTCTTTATTGTATTTTCTTTTTGGATGAGTATTAATACAAGATTGTGTATTGTCTCTCATATTCTGTGCTATTTGTGAATTCTAGTTACTTGTACTTTTGGTTAATTCTGCATGTTTAATTTATTGTATGTGGTAATCATATTGTGCTCTTTCTGAGAAGCAAGATCCTAAAAAGTGGGATCAGAACAGGTGTGTTGTTCTGGATTCCCCAACAACTGGTATCAGAGCTTTTGGTTGGGATACTAATAGGTTGTATCAGATCTGGTTAGTGTGTGTTGATTACATGTTACTCACAGGGGTTTCTGTTTGAGTGGGAGTATAGCAATGGCAGAAGAAAGTAAGCTACAAATCGAGAAGTTTAATGGCAAGAACTATCAATTATGGAGGATGCAGATTGAAGATTATCTGTATCAAAAATATTTGTACTTACCATTGGGTGGGGTTGATTGCAAGCCCTAGGATATGAAGGATGAAGAATGGGAAGTTCTTGATCAGAAGGCTCTGGGATCTATAAGGTTGAGTCTTGCATCGTCTGTGATTTCCAACTTATCACACGCTAAGACAATGGTAGAGTTGATGGAATCTTTGGCAAATTTATATGAAAAACCCTCAGCTTCGAATAAGGTATTTCTTATGAAGCAATTATTTAATTTGCAAATGTTAGAAGGTGGATCTGTACATAGTCATCTTAGTGATTTCCATGGTTTGGTAAACCAGTTAAATTCAGTCAATATTGTTTTTGATGATGAAATTAAGGCTCTCTTAATCTTATGCTCATTACCTGAAAGTTGGGAGAATTTGGTAATGGCAGTTAGCAATACTGCGTCTGCTTCAAAAATCTTAAAATTGGATGATGTTGTGAGTGTAATCTTGAATGAAGAGATTCGTAGGAAAAGCACAGGTGAATCATCAAGGAATGCTTTGAGTGTTAAAGGCAGGGGAAGGCAAAGAGAGAAGATAAAGCATGGGAGATCAAGGTCCAAGATAGGCAGGAGATCCAAGTCCAGGTATGGCAAAATAACCTGCTGGAAGTGTGGAAAGCAAGGGCACTTAAAGAGAGATTGTTGGTTGCATGAAGATCAACATGAAGGACATGAAGAAGAAGTAGATGTTGCAGATTTTGTTACACAGGATGCTCTGGTATGTTCCTTAGATAAATTAAAATCTTGGGTTTTAGATTGTGGTGCCTCTTTTCATGCATCCCCAAATAGGGAATTTTTTCATGAGTATGTCTAGGGAGACTTTGGAGAAATTTGTTTAGGGGATGGTAAGCCTTGTCAGATGGTTGGCAAAGGGAAAGTGAAGCTGAAATTGCAGACAGGTAACACATGGGTGTTGAAGGAGGTCATGCATATCCCAGTTATGAAGTAGAATTTGATTTCTATTAGAAAGTTGGGTGATGAGGGTTGCACAATAACTCTCACAGCGGACTCTTGGAAGGTTACTAAGGGTGCACTTGTTGTAACAAGAGGTAAGAAAGTAGGTACGCTTTATCTATCTACTTGTATTACTGATTCTCTTTCTGGGTTATCTACTTCAGCTATAGATTCAAAGATGTGGCTTAATAGACTTGGTCACATGAATAAGAAGGAGATGCATGTTCTTGAGTCAAAGGGTATGCTTTCGGATTTGAAAAGCATGAATTGAGATTTCTGTATGCAGAAGAAGAAAGTGACGTTTCTTGAGGAAACCGATGTTCATGACAAGAGTAGGAAAGCCTTGGTTTTCAAGGAGAAGGTGATGGACAGAGATCAACAAAAGGGGTTGAAGAATTTTGAGCAAAGCAAGGGTGATTTGGACAAGGGTTTGATCCAAAAGGAGCTCGCGGGTAGAAGCCATGTCTCACAAGAAAATCACAGAGACCGACGTCGATTAGAAAATTGACGTTGGCATCCAAACAAGGACCGATGTCAGCTATGTGCAGCCTGACATCAGTGACTTAGGGACAGATAAACACTGGCATCGGCCAGGGGGAACCGATGTCGGTGATGAGACAGTCGCATGGAACCGACGTCGATCGGGTGCAGACTGAGATGTGACTGGCATCGGTCACTAAGATGGATTTTGGGCGGGCAACAAGCTGTCAAGGAGTCTCAAGCGCCCATATGGAGGACTTAAAGGGTATGTAAGCCTCAAATTCATCATTTCCCTTCTTTACACTACTTGTTGCTCACTGATGGTAAAGAACCAAGAAGTTATTAAAGAAGCAGAGCAGGTAGATCTAGGAAATAGTGGGAGCTTGGCATGGATGAAGGATGTGATTCCTTGGAGAAGAACCAAATGGGAGTTTTGGGTGGACTTGCTAGCTGGAAGGAAGCACTGAGAGATGAATGGATGTTCAGGATAAAGAAGAGCAGGAATGGACATGTGAGATGGAAGGCCAGGGTATATGGTCTTGAATAAGCTACAGGACAATGGAGGTTTGACCATTGTGTTTCTCTTTACCAGGTTGGATAATATTAGCTACATTATTCTATTACTGTATGATGTGCTTGTTACAAGGTTACATATACAGGGAGTTACTAAACTAAAGGTAAATCTAGTTCAGAGGTGTGTCATGAGGAATCTGGAAGCAGCAAGATTCTTTGGCATGAGTGTGTTCTAGGGACATGGAAGGTCACAGGTTGACTTTGTTTCAGGATGATTGTGTGAGACCGATTAGCACGCTGATGGTTGGACAGTTTTATGAATAGTGTCTTGATTCACATAATGAGGTTAAGTGCATGGTATGTACTAGATCTGAGTTTTCCCAAGCAATGGGAGTTATCACAAGTTTGGAGCCAATCTGGGAAAGAAGCACTGGAGGGCAGTTCGGTGGATTCAGAGAGGGACCAGCAGCAGGTCGACATGCTATGCAGGGTTAAGTTCTTTTCTACATAGTTTGTAAATGTGGATGTGGTAGGTGATTTGGATGACAGGAGGTGCACCACAGGATTTGTGGTGGTTGGTCTTCAAGAGTGATCTTGAAGAGGGATACAAAGCCAATGGAACAAACTAGATGATGTATAGGTACAAGTACAATTGTAACTATTTATCTCCAAGTGGGAGATTATTAGGTTATGGAGCTAAAAGCTTCAACTGTTGTAGACATGGAGGAGGTTGCTGAGTTCTAGGGAGACTGGCATTGGCAGAGTATAGTGCAGAATGCAACCGACATCGGCAGGTGTGAACTAAAGACAATCGGCATCGGTAGGAGGTCGGTCAACGTCGATCACCTCCAGGCAGACAGGGACCGATGTCGGTTGCCTGTGGTAGTTCCAGAACTATTCCTTACACGGAAAGTTAGTTCGTTGAACTGAGTGTTTGCATGTAAAAGGCTATTTCGAGTCTTGAGCTGTGTGTCTAAATTAAGAGTCTAAGTTATTGTTTAAGTCTGGGATCTATTTATAGACCCATTGGCATGTATTGTAATTAAGGCAAGACAAGGATTTCTTCTAGTTGTAGGATCTTGGTCAGTAGGTGTGCAAGGCCATGTTTGAAGATCTACATGTGTAATTAAGGTCTGTTGAGTTACAGGTTGTTGCAAGCTTATGGGAGATCTACTTGAAGTACTTTGAGTACTTGTGTACTGGTAGGGTTATTACTGACTGGTTGGAGGTGAACACCAATTCTGTGTGTGAGTTGTGTGTTGGGACCATTTTTTGATAGGAGAGTGAACTCTTGAAGAAAATTACTAAACACTTGAGGTGTGGGAAGCTTCTGAGAGGTGTGGAGAAGAGGTGGCATCTTCTTTATTGTATTTTCTTTCTGAATGAGTATTAATACAAGATTGTGTATTGTCTCTCATATTCTGTGCTATTTGTGAATTCTAGTTACTTGTACTTTTGGTTAATTCTGCATGTTTAATTACTTGTATGTGGTAATCATATTGTGCTCTTTCTAAGGAGCAAGATCCTAACAAGTGGGATCAGAACAGGTGTTGTTCTGGATTCCCCAATAATGAGCAGACAATGAGAGCTCTTGGCACTCTCCAACTTTTGTAGCATTCTCCACCATAGCAAATAGATTACTTGGACCTGTAGACTCATAATGACTCACACTTACCACCTTTGGTTTCCATGAGTTAACTTTCCTTCTTCCTTATACTCTAGGATCCTGATTTAATGTATTTTGATTTAATAACCTTTGCTTGTAGAACCTATTAATGTGACCAATCTTCTCACAATTATAGCAAATAATATTTATTGAAGGAAACTCAACTTGCCTTTAAATGGATAATTTTTTGCAAAGTATCCCACATCATGATGGTTGAATCACTTAACCTCTCTCACACCACTCGATTGATGATTCCACTAATTCTTAGTAGGTCTTCTACACTCCCTATCTATATGACCAAATTGATTACATGTGTAACAATAACCATTAAAAATTGCATACCTCATGGCATTTGGTTTTTTAATCTAATTTTTCTTCACTTTTCTATCATCTTCATTCTTTGATTAATTTTTGACCTTTAAGGTTCAATTTACATTAGTCTTCATCTTGTCTTGAGTTGCATTTTCTAGTTCTTCTTTGTATCCAAGACTAGTTCTATCACTTGCATGCTTTTGACCACTCAGAATATTGTCTACATCACTTGAGCTCTTTTCAAATCTCATAAATGAATTCATCTTACTATATGTCTTCTCTAACTCAACTTTTAATGACTCATTTTCAATTACATACCTTGAACATTCATCTTCTTTAGCTTTCAATCTTGTAGACAAGATTTCCAATTGACAACTAAGAAGCTTAACTATATCTTCATGATCAGTGGTGTCTTTATTCATTCTTTCTTTATACACACTAAATTTCTCCTCATAGTCCTTGATTTGTGACTTCATCTTCTTGTTAACCTTCTTCTCAATCTTTAATTCTTCAAGGTCATTCATCAATTCAATCTCAAAGTCCATCTCATCTTTATTATCATCTAAATCACTCCAAGAAGATTCATTTTGATATGAGAAACTTCCTTCCTCAACCATGAATAGGGATTCATCTTCAATAAGACCATCATCTTCATGATCATACTCTAAGTCACTATCTTCACTCTCATCTAATGAGCTACAATATTTATTGGTTTAGAGACTCTTCTTGTTCTTGAAGGACTTATTCTTGTTGTCATACTCTCTGAATCCTTTCTTCCTCTATCAGACCTGTATATTTTTTTGTCTTCATCTTGGCCTTCACCATGTTTTTCATCATAATTATTCTTATGCTTATAAGGGAATTTACTATAAAAATGTCCTACTTCTCCAAAATTGAAGCATTTTAAGGGTAGTTTACCCTTATACTTACCTGAACCTATTTTCGATTTCCTTGTAAATAAAGCAATTAATTCATCATCATTAATATCAGATGTGTCATTCTCCTTGATTTTATTTCCTTGGAACTTCTTCTTTGTATTCATTTCTATCTTTAATATTGGTTCCTTCTTTGTTATTATATCCTCATTTACTCTCATCTCATAGGCAGTAAGGATGACGTGTAATTAATTCATCTTCAACTAAGTAAGATCGTGACTTTCTTCTATAAAAGATATTTTAGAATCAAACGTGAGAGAGAGAGACCTTAATACCTTTTGAACTATAGTATATTCTTTAAGTTTTTCTCCAAAACCTCTGATGATGTTCACAATCTCATCAACTTTCTGTGAAAAAGATGCCACAAAATCTTCTTCCTTCATATTAAGACTCTCAAATTATCTTTAGTGAGTTTGAAAGTTTTCTAGCTCAACCTTTGAATCTCCTTCATAAATAGTCTTCAATTTATTCATATTTCCTTGGAAGATGTGCAATGGATTACCTTAGTGTATTCATTATCTAAAAGACCACAAGTGATAGCATTCATTACCTTAGAATTATTCTCAAATAACTTCTTATCTACAGCACTGGATGGAGGAATAGTAGGTGAAAAATAACCATCCACAATAGATTACCAAGTGTTAAACCCTAGGGACAAGATTTAGGTCCTCATCCATTCACTCCAAAAATCATAATTGGATCCAATAAACATCGGTGTTTGCTTAGTGTAAAAACCTCCTTGCATTTGATCTCTACCTTGGATCTCCTTCAAGCTATCAAGACTTTACCAAAGGACCTATTTTGATACCAATTGTTAGAGTTAAAATCACTGAGAAGGGGGTTTGAATCAATGAGATAGATATTTTAGACTTTAATTCCAATCCTTTCAAACTATTAATAAATTACCAAATGTATTTATAGAATATACAAGTCATTCATTACAATGAAAAATATATAATGCAAGATCACTCACACAACACAAGATCTATGTGAGAAACCATCTTGGGAAAAAAAACCCACTCTCAAGCCTAAAAACACATGGACTAATTTTCCTATAAGGTATTATAAATATGATACTTTATTGAAACACCCATTCCACAAGGAACACCTACCCCTATCTAGTTGAGCACCCACAACAACTAGACTTTTTTCAAGCTTCACCTTGCAAGGAGGAATCGACCCCCTAGATGTTGAGAACCCATAAAAACACCTATGAAATGAAGATCTCCTAAACACTGATTACCTACCAATATGATAGAGATATAATGTATATCACCTCTCTTCAAATCTACACACTCTCTAGCCTTCACACCCTTCTCAATGCATCTAAGAACCTCCTTCTGGATCAATATAACTTCTTCACACTTACTCACTTCATCACACTTAAAAAAAATCTTTTTACAACCTCAAAAACATGAAAAAATGGTCATACACACATTTCATGCTATGATCTTCAATCCATCCACCAATCACACACAACCTTCACCTTTACTTCATTCACACTCAAAACATTCAAAACAATCTTTTGGATCAACCTAGATCTCTTCACTCATCCTCAATTTTCAAACCTATAAGATCACCATTATGACATCAAAAATATGATGTATAGGTCATACACATAATCATCAATTATCTATTATATTCAATCCATCCATTATTCACCCTTACTCTCCTTCACCTCTCAACTCTATACTCTTGCTCCACACTTACAGTCCTAGAAATCATCATCTTTGATTTCACTATTTATAGAGCCTTCATTAATATCAACTTCTTGTTCAGCCATTAGACATGCCTTAACCCTAAAATATTCTATCACATTAATACATAGCTCAATATCATCCTCATAGGTCAGCCATATCATCCATGGGTCACCCTTAAGCATATACACCTTTTAATTAGGCCTTAATAGTCCATATAGGTCTCATGGAGACCTATTCACCCCTTTAGCACTTCAACAAGCAAATTATAAAAATAGGATCACTTGAAAATACATAGGTCCACTCCATATGACCTTTTAGACATCATCAAATGATTATAGTCATCATTACACACCTCTACATATGTTCAATCTACTCAAACATTAGCCTTGTACACAAGAACACCATGAATGAATAAATAATCAAATTCTAAGCATTTGTTTATATTGAATATGGATTGGTAAAACCTAAAAAATCCATACAAAGTATCTTCATGGAGTATATAACACTCTCCAATAGCTTAGTCCCCTTGAAACATCTAAATATCATCAGAACAACTCAAATATCATTCTCAGGTCACCTACAAAACATGGTAAAATACATAGTCAACTTTAGAGATTAATAAATTTGACTATATAACCATTCAGACCTTATAACAAGATTCAATGGATTTTTATTGAAGTCTTATACAACTTTTCTTTTTACTATATCAATAAATTCATCTCGGATCAAAAGTTATGGCTCAAAAACTAAGTACATGTTTTCCTTCATTAATTTGAATATTCAAATTCCAATAGTCACTATTAAGCATTGAAAACTTTGTCAACATCTCATGCCCTCTCATATCTTGAATGAATACACATCATCTATCTCCCTCAAAAGTATCTTGATATTTAACTATGCTAAACATATGTTAGTTTGACCTTATCTCATTCTCCTTAGTAATTTTGACCAAATATGCATTGTTGATCTCATCGAAACTAGCTTGATCTTTACTTTTGCTTAATATTAAACATCAAGAAGTTGTCATCATCTCACTACTTCCTAAAAATTTGGAACAAAGGTGCTCCATAAATCTCTTTGAGAGTATCTTGGACTTTAACCAGCTTAAACATCAGACACTTTGACCTCTTTGATTGAATATGTATCATAGATTTGCATTTATACAAACACCCACTCACTGTTAGATCTTTATCTAGTCCTAATATTTACCTTTTGAAAATTTGGCTAAGTATGGGAACCTATGCAATCTACCTATAAAGCCAACTTTGAACCTTAATAAATTTTTTTGTGCTCAATCACATGTCCTAAAATTTAAAACATATGATCTTCTTTCATAGGGGAATCAATCCATATATCAAGCTGCTCCTGGAACCTTCACATGTGTGAAATATAACACCATAAAAAATTCTTACTCATCTCTACTTGAACTTAGACATTAATCTCAAATTAATTTCTCATCGTGTATATATGATGTGATTAAACATGCATCGTTAGATCTCCTTTGTAAATTTGACTATGGGAAAACATTACAAACTGCCTGGGAAGCCAACTTTACACAGTTATATATTTTAGTCCACTCAATTGCATGACCCAAAACTTGGATCATAGCAACTTATAACTAATGTGATTACACCCATATGACCAAATCCCCTTAAATCATTTCTACATAGCAATGGTGATGTTAAAAAATTGCCTACTTGAATTTTTTTATCATAGAACCAACTATGCCAAGATGAACATAATGAAGAATATGATGAATAACATGCACTTCCAAAAGCTATCCAATCATCCTTGACCTATGATATAACCCCTCACACATTAAAAATACTTTAGACCCATCCCTAATCATTCCAAAATTAAAGATCAACCAAGCCTACTTCAAGCATACTAGGACAAGCACACTGCACACTTTGTCATTGACATTTAGACTATTAAGATACTTCATCCACTCACCTAGACACCTCTATGACATCATTTAAAACTCTCCAACACCTTAAAGTGGTATTTCCATGTATAATGAATTTTATTTTGGCTCATTTTATTTCCATTGAGTAGTCAACGAGGGTATGTCTGAATAATATTAATATAATTTCAATCAAGAAATTATAATTATGTTTAATTAAGGTGATTCACCACTCTTCATAATCAAGTTATCACTAATTGATTATGGTGTCACATTGATCTTAACATCTTATGCTTGCTTTCTAATTCTTAAGAGTCCTCGTGGTGGCAATTAAATATATTAAATAAATCTTGTAATAATTGTGTGTCATACTTTAATTTTGCATTGATCGAATCATAATAGTTAAACATTAAACAACCATAGTGAATAAATAAATGTCATTGAAATAAGATTAAAAAAAATTACATGGGTTTTGGGATAAAATTTTTGGGCTGTTAGGAATCTAGAACAACAAACATGCTCTGATTCCACTGTTAGGATCTAGGAAGCATAATTGATTACCATGTACAAGCAACTAAATGTGGAATTTAACGAGAAGTAACAAGTAACTAGAATTCAAAAATAACATAGAATATGAGAGACAATACCCAATTGTATTAATACTCTTCTAGAAAGAAATACAACAAAGAAGATTGCCACAGTCTTCTTCCTTACACACCTCTAAGGGTCCCACTCCTCTAGGGCATAAATAGTAAATCTCTTCAAGAGTTATCTCTCTTGTAATATCAATTACAAACACAACTCAACACACAGAGCTGTCAACTAGTCAGTAACAAAACTGGCAATACCACTAAGTACACACCGCACTCCAAGTACATAATCATACTTCAAGTAGATCTCCCTGATCTTGCACCTTGTTGTGTTGCCCATCACCTTTGACCTTGCTATCCTACAGATCCACCTTAGAATTTGCACACACAAACACCTGAAAATCAATGATCTTACTTACCATGTAGATCTCCAAACCTGGCCTTGCACACCTGCCGATCAAGATCATACACACATGAAGAACCCTTCTGATTCTCCAAACCAGCACCCCTGTGGATCTCTACCAAACCTTGTAACAACCTACAAATCTCCCTAATCATACACACTTGGCCCTGTGGCACTAGGAGGAACACACCTTGCTCTCTTCACTCTGAAGGAGCTAACCTTGCTCTTACTCAACTAGCACACATTACAATACAACCCATGAGTCTATTATATAGATCTCATGCAAACAATAATTAGACATCCAATTACAATAATTAGATCCACAACTCTAAGACTAAAATTATCCTTTAACATGCAAACATCTAGTTCGTTAATAAACTATCCATAAAACTTACAGTTTCAAACTGCACAGGTGACCGACGTCGGTCCCTGTCTGGCTGGAAATGACCGATGTCGGCTGATACTGACCGATGTCGATTGCTCTGCTCACTGGATATGACCGACATCAGTTGATCAGACTGACATCAATTTCTCTACAACTCAGAAACCTCTCAACAACCTCCTCCATGTCTGCATCAGTGAAGCTTTTAGCTCCACAACCTAACAATCTCCCACTTGGAGATAAATAGCTACACTGTACTTGTACCTGTACACCGTCTAATCTATTTCCTGGCTTGTATCCCTCTTCAAGCTCAACCTTGAAGACCAACCACCACACATCCTATGGTGCAACACCTGTCATCCAAGTAACCTACCACATCCGAAGTCCTGACCTTGCATAGCATGTCGACCTGCTGCTGGTCCCTCTCAGATACCTGAGAATCCACTGAACCACTTTCCAGTGCTTCCTTCTCAGATTGACTACAAAAATTCTGATAGCACCCACTGCTTGGGCAACTCAAGTCCAATACGTATGTACTTAACCTCATCATGTGAAACAAGACACTATTTATAAAACTGTCCAACCCTCAGCGTGTTGACTGGTTTCACACAATCATCTGGAGACAAAATTAACCTGTGACCTTCTATGTCTCTAGAACACACTTATGCCAAAGAATTTCACTCCTCCAAATTCTTCATGACACACCTCTGAACTAACTTTACCTTTAGCTCAAAAAAAACCTTGTATGTGTAACCCTGCATCAAGAAAACACACAACATATAGTAACAAGATGATGTTGCAATCATCACCCACCTGGTAAAGAAACCACAATATTTACAATGACATTGACTAAAGTCATGCTTTGTCATCCACCTGTCAAACCTATACCACTGTCCTGGAGCTTTCTCAAGACCATATGACCTAGCCTTCTGTCTCACGTGTCCATTCTCTCTATTCTTTAACTAAGGTATCCATTCATATTTCATTGCTTTCATACCGGCTAGCAACCCTACCAAATCTACCATTTGGTTCTGCATCCTAGGAATCAACTTCCTCATTCATGCCATGCTCCCACTATTTCCTAGATCCTTCTTGCTCTGTAGTGAGAAATGAGTATAAAGAAGAGGAACAACGAATTTAAGGCTTACTTACCCTTTCAGTCCTCCATATGGGCATTTGAGACTCCTTGGCAGCTTACTATCTGCCCAAAATCTATTCTAATGATCGACCTCGATCACCACACAGTCTGCATACAACTAACGTCAGTTCCATGCGACTGTCTAGGTCACTGACACTGGTTATCCTACCGATGTTAGTCTCCACTTGCCTGACACCACCGACTCCTCTGGTCTACACATGACCAACATCGGTACCTATCTGTTTGATGCTAGTTTCCCCTAACTGACATCGGTACCTGTGTTTGCCTGTGAGTGATGACTTTTTACCTACAAGCTTATTTTGAATCAAAACCCTATCAAAACTGCCCTACTCAGAGATATCCAGTCCCATCCACTGATCTCTATCCGTCATCTCCTCCAAGAACACCAAGGCTTTCTAGTTCTTAAGTTTATCAAATACATCAGTCTTCCTTTTCCTGCAATAAATCCAATCCTTTCTTGTAGCATCCCACTGCTTACAAAAATCTTGGTCTATGCTCTCTGAAGCTGAACTCTTACCATTTGACTTAAGAACATCCATTCCCTTCTCACTTATGTGACCAAGCCTACAAAGCCACACCTGTGTAACATAAGTGGAATCAGTAATATAATAAGATAGATAAAGGATACCTACTTTCTTACCACCTGCTAATTCAAGTGCATCCACTGTGAGAGTTCTTGTGCATCTCTCATCACCCAACTTTCTTAAAGAAATTAGCTGCATCTTCAAGACTGGGACCTACATGACCTCCTTCAACACCCATATGTTGGCCACCTGCAATTTCAACTGCACTTGCCCTTTGCCAATACTTTGACAAGGCACACCAGCCCCTAAATAAATCTTTCCAAAGTCTCCAAAGACCTTAACATGGAAAAATACTCTATTTTAGGCTACATGGAAAGAGGCAATAGAATCTATAAACCAAGATTCTATTTTATCCAAGGAACATCCCAGAGCATCTTATGCAACAACACCTGCAACATCTGCTTCTTCAGTTCCTTCATGCTGATCTTCTACCAACCAACAATTTTTCTTTACCTACTCTTTCTTTCCATAACACTGTAATTGACCATTCATGCTTTCAATTCCTCCATTCTTAGTCTACTTTCTTCTACCATTGCTATACTCCCACTCAATCAGAAACCCCTGAGAGTGACCTATAATCAAACATAAACTTGCTCCCTGCAACCTTAGCTCTAATATCACTTTGTCAGGAATCTAGAACAACAAACATGCTCTGATTCCACTGTTAGGATCTAGGAAGCACAATTGATTACCATGTACAAGCAACTAAATGCAAAATTTAATCAGAAGTAACAAGTAACTAGAATTCAGAAATAACACAGAATATGAGAGACAATACCCAATTGTATTAATACTCTTCCAAAAAGAAATACAACAATGAAAATTGCCACAGTCTTCTTCCTTACACACCTCTAAGGCTCCCACTCCTCTATGGCATAAATAGTAAATCTCTTCAAGAGTTATCTCTCTTGTAATATCAATTACAAACACAACTCAACACATAGAGCTGTCAACCAGTCAGTAACAAAACTACCAATACCACTAAGTACACACCGCACTCCAAGTACATAATCATACTTCAAGTAGATCTCCCTGATCTTGCACCTTGTTGTGTTGCCCATCACCTTTGACCTTGCTATCCTACAGATCTACCTTAGACCTTACACACACAAACACCTGCAAATCAATGATCTTACTTACCATGTAGATCTCCAAACTTAGCCTTGCACACCTACCGACCAAGATCATACACACATGAAGAACCCTTCTGATTCTCTAAACCAGCACCCCTGTGGATCTCTACCAGACCTTGCAACAACCTACAAATCTCCCTGATCATACACACTTGGCACTGTGGCACTAGGAGGAACACACCTTACTCTCTTCACTTTGAAGGAGCTAACCTTGCTCTTACTCAACTAGCACACATTACAATACAACCCATGAGTATATTATATAGATCTCATGCAAACAATAATTAGACATCTAATTACAATAATTAGATCCACAGCTGCAAGACTAAAATTAGCCTTTAACATGCAAACAACCAATTCGTTTACAAACTATCCGTAAAACTCATAGTGCCGAATCGCATAGGCGACCGGCGTTGGTCCCTGTCTGGCTAGAGATGACCGACGTCGGCCAATACTGACCGATGTCGGTTGCTCTGCTCACTGGATATGACCAACATCGGTTGATCAGACTGACGTCGATTGCTCTACAACTCAGTAACCTCTCAACAACCTCCTCCATATCTGCATCAGTGAATCTTTTAGCTCCACAACCTAACATGGGCATGACATGTTTCCTAAATACCTTGAGGTACATATAAATTAAAGTCTATGTTTATCTTTGTAATATGGCTATGAGTATTGGACCAAGGCCCTCAATCCATGATATCTATAAATGATGGACTAAGACCATAAATAGAGTCTCACGTAGCCTTTCAAGATAATAACTAAGTAATTTTAAAACTACCGACACATAATTTTTATGGAAATCAAGACAAAGTGATAAATAAAGGTGAAAATCAAATATCAAAAACCTATTTTGAAATTTCTAAATATAAATAAACAGGCAGCCAACTTTTTTCAAAGAAAATATGAGATTAATTACTATGAAAAAGAAAGTGAATTACATTGCTTATGTAGAAATAAAAAACATAAAAAAATAAGTTGGCCATACATAATCAGTGTCAGTCAAGACAATCTATTATGAAAGCAGGTCAAAATAAATTAAGTTAGACAAGGTCAACTTAATTTATTGGAAAGAAAAATAGACACATAACTAAGTCAGCTAGGGTCAACTTAGTTGACTATGTAGTAAAATTTTCACAAAATTGAAAAATTAGAAAAAAAAGAGTGGAACATGAAATACTAATTTTTTAACTAGAAAATATAATTATAAAAATTATTTAACAACTTTATTATTGATCTACCAAAAAGAAAAGAAAATGTAAACTAGGTCGAGTTAGGTTGATCTAGTTATAAAGAACATGAGATAAATGACTAGGTCGACCATAATCAACTTAGTTGACTAACTTTGAGTGATGTATAAATGAATACTTAAACTAGCTCATATAAGATTGATTTATCCCTATAGAGATAAAAACCTAAAAAACATAGAGATTAAACAAGGTTGACCATGGTTGACTTAGTCTACAAAAAGTTAAAAATTAAAAATAAATGAAATAAGAATAGGTTGACCTACATCGACCTAGTTGGATGAAACTAAATACTAAAATTAACTATATAACATACATCAACATAGTTTCATGTAGATGAAAATCAGAAAGTAGTGAATAAAACTGGGTCTACCTATGTTGAACTAGTTTCATGTAGACGAAAATTAGTAAGTAGTGAATAAAACTAGGTCGCCCTATGTGACCTAATCACCTATAGATGAAAATCATAGAGCATAAATAAAATTGGGTTGACTTGCATGACCTAGTTTCCTATAGATGAAAATAAAAAAGCAGTGACTAAAACTAGGCCAACCTATATGACAATTTCTTGTAGATGAAAAGATGCAATACAAAGGTTAAATTCATGTTGAGTTTACCAGAATATATGAAACATATTAAGATATATCTAAAACTTATCCTAAGTATTAAATCCAAGCTTTGAGAAGGTAATCAACTAACATCTATTGCGATACTTTATATTTAGGATCATGACTAAATTGGATCTGCTAAACCTAACTAAGAGAGAACTTATCACACAACACTAAATGAGATGGTTCTAAAGCTTCTACAAAAATAATGTCAGGATCTAGAGCAAACACAGCTCTGATACCAGCTGTCAGGATCTAGAACACAAAGCTCTGATACCACTTGTTAGGATTAAGAGCACAATTGATTACCTTTGTATAAGCAAGTAAACACAGAATTTACCCAGAAGTAATATGTAACTAGAATTCAGAAACAACATAGAATATGAGAGACAATATAATCTTGTATTAACACTCTTTCAGAAGGAAATACAATGAAGAAATCACACTCTTCCCACACCTCTTGGGTGTACCAGTAATTCTCCCTCAAGAGTTCTCTCTCTCACACAATCAATTACAAACAACAATCAACTCAAACATAGAGTTGTTGTTTCCACCAGTCAGTAACAATACTGCTAGTCCACCAAGTACTCAAAGTACTCCAAGTAGATCTCCCTAATCTTGCTCCTTGTTGTGTTGCAGATCTCCTTTGACCGTGCTACCCCACAAATCTCCTTTGACCTTGCACACACACACACAACTAAAAATCAACTGATCTTACTTACCATGTAGATCTCCCTGATCTTGCACACCTGCAGATTAACTTGGTCTTGCACACCTACAAACCTTCTAGATCTTACACACCTGGAAGAACCCTTATCCTTGCCTTTGGAAGTCCTTCTGATCCTTCAGCCTGGAAGAACCCTTGTCCTTGTTCTTGACAAGTCCTTATTGTTGGGGGATCAATCCAACAATAGATTACAATTGTGACAGCAATAAACGCGGAATTAAACCAGATTGACAAGTAATTAGAATGATAATAGCAAGAACAAGAGATACAAGAAAACACCCTGAAAACTTGTATTAACAAACTCTTTACAAAAGGAATACAATTGAAGAAAGCTTCTTTCTTCCACACCTCTCCTAGATGTATAGATCTCTCAATAGATCTCTATTCCTCAAGAGCTTTCTCTCTCAAGAACAATCAACTCCAACAAGCCTGGATTGATTCAATTCTGTACTATTCTTCTCACATAATGAATTACAATAATTCACTCTCTACAATAATCCACTACAAAACTACAATAAGCTAGGAAGATCTAATTCTACATATAGAATTAGGAGACTTGAGCATGTACATCCAACAAGCAGTTAAGCCACTTGAACAAGGGCTCTAAAAATAGTATTGCTAACAATAGAGACGCAAGCTTGAGTCTACAACTCAAACTTATCATGCAAACACTCGCTTCTGTCCACAGAAATAGCTTTCTAGACATGCAGGTAACCGACGTCGGTTCCTGCTGCTTGTCTGTGATCGCCATCGGTCGACCCTCTACCGACGTTGGCATCTCTGCAACTGCCTGTGACCGATGTCAATCGCTCCTGACCGACGCTGGTGTCTGTGTAGACCTGAACCTGATAATGAATGCTCCTTGGTGAAGCTTTTTAGCTCTACACCTTAACAATCTCCCACTTGGAGATAAACAGCTGCACCAGTGCCTGTACAACAACATCTTCTAGCTCCTCCATCTTCAACTCAATCATGAAGAGCCACAGAAGTTGAATGAAGATTCAACTTCTCCTTTGTAACCGGCTTGGTTAACATATCAGCAGGGTTCCTATCTGTATGGATCTTCTCCAGCTTCAACTCACCATCTTCCAATACCTATCGTATGAAGTGATACCTTAGCTGTATGTGCTTTGTTCTTGAATGAAAGGCTGAATTCTTAGCCAAATGGATTGCACTCTGACTGTCACTATACAATCTGCAACTCTCATGCTCCTTACCAAGCTCATCCATGAACCGTGTCATCCATATCATCTCCTTGCTAGCTTCTGTGGCTGCAATATACTCTGCTTCTATAGTTGACAAGGCAACAACCTTCTGCAACTTAGATATCTAGCTAACCGCCGTTCCACCTATAGTAAAAACATAACCTGTAGTGCTCCTCCTGCCATCCAAATCACCTACCATATCTGAATCTACATAGCCATGTAGAGAAGTATCTGAACCTCCATAGCACAAGTGCTTATTGCTAGTTCCTCTCAGATATCTAAGGATCCACTGAACTGCTTTCCAATGTTCCTTACCTGGATTGGCCATATACTTACTTACCACTCCCACTGCTTGGGCAATATCCAGTCTAGTACACACCATTGCATACATCAAACTTCCTACTGTGGAAGAATATGGAACCTTACTCATGTACTCTACCTCATCATATGAATTAGGACATTGTTCTTTACTCAACTTAAAATGTCCAGCCAAAGGTGTGCTTACCAGTTTAGCATCCTGCATATTGAACCGTTTTAACACCTTGTCCACATAATCTTCTTGAGACAATATCAACCTGTGATTTTTCCTGTCTCTCTTAATGCTCATGCCAAGGATTTTCTTTGCTGCTCCCAAATCCTTCATAGCAAACGTTTGAGCTAATTTCACCTTAAGCTCAGAGATATCCTGCATGTGTGATCCTGCAACTAGCATATCATCTACATACAACAATAGAATAATATATCTACCGTTATCAAATCTCTTGAAATACACACAATGGTCTGATTGACACCTATTGTAGCCATGCTCAGTCATAAACCTGTCAAATTTTAAGTATCATTGCCTAGGAGCTTGCTTGAGGCCATACAAGCTTTTCTTCAACCTGCACACAAACTTCTCCTTACCCTTGACCTCGAATCCTTCTGGCTGTTCCATATATATTTCTTCATCCAAATCTCCATGAAGAAACACTGTCTTAACATCTAGCTGCTCAAGATGCAAATCTTCAAAAGCAACCAAAGACAATACAACCCTTATTGAAGTCATTTTAACAACAGGAGAAAAAATCTCACCAAAGTCGATACCTGGCTTTTGTGCAAATCCTTTTACCACTAATCTGGCCTTGTATCTCATCTGTCCATTCTCACCTTCCTTCAACCTGTAGGTCCATCTGTTCTTAAGTGTTCTCTTACCAGCTGGCAATTCAACCAAATCCCATGTTTGGTTTTCTCTTAAGGAGTCCAACTCCTCAACCATGCCACGCTCCCACTCACTCTTGGACTCCACCTGTATTGCTTCTTCAAAACTCTCTAGTTCTCCACCATCAGTTAGCAATAAATAAAATAAAGAAGGAGAATATCTAATTGGAGGTTTACTCACCCTTTCTAACCTCCTGATGGGTCTCTGAGACTCGTCCACAACACGCTGTCCACCCAAATTCTTTGACAGTGACCGACCTCGGTCACCTCCAGACCTGTTACTGGCCGACGTTGGTTCTGCCTGACCGACCTTGGTACCTGTACGGCTGACGTTAGTCTCTGTATGGCCGACGCCAGTTTCTGTCCTTCTGACGCTGGTTCCTAACCTACCGACGTCGGTCTCTGTGTTTTCATGCAAGGGATTATTTCTTTTTCCCGCGAGCTCATCTTGGACTTTCACCTCATCCAATTCACCATTGCTCTGCTTAGACTAATTCAACTTCCTTAGCTAATCACAATACATCACTCTTTCATTGAAAACAACATCATGGCTCCTGATTACCTTGTTAGTTTCTAGATTCCACAATGTGTAACCAAAATCATCTGAGCCATAGCCAATAAACGTGCATCTCATAGACTTAGCATCAAGCTTCTTTCTATTTTCCTTATCTATATGCACAAAGGCTTCACAACCAAAAACTTTGAGATATGAGAGATCAACTTTTTTACCTGTCCATACCTCTTCTAGAATACCACCATCTAGAGCTGTAGAGGGTCCTCTGTTAATCAGGTACACTGCAGTGTCAACAGCTTGTGCCCAAAACTGTAAGGGCAAACTGGCATGCAATCTCATACATCTTGCACACTCCATTATTGTCTTGTTCATCCTTTCAGCAATTACATTCTACTGAGGTGTCCTTGGAACCATCCTTTGCCTACGGATTCCATGCATGTAACAATAATCTCTGAACTTATGACTGCAGAACTCACCACCATTGTCTGATCTCAGGCACTTTAACCTTTTACATGTTTCATTCTCAACCATAGCTTTCCAAACTTTAAAAGTCTCAAATACATCAGATTTCTTTCTAATACAATAGATCCATACCTTCCTTGTGGCATCATCTATGAAAGATACATATACTGTGATCCTCCAATGGAAGCAACCTGAGCCGGTCCCCACACGTCTATGTGAACAAGCTCTAACTTGTGCCTCTTCTTAGTAGACCCAGTTTTGAGAAAACTAACCCTTTTCTATTTTCCAAATACACAGTGCTCACAAAACTCTAGATCTGTGCCTTTTAAATCTGAAAGCATACCTTTGGACTTAAGAATTGACATCCCCTTCTCAATCATGTGGCCAAGCCTTGAGTGCCACAATTTAGTGTCCACATCTGAAGTAGATAATACAGAAGGAGATTTGTTAGTAACACAATTACACAAATAGAGAGTACCTTCTCTCTTACCTCTGGCCATAACAAGTGCACCCTTGGTCACCTTCCAAGATTCTGCTGTGAGAGTTACTGTACAACCCTCATCCCCTAGCTTTCCTGCAGAAATCAAATTTCTCTTCAAGCTAGGTACATGCATCACATCTCTCAACACCCATGTGTTGCTATTTTGCATCTTCAGCTGCACTTTACCTTTGCCAATTATTTTACAGGGCTCATCATCCCCTAGATACACTATTTCAAAATCTCCATGGATATAGTCACTGAAATATTCCCTGTTAGGAGTAGCATGAAAAGATGCACCAGAATCTAATACCCAAGATTCTATATTATTATGCAGAGAGAAAATTAAAGCATCCTGTGCAATACCTGCAATCCTGGCTTCTTCTTTTCCTTCGTGTTGGTTGTCCTCCTTAGGATTTGACCAAAGATCTCTGCTTATGTGCCCCATCTTTCCACAATTCCAGCATTGTGGCCTTCTGCCACTTCTGGATTTAGATCTGCCTTTCCCCTTTGACTTGGATCTTGATCTGCCTTTCTTGCTCTTCTCTTTCTGCCTTCCCCTGCCCTCAAAACTTAAAGCTTTCCCAGATGCCTCTTCTGTGCTTTTCCTACGTATTTCCTAATTCAAGATAACACTAACAACATCCTCTACTTTCAAAATATTTGATGCAGATGCAGTATTACTTACTACCATTACTAAGCCATGCCAGCTTTCAGGCAAAGAACATAATATCAAAAGAGCTTTTATCTCATCATCAAACACTATATTCACTGAACTTAATTGATTCACAATACCATTGAAATCATTCAAATGAGTAGAAACAGATCCACCTTCATTCATATGCAAATTAAATAACTGCTTCATAAGATATACCTTATTGGAAGCTGAGGGTTTTTCATACAAATTTGCTAACGTAGTCATCAACTCTATCGTAGACTTTGCCTGTGATAAATTGGATATCACAGTGGATGCTAGACTCAATCTTATAGAACCCAGAGCCTTTCTGTCAAGAACTTCCCATTCTTCATCCTCCATGTCTTTGGGCTTCTTTGCAATACCTCCTAACGGTAAGTAGAGATCTTTCTGATACAGATAGTCCTCTATCTGCATTCTCCAGTGTTGGTAATTTTTGCCATTGAACTTTTCCATTCTCAATTTACTCTCATCTGCCATTGCTTCTCCCACTCAAACAGAAATCCCTGCAGAAACTCCTATGAGAACTTGTAATCAATACACACTACACAGATCTAAACCACTTGTTAGTGAACCTAAACTTTGATACCAATTATCAAGCTCTGAACCTGTAACCAAGGCTCTGATACCACTTGTTGGGGGATCAATCCAACAATAGATTACAATTGTGATAGCAATAAATGTAGAATTAAACCAGATTGACAAGTAATTAGAATGATAATAGCAAGAACAAGAGATACAAGAAAACACCCTAAAAACTTGTATTAACAAACTCTTTACAAAAGGAATACAATTGAAGAAAGCTTCTTTCTTCCACACCTCTCCTAGATGTATAGATCTCTCAATAGATCTCTATTCCTCAAGAGCTTTCTCTCTCAAGAACAATCAACTCCAACAAGCCTGGATTGATTCAATTCTGTACTGTTCTTCTCACACAATGAATTACAATAATTCACTCTCTACAATAATCCACTACAAAACTACAATAAGCTAGGAAGATCTAATTCTACATATAGAATTAGGAGACTTGAGCATGTACATCCAACAAGCAGTTAAGCCACTTGAACAAGGGCTCTAAAAATAGTATTGCTAACAATAGAGACATGAGCTTGAGTCTACAACTCAAACTTATCATGCAAACACTCGCTTCTGTCCACGGAAATAGCTTTCTGGACACGCAGGTAACCAACGTAGGTTCCTGCTGCTTGTCTGTGACCGCCGTCAGCCGACCCTCTGCCGACGTCGACGTCTCTGCAACTGCATGTGACCGACGTCAGTCGCTCCTGACCGATGCCCGTGTCTGTGTAGACCCAAACCTGATAATGAATGCTCCTTGGTGAAGCTTTTTAGCTCCACACCCTAACACTTATGATCCTTTAGATTATAATACAGCCCCATGGGTCTCTTAAATAGATCCCATACAAATAATAATTAGACATCCTAATTACAATAATTAGAAATGCAAACTCAAGACTAAAATTAGTCTTTTACATGCAAACTAACTGTCCATCAAAAATTAGACCAGTTTTGGAAGCGCATGCAAATGTACGCACACACAGGTTGCCGACATCGATTCCTATCTGACTGATGTCGATTGACCCCTAACCGATGTTGGTTGCTCTTCACACTGAATATGACCAATGTCAGTTGGCCTGACTAATGTTGGTTGCTCTGCAACTCAGCAACCTCCTTCATTTGCATTAGTGAAGCTTTTAGCTCCACAACCTAACAATCTCTCACTTAGAGATAAATAGCTGCACCTATACTTGTACCTATACATCATCTAATTTTGTTTCCTGGCTTGTATCCCTCTTCAAGTTCAATCTTGAAGACCAACCACCACATATCCTATGGTGCTTCTCCTGTCATCTAAGTAACCTGTCATATCCGAATCTACATACGCATGTAGAGAAGTGCATGACCCTGCATAACATGAATCCCTGTTGCTGGTCCCTCTCAGATATCTAAAAATCCACTGAACTACTTTCCAGTGTTCCTTTCCCAAATTGGCCATAAACTTGCTGACAACTCCCACTGCTTGGGCAATATCACGTCTAGTACACATGTACTCAACCTCATCATGTGATTCAAGACATTGTTTTGTGAACTATCCAACCATAGGTGTGCTAACCGGTTCTGCATCTTACATATTGAACCTCTCCACTACCTTATTCACATAATCATCTAGAGACAAAATCAACCTGTGACTTTCCCTATCTCTAGAAATACTCATGCCAAAGAATTTTGTTGTTCCCAAATCCTTCATGGCAAACCTCTGAACTAACTTTACCTTTAGCTCAGCAATCTCTTGCATGTGTGACCCTGCAACAAGCATATACACTACATATAATAATAGGATAATGTAGCTAATATTATCTAACCTGGTAAAGTAAACACAATGGTCACATTGACATTGACTAAAACCATGCTTTGTCGTACACTTGTCAAACTTTAAACACCATTGTCCTGCAGCCTGCTCAAGACCATATAACCTAGCCTTCTATCTCACGTGTCCATTCTCTCCTTTCTTTAACCTAGGAATCCATTCATCTTTTAGTGCTTTCATCCCGGCTGGCAACTCTACAAAATCTCCCATTTGGTTCTCTTCCAAAGAATTCATGCCATGCTCCCACTGCTTCTTGGATTCTACCTGCATTGCCTCTTCAAAACTTCCTAGTTCTTGACCATCAGTGAGCAACAAGTAGTGTAAAGAAGGGGAATAATGAATTTGAGGCTTACTTACCCTTTCAGTCCTCCTCATGGGCATTTGAGACTCCTTGATAGCTTGATGTTTGCCCAAAATCCATTCTAACAGTGACCGATCTTGGTCACCTCTCAGTCTACACCCGACCGATGTCGGTTCCATGTGACTAACCTGACTGCCGACATTGGTTCCCTAACCAACGTCAGTGTCCACCTGCCCAACATCACCAACTTTGGTATGCACATGACCGATGTCAGTTTCTACCTATTCGACATCGGTTCTCACCTGATCGATGCCAGTAACTATGTTTTCCTGTGAGTGATGACTTTTACCCGCGAGTTCACTTTGGATCATAACCTTGTCCAAACTACCCTGCTCAATTTTATTCAGCCTCTTTAGCTGATCACTGTCCATCATCTTCTCCATGAAAACCAAGGCTTTATAGTTCTTCAATGTGTCAGAAACATCATATTTTATCTTCATGCAATACACCCGATCCTTTCTTGTAGCATGAGTTTTAAGAAACCTCACTTTCTTCTGTTGCTTATAGAAATCTTGATCTATGCTTTCTGAATCTGAACTCTTACCTTTTAAATCAAGAACATGCATCCCCACTCATGTGACCAAGCCTACAGAGCCACATCTTTGCATCTACATCTGAAGTAGATAAACCAGAAGGAGAATCAGTAATACAAGTAGATAGATAAAGAGTACTTACTTTCTTACCACATGCTAATTCAAGTGCACCCTTGGAAACTTTCCAAGATTCCACTGTGAGAGTAACTATGTAACCCTCATAACCCAACTTTCCTACAAAAATTAGACTCCTCTTCAGGACTGGGACATGCATGACCTCCTTCAACACCCATGTGTTGCCCATCTGCAATTTCAGCCACACTTCCCCTTTGCCAACAATTTGACAAGACTCACCAACCCCTAAATAAATCTTTCCAAAGTCTCCATGGACATAATCATGGAAAAATACTCTATTTGGGGTTGCATGGAAAGAGGCAACAGAATCTAAAACCCAAGATTCTACTTTATCAAAGGAACATATAAGAGCATCCCGTGCAACAATACCTGCACCATTTGCTTCTTTATTTCCTTCATGCTGATCTTCTACCAACCAACAATCTTTCTTTACCTACCCTTTCTTTCCACAATACCATAATTGATCATTCTTGCCTTTGAATTTCTCCATTCTTAGTGTACTTTCTTTTGCCATTGATTTACTCCCACTCAATCAAAAACCTCTGAGAGTGACCTATAATCAACAAACACTAACCTACTCTGAACCAGGCTCTAATGAACCTTTAACCAGGCTCTGATACCACTTGTCAGGATCTAGAGCAAACACAACTCTGATACCAGCTATCAAGATATAAAACACAAAGCTTTGATACCACTTGCCAGGATTAAGAGCATAATTGATTACCTTTGTATAAGCAACTAAACACATAATTTAACCAGAAGTAATATGTAACTAGAATTCAGAAACAACATAGAATATGAGAGATAATATAATCTTGTATTAACACTCTTCCAAAAGGAAATACAATGAAGAAATCACACTCTTCCCACACCTCTTGGGTGTACCAGTAATTCTCCCTCAAGAGTTCTCTCTCTCACACAATCAATTAAAAATGACAATCAACTCAAACACAGAGTTATTGTTTCCACCAGTCAGTAACAATATTGCTAGTCCACCAAGTACTCAAAGCACTCCAAGTAGATCTCCCTAATCTTGTTCCTTGTTGTGTTGTAGATCTCCTTTGACCTTACTACCCTACAGATCTCCCTTGACCTTGCACACACACACACACCCCTACAGATCAACTGATCTTACTTACCATGTAAATCTCCCTAATCTTGCACACCTGCAGATCAACTTGGTCTTGCACACCTACAAACCTTTTGATCTTACACACCTGGAAGAACCCTTGTCCTTGCCTTTGCAAGTCCTTCTGATCCTTCAACCTGGAAGAACCCTTATCCTTGTTCTTAACAAGTCCTTATAATCCTTTAGATTACAATACAGCCCCATGGGTCTTTTAAATAGATCCCATATAAATAATAATTAGACTTCCTAATTACAATAATTAGAAACATAGACTCAAGACTAAAATTAGTCTTTTACATGCAAACTAACTGTCCGTCTAAAATTAGACCAATTTTGGAAGTGCATGCAAACGCACGCACACACAGGTTACCGACGTTAGTTCCTGTCTGACCGATGTCAGCCGACCCCTAACCGATGTCAGTTGCTCTGCACACTGAATATGACTGACGTTAGTTGGCCTGACTGATGTCGGTTGCTTTGTAACTTAGCAACCTCCTTCGTTTGCATCAGTGAAGCTTTTAGCTCCATAACCTAACAAATAATACCATGCAATAACCCTAGTCTTATAATGTTGATAAAATGAAATCTAATCTAGTATTATTAAATCTTATAACACAAAGGGGGTGGTTTAAAATAAACAAAACAAAGAAGGGATCATGTAGATAAATGGGGGCCTAGATCACCTAAGGTGGAAGTTGACAAGCCTAAAAAGTCTTATAGTGACACTAAGTTTAAGTGTATAGGTAATATAAGAAAGGAGTTATACATTCAAACCTATTACTTTGTGTATTATCTATCTATTAAATGAAATAAAAAAAGTTAGAGATACTTACATTAGGATGAATCTGTCGATACTCTATCTCTCCCTTCACCAATGGTGTTTTTAAGAGATTGTTATAGCTTTTAAAGGATCACACTAATTTAAATCAGATCTAGGATAAAATATTATTACTTTCATCCAATAATTCTCATAAGCAATCTATCTTTCCTCCAAGGCAAAACACTAAGCAATGACTCCTTCAAATGCAGATGTCATAGAATTATGAGCTATAATAATGCAAAAAATGAATGTTCTTCTCTATTATATTGAAGGGAAGGTTGTATTTATATAAATGGATAGGTCCCAATCCTTCAATAATTTTAGCCAACAAGTTCATCCCACTAGGACCAATTTTAAAAAGTTATAGTTTAGCCTCAAACTAAGTTAACCATGGCCGATCTAGTTGTGTAATGCATACTATAACTTTTGCAACTAGATCGATCATGGTCAACCTAGTAGCAAAAAAAAGTTTTTTCTTAGTTAGGGGATATTGAGAGGAGAATTACCTAGGGATTGAGATAAGTGATGTTTTTAGTGGGTTTAGGTATGATAAAATTAACCAACAATCTTGTGAAACACTAATGGTTTACCCATCTCTTTCTTAGTACACCCTTTAAGGCATCCACTCAAAAATATTGAAACTTAATAGGTTTATGTAAGATAGAAAGCATTAGTCAATGATAAATTTTTAAAATATTGTCTATAAATCTTGTAGCTCTTGTTATAAAGAGGAAATATCTTCTTCCTTACCTTTGAGAATTTTCTTAAAGAAGGTAATCTTTTCTTCTTCTTGCCTGATAGTTACAATTTCTCTAGACAATACCATTGCTTATTATATTTTCTCATCTCCATCAAGGCTAGATGGTGATCTTATTCTAGTATTGGTAAATTTCCCTTATCAACAATTGGCCTAAAGGAGGAATATTGAGGAGGTTCTTCCAAATTTTATTTAGTTTTGAATTATTCAACCATGTTTACAAGCTCCTCAATTATTATGGATATTTAATCTATTATTATTTCTTCCTATGAAATTTATTCCATTTTAGGAGCTACCTCAGTTTCTTCAATATGTATTTCTTGATTAAAACTTTCAAGTATCTCTGAAGCATCTTACCTTTTTTCAAGGTCATCCTCTTCAGATAAGATAAGTCTTCTCCTTCTTAGCATCATTTTTTAGTTACGCTCCTCAATTGGAGTATTTCTTCTTGCACTCC
Source organism: Torreya grandis (assembly GCA_037957365.1). NCBI lineage: Eukaryota > Viridiplantae > Streptophyta > Pinopsida > Cupressales > Taxaceae > Torreya > Torreya grandis. Next base: position 1,115,773 of record JARHVA010005660.1, read on the forward strand.
ACCTCAAGACTCTAGGATGGGTGATTTCTAGGTTTTATTCATAATCATCAGATATTTCTATAATTTTAATGGTTTTGGTTGCTAGTTTTGGAGCTTCACTTGAGGTGGCTCTAGGGGTCTTTATTTTTCTCAATCTCCTTTTATTTTTTGGATCTAGAGATGGTTCCTCTCCTATGGTTTCTTCCCTAAGACTATAACTAGGTGTGAGATAAGAATATAATGTAATTCTATTAGTTTTAGAATTTTTATTTAGTTTTTCTTCCAAAAATACATTCCATTTTTCCTCTCCATCAACTTTCTTCAGAAAGTGGTATTGGAAAATTAATTGAATCAATCCATCATGTATAAGATCCAACCCTTTGCTTATTTTCCATGCCCTAAAAAATACCATGAAAAAAATGAGGTAAAGTCACCCTCCAATCAGGTTAATCCTTCCCATTCCTGAGATGGTTTAAAATTCTCATTGCATCTCCAAATATTGATCCATATTGCTCATCACAAGTGAATGATTTAATAACTTGATAAACTACAATCCTCCAAGGTTCTAGAATACTTTCCTTTATTATCCCATTATTAAATTATTTTGGGTTCATAATCAATTTAAGAATTAGTTCTCCGTCCACATGAAATACTTGAATCAAATTTTTATATGAAGGATTGATGGTTATTTACATACCAGTGTCAAAAATGCTAGATAATTGATTGATAATAGAGTTGCTTACCAGTATTTGATTCCATTCAATTTAAAATTCTCCCCCTATATGTTTATGATGAATTATTCTACTAAATTTTCATCATATACATTAAACATTTTTATAAAATATAATTAACTTGATTCTTGAAACATGTTTGCCACTGCTTCATCTTGAAGGAGGAGTTTTAAATATTCTGGATTAGACTTCTTTTTTTGTCCCATTTGAAAAAATTAGAAGGATTTATAGAGCTTTGGGTAAGAAAATTGGTAGGTATGAAGAACATGAACAATAATAATTTAATGTATATATCAATGAACAATCTTTGAAAAATAGTGAACTAATATTTATCTCTCAAAATATCCAGGAGCTAGATATGGTTATTATTGACTATTTTGACCACAATTCAAAATAGGTCAAGCCCCTATAGTAAAAAAATTATATAGGGTATTATTAGTGTCCTATATGGTCTATAATAGTCCTAGATATGGGTCATTTAATATGTCATTACCTTTATTACATCTATTTTAGCCCCTTATGTCATTTCTAGTCACTAAGGGTCATGTTTGGACTATTTAATCAGAGTTTTATGGTTTTATTAGGTATAAAAATATTCCTAACTTTTATTAAAATTAAAATATGTCATATATTATAATTATTTTTAGTATATATCTAAAAATTGTAGGTACTACATTGAAACAAGAAGAAAAATGGCAATTTGGGCAGTTTTGGTAATTGTACAGCTTCTAGATAAGTGTAGCATGTGCGGAAAGTTTGTGGAATGAATATTCAACTTCCATAAACTCATTTAAATTATTTATCATATTTTTAATGCTCAAAAATGGCTGAAAAATATTCTAATCCTTCATCACTCTACTAGACATGCAAAACTGGTCAATAGGTCTTCTAATGGTACGATCAGTAAGAGAGATTCTAGGTCAAATGATCTTGGTGGTAGATATTAAACTTGGTATAATTAATTTTAATGGTATTATTTCAAGGATTAGTTACCTGTACTTTATGCACCATCCTTTATAAATTGACTATCTCATTTTGTATGTTAATCCCCATACCCTATAGGTTTTGTTTATATTTGAGCTAATCCATACAAATAATTTGATGAAATTGCTTCCATAAGATGTGGAAATAATTTTATCATGGTTTACATATTTGTTTTCATGTTTGAAGATGAATTGATAAGCACAACATCTCAAGTTGTAGGTTGAGTACACTAATGGAGTTGCAAACATGTTTTCACTATTTATAGAGGTTTCATGTCAATGTAGTGGCTTCAAATAAAGGTGATATGTTTTATTTAATGTTTATAATATCTTAGAAACCACTTATCCTTCCAATATTAGTTTCAAAGGGTCTCACATAAAGTTATAATCAAAGAACATGCCAACACCATCAGATTTTTCATGGCTATCACATACAATCGGGTGTATGAAGGCTCGAATAACATCTATGGAGAGAAAATAAAGATTTTCAAGAGGTTAAACATTATTTTGAACATTATCAATCAAGATAAATCCTCCAAATGATATATGTTTAAATTTGACACTTTTTCTTCTCTACACATAGTCATGCACCATTAATGTGCATCTATAGGTGGCAGACAGGAGACTAAGCACATTGGAATACGGCATGTGACTTTTTTTGAGTATTTAAAGGATGAAATATTAGTTTGAATAATTTTTATAGGTCTAAGATTGATCACAAGGTCATTTATCATGTGTATTATCCATGTTTCATCTTCATTACCTTGTTTGTAACTGTGTGTGCACTCACAAACACCTATAAGAGGTTTGAATATCTAGAATGAAGGAATTTTAGCATCTTGGAGATCCTAATAGAGATTGAGGAATTTAATAATGTCATATAAATCATTATTTAGGTCATTGAGAGGTAGGCAGGCTTGAGAAGCCATGTTCAAGTTGGATAAGTTGTTTAAGGGATTGGTTACCTTAAAATCTCCAAAAAAAGGCATGGCCATTCTTTTGATATTTTCATGGTGAGACATTTTGAATATTCCAACTAGTCTAATGTTTCTATCATGTAGTCCAAGTGCAAGAGTAGTGAGCTGGCATGATAGAGAGTTATTTGGTCAAAGGGGTATGATGATAGAAGACTCCCATTTCATGCATTCTTACACTACAGAATGTAAGTATTCTCTATAGTGTTGATGGTTCAAATAGCCTCTCAATACACCAATATATAATGGAATCCTACCTTTTGATAAAATGACTCTTATTGAAATAATATGGCACTATGATTCTCAAAGGGCAATTAGAAAGGGTTCATATTCAATCTTTGATGTAAAATATCACCTACAGTCTGACTCTAGTGTGACAATGGGTTGGAACAAATAATTTGGGTGTTGGAAAATTATAAAGCACATTAGTATAATTCCAAACCAATGTGGAGTTATTTCAAATACTTATAGGAGGTATTAGAACATGAAAGCATTTCCAAACACAAAAATACACCTACAAGTATACTCCTTTCTAAGTAGAAACATAGTGACAATTGATTGTAACTAAGCTTGGCAAAGTGAAAGGTATGCTTTAAAGAGTTTGACAGAGATTAGGATGATGGATATGTTTTAATTTCCTTTATTGTGATGATTCCATCCTCATGATATTATCAAAACATGGCAAGATTTAGTTTCAAGTAAACCTACAGTCATATGCCAACCCTGCATATAGTGAGTAATAGACAATCTACATTAAGGGTTTCATGATATTTTGAGATGCTATTGATATATTATAATTCTATAAATTTATAAAAAATATACCTAAGAAATATAGAATTATTTCATGCATTTAAATCACCTAAGGCAATATGGGAAGTGCCCTTTGTTCTGTCTTAGACAGACGGCACTCCCAAACTGGTAAAACCCTACAGGTTTAGTAAGAGGATGATGAAGAAGTGGGGTGAGAAGTTTTTAAGGCACTAAATAATGTTAAATTGAGTTGTCTTAGACATGAAAAAACCTAGATAAGGCCTTGAAACCTTGGGAGACTACTCATAGGTGTTGATGAGTAGCAAAGTATAGTCAATTCCTACTAAACCTAAACTAGGCATGTTGCCTAATGGGGGTATAACATCACTTCTAGGGCTAGTTGAGATTCATAATACATTATATGACCTTAATGGGGAGTTATATGGTTATTTGGATACATATTTCTTTATAGGAGGTTACATAAGAGCTATTTATTGACTTGAGAACTTGGTAGCCTGCATAGAATGAAGGAAAAGACTCAAAAGGCCAAGTTTGGAAGCTTGAAATTATAAAAACACGTAGCATGGGAGTTGGAGAAGCTAGGATGTGTTGAAGAGGGTCCCAAAAAATGTTTTAGTGTAATTTTTTCATATGTTGAATGTAAAAATTTCACGAACAATCCTTAAGGGGTGAAACTACCTAAAACCCTTAATAAAGAGCTGATTAGAGAGACAAAGAAGATAAGGCATCTATGAGGGATATAATGACATGGAATATGATTGGAAATTATATAATACTTTCCAAGGATCCTTCCCATTATATTGAGTTATACCCTATTTGTATGGACATGGTATAAAAACTACTTTTCTCGATAGATTTATGTGTTGTGAAGGTACATAAGGGTTTCAAAGGATACAAATCACTTGGAGAGTTATAATGAGACTTATCCTAACTCATCATATCCATTTATTACCTCAATAAATAATCCAAGTAACTTTTCGATCACCTTCATCTCAACCAATCCAAAATGACAGTGAACAAAGAGTAATGACCAAGTGAGAAGGTGATAAATCCAATTGGGATGCCTTTTAAGGTTTTTTTGATGAATATAAGTCCATGAGGACTCTTTAAAAGTGTAATAACCTCACTTTTATGGATTATTTTGATAAATTGATGAGAATATTAGTGGCATATGTGAAAACGAGTCTAAAGGAGGATGATAGTGACTGTAGGCAGTGATAACTCATACCCAAAAGAATATTAGTGATTAGGGACACAATTGATGTATTATGAGGCCTATTTATAACCCCCCCCTTCATAGTGAAATCATGTAATTTATTCCTAGTTTATAATAGATCACTCAAAGAAGACAAAATGATGAGGGCAGTTTCTAAACAAGTAATTGAAGAGTCCTATGCTAGACCTAAAGGAGTTTCATGCGTTGAAGGACATTTGTCCAAGTATAAATTGCATAGTCTATCCCATATTCCTTTATACTATAGATGTAACTTTTTATCTCAGCTTGACAAGTATTATTTTTAGTCTTGGACTTCAGTCTCTTCTCTCCTCTCTCAAATTCTATAAGTACTAGCCATTTTGGATCTTGTCTAATAATTCCACACCATGTTAGGTGAAGCCATGCTAGTTTGACATTGTACTTTGCCTTTGAAAAATAAATAAAATATGGTTTGAGTTCATATATAATCTTTTCAAAGTGTGTGAACATATATATAGTGAATATTTAAGTGATATTCATCTATCCTTACTTTCTCTCAATCCTTTCATGATTGATGCAAGTTGTTCCACTCTAGCAAGTCATATGAAGTGTTGTCAAGTGTATCGGTCTATTTTAAAGTGTATAAGTATCCTTCATGTTTGTAACTAATCTATGTTTCAATTTCCTTGGATATTCCTCATGCATATCACCTCCATATTGAAATACTAATGTTAGAGCATTCTAGGACCTTGAAGCTAGTGTTATAGGTCTTGTTTCTTAGTGAAATAAGTATGATGGTCTTGTGGAAATATTTCTGGTGTATCACCCCATTGAATTATATTTATTTCATGCACGCTTATATCATTTTTTCCATAAATAATTAGTTAGTGTAGGTGATAAACACTTAAAGGCCAATTCAGGGAGCTAGCCCTTAAACCTAGAGGTGTACCTCTAATATAGGCAACCCACAGGCCTAGAGGTATTCCAATGTTTCCCATATCTTAATCAGGATTGAAAAACCTCCTCTAGGGTGCAATATTTGGTGAAAAAAATTACTAATATTAGATGTTCTTAGGAAGGAGCAACATTTATTACAACTTGTGAGGAGATTTGAGGTGACTCAAGTAAATCCTTTTACTCCCTCTACATGCCAATTTCACCACCTTCATTTATTTCACTTTCCATTATAAATTATTTATCCATGCCAAGTTATTACTTGTCATAATTATCCTTATAATAACCTTTCCTTTCACAAGTACCTTAAAATACCCTTTTTATAAGGTACCCCTTCTTAAAATACCACTTTTTAGAAATAACCCCTTTTAGTAAGACCCATTTTAGGAAATTGGACATTGAAATGAAAATATAAAACTCACAATTAATTTTAATAATAAAAAATAAATTATATACCTTATATTACCTATTATCATATTTTTCTATGTGTCTTAGGATGATGAAAAATAACACAAAAAGTTAGTAAAAAGCATTATCTTTGTTGCTTTGTCTATTGAAAAATTTGTCATTCATTGGTTTTCAACTTTTTTACTATTTTTTCACTTTATTTATTTTTATTTTTTATGGAAAGAGGATCATCATTTGATAGTTTTCAACCATACTCCTTTATTTTTACTCAAACCCTTATCTTTTGATTATGATAGAAGAAAGTGGTTCTTACATGTAACCAAATTTTGATTGGTATTAAATCTTCTTTCAAAACTCTCATTTGTTAGGAGGTTGATGATATAACCTCAATATATGTCTATTAACCAAATTTTTTCATATTTCCATCAATTGGTAACATCTAAACAAACTCTTGATCAAATATTTTCTCAATTTTATAAGGACCTAACCATATGGTGTAGATTTTACCTTTGAAATGTTGATTTAGAATCAAACAATAATACCCAACCACCTTATTTGAATTTTCTTCCCTTATTGTGATGGTCATGTCATGCTTTCCTTTAATATTAAAGAACCTCCATATGTTGTAATGCTTTAAGTCTCATGTCATCTAGTTGATTAAACTGAAGAATTATATCCCTCTGTACATCTATTAGTTTATACCTACTTCCATTATTTTCCTTAATGTCTATAATTTAAAATAAATTAGAAGCAATGGCTTCTTTCCATATACTAGGTCATATGGGGAAAAACCTATAGTGGACTTAAATGTTATGTTATATGCCCTTACTACTTAAGATAGTTTTTTTGCCTAGTATTTCTTGATGATATCTACTATCTTTGTCAGGATGTTCTCTAATTCTCTATTCGTGACTTCAACTTGATCATTGGATTTAAGGTGGTAAGGTGATGACTTTATGTGGGTGCTCTAATAGTGGTAAGGTCTTGTGGAAATACTTCTAGTGTATCACCCCCTTAGATTAGATTTAGTTCATGCACACTTTTTCCCATAAACAATTAGTTAGTGTAGGTGATAATCACTTAAAGACAAATTTAGGGAGCTAGCCCTTAAACCTAGAGGTCTGCCTCTAATATAGGCAACCCATAGGCCTAGAGATATTCCAATGTTTTCCATATCTGAAGGAGGCTTGAAAAACCTCTTCTAGGGTGCAAGATTTGGTGACAATACTTACCAATATTAGACGTTCTCAGGAAGGAGGAGCACTTATTACAACTTGTGAGGAGATTTGAGGTGACTCACATCAATTCTTTTACTCCCTCTACATGACAATTCCATTGCATTCATTTATTTCACTTTCCATTATGAATTATTTTTCCATGCCAAGTTATTCCTTTTCATAAGTGTCCTTATAATAACCTCAATATATGTCTATTAACCAAAAAATTTCATATTTCCATCAATTGGTAACATCTAAACAAACTCTTTATCAAATATTTTCTCAATTTTATAAGGACCTAACCATATGGTGTAGATTTCACCTTTGAAATGTTGATTTAGAATCAAACAATAATACCCAACCACCTTATTTGAATTATCTTTCCTTAATGTGATGGTCATGCCATGCTTTCCTTTAATATCAAAGAACCTCCATATGTTTCAATTCTTTAAGTCTCATGTCATCTAGTTGATTCAATTGAAGAAATATATCCCTCTGTACTTCTATTAAATTTACACCTACTTTAATTTTTGTCCTTAATGTCTATAAATCAAAATAAATTAGAATTAATGGCTTCTTTCCATATACTAGGTCATATGAATAAAAACCAATAGTGGACTTAAATGTTATGTTATAGGCCCTAACTACTTAAGATAGTTTACTTGCCCAATATTTCCTACTAATATCTACTATCTTTGTTAGGATGTTCTCTAATTATCTTTTCATGACTTCAAATTGGTCATTGGATTGAAGGTGGTAAGGTGATGAATTTATGTGGGTGATCTAATAGTGATATGTGAAAGCTTTGATCATATTATATGAAAATTGATGTCCTTGATATGAAACTATGGCTCTAGGTATTCTAAAGCACTAAAAAATCCTATTGCACAAGAATTCAACAACTTTAAGTTCACAAGAAAATGGTAGATCTTGAAATTCTATTCATTTGGTGAAATAATTAGTGCATACTAAGATGTACTCATTTTCTTGTGATGATACATCAATGAGATTGATGAAATCTAACCACCATTTCTCAAAGGCTCCTAAGACCACTTAAAGATAGAGGTGCATCTCATTGAACAATGTTGGTTTCCCCTTATTTTGACAAGGGTCACATTTCCAAACATAACTCTTCACATTATATGAAGTGAAGGCCAATAATATCCAACCCCTAGGATCTTGTGAACAATCATTTTGGCTAAATAATCATCTCATCCTAGCTCATCATGACAAGCTCTCAATATGTCATAGATCTCATATTCATGAACATACTTGTGAAGCACCAACTTAGGTCCACATTTTAACAATACTCCATTAAACTATTTATAATTAGCATTATTTATGATTAAATGCTTCCTTTGTTTATGAGTGAAATCACAAAGGAACTTACTTGTAGCTAGATAATTATCCATATCAACAAAATAAGGTGAGTGTGCTAAGACTGTGAAAAAAAATTCATCTATAAATTTATCTTCCATTGGATCATCTTCTCCTAAAATATTTAATCTTAATAGAAAATCAACAACTACATTAACTTTACATGACTTATCAATGACTATTATATCAAATTCTTATAAAATTAGTAACCATGTAATGGTCCTAACTCCTACTATCAGTTTGTTCATCAGATATATTATGATTGCATGATCTATATAGATTAATATTATGTATTTGATGATGTAGTAACATAATTTATTTATAGCGTAAATGATAAAAAGGAAATTTTTTCAATGGCTATATAGTTTCTTTTAGTAGGAGTTAAGCTTGTACTAATTTAATAGATAGCATAATATTACCTTATTAATTTTTCTAACCAAGGACTTCCTCTATTATATTATTAGAGGAATCAATGTGTATATGAAAGAGTTATTCCTAATTAGGTCCTTTCAATATTAGATCATAAATTATATTCTATTTTATTGCTTCAAAAGACTATTGGCATTTGTTAGAACACACAAACTCATTATCTTTGGTGAGAAAGGAAAACATAGGTGTTACAATCTTACTAAAATCTTCAATAAAATGCCTATAATACCCTACATGAAATATATTTTTTTTATATCAGTTTGGTTTTTAGGTAAAGGCAATTATGAGATGACCTTAATCTTATTAGGATCAATGTGTATCCCTTTAGTTTTAGATTAAGGTAAAAACAAGTTTTGAAGGGACCCCGAAACCCTACACAAGGGGAAAGATAAACCTTAAAGCATAACCAGGTTAACAAAAGAACCTGATTATAGAACAGAACCTATACCAGGTTTTACATGGACCTGTAACCAACAAATATGACCATAAAAGGCAACTATCAAACACTGAACTGAAAGTTAACCAACTGGAATAGCTCGCTGAACAACCTTCCAGTCCAGTAACCGGTAAACCTAACCAGTTTACTGCCCCCGAAAAAACCAGTCAGCAAAAGGGAACTTTAGATGAATCTTTTAAGTTTAGATTTCTTTTTACATGACCGAAGATTTATATCAAGAGGAGGGACCGAATGATTAAACTTCTTTCTCTAAACTGCTGTCGATCCGTCTTCCACCTTGGCTGCCTCAGCAACCCATGCCTCAGAAGACAATGATCTTTGGGTTCCAGGGGGCATAAAATCCTTATGAGAATTAAACACAGTCTGGCTCTTTGAGAGATCCTCCAGAATAGGGGAAGATACCACCACCTCCTCCTCTGGCTCAACAGTATCACTAACCATAACCACCGTAGGGGCTTCATTAGACTGATTCACCAATGATTCCTCTTCATCTTCCAGTTCAGATTGTGAACTTTCCTCGTTCTCAGTCTCAGATTCTGAAGTTGCTTCCAAAGGTTGTTTGTCAAAATTATGTTCGGAGGAACCCTTAGGCCACCAAGAAGGTGAACGTCTAGGATGAGATTTCCTAGCAACACAATGAGCAGCAATATGTCTCATTTGGTGGCATTTCCTGCATCGAAAAGGAATCCCCTCATAATCCAAAATTTGTGTCCAGGTACCCCTTAGTTGAGATATGATGGCATAGGATAATTCCTTGATATACCATCATTAGAAAATTTCATGGCTTAGAGATACTGATGTTGTTCACACCTAGTTAATACCTTTTCTAAGTTTTATAAGGCTTCATCAAATGAGTTTTCATGTCTTGTAAAATCATCCATGTATACTTCAACACAATCATTAGTGAGATCATCAGATATGGTAAGTATTACTCTATGAAAAGTGACTGGTCCATTGTATATCACAAAGGGTAAAAAGATGTACATAAATTTCCCCAAAGGACATGTGAGGGTGGTTTTATCCTAGTCTTCAGGAGCTACTCTCATTTATTTTTACCTACTGAATCCATCTAAGAAGGAAAAATACTTTTTTTCAACTAGATTGTCTAACTTGATCAATTAAGGGTAGTGGGAAATAGCATTTCGTAGTTACTTTGTTAAGTTTCCTATAATATAAAAATATCATCCATTTGACATGTTTTTTAGGTATTATTACTATATATGACACCTATTGACTATCCAATAGATATATGAATCCTATCTGTAATATTTTTCAATCTCGGTTTTAACCATGTCTCTTAATGTAGGGTTTATTCTTTTTTAGGGTTGTCTATTTGGTTTTATGTTTTCAATATAGATGTGTTGGGTGTAAAAACTTGTATGGATACCATTTAGATCAATGTATTCTTAAGCAAAATATTTTTTATAAGTTTTCAATATGTCAAAGACCTTGGTTTCCTATTCCTCAGTCAACTAATTATTTATGTTCAACATTTTTCCTAACTGTGTTGTAATTTATTTTATTCCTCTATAGATTGAATTCAATAATTAAGGAGATTAAATGGAAATGATGAGGTTGAAAAATGTTTAAGGCGGTTGTCTATTTTAAGAAAGACTCTCCTTCTGATATTATTGTTGTTAATGGGAAACACAAAGTTGAGAGGAAGGATCCTTGACCATTATGTGACAAACTAAAAACACTCTATTGGAGAGATGTGTGATCATAAATTTCATCTTGAGTTTCTTTATATTTTTTTTTAAAACATTCCAAAGATGGTTTGGTAGAGTTTGACACTAGTTTAGAGCCAGATTGGTGATCTCCAGGACTAAACTAGTGACTTCTAGAGCAAGTTTGATGACTTTCAAAGCTAGATTGGTGGTTTCTAGAGTCAGAATGGCACTTATAGATCCAATTTTGTGACTTTAAAATCCAAACCATCTACCTCAATATAGCTTTTTAAATTTATTTTTATCTCATTTACATGTTTTTTAACTACTACCATTATTAGATAAGAGAGTCTATTACCATTTTTTAGAGGTTCATATACCCATAAGTGATCGATAGGTTATATGGATGGTTTTAAAGGTATTTATATAGAGATATTATTTTATTTTACTCTATTTGAGATTATCATATCACATGACCTACAATCTATAAGAGCTACTACTATGGCCATCCATGGCCTTCCTCAGATTAGTGGATAACCCAATTTTTGATCCTTTGGCCAGAGTATCCTAAAATATATAGGGTATTCATAGTATTCCACCATAATTAAGGCATCCCCTATAACCCCTTATGGTTTAGCAATTGATTGGTCAACCATTTGTATAACTGTGTAAGTTGGTTGCACTTTGGTTAAGGAGAGTGAATTTAATGTGTCTGATGTCATTAAATTAATAGAAACACCTAAATCCACTAACACTTTAGGTATTTTCTTTTTTCATATGGCTATTTTGATGACTATACTTATAGGGTCTTTATAATTTGATAACAACTTTCCTGCTAAGATGTCAACAAGCTTAACATCTACTTTTATGGTATTGGGATATTATATTTTTCTTCCTAGAGTTTTAACACATGGAACTTTTATGATTCAATTAATTTATATAATGTATCTTAGATCTTGGAGTAGTTGTATCTCAATGTTTCATTATTTTTAGTTCTTTAACTAAGCCAAATTCACCTTTGTGTGATGTTTCTTTGAGCCTGTTAGGAAATCGTATTGGTTATGGAGCAATAGAAGAAGTGGTTTCCTAAGTTTTTTCCTTCCCTTGGATATTATATTTCTCCTTGATTTATTCATTGGGAAGTTTTTTTACTTCCTTTTTATTAGGGACATCTATGATAGTTAGTGGATAAGGATTGATCAATGTTCTTCCTAAATATAGCTAAACATTATCATAGTTTATAGTGTTTATTCCTATGTTTCCTTATTTTTATGTACCATAGACATGGGCTACCTATCTATTCTTAGGTTTTGACATAGGTTATGTGGTTAACCATGTTTTATTTACTTTTTAACTTATTGGGGATGGATGGTAGGAGTAAATATCAAAACCTTTTGAGGTGAGAATCTCCTTTGTCAGCTAAATATTGGTTGGGGTACCCATGTTTGATTCTGTTGAGGAAAACATGGTTTTTTATTCTATTATGACACCCAAGATTGATGTGGTATCCATTCTTTTGGAGACTAAGCTATTGGTCCCCACTGTTGTGGAGGTGTTGAACCATCCCATGGCATCATCCATAGATTGGAAGGAGCTCTGGGAATAAATTAGTTAAAATTATGTTTGTAATATAAATTATTCCCTTATCTTTTTGAGATATAATTGAGCTCTTCCCTAGGTAGCATACTTTGTCTTATTTGATTATTGATGATAAGAAGGAGAGTACAATTTATTGTGTCATGATAATTTGGGTCACAAAGATCACACGTATATTTTTTCAAGAGGATAATATTAGTGTGCATGTTTCAACCTACATCTTGGGTAATACATAGTTAAAGGTTAAATAGTGGCATTATATTTGGATTGTATCCCATTTAATGTGGTTTTTATGTGTACCAAGATGTATGTTTTAAGATTTGAAAACTCCTCTATGAGTTAACTTACCTCAGTACTTCCTTTTCCTATATTTATTTTCCTAATACTAGCCCTTGTTCTTGACTTTTTCCTACATAGTTCAACAATATCATTGAGACCAAGTTTATTTGTATCATGTTTCCCCATTAGGTTCAAGGATTCTTGAGCATCATCATATAATACCTTCAATTTTATTTTTTTCTTAGATCTTCAATCAACTCATATCCACACTTTCTATGGACAAAGAGGAAATGGTCAAGATAGTCTTCCATGTTTTCATCTTGCTTATATTTTATGTAAAATAACTATTCTTTTATATCTCATAACCTACAGTAATCCTAATATTTGTCTAATAATCCATTTTCCATTTCATCCCATGTGTGAATAGAGTTTGGTGTAAACCCATAAACCACCTCATGGCTAAATCATTGAGAGTGAAAGGAAATAATTTCAACTTGTGATTATAAGTTTTGTAATCATAGGTTTGACACAATAATTTGAAATCAATCATGAATTGGTTAAGGTATTTTGTGGATATTCTCCTAAAAGTAGGCAGTATGGATGGGGATATGTTTTTTATTGTAATATTTTCATCTTGATCTAGGATAATAGGATAAGTAAAGGTTCTTCCTATTATAGGATCCCCACCTACTTCAAGCCTAACTCATTAGTTTAATATGTTTCTTAGATTATCTTCCATGTCTTCCTAATAGATGTTGTAAAGACTTTTTTTGAGAGGTGGTGAATTGTCAGTAGTGGATGGGAGGATATTGGATTGAGATTTAGTACTTTAGTTTACAAGATTTTTTATCCTTAATTGTTTCTTTTTAAAGAATGAATTTACCTTTGGGTAATGTTCCCAAAGTTCAAGAGAGGCTAAATTTGGTTCCTCCTCAATAGTTTGAAGTTATCCTAGAAGTTTCTATAATACAATTTGTTATTTTGATAGACTAGTAATTGTGGTATTTTTTTGGGAGTTCTTAAGAATGTATCTTCCCTTTGAATCTCTTTGTCTATTAATAAATTTCTATTGGTTTAAGGTAAGTACCTATAAATCAACTATTATCTTTAAAAAATTTATACCATATTAATGCTTAGAAAGTCCCTAACAACGATGCCAAAAATGATGATGGTTATTTTGTATTATTGATTTAGTTGATATATTTCATGTTAATCTAGATAATGTTTAACGACTAGCTTCTATAGGATATGCAAATGCCTATAATTAAAAATTTGTTTTGAGGGTGATTTGTAGTGGATCATCTAATATATTTCTCTATAATGTAATGTGATTTAATTCAACTCTAATATAATTTATTGTGAAATGAAACACACTAGTTTATAAATTAAAATTTCACACTCCTAATATATTTTATTAGAATTGAAATTGCATGAATGTAAAACACATTATTTAATGTATTTAGTAGGAAATGTAATTACATGAAAGTAAAACACACTATTTTAATCTAATTTTCTATAAATGAAATGCTTAAAAAGTAAGTACTTGAAAATAAAATGTTTGAAAGTAATTTTTGGAAGGTAAGTACACACATAAACAACCATTCTAGTTAAACACATAAAATATTACTTTACATGAAAATGGATAACAAATTTAAACACATAACAATGAATAATAAATGAAGAAATACCAAATAGATCCTTCTTATTTAGATGAGTGGGCCCTTGATCCTCCTCAGAATAAGAGTAAACACTCTTAATCTTAGAAAGAATTCATGAACTCAACTTCTCATTGATATAGAGATTTTGATTACAATAATGAAAATATTCAAACTAATCACTACGTAATTATTTACTACCTCTATCATCAAAAAGAATTTATTTATATATCATAATATTTACAATAATGTGTCAAGGATAAAGTAAAAACTAACAAGATGATATCCTAAAAATATCTGGTTTTATTTTATAACATCATTTCCACATTCTCAGGAAAATAAGTGAAAAGTGTTAGATTCTAGTTCTTGCATGATTCCTTGTTTGTTAACGGTGAATGGGTTGTAATTCCCTAGCATTTATAACTATTGGAATCTCATTCAGCTATCATTTTAGAAGATAGTACTTATAGTCACTTTGTGATAAAATTCCATAAATATGTTACTATATAAAGATATATTATTTATAAAAATTCTATAATTAGAATTCAATGGGTTTCCAAAAATATCTTAAACATATTTAGATATCATATGTAAATTCTATAACAAGCATGTATATCCATAGAGTGATTGTGTAGGCTGATTGGAGTTCTCCACAGCTAGTCTGGGTGACTTCCATAGCTAGAATGGTGATGGAGCTAACCTAGGGATCTTTAGAGCTAGACAAAAATTCTAGTAAGTTGTCCCATATATTCCTTAAAAATAGAGAGTTATTTAAAACTGATCCTTAGTAGTTATTTAGCTGCCTAAAATATATGCTTTTAACTATAATACTTAATTCTGACATGTGCATACAAAAATAGTGTCTTTTTTATGTAGTTATTAGAACATAGTGGTAAAAACTGATAACAATGACTTACATAGAATACCCAAGATAAATAACTCATTCTCTACTTTAAATTAATAATGAGTCATATTACGAGCATCCAAATCCACTTGAAGTAAGGTTATTAGGGGGGGAAAAAGGTTATTACTTGGATATAATGAGCCATATCATGGAATCATCAACATCATGATTAATGCAATGTTTAATTATATTAAACACATACTAAATTTTGTGATCTTTTAATGTAGGATCATCCAAGGGTTCGCGTAATCTTGCACCAAACAAAATGGCATGTGTTTGTGTGTTTATCATTATTGACATGGTGAAGATGATTCAAATTAATATCAGTACTCATACATTTTAATAGCATCAATCACATTAGATAAGGATTAATTTCAAATAACTACATGTTTCTAAATAAGTTGGTTGAGTGTCTCAACCATCAATACAGTTCAAGATGTCACTGTGTGTATTGAAGGGATAAAATATATAGGTTGTGGGATAAAGGATAAAAGGGAATCAATATTTTCTCTAAACACAAATTTTATTTCATATTTTGATTATTCTCAAAGAGTAGTGAAATTTCAACACAAAAATCATCTCAATCCAAGTCTATATGCCCAAGTTATGGCCTCCAAAAGTTTGTATTTTTTCATAGGAATGAAACTTCAAGTCTACATATGACAACAATTTAGAAACCACTAGTGGTGATTTTTCCATTCAATTAGGGTTGTTTTATCATGAATTAAGTTAAAACAAAAATAATGATCTATAAATATGAATAGATAGGTCTTGATCATTTATAAGGGAATAAGGAAGATGAAGAGACATGGTAGATGGCAAAAAAATGTCATGAAATATCCACAATTGGGTAGAGGAGTGAGTTACATCACTCAAGAGTTCCAAGTGAGAAAGAAAAAAACTCCAAGAATAAATAAGAGGGGAGTGTGAGGGTAATTGGTTCATGAGAGATTGTGTATGCATATTATTCTTTATGTTTATGTCTAAATACATGTATATAGGCATGTGTGAGAGTGAGAGTGAGAGTGAGAGTGTGAATTTATTTGTAATGTTTTGAAGTTGAAATCAATGAAGATGTGTATATGAGTTTTAGTCCATAGTGTGTGCTCATGTGTGTGTCAATAGTTTAAATATTTAACCATGCATCACAAAGATAAAGGTAGTCCTGAAGTGGACCCCTCTCTTGTGCTTACATCAACTTTGGAAAATCGTGACCAACCTCTTCCCATGAAATGAAAATTGCACACTCAAATGTCACATCTTCATCATTACATATATGTTTTATTCACTTAAGTCATAATTTTTTAATTATTTCCTCCTAATTAAATTAAATTACATAATTGTCCTGCTTCTTGTATTTTGGTTCCCCTCTTACAAAATACATGCACTCATATAATTATTTTTCTTCGATCAAATTAAATCTCTAGCTTTTAATTCTTCGAAGCATTGAGAAAATTTAGGTCATATAAAATGAACTTAGATGATTAATTTAAATTCACTAGAAAATGTGAAATTTAAGGAAGCATACTTGATCAGGGACTAAATTATATAGTCAACCTTGCCTTTCATATTTTTTTATGATGGCTATCTATTAAACATTGTCCTTTAAATGTTAATATAATTCAAATTAAAAGAAATAAACATTAGAGAATGCATATATATTTATTAATTGATTGTATTTTATCGATAAAAAGCATAAAAACTATCATACAACCATCAAATCTAGGCCATGTACTTGATCATTATTTGTATAGGATAATTGCATAAATGGAAATAATGTGTTCAAATCTTTGATGACAATTAAAGTCATAACCTATGTAAATGGAAATATATCATTCAACTTTTTGCTAACAATTAAACTTGCAACATATGGAAGATTGATAGGAAAACTAAATAATAATTAAACTTTGTAACTACATTTTTCATCATTTTTTAATTCATTTAGATGCCTTACCATTTCTAAGATAATGGATATTTAGCCAAATATTCTATTACGCACATAATTGATAGGGATTTAAAAAATGTTATCACTTTCCATCACTTTTATTTTAAAAAATTTAATTGGGCCATTTATTTCTATATGATTGACAATTGGGATGAAATTTATGCTAGAGAACCAAACTAAAAATTACATTTTGGCATGAAAATTATTAGCTTATGGGTGTAATGTTTTGGGGGATGGGTCCCCTATTGTATTCCAACACTTGTTGTGGAGCTCTGGCTTCTATAAAATCTCCTTTGTGGTTCATAGCTTTGATCAAAGTGTTCACCTTTAATATATAAAAATATCAGTTACCAAAAATTGAAATTAAAAATTAAAGTCAAAAAATCAAGAAATCCTACATTAAGTTGAATTTTTTTGGTCATAAACATAAAAGAAACATATTAAATAGGATGCAATTTAATTTGAATATATTTCAAGTTGACTAGAATTTTATATTGTAAATGTGAACAAACATTTTGTTTTCTCATGTTAAAATTTTTAAGCTCATAACAATGAGGCCATCCATACAATATAAGATTGACTTTGTAGTGATCTTACCACTAGATCTATCTTTAAGGGAATACATAGAATATGTGGGCATTTTACTCAATCTTTTTATTAATCCTTGCCAAGGCATGATTAATGGAATCACTTTTCAATTACTTATTTCTTGTTGAAATAATTAGAAATTTCATATACACATCATTTTGACAATTATAAAGTTTGGTATAAAATATTAAATATAGATATTGGAATATTCCATAAATATTATTAAAGCATATCCTTGTTCATATATTTCTGTTGTAAATACTCTTCATTTAATTTTTAAAACAAAAATTTTATTAAAAAAAAAAAAAAAAAACTTATGTACATGTATTAATTAATAATATTAATAAAATTATAAGTAAAAACTTTTCAATTTTAAAATTACATTATGGTTACATTGATTTTGATGATACTACATTTTAAAGGGTTAAAATTAAAACTTTTCAAATCACCAATCAAGGCAACCTCCCACTCCTTCATGCATGCACCATTAATGTCCTTTTGTACATGTGATTTTATTACTATTAATGTCATGTCATAATCATTAACGTGTTTAAAACTATTTCAATTTTGTAATGGTTTGGTCACCATGCCAACAATACCGATTATTTCTTATTTTATTACTTGTATTAGATATTATTTGGAAAGTAACACGTGTTAAACTAAGTATAAGTAATTTATTTTATTATTTCATATATGTAGTAAAAGCAAAACAATATAGGGTATACCATCTTAATAGTAATTGAATTGAGTTTATGTGTATTGTATTTTATTATTATGAACTACACAATGATTTACGCTATGAATTATATTTTCATATACGTTGTGAACTACAATGTCAATTACACCGTGAACCATGGCTTACGAATATTCATAAAACTATATCATAAATTATTTTTCACTTTGAATATGTTCATAAACATATATGGTTTATGTGTTTATGAGCACGACAATTGCGAGGCAATATTTATTTAAATTCATTTAGACTTTCAATTTGTTATGCCTAGAAACACAATTATCTCTTCAAGGTAGAAAAATAATTTTAATAATTATCATAAAGTTAGTTTTGTGCATATATAGCCATAATCATAGTCCATGAAATCACATTAACTTTTGTCAATGTACATGTACAACTAATTTATTATTCCCTATACATACAAACTAAATGCCTATTATTTTTTCAAAACAAAAATAATGGGAACAAACTTGTAGAATTCATGCTCACTTTCCTTCATGGGAAAACTCTAAAAAAATTAATTTCATTTTTTTTACTGTGGATTTTTATTTACAATGAATAAAAATGGAATGGCTAAATTGTCTTAGAATTTTTTCAAGGGCAATCACAAACAAAAGTCCATAAAGCAATTAATTTGTATAATATATTTTACTTATGCAAAGTTGCACATATTCAAAAAAAATTGTGTCTCTCTATTTTATCATCATCTTGATACAATTATCTAATGTATATGCTCTTATAGCTATCCATAAGCCTTTCTTTTTTTTTTTTCTAATTATATCACTTCATTTAACTGTCACGCAAGAATACAATTTCTAAACCTAATCCATGATAGTGCAATTTTTTTTCGGGAAAAAATTCTTATATATTCTAAAATAATTATAAGTGCCTTTGTAGTCATATATATATATATATATATATATATATATATATATATATATATATATATATATATATATATATATATATATCCAACATGAATCAACCATAGTTTTAAATACATGTATCACTATGGGGAAAAAGATGCCATATTAATATAGGCATAATTGTTAAATCATTTCAATTTTTGTAAATGTGTACATTGAACAAACCACTACATGGCCCTTGTTTAAACTATAATTAAATATATAAAGACTGACAAAACATCTAAGTTTTTATTAATGCATACTCTTAATATTAATATATTTATGTACTATGATAAGAGTATATATTATGTTGACTCCATTGCAATTTTAATCACTTTAGAGATAGTTATCTAATAAACAACCATTTTTCATCAATTTCCATGCATCTAACCTTTTTATATTTATTTATATAACATAAATTATCCTTATAATTTACGTGTCACTATATTATGCCCTAACCCCTCATTTCCATTGGTCTATATTCAACACAAAGTGTAAAATATATTACACACTTTGTAATCTTATTTACATCACAACAAACTTACAAACATCTATTTTAGTACCTACTAAATTAAGTATAGTATTGTTGGTATGTTGTTATTACATTGTATATTTATATACAAATTCAACCATAAACACTTTTTAATATAAAGGTAGGGACTAGCCACTATGTGGACCTTGTTGTAAAGGCTTTCAATTAATATGTATTTTGCAAATGTAGTCCTTAAGTGTATTTACATTCTTTAGGATATGTTTTTTAAAATAAATATGATGTTGTGATTATGATGTTAATTATTGAGGATGCACTATTATAATTATTTTTCAAATGTAATACCTGAGTGTACTTGCATTATTTAAGATATGATGTTTTAAAATAAATAAAAAGTTATGATTATGATGTTAATTATTGAGGATGTAATATTATAATTATTTTTATTTATTTTAAAATTTATGAGTGTACTCGCAGTATTTAAGATATGATATTTTATAATAAATATAATATTTATATTATGATGCTAATTATTGAGGATGTAATATTTTGATTATTTTTATGCTAAAAGTGTCTTCTTGAGCAGACTAGTATCTCTATTTCGTATAAACAAGAATTAGTCTAAAAATAGACTCAAAACAGCTTTACACCATCATCAATATTTTGTTTAACTAGTTTAAACACATATTAAATTATGTGAGCTTTACAAAAACTTGACCAATATCTCCTCATGACATGACAATTAGCCACCCAATCATCATATCTTCATCACTATGTTTTCATTCACTCAAGTCACAATTTTTAAATTATTTCCTAATGTGTATCAAATAAAATTACATAATCATTTCAATTTCATACTTCTCATACTCTATTTCTCCTTTTAAAAAATCTATGCACTCATATAGTCACTTTTCTCCCATCAAATTAAATATCTAGCTTTTAATTCATTGAAATGTTGAAAAAGTTCAAGTCACAAAAAATGAACACAAACAATAAAATTAAATTTAAGGGAAAGTGTGAAATTTTAGGAAGCCTACCCCATCATTACATAAATAATATAATAGCATAAATAGATATAAGCATTTGACTATTTGTTGATAATTGAAACTGTGACCTATGGAAAAATGATTGGAAAGCTAAATAATAATTCACTTTCTCATTATTTATTTGTTTGTTTAGATGTTCCATAATTTTTAAGGGAATAATATTTAGCCAACCATTTTATTAAGCCCATGATTTATAGGAATTTAAAAAACTTATTTCTATTATCACTTTTATTATTAAATTCTTCACTATTTAGTTTTTATGATTGACAACTAAGATGCAATTTACATTAGAGAGCAAAATTTGCAATTTGGAAGGAAAATTTTCAACTGCCAAAAACTAAAATTGAAATTCAAAATTAAAATCAATAAATTAAAAATACCTACATTAAGTTGAATTCTTTTGGTCATAAACATGAAAAAACATATTAGATAGGATGCAATTTCATTTGAATATCTTTCAAGGTTGAATTGAATTTTATATTTTATATGGAAACAAGCATTTTATTTTCTCACATTAGACTTGTCAAGCTCATAATGATGAGGGTATATGCATAATGCCTCCATATTATTGATGGCCTCCCTACTAATATTTGAATTAATTACCTTATTTATGTGATTCTTCACTAGTGACCTCTCATTTACATTCACATTATTACCTTTAACCTTATTATCCATAATCCCTCTGCCACACTTATGGGCAATTATGAATTTTTATCTACAATAATTTTAAGCCTTTTTCACTTCTTCACTATCATATAATATTTATTTATTGAATACATATGACTATGCAACTAACATAAAATAAAAGGCTATTATTGTTTAAATAAAATGCATGGAAAATGTAGCTCATATGATAAAATTTGAGCTCCAGTTTTGAATTGCTATCTTGCAATTTCTATCGATAACTAGACCTAATTGAACTTGACACTCAAAACCCATGATAAGTACATTGGCCAAGACTCGTGGTTATTTGATTCCATATTTGGGTTCATGCTTTTCACCATAAAATTTAAAATATGTAATTGTATAATGTTTTAACATTCCTTTTTGATTCCACTTGCCAGAAAGGTGCAATTGTCTATTAGTTGGGTCAATAGTAATGAATGCCCATAATGATTGGCTCTTTTTATGTTGGATTTAATGATACGAGTGGCTAAGGTGCCACTAAATACAGTGTTGTCAAACATGATATGACAGTATTACATGCCTTTCTGAAATACAATTTCACCAAATTTACATCCGAATGGAGATTACTGAATATTTTGGAGCCATTTCTATTTTACATCTTAATAATATAATATCATATTATTAACATAATATTATACCATATTGATATCATATAATATAAATTTTAATTATATAATATTATTATATCATATTAATAATAATATATTATATTATGATATAATATATTAATAATAGTTATAATAATATAATCATGTATTGGGTCACAAAATAGTTTGGTGGAAGTTACATATTGCATTTATAGATGTGACACGCCACTGAACTTTGTAGATGCATTTGCTTAGAATTCTTCAAGTCCATCACTGAAATACTCTTTCATTGCAATTCACCATCACTTCCCAACTTGCATTGAAATATTTCACCACTTGGATGTTTTGTATGGCTTTGCCATTCTGCACCACTTTGCCATTACTCAAAATTATTATGAAACAAAGCATCTCCACTTTGCGTATCCCATTGCCATGTCATAAGTTTCAAGTGAGGTACAACTATCTATTTACGCTCTTTTCACTTTACAAAACCCCACTCTACCAAAACTAAATATTACATCCCTT